>OX451736.1:653936972-654536972 GCA_948472305.1 Vicia faba | reverse complement strand
TGGAGTTGAGAGTTTTATTATAAGGTATAACTTTGAGTTTTGAGAATATAATATAGGTCGTTATAGTTGTGTTACAATATTATTGTTTTTGTTGTTGTTATTTGGTAACTTGTATGACTTTTGATTTTCTGATTTTGTTTTAGGTTATATAGGTGCAGCTCGATGTAGAAGATAGAGTTATTTTGTAATTCATTGTTGATTTTGTTTCATTGTTGTATATACTAATGTTGTTGTTGTGTATATTGTGCAAAAAGGATTGAAGAGATGAATATTGATGTTGTTATAATATTGTTTCATTGTGGTATATTGATGTTGTTGTTGTTTAAAATGTTATAATAAAGCTATAAATTCTGGTGCAAAAATGGTGAGATTAAATTTGATAGGCAGCGTTTTGTTTTAAATGAAAAAAAAATTATATTTAAAAAAATAATAAAGAAAAGCGCTGCTAAAGGGGGGGAATAGACAACGCTTTTAATCAGAAGCACTGTTTAAAGTGTTAGAAAAAAATTATATTAAAAAAATAACAAGCAAAAGCGCTGCTAAAGGGGGGGGGATAGACAGCGCTTTTAATGAAAGTGCTGTCTAAAGTGATTGAAAAAAAATATTAAAAAATAATAAGGAAAAGCGTTGCTAAAGGGGGGGAATAGACAGCGCTTTTACCAAGCGCTGTCTAAAGTTCCACATTAAAAGCGTTGTCTAAAGTGTAAGCGCTGCTAAAGGGGCTGCTAAAGGGGGTACCTATAGCAGCGCTTTTGAAATTACATAAGTGCCGTCTATACCTTTAGTAGCGGAGGTTTTAGCAGCACTTTTAAGCGCTGTTAAAGGCCTAAAAAAGCGTTGTCTAATCCCTTGTTTGGCATAGTGATTACAGAACTCGCGACTCTGTTGGGGAATTTAACTCTAAAAGTGGGGTTACCTTAAGAGCTAGATCACCTATATTGCTTTACTTGTTTTCCTTGTTTTCTTTATACTTCGGGATGTGTTTGGGTTTATTTTCTTGTATAGATTATATACCTGGATCTGGGGGCATTTTAGGTAAGTAGAAATAGATCGTGGAAACTGTATGGCGTAGACCGATATGGTTGAAGCGATGGCTATATTAGTGAGACACATTGGTTGGTACTGGTGTCCCTTGAGTAAGTCAAGGAGAATGTTAGGCTATAGTATGGTGTCATAAGAACTAACTGACCTTAGAACCTTAGTTGACACAACTTAGCCATTAGAAAGTAGTGAGATAGTTGGCTTTAGTGCAGACTGAAGTTGGTTGATACTCGATACTACACTCATTGAGATTGGACTTTCGAGATATTTCAGTCACAATTTAGATGCTTTTGCTGAAACAATGCCTGAGAGAAAGGTCAGTGATATTGAGATTCCTAGAACCCGGTTATTTCTTTTAGGACAAGTTGAGCCAACTAAAACTTCAAGAGGGTACTTACCTATAAACTCCATACAAGGTTAAACCTAAGGCTTTGTGTGTCTTTTTTGTGTTTTATTAATTGATCGAACATGACATCATAACATCATGACATCATACCATATAATTTTCACTAACCATTTAAAGGACCTAGGGATTTATCTTTGTTCTGTTTTGTAGGTTATGGCTTCCGCTCGCAGAAACTCTATCCGAATCAGTTTTGTGAGGATACCTTCTCAACTTAAGGAGTTAGTCTCAAGAGTTCCTGAAAGCTCTCCATTCATTAAGAGGCATGGTCAACTACTCAGTTTAGTTACCTCTGGTTTTAAAGAAGACATGATGAGTGTTCTCTTCCAGTTCTTTGACCCTGTGCATCACTGCTTCACCTTTCCTGATTATCAGTTGGTTCCCATAATGGAGGAGTTTTCTCAATTACTGGGAGTACCTATTTTTAATCAAATACTTTTCATCGGTTTAGAGAAAGATCCATAACCTGAAGAAACTATTGCAGCCTTACATTTGAAGAGGTCCGACATTGTGTCAAATTGGGAAATAAGGAGTAGAGTCAAGGGTTTTCTAGCTATATTTATATTGGAGAAGGCTCGACTATTTTTGGATGCTATGAGTTTTCAAGATTTCAAAGATATCTTGGATTTGTTAATCTATGGGTTGGTGCTATTCCCTAATCCATACCAACTCATAGATGTGAATGCCATCAAAATATTCTTGTCTCGTAACCCTGTGCCTACCTTGCTCGGGGACATTTTGTATTCTCTTCACACTCGTACTATGAGGAAGCGAGGGACTCTTATGTGTTGCATACCTCTGCTATCAAGTTGGTTTATTTCACACCTTCCCCAATCAGTATTGAAGAATGAACAAGGCTTAAGGTGGTCTCAAAGGATGATGTCGCTTCCTCATTCGAATATCTATTGGTGTTCCCGATCTCTGGAAGATGTTACTATCATTGACCGTTGTGGGTAATTCCCTAATGTTCCACTCCTTGGCATTATGGGAGGCATTACTTACAACCATTCCCTGGCTCTACGAGAATTTGGTTATGCTCTAAGAGATGGTCCTCATGAAGCACTTATCCAGGGTATTGTGTTCGACTACGAGGATGATTTTCAAGGTTATCGTCAAAGGTTTATACGTGTCTGGGGCATGGTAAACAAAGTTGATAGAAAGACTTTAGGATAAAAGAATTATATCCCTTTGGATCCATATCTCAAATGGGTATGAGCTTGTGATCAAAGCCTCATGATGCCATATCAAGTTGTTCTACCAGTGATCTTAGAGCCTGTTATCGAAGGAGATGTTTCTCGCACCATTCTTCATACAGATATGCCTACTGACCTTGAAGAATTGCAGAAGTCCTGGATCCAACTCAAGGGAGAGCGGGATACCTTCGAAGCTCAATTTTATACAATTGAAAAGAAAGTGTTGGAGCTCACAGAGCAACTTCACGAGGAGCAAAGCCTTAATGCATACATCGACATGAAGAGGAAGCGTCCATGGGAGACTTGAGTCCTAGGTTTTAGAAGCTCATATTGTCATCTCTTTGAGACTATTTTTCTTTTCATTATAAGCTTAAGTGGCAATTGTAATTTTTGAACTTATTAATGCAATCTTGGTTTATGTTTCCCTTTTGGGTAGAAAATTTAAATCTCCTATGGTCCTTGAAAACATTTCATCCACATATCATGCATCATTTCATAAGCAGGTTTTCCAATACAGGTTTCCTCATCTATTTACTGTTTATTTCAGTATAAGATGGCTCTCGAACAAACTGTCAAGGATCTCCAAACTCAGCATGCACAGTTTCAAGAGACTCTCTTGAACCTGGCTAAAGGGAAACAAGAGATGATGGCACTCTTCACCATGAAGAAGAAGACTAAGAAGCGGGTTGTTATCCTCAACATGGGAAGAAGATTCAAAGCTCCTGCTCAACTAGTTCAAGATGTTTCCTCTGAGGAAGATAACAACCAAGAGGAGGATGATAGAAGTGTCATGGGTAAAGGTAAAAAAAACTAGGGTTCCGAAGATGAAGACTACTCTGATGAACAATATCCTTTTGCGAATGACAGATATAAGTAGTTGGAAGACCGACTCAAAGCTATGGAAATCCAGAAAGTGCCTGGATTAGATTTTGGAGAGCTAGGTCTGATCTTGGGGGTGTTCATCCCTCACAAATTCAAGATCCCTATATTTGCAAAATATGATGGGGTCTCTTGTCCCAAACTTCATATGAGGTCGTATGTTCGAAAAAACCAACCTCATACTGCTGACCGGAAATTATGGGTCCATTTCTTCCAAGAAATTTTGTCTGGTACTCAACATGAATGGTTCTACCAGCTGGAAGGAACTAACATTCACACATGGGAAGACTTGGCTGCTTCTTTCTATAGACAATATCAATATAATGGTGACCTAGCGCCGACTCGTGTACAATTACAAAACATGTCTATGAGCTTGAATGAAGGATTAAATGAGTATGCACAAAAGTGGAGAGACCTATATGGAAGGGTGAAACCTCCTTTGACTGACCGGGAATTAGTGGATATGTTCATGGGCACTTTGACGGGTCCATTCTTTAATTTTCTGATTGGAAGTTCTTCATCAGGATTTACTGAGCTGATTTTGACTGGAGAATAAGTTGAAAGTGGTATCAAGAGCAGGAAGATTCGGATGGCTACATCTTCTAATGTTATGAAGAAGCCCTTCATTGGTAAGAAAGAAACTAATGCTATTTATGTCCATAAAAGACATAGTAAAAATGATGGCCATCAGTCTATGGGAGCGTTGTTGATCTCTAATCCATCACTTGTTCAACAATCACAACAAGGCAGCCAACGTAGGTCAGATGCTCCAAGGAGGAAGTTCATCAAGATTAGTATGCCATTGGCTCAAGCATTACAACATCTGTTGAAAGCAGACTTGATAACACTGCGGGATCCTCCTCTTAATCCCAACAAATCCTCTCTAAAATACAACTCGAATGTAAAGTGAGCCTATCATTCAAACAATCTTGGGCATGACACCAACAATTGTTGGGCCCTGAAAAACAAAATCCAAGACATGGTTAAGAATAAGGAAATTTATTTCTAACCTTCTGAGACTCTGTAATACGGTGGGAGAACTGACTTGGGTGTTTTGTGTTTTATCGCAATTGTTGCGGATAGCAAGAGTCGCCACCAACTTTTCTTTTATCCAATAAATGGAAGGGTGAAAAGAACAGGAAAGACCTTTTGAGAATTTTCTTGAGTTCGGGGGAGGGGTAGTAGGTTATGAAAAGGGAAGGTATTAGCACCCTTTTCATTCGTAGTTATCTACGGGCTCTTAGTTGCTAGCTCACTATAAATGCTTTGTTTGAAATGTGTTTGTGATGTTTTTGGAAGTATTTTTGAAAAATGCCTTCGTTTAGGAGAACTTTGTAATGATTCTCGTCTCTATAAGAATGTATACAAAGTGTTGAATTTTGAAAATATTTCATGGAAAGTGTTGGTGTATTTGAAAGATGTTTGAAAATGGTTATGAGCAAGTAACTACGATCGTTCTACCTACTCAAAAAGTCTTTGTTCATTCCCTCCTCCTTTAGATATTGCTATCTTACCATTAATTCATAAGAAGCCCTATCATTGGATGTGAAGGGACACACACGAGTCGTCGTACAGTCATAGAAGGCAACATTGTAGGATGCCTTAGCAATTTGTCGTAAGGGTCTAAGATCGTTTACCAAAGGCAACATCGAAGGGTCATCGAGGGACTACAATCTTATATTCGAGGGTCATTGCTAAAGTATCTAATGTTTGAGGGACATGACTGTATTTTATTCACATGCAACAAGTGAGGTCAACCCTAGAGGTGCAAGTGTGCAAAATGTTTGTTTTCATGCTTTTTTCTTTGAATTAAGGCTTTCTATTTGTTGAGTTTATGTCTTGCCATACAAACCCTAATAACTAGCATTTTATATTGAAAGTGATAAATTGAGAAAATGTCAAAATTCTACGATATTACATCATTTGGAGATAGGGGTACAAAGTTACAAATAGGGAGATAAAAGCAAATAAAACCTAATTTTACTATTACAACTATATTGAATGAATAAATAATGTACAAGAATGTAAAGGCAATATGAAAGAAAAATGAAATTGTTTTTGTTTGGATTTTTATGAAAGGATTTAACCTAATTAAATTAAAAAGAAAATAATTAATTAGTCTAGATTACTTTAAGAGAACTAAACCTAAATTAATTAAGGAGAAGAAGTAAAATAATTAAGAAAACAAATATTTTTAGGATTTTCATGAAAAGGTTTTTAGTGTTGATAAAAGCAAGAAATTAATTAATAAAAATTCCTAAGTTCTAAACTAATTTTAATTAGGAAAAGGAGATTAAAAAAAACCTAAGTTTAATACTAATTTAAAGAAAATTTGTTAAAGACATGTTTTTGATCTTTTTGTTTTAAAAGAAATAAAATAAAATATACTAAATATTAAATAATAAATATAAAATAATTTTGGGTTTTTGATTTAATAAAAAAAAATAATAATAAAGAAAATATATAAAATAAAATATAAAAGAAAAGAAAGTAAAATAAAAATATAAAAGTCAGGGAGGTGTGAAATTGATTTGGGGTGGTTTATGTGTAAAACAGTTTTTGTTTGGTTTTAGAACCAAATGTATTTTTTGTATAATCAGAAAATAAAATAAAAAAGATTACATTGGGCTACGTAGCATGTATGAGACAGGGGGTATTGTTAAGTAAAAATGAGTCTGGCCCAAAGAAGCAGGGCCCAACGCGCCTGAAACACAAAAAAGAAAAAGAAGTGGAAAATGTGAAAAATTGCAAAACGGACGCTGGGGCTCGAACCCAGGTCCAAGAGGTAACAGGCGTGCGCTTTAACCACTGGGGTGGTGATACATCTGTGCATTAATATCAAACCATCATATTATATTTTAAACAAAGTCCATGGCCTGTATCATCTTCTTCCTCGCGCCAGAAAGTTTCACAAAATTTTCAAAACCTGTAACTTCTTCAACTCTCAACCAAAATGGAAAATGTAAACATGACAGTTGTGTAAAATTTCATCACGATTCTAGAAATGTAAATAACTAAAGCTATAAATTAAAAACGAATGAGAATTTCTAATGGCACCAAATTCTGACCTAACTTTTTTAGAGATTTCAAACTTAAAATTCTAACTACTCAAGCAATATAAATGAATTCCAAGGACATGGTCAGCTTTAGGGAAAAGATGTCTACATTTTATCTTTGAAAATGGAAAGCTAACAATGCATATATGAATATTTCAAAATTCATAAAACTTACCTTAAAAATGGAATTCGTGTTTTGCAAATGAGCTTGATTCAAGGTGCTGCAATGACCAGGTTAGCTTCCTTGAGTCCCTAGGAAGCTAGTGCAATGCTTAGCTCGAGCTGAGAGTGGTTGAAATGGAATGGAGATGTCAAGTTGAAGACCTCTGTTTTTGGTTATGGAGGATGAAGAAGATGATGTTACAGTTTGAAAATATGGATTGGGATAGCCTCTATATGTGCATTAGAAGCTTTGTGATGGATTAGAAGTGAAAACGCACGAGTGGATTTGAAGATTGGGTTTCAAAGTCAGAAATGACAAGTTTTTGTGCTTGTGTTGCAATTTTGAGTTTTTTTGGAAGTTTCAAGGTGTTTTAGGGCTTTTCAATTCTTGTTTTCACAAATAGTGTCTCTATTTATAAGCAAGAATTTTGGATGCTTGGAGAAGTCAAAAATCAAGAATCACATGTTTGTGGATTTGCCTTGTTTTTGAAGCAACATTGATGAACATGGTTCCAATGCTTGTACCAGGCCCTCTAGAGTGGTTGAACATTTTAAACATGTTTCTTATGGCCTAGTAGGTTAATAGTGTGCATAAGAAACTAGTTAAAGGCTCAAGAAGTTGACTTTGTGATTAAAGTGATCTTTACAAGAATGAAATGGTTACTTTCTTCCCAAAATGGCAATTTGGTTAGGATAATGGCTCAATCAGTTGTGTAAACCATTAATTATAGAGTGAAACACAAGTTTAAGGCCTGCAAAGCAAAGATTATGCAGCATGGCTGTGGATTTGGTCAAGTGTTCATCACAAAATTGACTTGTAATTCAAGTTTGAAACTCTAACTTCATCTCTTCGATTCTCCTAGCTCAAGAATGATCTCAATGAGTTATTGGACATTTTGAAAAGCTTGAAAAATAAATACAACCTTCATGTTGGCCATTTTTAAAGAATAAATTTGGAAATATGTGAAAAATTTCCATGAAGTTAGGTCAAAAATCTGCCTAAACTAGGTCAAATTTTCACTAAGTGTTTTAAGAAAAAGTGCATGACTTCATGAATTTATAACTCAAAATCCAAGCATTTCTAGGAAATGATCAGTAAAGAAAAGTTTTAGATCTCATCAAGACCTACAACTTTCATGTTGGAATTTTTCTTTTAATTATCTTGCATCTTGGTGAAAAGTTGGCATGAAGTCATGAAAAAATAAGACATAAAACACTTAGAAAATTTTCTATGTCTGGAAAACTTTGACTTTTTCAAAGACTTTTGACTTTCTTCATTTATTGATGATCAAGTTTCATATTTCTACATGTATTGATGAAATGTACATTTTGAAACTCAATTTTGATCAAAAGGTCAAAGTTTGACTTTTGGTGTATCAGTTGACTTTTCATCAGTTGACTGAATTTTAATTATCAATCAATTGATCTTGAGAAATGTTTTGAGCCATGAAATTAGGTCAACATGTTTTATTTTAATCCTTGATATTGTACTTTAAGCCATTAGATCATGTATTAGGTCAAAAACCCTTGATCAGTCAAATACAGTCAAAACCCTAATTTTGACCATTTTGCCCTTTTGATGATTTGAACATTTTTCTTGGGGAATTGTGATCCAAACTTGATCAATTGATACATGTAACTTCAAAACTTTTATATTGGTCAAAAATATTGAAGTTTGACTATAGCTTGACCACAGTTGACTTTTTATTCAATACAACTAATTTTGGGTCATCTGATCAATTGACTGGGCAATTTTGAGATGCAAGACTTGAAACTTGATATGAGAAATATTGAAGGTCCATAATGATCCACTAAAGTCAATTGAAACACTAGAAGTCCAGCTGCCCTTGTGAAAATCAAAACCCTAATTTGAGGCATCAATGTTGAGGAGATGGCCTGACCTAATCAATACTTGTGTAAGCTAGAAACATTGAAGATTTTTTTGTGAGAAATGTCTTGAGAAAAGAGAGGGGAAATTTTAGGGTACAACAACTGCCCCTGTTCAATCTTCTTAAACCTGAAGATTTATATTGGTGGATCCGCCATTCGTGACTTGAAGGTGGAAGATGATTGAACACTAGAGTGCCCAGAAATTTGCACTTGATGATGTGTTAGTTGATTGTGTCAGAAATGGGCTTAAAGATGCCATATAGGTGATAAAGTATTTGTTAGAGATGGGCTTACAGATGCCATCCAAAGTGACAGAAAAGGTATGTTGTTTGGTTACTTCACCGGGAAAATAATCCTAAACAAAAGAGGTTCGTTGATTGCTTATCGTTAACTGGAAGAAATAAATCTAAACGAAATAGCTATTTCGTTCGCCTATCTTTAACAGGAAGAAATAAATCTAATCAAAAGAGGTATTTCACTGTCTGTCCTTAACTGGAAGAAGTAAATCTAACCAGAAGAGGTATGTCGTTTGCTTGTCTTTAACTGGAAGGAATAAATCTAACCAGAAGAGGTCTATTGATTGCCTGTCTTTAACTGGAAGAAGTAAATCTAACCAGAAGAGTTTTGTCGTTTGCCTGTCTTTAACTGGAAGAATTAAATCTAACCAGAAGAGGTCTTTCGTTTGCCTGTCTTTAACTGGAAGAAATAAATCCAACCAGAAGAGGTATGTTGATTGCCTATTTTTAACTGGAAGAAGTAAATCTAACCAGAAGAGGCATGTCATTCAACCGTATTTAACTGGAATAAATAAATCTAACTAGAAGAGGTTTATTGATTGCTTGTCTCTAATTGGAAGAAATAAATCCAACGAAAAGAGGTTTGTTGGTTGCATGTCTTTAACTGGAAGAAGTAAATCTAACCATAAGAGGTTTGTCGTTCGCCTGTCTTTAACTGGAATAAATAAATCTAACCAGAAGAGGTATGTCGTTTTCCTGTCTTTAACTATAAGAAATAAATCCAACCAGAAGAGGTCTGTTGATTTCCTATCTTTAACTAGAAGAAGTAAATCTAACTAGAAGAGGTATGTTGTTCGCCTGTCTTTAACTGGAAGAAATAAATCTAACCAGAAGAGGTCTGTCGCTCGCCTGTCTTTAACTGGAAGAAATAAATCTAACCAGAAGAGGTATATTGATTGCATGTCTTTAACTGGAAGAAGTAAATCTAACCAGAAGAGGTCTTTCGTTTGCCTGTCTTTAACTGGAAGAAATAAATCCAACCAGAAGAGGTATGTTGATTGCCTATTTTTAACTGGAAGAAGTAAATCTAACCGGAAGAGGTATGTCATTCGACCGTCTTTAACTGGAATAAATAAATCTAACTAGAAGAGGTTTATTGATTGCTTTTCTCTAACTGGAAGAAATAAATCCAACGAAAAGAGGTTTGTTGGTTGCATGTCTTTAACTGGAAGAAGTAAATCTAACCATAAGAGGTTTGTCGTTCGCCTGTCTTTAACTGGAAGAAATAAATCTAACCAAAAGAGGTATGTCGTTTTCCTGTCTTTAACTATAAGAAATAAATCCAACCAGAAGAGGTCTGTTGATTTCCTATCTTTAACTAGAATAAGTAAATCTAACTAGAAGAGGTATGTTGTTCGCCTGTCTTTAACTGGAAGAAATAAATATAACCAGAAGAGGTATGTCGCTCGCCTGTCTTTAACTGGAAGAAATAAATCTAACCAGAAGAGGTATATTGATTGCATGTCTTTAACTGGAAGAAGTAAATCTAACCAGAAGAGGTCTGTCATTCGCCTGTCTTTAACTGGAAGAAATAAATCTAACTAGAAGAGATATGTTGATTGCCTGTCTTTAACTGGAAGAAATAAATCTAACCAGAAGAGGTCTGGCGCTTTCCTGTCTTTAATTGGGAGAATTAAATCCAACCAGAAGAGGTCTGTTTATTGCCTAACTTTAACTGGAAGAAGCAAATCTAACCAGAAGAGGTTTGTTGTTCGCTTGTCTTTAATTGGAAGAAATAAATCTAACCAGAAGAAGTCTGTCGTTTTCCTGTCTTTAACTGGAAGAAATAAATCCAACCAGAAGAGGTATGTTTGGTTTATTGATTTTCCCTGAAAGGAAGAGGGTTAGTTGCATGCATATGTATGCATGGCGTAATGATGTTCTCAAAATAAATTGGATTATGTTGTATGCATTTGTCGTGTATGTGCTATGATGTATGAATGTTATTGAAATATATCTTTATCTAGGAAAATAAATCCTTGACAAATTCTAGGGATTGGTTGGAAGCAAAATCCCAAACTACTAGTGGAGATGAAGAGTTTGTGTATCTTTGACTTTGTTTGGAGTGTCCCGCTGGGGATTCTTGTCTCATTATTGAGGAAATTCTGTGGCGAATGTCAATTTCTGTTTTGAGGGACAGAGTTAAGGAACCTTGGTTGTCCATTACTCTACTGGGGAATTATAACTTGACTGGGAGAGTAAAAGTTAACTGGTATCTGGTTGAATTCCAGGCTTCGCAGCAACTTTCTGGGGATAGTAACAACTCTGCTGGGGACAAAGGGGGTTTGTCCGTTGATTTGTAACATTCTGAGAAAAGACTTGGTGGGAAATTTGTAGTTTGTTGGGGAAATAAACCATGTTGAGGAGAATATTTTTGAAGATTTTATTGGGGAGATGCATTCTTTTAGGGTGAACTCCGCAAAGTTTTTTTTTTGAGACCAACTCAGCTGGGGAGAGGTTTTTCAGGAGATTATACTTTGTGGGGATAATCTTATTGAAACAAGTCTGTGGGGATATCCCAAATCCTTAAGGAAATGCTTATTACATACATTTTTTTATAGTTAATCATATTCATACGCATATTATTGTACTCCAACATTTTCCCTCTCATATTTCTCAATACATTTC
This sequence comes from Vicia faba, assembly GCA_948472305.1. Classification (NCBI taxonomy): domain Eukaryota; kingdom Viridiplantae; phylum Streptophyta; class Magnoliopsida; order Fabales; family Fabaceae; genus Vicia; species Vicia faba. The sequence goes on along the minus strand of OX451736.1, from coordinate 654,525,424 downwards.
AAGTGAGATCCTCAAATTGCTCAAGGAAGTCCAAGGGTTGACCAGACAAACCCTCTCCTAACGCAGTCTACTTCAAATTAGGGTTTCATGTTGCATCAAGATATTTGAGTCCAAGGGATCCAAAATGCTCACCATTGTCCTAATATGTTCTCAAGATCATCCATGTCAAGTTTCAAGCCTTGCAGAGAAAGTTTGCTCAATCAATTGCATCAAAGACTTGAAAATCGACTGTGTTAGGGCAAAAGTCAATTGTGGCCCACATGCAGTCAAACTTCAAGATTTTTGGTAAACATTCTCATTTTAAAGTATTATTCATCATTTGATCAAGGGTTGATCATTATTCCTCAAGGATTGCTCACAATTCATCAAAACCCAAAAGTTGCTAAATTAGGGTTTTGTAGGAAAAGTCAACTCAACTTTGACCAAGCATAACTTTCTCATAATTTATTAGAAATAACCCATCCAAAGCTCATTTTGAATAGGATGAAATTACCTACAATTCATCTTCATCTACCAAGTTCAAAATATGCACTCACAAGAAGTTATGAATTTGGACATTATAGGTCATTTTGAAAAGTCAACAAAAACACCTTTTTTGTCAAAGCTTCATACATGAACATGGGAGACTCAATTGAGATGAGACCAAAAGGGTTGCTTAGAAGACATCTTGATATTTCTAAAAAGTCCAATAACACATCTCTAGGGTCAAAATTGAGGATGTTATGCGTTGTTGAAGTTGACCTTTTTTACAAAATTGCCAAAAGTCAAATATGCCTCAAATTACTATTTTTGTCAAATGGGCCCAACGTTTTGTGCTTGTATTGAGTTTTTAACATGGTCCACGAGCCATGACCCTTCCCACTTGCCTTTATTTTATTTTTGTCATTTATTTTGATTTTTATTTCAATTAAATCAAATTAAATACAAATAAAATCATGAAAATATCAAAATCATTTAAACTTTGAGATTTTGTGCATGTTTCAAGTCCATGAATAGATGGCAATGAGATCAAATCATGTAAGGAATGTTTGTACACAAAAAGATTGATTTTTTCTTGTTTTGGAAAGATTGGATACAAGTGTGAATCAAGGATCAAATCTTCATAATTGCAAAGATTGGATGCAAACTTGTAAACCTAATTCACTCAAGGACATATATAGAACAAATTCAGACCAAATGCACAAGGGTTAGAGGCGTGACAAGCTGAGAAGAAATTTTCAAAAAACTCAAGAAAAGTGACAATCGGATTTCATAGTTCCAGGCTATCTCAAGCCTTCCAAGCTATCTCATTCGCTTCCTGGGTGTTCAAGGAGTCTATACCAATCACCAAAAAGTGTTTTTGTTCCCAGAAACGCAATGTAAGTGCCTCACGACATCCCTCCCATTTTGAAATCGAATCTCATGAATTTGACATTGTTAGCATGATTGGTTTATATATTCTGAATCCTTGAAGCATTTGCAAGCTAATGGTAACAATTAATGGCATTTTTGCCAACCATACAGAGATCCACCATTGTTAGGTTTTCTTGGTTCGTTTTAGGGTTTTCTTATGCAGGTGAAATTGGCCCAAAAGAGAGGTACCATGGTGTTCACAAGGCCAAGACGAATTGTCCTGTACCATTAGTTTTCATTTATGGTGCGTGTATGAGATTCTGGAAATCACAGGGGCTATAGCTACAGACTTTTGTCTGTAGGTAAAAGTCTTGGACATTTACCAACGGAGAGAGGAAGAAGAAGGGTGGCGTGGCACCCCCTGGTTGGTCCATTTAAATTGGCGCGCGCTTTTTGATATTTTCCTCCACTAACTCACGTTATCACATATTATCAATTGTTGTTGTTTCATATACAAACAAGCGCGCTAACAGAGTTGGTAAGGAGGTGTGTGGAAATTCCCAAAGGGCCTAGGTTCGATCCCCAGGTCCCCTTGGTATTCAATATTATTTTTCTATACATGTTTCCATGCGCAGGCTTCAAGGATGTCCACCATAAGTCCTCAATGATCAGCCAGCCAGATGTCCAACAAACCAAATCTAACGCTTGGCATGTGAGGGTTTACCAAAGACCTAGTCAAATGTGCAACATGGAATTAGGCAGGTCAACATGGACCAAGGCTTTTGGGCTCAAAGATTGCTATGGACACCCCCCTCAATTGCTAGCATACCAGGCCCAATTCTCTCTTTTCTTTTATATTTTCTTTATTTAATATATTTTGTTTAAATTATTTTCTCACAAAATTAATTCTTTTTTATCAAAAAATCATAAAAATCAATTTCATCAAATTTAGGTTTTTTTATATATTTTGTCAAAATTAATCTAATTAGTTTAATTTAATTTTAGAGCAATTTTAACCTTTTTTAAATAAATTAAAATCAATTAGAAAATTAGGGTTTTTTGTTTAAATTAATTTTTATTTTCTTTTTTCTTAAAATAAAAAAATAAAAAAAAGGTCAAAATTAATTATTTTTATTAATCTAAATTAATTAGGAATTAGGTTTGTATTTATTCATTAAAACCTTACTTTTTCTCAAAAAAATAATCAAAAACAACAAAAAATGATTTTTCTTTTAATTAGGTTTAGACGGTGTCAAAACCCTAGTTTTCTTTTGTTCTCGGTTCATCGCGCGTTTATTTATTTTTACGATATTGATGTAACTGCTCATGGGATGTAATAGTTTAATTAGGACTTTTTCGTTTGTTTATCGTTTTTACGGGTTTTTGGCTATGTAATTAATCCCCTCCCTGAAGCCTTGTAATAGCGTAGCTTTATTTTATGCATTTTAATTTTCTCAAATATTAACTGTTAGATGTATGATAATAGGGTTGCATGACAAGAATGTATGTTAATTTTAAAATGGTTAGCAAACCCTAAATGTGCAAAGATAATAACTTGGAACCAAATCACTCGCACATGTGCACTCCTAGGATATACTCTCACTTCGGTTGCCTTCGGTAAACGATCATTAGGTATAGGGTGTTTTAGTGGTCTCTCTCTTGTCTAAACAAAGATCAAAAGTCCCGTTCGGAAATGTTGCCTCGGAAAGGTTGCCTCAGAAATGTTACCTTAAATATGATCTTAAGACACTAGGGTTATTACTAAGAGGTCCTAACATTGCTTTAGTGATCATACGTCCCTTTCGAATTGACCCTTACAACTCCAACGATGGTGCTACCTACTCACTAATAGTGGGATAGCGCTTTCTAAAGGAAACAAGAACATAAACATTCTTTTTTCGAGTAGGTAGATGCTAGTAGGTACTTTCTCAAAAATCAAACTTTTCCACACTTACATACCTTTCAAACAATGTTTTCAAAAACACTTCGTAACACTCTTGAAGATAGAAGAAAGGGTTAAAACGAAGTAAAACAAAAACTTTTCAAAACACACAAACACAGAAGCAATTTTAAAATGATGAGCAAGTTCCTAAGAGCCCGTGGAAAACCATGGATAGAAATGGTGCTAATACCTTCCCTTTCTATAATCTACCCCCGTACTCAAAATCTCAAAAAAGGAATTTTTCTGTGCTTTTGTCCTTTCCTGTTGGATAAAATAAAAGTCGGTGGTGACTCTTACTTACCGCGACATTTTGCAAACACAAACGCAAAACGCAAACCAGCATTTTCCTAAAAACAGTCTGGTTCTGCCACCGTATCACAGAACTAGTGACTCTGCTGGGGACTTTATAAGTGGGGTATACCTTAGGAATAGTTCATCATAAATTTATTCTCTTGTTTGTTTTGGTTGCTTTACTATTAAAGGGTTTTGTATCGGGAGTTACTATAGATCCTAACCCGGATCTGGGGAACACCTTTTAGGTAAGTAGCAATAAACTGTGAGGGAACTGTACGGCGTAGACCGATACGGTTGAAGTAGTAGCTACATTGATGTGGCACATTAGTTGGTACCGGTATCCCTTGTGGAGAAACGAGGATAATACGGGGCTGCTATGTGTGTCGTTAAGCATCAACTGACCTTAGAACCTATAATTGACCAACTTGGCCATAGGAAGTAGTGAGATAGCCGGCCTCGGTATAAAGCTGAGAACTGATTGATACTCGATACTACACTCATTGAGACCATACTCTCGAGATAGTTCCAGCCACAAGAAAAGATTGCGTGAGCCGAAACCATGACCGATGGAGGATGGTCAGTGATATTGAGAACCTCTAGAACCCGGTTACTATTATTAGGACAGGTTGAAACCAACTAAACTTCAAGAGGGTAGTACCTAGACCTCATGCAAGCCTGAAACTTAAGGGCTCTTGTGTGACTTGTTTGCCTTTACCATGTATGTTATCTGCTATACCTGCTATTTGTTTTACCATGACATCATGCATCATAACATAGCATGCATACTTCATTATACTAACCATTTCAAAGACCGATGGGATTTATCTTTATTCTGTTATGCAGATTATGGCTTCCATGCGCAGAAACACCATCCGAGTTAACTTTGTGCAAATACCTGTTCAACTCGAAGATTTAGTCTCAAAGGTTTCTGATACTTCTTCATTCATTAGAAGACATGGTCAGCTTCTTAGCTTGGTTACCTCAAAGTTTGATGAGTAGATGATGAGTGTGCTTTTCCAGTTCTTCGATCTGGTGCATCATTGTTTCACTTTCCTGGATTATCAACTAGTTCCCACTTTGGAGGAGTTTTCTTACTTACTGGGCATATCCATCCTTGAGCAGACACCCTTCACAGGTTTGGAAGAGACTCCTAGACCAGAAGACATTGCTTCAGCTTTGCATCTGATACGGGCTGATGTAGTATCCAACTGGGAGACACGAAGCAGGGTTGAAGGTTTCTTAGCCAAGTTTCTAATAGATCAAGCTCAGCAGTTCTGGGATAATTTGGACTTTCAAGCTTCCGAAGACATCTTGGCTCTCCTTATCTACAGTTTGGTTCTCTTTCCGAATCCAGATTCCTTCATAGATGTGAATGCGGTTAAGATCTTCCTGTCCCTCAATCCTGTGCCTACTCTTCTGGGAGATATCTTGCATGCCCACTATACTCGTACTGTGCGAAGAAGAGGGACCCTCATGTGTTGTATACCGCTGCTGGCGAGGTGGTTTATTTCGCACCTCCCCAAGTCTATGTTTAAGAATGAGGAAGGTTTAGGATGGTCTTACAGGATAATGTCTCTTGCCCATACAAACATTCTTTGGAGTTCTAAGGCTATGGAAAGCATTGCTGTCATTGATCGATGTGGGGGATACCCTAATGTCCCGTTGCTTGGAATCAGAGGGGGAATAACCTATAGTCCTTGCTTGGATTTGTGACAGTTTGGTCGCGCTCGGAGAGATGGTCCTCATGAGCTACTTCTTACAGATATTGAATTTGACTACAAGGGGGACATTGATGAGCATCGCCGCAGGTTTATACGAGCTTGGGGCATGGTGAACAGGTCTGACCCTCAAGAGCTAGGACCAAAGACTTTTCTCCCTATGAAACCTTATCTCTAATTGGTCCGAGCTCAAGCCCAGAAGCTCGGGATGCCTTATGAAGCTGTGTTGCCAGTAATTGTGGAGCCTACCAATGAAAAGGGTGTTCCTTATACAGTCATTTATCCCTATATGCCCACTGATCTTGGGGCGTTGAAGAGATCTTGGATTCAGTTGAGAGAGGAGAGGGATACCTACCGAGAGAAGTATCACGAGCAAGAAAGGAAGATCTTGAAACTCACCAGGCAACTTGAGAATGAAAGAACGATCAATGACTACGTCAGCACCAAGGGGAAGCGTCCGTGGGATTTCTGATTTTTGCTTTTTCTAGTTTAGATTTGTTTTTCAGTTATTTCTTTTGTAACACCTTAAAGGCATTTGTTAAACATTTTTACAATTTAATCTAATAAAGTGTGTTTTATTTTTGTTTTACAAATTTAAATCTCCCAAAGTCTTTGAAATCATTACATACGCATCCCATTATCATGCACATCATTACAGGTATCATTACAGGTTTCTCATCTCCTTCGCTGTTTATTTCAGCATGAAATGTCTTCTGAAATACCTACCGATCAAGCCATCAAAGCTATTCAAGCACATAATTCCCAATTCCAAGAGATGTTCTTGAACTTGGCTAAAGGGCAAGAGGATTTGAAGACTCTCATCCTGAAGGAGAAGAAGAAGAAGAAGAAGGTGGTTCTTCTGAATATGGGTAACAGATTTGGGAATAGGTTGCGACAGGAAGCTGATTTGTCTCTTTCATCCAAAGGAGAGGAGAACCAAGAAGAAGAAAAGGGTCCCAGTCTTATGGTCTCTGATAATGACACTAATTTTGATGATGAGCAATATCATCCTGCTGAGGATAGGTACAAACAACTCGAAGACCTTCTGAGCGCTATAGAGATTCAGAAGATACCTGGTTTGGACTTTGGAGATCTGGGACTGGCATCTGGGGTGGTGATCCCTCATAAGTTCAAAGCTCCATTTTTTGCCAAGTACGATGGAGTATCCTATCCAAAACTCCATCTCCGCTCGTACGTCAAAAAAATTCAACCTTACACTGCTGATAGGAACCTGTGGGTACATTTATTTCAAGATAGTCTGTCAGGGACTCAACTTGAATGGTTTTATCAATTGGAAGGAGCTAATGTCCGAAACTGGGAGGACCTTGCTGCTGCTTTCTACAAGCAGTATCAATATAACACCGACCTTGCTCCTACTCGTACTCAGCTTCAGGGTATGTCTATGGGTGCAAGCAAAGGTTTTAAGGACTATGCTCAGAAGTGGAGAGATCTGGCTGGAAGAGTCCAACCCCCTTTGTCTGATAGGGAGTTGGATGATATGTTTCTAGGGACATTGTCTGGTCCATTTTTCAATCATCTGATCGGCAGTTCGTCATCTGGGTTTACTGAATTGATTTTGACTGGGGAGAGAGTAGAAGATGGTATCTGAAGTGGTAAGATACAAAAGGATACATCGTCAAATGAAGTAAAGAAGCCTTTCACTAGTAAGAAAGAAGCTAGTGCAGTTTACAGCTTGAGGAGCCAAAACCAACCTGAACACCGTCAAGCAGTGAATGCGGTAGTAATATCAAGACCCACGGTTTCCCCACAATGCAACAATCAACAAAGAATGGAGAGGCCGTAGAGACAGTACATTCGGCTTAATATGAACTTGTCTTAAATTCTACCACAATTGTTGAAGACCAACCTGGTAACTCTGAGGGAAGCCCCGAAGAATCCCAACACCATATCTCCGCTGTATAATCCGAACGGCTGCTGTGCCTATCACTCTGATAGCCCAGGTCATGATACAAACAACTACTGGGCCTTGAATAATAAGGTGCAAGATTTGATCGAAGCTAAAGAGATTGAATTTGACGCTCCAGAGAAACCGAACGTCATAACTGCTCCTATGCCCAAGCATGGTCATGGAGTAAATGCTGTGGACGATGATTTATTTGTGACCTCCGTGGAAGAAGTTTCTACTCCTTTGATGACAGTTAAGAAGAATCTATTGTTGGCCGGTTTATTTTCGGTCTGTGGCGAAGGTTGCCACCTATGTTCAATCCTGCCTGCTGGTTGCCATTTATTGAAATTAGGTGTTCAACACCTGATGGATAACAAAGAGATCCTGTTCGAGAAGAATTTGATTCTGTCAGTTCCAATTGAAGATGTTGCCATAATAACCATTTATGCCAATCCTTCCAAGGCTTCCTCGAGAAAGCCTGTTAGGATTACACCTGTTCCAAGAATCGCTCTGTTAATCATTACTATCCCTGGTCCTATCCCATACACTTCGGATAAGGCTGTCCCTTGGCACTATGGGGCCGATGTGTATTACCATGGAGTTAAGCAAGACTTAAAGATTGAAGAAGCTGATGCTGGTGTCAGCAATATTGTCGGGGCTAGCAAGGTCACCAGAAGTGGAAGACTCTTCTCTCCTGATATTTCCCCTCCAACTGTTCATAAACCTGTTGTCATCCCATCTTTTAGTACATCAGCTACTGTCCCAGTTCCCATTCCAATTATCACCCCTGTCGCTGAGCCATCCAACACTCAGGGAAAAGAAATCACAGGTGAGCCTGCCCGGACGGAAGCGCCTAAGAAGATCATTGTAGAAACCTCTAAGCAGGAGATAGAGGAAATTCTGAAGATTATCAAGAAGAGTGACTACAACGTAGTCGAGCAGCTGGGGCAGACCCCGTCGAAAATCTCCATGTTGTCCTTGTTATTATGCTCGGAAGCCTATGAAAAGGCTTTAATTGCTTTCCTAAAAACTGTGCATGTGCCGCAGGAAACTTATGCCGATCAATTTAAAGACTGCGTAGCTAGTTTGACTGTCGACAACGAGTTAGGTTTCTCAGACGCAGATCTGACTGCTAAAGGAAGAAATCACAATGATGCTTTGCACGTCTCGATCAAGTGTAGGGGCACTACTTTGGCCCACGTACTGGTGGATATTGGGTCCTCATTAAATGTTTTTCTAAAGAAAGCATTAGACCGTCTGGACTGTGAAGGTTTAATTCTAAAGCCGAGTAATATTGTGGTCAGGGCTTTCGACGGGTCAAAAAGAATGGTGCACGGGGAGGTGGACGTCCCTGTTAAAGTTGGCTCTCAGACTTTTGCATCTACTTTCTATGTGATGGACATCCGACCATCCTATTCTTGCTTGCTGGGTCGCCCTTGGATTCATAAGGCTAGGGCAGTGACTTTTATGCTCCATCAGATGTTGAAATATTCAGTAAAAGGGAAGATTGTTATGGTGCAAGGAGAAGAGGAGTACATGGTGAGTCATCTTAACTCCTTTCGGTATGTGGAGATGGATGGAGAGTTCATTGAAACCCCGTGTCAGAACTTTGAAGAGGTTCCCTAGACTATGGTGTCGACTGAAGTTGCTGCTGACAAACCTCCGATGAAGATGGCTTCCCTCAAGGAGGCCAGGGCTGTAATTGAAAAAGGTGGGTGTGCAAATTGGGGCCAGCTCCCTGACTTTGCACACAAAACTGACAAGTTTGGTTTGGGCTTTACTGCAGAGGCTCAAAGGGCTGTTCGGCGCATGCGGATTGGAAGACCTCCTCTGCATATCAGTAATCAGGGAGTGAATGCAATTGAAGATGATGAAGAAGAGTCAGATATCGACAGCTGGATTTACCCGACTACCAACAATGGATTGAGAAACTGGACGGCGAAGGACTTCGTGCCCGTTTCTTTTATTACATAGTAATAGACTTTTGTTTTGAGATTTGTAACAGACAATTTGAAACTTTACGGCCTGGTGCCTTGCCCAAGGCACTTTGGCTTTGTTTGTGAGGGCTTATTATTTGTCATTTTCATATATCATCAATAAATCATTGGACGTTTTCTTGCATTACAAATTTTGCGCTCCTTGTTTTTCTTTTCTATCTTGCACTTTATCAAAACAGCTATTGTCTTACACACACTCACGTATCATAATGCAGATCCACATCCACTCTAGATCCAATTGATAACAACTCTGCTACTGCCAGTTATGACTTTGAAAATCCGATCAACCAAGCCAAGGACAAAGGTGAGGATGATTGTGAAGTGCTTGGGGAACTTGCTAGACTATTACTGCAGGAAGAGAGGGCCATACAGCCTCATGAAGAGCCAGTGGAATCAGTGAATTTGGGTACAGAGGAAAACAAGAAAGAGGTCAAGGTAGGTGAGAATTTGGATCCTAGCGTCAAACAACGGTTGATACAGATGCTACGTGACTATGTTGAGATATTCGCTTGGTCTTATGAAGATATGCCCGGTTTGGACACCGATATTATAGTACACCGCCTGCCGACTAAAGAAGACTGTCGTTCGGTAAAACAGAAAGTTCGCCGTATGCGCCCAGAGATGTCTGAGAAAATCAAAGCTGAGATCATGAAACAGTTTGACGACAAATTTCTAGCTGTTACTTCTTACCCACAGTGGGTTGCCAATGTTGTTCCAGTGCCTAAGAAAGATGGTAAGTTGCGGATGTGTGTGGACTATAGAGATCTGAATAGGGTGAGCCCCAAAGACGATTTGCCACTGCCTCACATTGATGTTCTAGTCGACAACACCGTGCAACATAAGATCTTCTCCTTTATGGATGGTTTTTCTGGCTACAATCAGATTAAGATGGCTCCCGAAGACATAGAGAAGACGAACTTCTTTACGCAGTGGGGCACCTTCTGTTACAAGGTAATGGCTTTCGGGTTGAAGAATGCTGGGGCAACTTATCAGCGTGCCATGGTTGCTTTGTTCCACGACATGATTCACCAGGAGATTGAGGTTTACGTTGATGACATGATTGCAAGGTCTCAGGCTGAGGAAGAACACCTTGACCATCTCCAGAAACTGTTCGACAGGTTGAAGATGTACAAGCTGAGGTTAAACCCGAACAAGTGCACCTTCGGGGTAAGGTCTGGTAAGCTGCTGGGTTTCGTCGTTAGTGATAAAGGTATTCAAGTGGATGCTGCAAAGGTGAAGGCTATACAGGAGATGCCAGCTCCCCGCACAGGAAAGGAAATTAGAGGATTTTTGGGACGTCTGAATTACATTTCCCGATTCATTTCACATCTGACTGCTACTTATGAGCTGATCTTCAAGCTGCTGAAGAAAGATCAAGTGGTAAAATGGAATGATGAATGTCAGATTGATTTCGAAAGGATCAAGGAATACCTCTAAGAGCCACCTACTCTGATGCCTCAAGTTGACGGAAGACCTTTGATCTTATACTTGACAGTACTCAACGATTCAATGGGATGTGTGTTGGGGCAGCATGACGAGTCTGGCCGAAAAGAGCATGCTATTTACTACCTTAGCAAAAATTTTACCGACTGTGAGACCCGATACTCACTGCTCAAGAAAACTTGCTGCGCTTTGGCATGGGTTGCTCGCCGGATGAGACAGTATATGCTGACTCACACTACCCTATTGATATAAAAAATGGATCCAATCAAGTATATCTTTGAAAAGCCTGCCTTGTCCGGAAGAATAGCAAGATGGAAGATGATCTTGACTGAGTATGACATCCAATACACAACCCAAAAGGAAATCAAGGGGAGTGTGTTGGAGGATCATTTGGCGCATCAGGCCGTGGATGATTACCAATCCATGAATTTCGAGTTCCTGAATGAGAATATCATGTTGGTAACCGACTGTGAAGAACCTGGACCGGATAAAGGACCTGAGGAAGGATCCCGATGGTCTATGTATTTTGATGGAGCTTAAAACGTTTGGGTAATGGCATTGGCGCTGTGATCATATCTTCTGAGAGCTGTCATACTCCGTTCACCGCCCGATTATGTTTCAACTGCACCAACAACATGGCGGAGTATGAAGCATACATCCTGGGTCTACGAGCTGCTATTGACTTAAGGATTAAGTTCTTGAGTGTGTTCGAAGATTCCACTCTAGTGATCAGTCAGATCAAAGGCGAGTGGGATACGAAACACCCAAATCTTATTCCTTACAAAGAGTACGTGTTGACATTGATTCCACACTTTGAGGAGATAACCTTTGAACATTCCCCAAAGAGGAGAATCAAGTAGCGGACACGCTAGCTACCATGTATTCTATGTTCAAGGTCAGGTGGGATAATGAAGCTCCCCAGATTACCATCGAGAGGCTGGATGAACCCGCACATTGCTGTGATATGGAGACTGAAGAGGTAGCAGATAAACCCTGGTTTCACGAGGTAAAAAGGTATCTTGAGGCTCAGGAATACCCTGAGGTGCATCTGTTAATGATAAGAAGTTTCTTAGGAGGTTCGCTGCGAAGTTCTTCATCAGTAATGGTATTCTTTACAAGCGTAACCATGACTCAACATTACTGCGATGTGTGGACAAAAGCGAAGCAGAAAGGATCATGGCAGAGTTACATGAAGGTACCTTTGGAACTCATTCCAGTGGACATACCATGGAAAAGAAAATCCTACGGGTAGGATATTATTGGTCTACTATGGAAGCTGATTGTTATCAGCATTCTCGGACTTGTCATAAGTGCCAAATCTATGCTGATAAGGTGCATGTACCTCCAGTGCCTCTGAACATCTTGACAGCTCCTTGGCCTTTTGCAATGTGGGGCATCGATATGATAGGTGAGATCATACCTACTGCGTCCAACGAACATCGTTTCATTCTGGTGGCTATTGATTACTTTATGAAGTAGGTTGAGGCAGCTTCCTTTGCTACCATAACAAAGAACGTCGTGGCACGGTTTATCCGACATAATCTGATCTGTCGATACGGTGTACCAGAGAGGATCATTACAGACAATGGTGCAAATCTCAACAATACAATGATCACCGAGCTCTGCAAGCAATTTAAGATACAACATCACAACTCTTCTCCCTACCGGCCGAAGGTGAATGAGGTTGTTGAAGCAGCTAATAAGAAAATCAAGAAGATTGTGCAGAAGATGACGATGACATACAAAGACTGGCACGAGATGTTATCATTCGCTCTTTATGGGTATCGTGCCTCAGCACAGACATCGACAGGGGTAACACCCTACTCTTTGGCGTATGGCATGTAGGCAGTCCTACCAATTGAGGTCCAGATACTCTCTCTCCGGATTATGAAGGATGCAGGTTTGAGAGAAGACGATTAGATCCAGACCCAGCTTGATCAGCTGAATTTAATCGATGAAAAGAGACTTACTGCTATTTGTCATGGTCAGACGTATCAAAAGCGAATGATCAAGGCATTTAACAAGAAAGTCATACAACAAGAGTACCAAGTCGGGGATCTGGTGATCAAGCGCATCATACTGCCGCAAGGTGACCCTAGGGGCAAATGGACCCCTACGTACGAAGGGCCATTTGTGGTTAAGAACATCTTCTCATGAGGAGTTATGATTCTAACCACCATGGATGGTGACGATCTTCCTCACCCCGTCAATGTAGACATAGTGAAAAATACTATGCATAATCAAAGACCCGCTAGGTTGACTGGCCTAGGAAAAAATATGGGCTTCTCGGCGAACCAAAAGGGTTCGGGCAAAAGTAAGGGATGAAAATAAAAAAATTTGTACACCCGGCAAGTTGAAAACCTGAAAAGGCGGCTTGGGCAAAAAAGGGTATCCTAGTGGACTGAAAACCCGAAAGGGCGGTCCAGGAAAAAAATTAGGGATTAAAGCGTAACACTATGTCTCATTGGATCATCTTGCAACCAGACTTCAGTATCGACTATCAAGCTCGAACGACACCAATCAATTTGATCTACCTTCAACCAAGTAGCAAAGTGATGAGACGCTTGAAGACATAAGGACAATAGCAGAGTTGGAACCTAGTGGGATTGTTCACATAGCTGTTTTTCTTTGATTTTCACAAATTGTATAAATTCTATCTTTCGGCGGTATTCTCTTACTAGGACGTCAGCCCCTTGTACAAAAACGCCTATTACAGGCCAACTTCAAAATCAATACAAATGTATCTAAAAACAGTGGTGTTAATTCTCCCCCAAGAAGAGTTCATCTACCACCGATAATGGAAGACTATCCCCAGTGGAGTTTATTTCTTCCACAACCAGAAACTCAATCCCCAATAGGGTTCATTATCGCCAGCAATGGTAATTCATCCCCAGCCGAGGTTATTTCTCCAAATCAGCAGATCTTATGACAGAGTATCTCTTCCCCACAGAGTTATTCTCTCGCCAGTTTATTCTCCAGCAGAGTTTCTCCCGCCCATTTATTCTCAATTCATCTTTGGTTGTTATCCCCAACGAGTACAAAGAATTCAACTCCTTGCGCTCCCCAGCAGCAGTCCGAGATTTATTTTCCCTAGTTAGAGAATATCATAAGTACATTGCATATCCATACATCATGGCACATGCATAAGCATCATACAGCACAATCTCATTTATTTTGAGAACATCATTATTTGATACATGTCATGCATCATGACATTACATACGACTAACTCTTTACCTTTCAGGGAAAGGTACAATCCAAATTCTCACAAGTTTTCTCTAGTTCAGTCAAATCAATGCTAAATATTTCTATTCCAGTTCAAGCTATGAAGCCCGGATCCGACCAGATAGTATCTTGATTTCTCCATCATATTGTGAAGCTCGGAGAACGATCGGATAACAGTATCAAATACCGTGAAGCCTGGAATCGACCAGATAGTGGTTTATCATTAAGCTATGAAGCCCGGATTCAACCAGAATAGTTTAATCCCCAGCAAGTTATTGTGAATCCTGGATTATGACCAGATAGGAGTACAATGGCACCATGAAGCCTGGATTCGACCAGATAGTGGTGTATCATAAGCACAAGCCGTGAAGTCCGGAAATCGACCGGATAACAGCTCAACAAGTTATTGTGAATCCTGGATTACGACCAGATAGCAATATAAGACACCATGAAGCCTGGACTCGACCATATAATGGTATAAGACGTTGTGAAGCCTGGATTACGACCAGATAGCAATATAAGACACCATGAAGCCTGGACTCGACCAGATAATGGTATAAGACGTTGTGAAGCCTGGATTCTGACCAGATAGCAACCAAGAATACTATAAATCCTGGAGTCGACCAGATAGTGGTTTATCTTAAATTTAAGCTATGAAGCCCGGATTCGACCGGATAATATCTTGATTTCTCCAAACACCATGAAGCTTGGATTCGACCAGATAATGGTATAATGCATCGTGAAGACTAGATTACGACCAGATAGCGGTAAAAGACACTAAAGCCTAGATTACGACCGGATAACAGTGAGGGACCCTGCGAAACTTGGATTTTGGCCAAATAGCAGTTTACCCGGTCAATTACTATGAAGCCCGGAGTCGACCAAATATTAGTAGGCCTTAAAGTCAAATGGAAGCCCGGATGCGACTGGATAACCACTTGATTTCTTCTGAAGACTGGAATATGGCCAGATAAGAAGTAAGGTATTGTGAAGCCTGGAATCGACCAGATAGTAGTACAGGACACCATGAAGCCTAGATTCGACCAGATAATGGTATGAGACATCGTGAAGCCTGGATTATGACCAGATAGCGGTAAAAGACACTGAAGCTTGGGATTACGACCAAATAACAGTATAAGACACTGTGAAGCTTGGATTTCGACCAAATAACAGTTTACCTGGACAACTACTAAGAAGCCCGGAATCGACCGGATATTAGTGTACCCTAAATTCAAGTTGAAGACCGGATGCGACCGGATAACAACTTAATTCCTTCTAAAGCCTGGATTACGACCAAATAAGAATTGAGAAATTGCAAAGCCTGGATTACAACCGGATAGCAAGTTTAATCTCATCTCCCCAGTAAGTCACTGTAAAACCTAGAGCATCACCAGATAGCAGTCGATCTTATCACTATGAAGCCTAGATCACGACCAGATAGTAGTTCATTTTCACCTCTTCGACCAAGAGACGATTCCCCAGTAGTATAACGGACGACCGAAGCTCCTAAAATTCTATTTCTCTCAAGACAGAGACCAACATTCCCCAGCGAAATCCTCCTCAACAACAGGTATACGGGCTCTCGCAAAGGAATCTCTTAGGCGATTGACACTGTTTCAGATGGCATCTTTAAGCCCATCTTCCGTCATCAATTTCCAAATGGCATCTATAAGCCCATTCCCGACATCACAAGACAAGTACTACTTCATGCGAGTGCAAATTTTTGGGCACTCTAGTGTTCAATTATCCTCAACCTTCGGATCACCAAAGGCAGACAAGTCAATCTACATCCTCAGGTTTAAGAAGATTGAACAGGGGAAACTATTGTACCCCAAAATTTTCCGTCTCATATTTCTCAATAAATTTCAAGTGAGATCCTCAAATTGCTCAAGGAAGTCCAAGGGTTGACCAGACAAACCCTCTCCTAAGGCAGTCTACCTCAAATTAGGGTTTCATGTTGCATCAAGATATTTGAGTCCAAGGGATCCCAAATTCTCACCATTATCCTAATATGTTCTCAAGATCATCTGTGTCAAGTTTCAAGCTTGCAGAGAAAGTTTGCTCAGTTAATTGCTTAAAGACTTGAAAATCGACTGTGTTAGGGCAAAAGTCAACTGTGGCCCACATGCAGTTAAACTTCAAGATTTTTGGTCAACATTCTAATTTTGAAGTATTATTCATCATTTGATCAAGGGTTGATCATGATTCCTCAAGGATTGCTCATAATTCATCAAAACCCAAAAGTTGCTAAATTAGGGTTTTGTAGGAAAAGTCAACTCAACTTTGACCAAGCATAACTTTCTCATACTTTATTAGAAATGACCCATCAAAAGCTCATTTTGAAGAGTATGCGATGCCCTACAATTCATCTTCAGCTCCCAAGTTCAAAATATGCACTCACAAGAAGTTATGAATTTGGACATTATAGGTCATTTTGAAAAGTCAACCAAAACACCTTTTTTTGTCAAAGCTTCATACATGAACATGGGAGACTTAATTGAGATGAGACTAAAAGGGTTGCTTAGAGAACAACTTGAGCTTTCTAAAAAGTCCAAGAAAACATCTCTAGGCTCAAAATTTAGGAAGTTATGCATTGTTGAAGTTGACCTTTTTTGCAAAATTGCCAAAAGTCAAATATGCCTCAAATTGCAATTTTTGTCAAATGGGACCAACTTTTTGTGCTTGTATTGAGTTTGTAATATGGTCCACGAGCCATGGCCCTTCCCACTTGCCTTTATTTTATTTTTTTTTCATTTATTTTGATTTTTATTTCAATTAAATCAAATTAAATCAAAATAAAATCATGAAAATATCAAAATCATTTAAACCTTGAGATTTTGTGCATGTTTCAGGTCCATGAATAGCTGGCAATGAGATCAAGTCGTGTAAGGCATGTTTGTACACAAAAAGATTGATTTTTTCTTGTTTTGGAAAGATTGGATACAAGTGTGAATCAAGGATCAAATCTTCATAATTGCAAAGATTGGATGCAAACTTGTAAACCTAATTCACTCAAGGACATATATAGAACAAATTCAGAACAAATGCACAAGGGTTAGAGGCATGAGAAGCTGAGAAGAAATTTGTTAAAAACTCAAGAAAAGTGACAATCAGATTTCATAGTTCCAGGCTATCTCAAGCCTTCCAAGCTATCTCATTCGCTTCCTGGGTGTTCAAGGAGTCTATACCAATCACCAAAAAGTGTTTTTGTGCCCAGAAATGCAATGTAAGTGCCTCACGACATCCCTCCCTTTTTGAAATCGAATCTCATGAATTTGACATTGTTAGCATGATTGGTTTATATATTCTGAATCCTTGAAGCATTTGCAAGCTAATGGTAACAATTAATTGCATTTTTGCTAACCATGTAGAGATCCACCATTGTTAGGTTTTCTTGGTTCGTTTTAAGGTTTTCTTATACAGGTGAAATTGGCCCAAAATAGAGGTACCATGGTGTTCACAAGGCCAAGACGAATTGGCCTGTACCATTAGTTTTCATTTATGGTGCGTGTATGAGATTCTGGAAATCACAGGAGCTAAGCTACAGACTTTTGTCTGTAGGTAAAAGTCTTGGACTTTTACCAACGGAGAGAAGAAGAAGAAGGGTGGCGTGGCACCCCCTGGTTGGTCCATTTAAACTAGCGCGCGCTTTTTTCTATTTTCCTCCACTAACTCACGTTATCACATATTATCAATTGTTGTTGTTTCATATACAAACAAGCGCGCTAGCAGAGTTGGTAAGGAGGTGTGTGGAAATTTGCAAAGGGCCTGGGTTCGATCCCCAGGTCCCCTTGGTCTTCAATATTATTTTTCTATACATGTTTCCATGTGCAGGCTTCTAGGATGTCCACCATAAGTCCTCAATGATCAGCCAGCCAGATGTCCAACAAACCAAATCTAACGCTTGGCATGTGAGGGTCTACCAAAGACCTAGTCAAATGTGCAATATGGAATCAGGGAGGTCAACATGGACCAAGGCTTTTGGGCTCAAAGATTGCTATGGACACCCACTCAATTGCTAGCATATCAGGCCCAATTCTCTCTTTTCTTTTATATTTTCTTTATTTTCTTTATTTTGTTTAAATAATTTTCTCACAAAATTAATTCTTTTTATCAAAAACTCATAAAAATCAATTTCATCAAATTTAGGTTTTTTTATATATTTTGTCAAAATTAATTTAATTAGTTTAATTTAATTTTAGAGCAATTTTAATCTTTTGTAAATAAATTAAAATCAATTAGAAAATTAGGGTTTTTGTTTAAATTAATTTTTATTTTCTTTTTTCTTAAAATAACAAAATATAAAATAGGTCAAAATTAATTATTTTTATTAATCTAAATTAATTAGGAATTAGGTTTGTATTTATTCATTAAAACCTTACTTTTTCTCAAAAAAATAATCAAAAACAACAAAAAATGATTTTTCTTTTAATTAGGTTTAGACGGGGTCAAAACCCTAGTTTTCTTTCGTTCTCGATTCATCGCGCATTTATTTATTTTTATGATATTGATGTAACTGCTCATGGGATGTAATAGTTTAATTAGGACTTTTTCGTTTATTTATCGTTTTTACGGGTTTTTGGCTATGTAATTAATCCCCTCCCCGAAGCCTTGTAATAGTGTAGCTTTATTTTCCGCATTTTAATTTTCTCAAATATTAACTGTTAGATGTATGATAATAGGGTTGCATGACAAGAATGTATGTTAATTTTAAAATGGTTAGCAAACCCTAAATATGCAAAGATAATAACTTGGAATCAAATCACTCGCACATGCGCACTCCTAGGATATACACTCACTTCGGTTGCCTTCGGTAAATGATCATTAGGTATAGGGTGTTTTAGTGGTTGCTCTCTTGTCTAAACAAAGATCAAAATTCCCATTCGGAAATGTTGCCTCGGAAAGGTTGCCTCGAAAATGTTGCATCGGATATGATCTTAAGACACTAGGGTTATTACTAAGACGTCCTAACATTGCTTTAGTGATCGTACGTCCCTTTCGAATTGACCCTTACAACTCCAACGACGGTGCTACCTACGCACTAATAGTGGGATAGCGTTGTCTAAAGGAAACAAGAACAGAAACATTCTTTTTTCGAGTAGGTAGATGCTAGTAGGTACTTGCTCAAAAATCAAACTTTTCCACACTTACACTCCTTTCAAACAAAGTTTTCAAAAACACTTCGTAACACTCTTGAAGACAGAAGCAAGGGTTAAAACAAAGTAAAACAAAAACTTTTCAAAACACACAAACACAAAAGCAATTTTAAAATGATGAGCAAGTACCTAAGAGCCCGTGGAAAACCACAGATAGAAAGGGTGCTAATACCTTCCCTTTCTATAATCTACCCCCCGTACTCAAAATCTCGAAAAAGGAATTTTTCTGTGCTTTTGTCCTTTCCTGTTGGATAAAATAAAAGTCGGTGGCGACTCTTGCTTACCGTGACATTTTGCAAACACAAACGCAAAACGCAAACCATCATTTTCCTTAAAATAGTCCGGTTCTGCCACTGTATCACACATATGATCATTCAATTTTAATCACTGGAAGCTTTTGCACTCAAAATAGAAAAAACAAAAAGTTTGCACTTTGAAGTATATTTGTATTGATGTTTTGCCTATAAACAGGAATTTTTTGTACAAGGAGACAGAAATCCTAGTAAGAGAAAATCGTCGAAAGAATGAAAGGAATACAAAGTGAAAACAAAATAATAGCCATGTGGAAGTAATCTCATTGGGTTCCAACTCCGCCATTGCCCCTATGTTTTCGAACATCATCTCTTGTCGTTGAAAGAAGTTGATTGACTTGATCTTATACCATTTAACTTGGGACTTGGTAATAAAGCTGGCTATAGTGATTTCACGGGACATAGTCGTACACTTTGATCCTTAACTTTTTCCTGGACCGCCCTTTCAGGTTTTCAGTCCACCAGGATACCCATTTTTGCCCAAGTCACCTTTTTAGGTTTTCAACTTGCCTGGTCTACAATCTTTTGTATGTATCTCTAGCTTTTTCCCGAACCTTTTTTATTCGTCGGGATGCCCTTATTTTTCCTAGGTATGTCAACCTAGCGGGACATTCTTATGCGTAGTATTTTTTAACTATGTCTGTGTTCACAGGGTGCGTAAAATCTTCATCGTCCATTTGATGTATGGGAGCTTTGAAAATGATTTTGAGGGTGGCTGTAATGTTCTGGAGAAGTCAATGTGCATCACCCTGTTTTTGGTTATGAAGGATGGTGATGGAGGTGTTACAGTTCCAAAACAGGGACAAGGATGAACTATATTTGATGTATGGGAGCTTTGAAAATGATTTTGAGGGAAAACGCACGATGGAAATGGAAGATACAAGTTCAAGGACAAAATTGTATACAAATAGTGTTTTTTGAGCAATTTCTGTTTAAAGGGAATTTGGGAGAGTTTCCAGGCTTCTAATTTCGTGTCTTATGTTGCAATGTGTGTCTCTATTTATAGGTAAGGGTTTGAGGGAAGGAAGTCATTAGTTTTGTAAGTTACAAATTTATGGCTAGATGACTTAGTTTTGAAGCAACATTGAGATGTCCTTGTTCCAATGCATAGTATAAGCATGATCTGAAATGGCTAGAGGCTTTAGACAAGTTGCTTCTGGCTTTGAGATTCTGTGTGTTCAGAAGGAACAAGTGCAAATCTCAAGGAGTTGACATTGTGATTAAAGTTGGCTTTTCCAAAATGGAAATTTTACCTTTATGCCAAAATGGATTAATCACTTGGACAATGGCTCAAATGCTTGGACAATAAATCTATCAGTTGTGTAATCAATTAATTATGGAGTGAAACACAAGTTAGAAGCCTGCAAAGCAAGATTATGCAGCACGGCTAAGAGATTTGAATTCTTGTTCATCATAGAAATGACATATAATTCAAGAATGAATGTCCAACTTCTTGTCTTCGAAACTTTCAGCTCAAGCATGATCTCTTCAAGTTCTGGGACATTTTGGAAAGCTTGAAACATCCTATACAACCTTTATGTCGACAATTTTGACAAAATCCTCTTGGATCTTGGTGAAAATTGGCCAAGAAGTTAGGTCAAGAATCTGCCTAAACTAGGTCAAATTTTCACCAAGTGTTTTAGCAAAAGTGCATGACTTTATGGGCTTATAACTCAAAATCTAATAATTTTTTGGATATGAGTCCTCTAATACAAAGTTGTAGATCTCATCAATATCTACAAATTTCATGTTGAAAGTTTCTTTTGAATCATCTTGCATCTTGGTGAAAAATTGGCATGAAGTAGTGAAATTATCATATATAAAAACACTTAGAAAATATTTATAAGTCTTGAAAAGTTTGACTTTTCAAATTGACTTTTGACTTTCTTGATTTCTTGATGATCAAGCTTCATGTTTGTGAATGTATTAATGAATTGTGATCTTTGAAATCAAACCTTGATAAAAAAGTCAAAGTTTGACTTTTTATGCATCTGTTGACTTTTCATTAGTTGACCCAAAATTCAACTATCAATCCATTGATTTTGAAAGTTGATTTGAGCCATGATATTAGGTAAACATGTTGAATTAGAATCCTTGAGATTATGCTTCAAGCCATTGGGTCATGTATTAGGTCAAAAGTCAATGATTAGTTGTGATACGGTGGGAGAACTGACTTGAGGTTTTGCGTTTGTTTTCGCAAATGTTTCAGTTTAGCAAGAGTCGCCACCGACTTTTTATTTTATCCTAAGGAAAGGTTAAAAAAGAACAGCAAAAACCTTTGAGATGTTTTCTTGGGTTCGGGGAGTAGATTATAGAAAGGGAAGGTATTAGCACCCTTTCTATCCATGGTTATCCATGTGCTCTTAGTTACTTGCTTAGATCACTTGCCTTGCATTTTTAATTGTTTGAACTGGTGCTTTGTGTGTGTTTTGAAAGATATTTTGAAAAGGAGGCCATAGTGGTGTCAACCTTTGTAATGATCCATGTTTGAATGTATACAAAGGTGTATTTGTCTTTTGAAAAGTTTTCAATGTTTTGAAAGTTTGTTTTGAAATTGTGTTGCGATGTGTGTTTTTGAAAAAGGCAAGGATTTGTTTTGCAAGTTGGTCAAGTAACCAAGAGCTATCTACCCTAAATTTCTCAAAGATCTTTCCTATGTTTTAACCCTTTTAACAGTATTGTTCCACCATTGTATTTGGTGGACAATCTTGTGTTAGGATGTTAACGGGACGGGCACGGGTCATCGTTTAGACCATGAATGCAATGGTGCCAAGTGTCTTTGGCAATTTTGCTTGAAGGGACTTGATCATTTTTAGGCAACTTCGAAAGCGTCATCGAGGGACTATGATCATTTGTTTTTGTTTTGTTTTGCCAAAGAAACTCAACATGCAAGCATGGCCCATTATTGAAGGCAACAAGTGGAGTAACCCTAATGGTGCAAGTGTGATTGGTGTTGTCCATTTTCATGCTTTTTGTCTTTGAATTAGGTCAAGCTATTTGTTATTTGATTTTTGCATACAAACCCTAGGTCTATCATGGCATAATTGGAAAGCTTTAAAATGCAGAATTTAAAGTCCTAAATTATTACAACATAATTATGGGGATGGGGGTACAAATGTTCAAATGGGGGATATTTAGCAAGAAATTTAAATCTAAGCTATTACATCCATATTGAATATACAAGTATTTAATATTGTACAATATTAAGACAAATATAATAACTATGCAAAAATGTATTATGCACAAAAATGGTTTTTTATGTATGTAAAAGTGTTTTTTCAATGTAAAATATAAACAAAAATAAAAAGTCGATTTTTTTTGGATATTTTCATGGTTTAGGGCAAAACCCTAGTTTTCTAAATAAATGGTATTTATTAATTATATTATATACAATGTTTGTTAATTATATACAAAAAAAATAAAAAAAGAAGTATCTTGTGAAAAAAGTATTTTTGATGTCATATATTAATAAAAATAAAAAGGGATTATTTTTATATTTTTATCCTAAATATTTAATAAAATATGAGTATTTATATTATATACATTTAAATATACTAGATATATACAAAAATAAAAATATTAATTATTTTTAAAAAGAAGTATATTTTTAGAAAATGTTTTCAAAAATGCAAAATAAAAATAATAACTAAAAATATATTTTTTTGTATTATTGTTTTGTGTTTTTAATAAAAAGAAAGATATTGGTTTATATATATATATGCTTAAATAAACAAACAAATGCCAAATAAATACAAAAAAGGGTGGAAAAAATAATTTTAATGTTTTTTATATTTTGACAAAAAATAATAAGTTAGAAGAAAAAAAGAAAAGTAAAAAATAATCAAAATAACAAACAATGGGCCAAGGGGGTGTAGGTGGAAAAAGATGGTGCAAACAGAAAAACAACTCAGGCCCAGCCCAAGGGGCTTGTCTTCAACCTCCAGCTTCTGTTTGAAACAAGAAAATGCGCGTTCCTTGCTCAACCTGCTAACTTCTGATTCTTTGATTTTGAACAAAAACTTACAACATCAATAATGTAGAGCATCAAGTCACGATTTCAGACATATAAAGAAGTTGTTCTAACTCTCAGAAACGAGAGAGAATTTCTCCTCCCCCAATTTCTGACCTAACTTTTCTTCCATGTTTAAGTTCAAAATTCTCACAGCACACACAATATAAATGAAAAGTAACTACATGGATGGCTTCAGGGCTATGAGTAGAACATGCTTTCTTCACAAACTTAAGCCTAACTATGCTTGGATAGAGAGATAGAAGTTCAAAATTTTACCTGTTCAGCTTGAGTCATGTGCAACAATGGAGGTACCTTCAATGGAGTTTGAGGACTTGTACAGCTTGCTTGAGGTCCAAGGATGCTCCTCCAACCTCTAACTTGCTTTGAAACTAACTGAATCGAGCTATGTAACTCAACCTGCACAGTTGAAAAGTGAAAATGGCAAACTTGGTTAGGGGTGTTACAGTCTGTATCTAGGGCTTGGGATAGTTTGTATGGATGATATAGAATGTGTTTAAAGTGGTTTTAGCCAAAGCGCACGAATGGATTAAGCTGGCCAAATCAAACTGCAGCAGGTACCCTGTTTTGCAACAAAACAGTGTTTTGATGAATGAGAAGGTTTGAGCTCTGGTTGATTCGTGTTTTAGGTCAATTGGATCAAGTGAAAAGTGTTTGCAAAGTTTGTTTTTGCTGGTTCTTACAAGAATGTGAGTTATGGTTCAATATCCAAGTTTTCTTCTTATCTAAGCAAAGTTTGTCAAGTTGGGTTATAGGCTCATACAGGCCCCTCGAGCATGATGCATTTTCTCTTCTTGATCAGTGGGATTTTTCCATAAACTCGTGCCTAAAAGATCTGGCATGTATTTCTTTGATTTGTGAATTTGACATAAAGTGTATCTTTACAAGAATGGCAAAATTGCTTTTTCCATATATGGCTTAATCTTGCATGTAATGGCTAAATACACAAAATAAGACTTGAACACAAAGGATTGGCATTTAATTATTGAGTGTGAATGGGATTAGAGACCTGTAATCTAGCTTGAACCATGCTGAGTTTGAAAATGCAAAGTGTATGAACATGCCTTGGTCAAGAACAAAAGTGGATTTTGCCCAACTTTGCAAATTCGATTCTCCCTAACCACAAGGGTGTTTGAGAAGTTCTTGGATAATTTGGAAATCTTGGAATGTGTGCTACAATCCATCTTTGTAATGCAAATTGAAATTCCAAGTGGAAGCATGTGAAAAGTGGCCATGAAGTTGGGAAAAAATCCTGCCTAAAATAGGTCAAAAATTTTCTAAGTTAAGAATGTTTTGCACCCTTGTTCCAAAAATCATAACTTGAGCTACAAGCTTCTTTTAAGGAAACTTTGTGAATCAAAGTTGTAGATTTTGCAATGGACTACGACTTTCATGTTTTGAGTTTTGTTTGAATCCAAATGTATCTTGATGAAAAAATGGGACAAAGTTAGGAAAAAATAAGGAAATTTTATAACTTAGAAAATTTCTAAGTTATGAAATTTCTTCATTTTAAACCCTAATTTGCAATTTTGGGTTTCTTGATGAACAAGTTTCATAATTTGACATGTCTTGATGAAAAATGAATCTTGGCACTTGATTTTGACCAAAAAGTCAAAGTTTGACTTTTCAGTATACAGTCAAATTTTGATCAGTTGACTGGAAAATTCATCTGTCAATCTTGTGCATTTGGGATCTTTTGAACTTGTTGAATGGATCAAGACAATGCCATTGAGTCCTTGAGTCCATATGTGAGCTTGATTTGCCATTGGTTAGGTCAAACAGTCAAAAATTGCCTTTGTGCAGTCAAAACCCTAAAAATGACCATTTTGCCCTTTTGGTGATCTAATCAAATTTCTTGTGGAATTGTGATCCAAACTTGACCAAATGGTTCATATGAGTTCAATATGTTGATGTGGGTCAAAAATCATGAAGTTTGACTGTCAATTGGCCATAGTTGACTTTTTCCCAATACAGTTGATTTATAGGTCAACTGTCCAATTGACTAGGCAAAGATTGGAATCAAGGCTTGAAACTTGGTATGGATAAACTTGTGAGTCCAACATGAAGCATGAAAGTCACTTTGGACTTTTTAGGTCAAAACATCTTTGTGCAAACTCAAACCCTAATTTGGGTCAACAGTGCAAGGAGGAGTCTTGAGCAGAGCAAACCCTAACTTGATCTTGAGCTCCAAGGGTCTTGTGATGAGAAAATATTGATGAAATGAGAGGGAAAATTTTGGGGTACAACAGTTGCCCCTGTTCAATCTTCTTGAACCTGAAGAGTTAGATTGGCAAGTTTGCCTTTCGCGTCTCGAAGGTAAAAGGAGATTGGACACTAGAGTGCCCTTAAATTTGCACCCGTCAGAATAATGGATGTGGGAATGGGCTTAGAGATGTCATTTGGAGATGGTCTTAAAGATGCCATCTGAAGGGTTTGTTGAACTGCAATGTGATTGGTCAGAAGAATGAGGATCAAAATGATATCCGTGTCTGGAATGCATTTGAGCTGTATCTGGAGACTGAGTTTGTATGAGCAAAAGAATGGCCTCCGTGTCTGCGGCGTATCCGAGATGTAACTGTGTTTGAAGGTAGAATGAATATCAGAATGACTGCCGTGTCTGGAGTGTATCTGTATTGTATCCGGATAACAGAGAAATATTTGTATGGAGCAACTGCGTGCTGGGGACAAATTCTGAATGAGTGACAGAATGCCAACCGTGTTTGGAGCGTATCTGGACTGTATCTGAAGTTGAGATTTGTATGAGTAGCAGAATGACTTCCGTGTCTGGAGTGTATCTGAAACTGTAACTGGGATCTAAATAAGTGACAGAATGACTTCCGTGGCGAACGCACTGTGGAGAATCAAACTGCTGTTGTAAGGGTCAGAATGGTATCCGTGCTTGGAATGCATTGAACCTTGAGGTGGATAAGTGAATCTGAATGAGAGATAGAATGGCTGCCGTGCTTGGAGCGTATCTAGTCTGTATCTGATTGTTGTAGTCTGAATGAGTAGTAGAATGACCACCGTGTCTGGGGTGTATCTGTACTGTATCTGACTTGAGATTCTGAATGAGTAATAGAATGACCGTCGTGTCTGGGGTGTATCCATACTGTATCTGAATAAATTCTGAATGAGAGATAGAATGACCGCCGTGTCTGGGGAGTATCCATACTGTATCTGAATAATTGTTAATGATGGCCTTTTAATCTTATCCTGAAGAGGATGAAATGTTAGCTAAAATACAAAGTTATGTTGCATGACATGTATGATGCAATATATATGTTATATCAATGTTTATGACATGAATGTAAATGAATGTGCGTGTAAGCTAAAGAGCTGTCTTGCTGAGGATAGATGAGTCCTGGATGTCTGGAGATAAAAGAATCTTGACTACTGGCAGGGGAAGTGAATTATTGACTGCTGTAGGGGATTGCAAGAATCTTTGATTGCTGAAGATGAGATATCCTTGTGGACTACTGCTGGAGAACCAGGAACTTGGGTTTGTATGCCAGTCTACTGGGGAATTCCTATCCTTAGGAGATCTTCACTGGGGAATGTGAGGAACTGAAAATGAGAGTCTTCATTCTACTTGGGGAATGCAAAATCTTCAATTGTTGAGGGATCTTAGGACCACTGCTGGGGATTGGAACTCCTTGGTGACTGGTAGGGCAAGAGAATTCTGATGATCTCTATTGGGGAGTCCAGAACCTGGTAGACTCATGCTGGAGAAGTGAGACTGAGAATCTTCAATCTGGTGAGAAGCATCTCTGTGGGGAGAAGGTTCACTAGTCTGGTTCCGCTGGGGATTGATAGTTGGAAGTGTTAGCTCTGCTGGAGATTGATAGCTGGACTTCAACTGGGGATAGTGTTTTCAGATTTCAAGGCTCCACTGGGGATTCTGAAACTATGAGGGGAATTGAGTTCTGGAAGGCTCTCTGGCTGGGGAAATCAGCTTTGAGAAAGCTTTTGTTCTGCTGAGGATCCTGAAGTTTTAACTCTGTTTGGGGAATTAAGTCCTGGATTTTGACTTTATTGAGGAATTTGGAGTTTAGAACTGCTGGGGATTCCTTCTGAAAGGGCATCAAGGTATTCATATGTACCTTTAACTTATCAGTAATCATCTCTTCTTGGTTTGTAAGGAAAATGATTATGTTCAAATGCATATGCCTATTTAACAAAACATTGGACGTTTCTCAGATAAAACATAAGTGCAAAAGAGAAAAAGGAAGACAAAGAAAATTTATGTATTTGGAAAAGTATTTGTATTAACTTTTTATGAGTATCTTTGTACAAAGGAGACAGACACCCTAGTAAGAGGATGCTGTCGTAAAGAATTGAAAATTTTATACAAAAGAAAGATGGCTATGTGCAACAATTCTATGGGATCCCAATCTGTTATGGCCTTCACAACTCTGAATATCTTGTCCATTCAAATGCTTCGTTTGCCGATGACTGGATTGATCAGAAGCTTGGAACCTGTTGATAAAGAGATTGTTCTTTAAAGTGACCTGACGAGACATAGTCATACGCTTGAATTCCCTAACTTTTGCCTGGATCGTCCTTTCGGGTTTTCAATCCACCGGGAAACCCTTTTTTTCCCAAGCCGCCCTTTCGGGTTTTCAACTTGCCGGGTGTACAGATTTTTTTGTTTTATCCCTAATTTTTGCCTGAACCGCCCTTTCGGGTTTTCGGTTCACCGGTGTTGTACCCCAAAATTTTCCCTCGCATTCTTCCACAAAAAATAACAACTTCAGGCTTTCCATGATCTTTCAAACTGGCTCAAGAATCGGTCAAACTGACTTTTCTCGTCAGTCAAACAAAATTAGAGTTTTTATTGATCTTTCAGGGCTCTGGATTGTTTCACACAGTTGGCTTAGGGTTTTGGTTGATTTTGGCTCAATTTTGATCAGGCGAACGCTCTTTGGCATTTAATCAGGAATTAAGGTTTTGTGGGCATATTCTCAGAAGGATTTAAATTCCACAGCACTTTGCAAGTTATTCCGAGATTCGGGTTGAATTCGCATTGTTTTGATTTAATCAGTAAAAGAAGGAAGTTGGTTTGAATTCACGTTCGTTTGATTGAACCAGTCAAAAGATATATGCAGTTTAGATTTACAATGTTTGGTAAGAATCAGTGAAAAAGGAGGAATGCGTCTGATCAATTGTTGTGATTAACTGTTATTTTGCCTTGAACATTGGAAGCGTCAAGTTTATTAATGGATCGATACTGGAATATTGTTTAGTTAATTATTTATTATTCTAAAGATTAAATAAGTTGGAATTTATTTTCAATTTATTTTAATTTAAAGAACTATGAATAATAAATAAACAATTGAAGAAAAGAAGAATTAATTAAATAAAAGGACTTTTATTTATCTTTAAGTCATTTGTATAATTGTTTTTGTTTACAAAATGTTGACAAAAATAATGTTACATTTATTTAAAGCTAAATAAAAACTATCCTAATTATTTTTCTAATCTTCAAATCTTCATCCGCTATCCCTCGCTCCAGTGCTCCATTATTCATCTGCAAGAGGAAAAGAGAAAAGTCAAATAAACAGTTAAATTGAATTGAAAAGACAGATAAAATTACAGTCATCATTAAGGGCCACTGATTGGGATCAGTTAACCCTCTCTGCAAATCAGGGGATTTCTCCCGGTTCACAAAGAGGGAAGAATGTTATTTGCTAAATCATGAATGCAAAGTGGAAAAAATGCAAAGTGTCAAACTGCATAAGTTCAAAATCTCAAACTGCACAGTTCAAACCCAACTAAAAATCAAATTGCAACTTTCTGTCAAAAAAATGCCAAAAGGTACAAGTTACTGCACAAAGGTACCCAAGTTGTCAAAAGAAGATATGGCAAGATATCAAGCAAGCACAAAAGCTGTCAAGAAGAGATAAGATATGGAGGGGAAAACCATTATGCAAGCATACATTTTCTTTTCATCATTTCCCAACAAGTAGCCCTTTCAGAGAAGTACAGAAAAAAACATAGTTTAATATTCAACTGTACTGAGAGAGAAGAGTGGAGAGATAAAAGAATGCAGGTTTTTAGGCTTTAGGCAGAAGAGAAAAACATATACAAGGAGAAACCAACACAAAGAAAATAGAAAGAAAAGACTGCTAAGCATTAAACCTGGAAGAGGCCAAAACCAGCAGTAAAACCTGTAAAGCCTCACAACCAGTAAAAAAAAAGCCATACCAGCATATATGCCAAACCTGCCTCAACATACAAACCTGAAGCTCAATCCAAGTCCATAACCAACAATAACCAAGCCTTACCTGCTAAGACCATCAAACCTGCTAAACCAGTCAAAACCTATTCAAACTAATTCCAAAAACCATAAACCCTCAAACCTGCTGAGCCTCAAGAACACAACCTGTCAATAACTAAACACACAAAATAACCAGTTAAAGCCTCAAAGCCTCATCCTGTCTAAACCTGAAGCATCAAATACGCCAAAGCCTCATACTACCTGAAGCCTAACATGAAGCCATGAGCCAGTTCAGAATCCCCAACACCTAAACCATTCAATCCAAACATAACTAACACAATCATTAAACCAGAACCAACCAACCTAAGGCAAGTCAAGCCTCAAAAAGCCTCAGACCTGCATTAGCTTACACCTCCAAACACATAACTTGCTAAAGCTCACACCTGCAATCATACAACCTACTGCATAATACCACCGAACCCAAGCATCAAGCCCTCGGGATACCATCATTGGGCCAGCAACCAACATTCCAAAAACGATAAACATTCCAAAGGCAAATCGTCCAGAAGAAACATTAAGGCATCCAAAGCTAACCCACAGGCCCTCAGAACCCTAGGCTCTTCATTGGGCAAGCAACAAATACTCAAAGGCACATAAACAAAATACGTTCAAAGGCAATCAAGAGGCAACCAAAGAAGCATTCAAGGCAATTCAAAGGCAAAGAAGAAGAAAGAGGCGAATTCAAAAAGGGGGTTTTCAGTTCAGTTCATCATAAAACCTTAAAAATGGCGACAACATAAAGAGTACCCGGAAGTCTACAGGTCCGTCATCATCTCACTCCGTCCTTGGCCGCCTGGGCGCCTCCGCCTTCATCCCTCCCCCCATCTCCTCTGAAAGGTATAAATTCTTTCCTTCCTCACGAACCTCAAACCAAAGAGACATGTAAATCTGAATTAACATACGAAAACTAAGCACGCAAAAATACAAAACCTCTAATGCGTTGAGAGAATTAAAATACCTCTTTTTTACTGCCGTTGAAATGAGTGTAAGGAGAAGGAAGAATAGTGGCGCCGGTGGCCTTGAACGAAGGGAAATACAGAGGCATGCATGAGGAGGACGAAGAAGAACACGAAAATGAACGGAACCTCCATGAACGGCGCTTCTGCTCGCTGCAAACCCTAAAACATGTCCCCAATTGAAAACGCAAGCAAAACCCTAAAACGTTCTTGAGCCCAAACATGGGCCTTGCCCGTTTCTGAATACCCAAAGCCCATTTTAAAAAGCCTTAACCCTTTTATATATAAAACAAATTCTTTTTTCTGTTAATTAATTAACCTACTTTTTTTTTATTTTATTAATTTAAAACATTTAATATTTTTAAACACCATATATTTTTTCTAACTTAATATATTTGTTACAATAATACATTAATGCTAAAATACTTAAAAACACATTTCTTATATACATAACTTTAAAACATTTAATTAAATTATTTTTGTACATACAAATAAAGAACCATTTTTTTTATTATACCATGTAATAAAAATTGAAAATACCTTTTCTTTTAATTAAGATAGCTTTTGTACATAACAAATGAAAAAAAATACTTTTGTATACATAATTAAAACTTAGAATATTTAATCAAATCATTCTTTTTGTACATAACAATTAAAAATATATTTTTTCTAAATTCTTGATATTTATTTAAAACATACTTTTGTATATAACAAATAAAGATACATTTTTATACATAATTTAATTAGAATTTAAAGCATTTGATTAAAACATTTCTTTTTATACATATTAAGAAAATACAAGATTATTAATTAAATTAAATAAACATTTAAATTCTTTAAGTTAAAACAATACTTAATACATGTTCAATTTCACATCCTAACCTGTAAATAATTACAATTACAATACATCTCACACTTACACAATACAAATACATTCACATTGCCCCTATACACATTTGTTTATCTTATGCATTGATATTCGTCATTTACATTTGATCGCAAATTCGATTTGGTTGTAACTTATTGGATACTATAAGTCTCATCCCCATTTGTGAATATTGTACCCCCACTCCCGGATGCTTATTTTGTAATAGCATAGACTTTACATTTTCGCAATTTACCGCTTTCAATTATACCATGGTTAGACCTAGGGTTTGCATGTACATAAAATCAAACGCTAGATAACCTAATACAAGACAAATACATGAAATCAATACACCATCACACTTGCACCCCCTATGGTAATCCCACATGTTGCCTTCCAAAATGGGCCATGCTTGCACGTCGAGTATCTTTGGCAAAACAAATTCAAATGATCATAAGTCCCTCGATGACGCTTTCGAATGTTGCCTAAAACGGAATGATCATAGTCCCTTCAAAGCAAATTGCCAAAGACACTTGGCACCATTGCATTCGTGGTCCATACGATGACCCGCGCCCGTCCCGAATAAACTTCCTAAACGCAAGATTGTCCACCAAATTCAATGGTGGAACAAAATTGTTAAAAAGGGTTGAAAACATAGAGAAAACCTTTGAGTACAATAGGGTAGATAAAACTCTTAGTTACTTGAGATCAACTTGCAAAACGCTTTCCTTCTTTTCAAAAACCACAATCCACAACACTTTCAAAACAAACTCTTAAAAACATTTGAAACATCTTTTCGAAAAGATACACGCCTTTATAAAATATTCGAGTAAAGAATTGTTACAAGGTTAGCCTAAGACAAGGCATCTTCTTCAAAAACATTTTCAAAAAACACACATGCACACACCATTTTCAAGCAATCGAAAATCAAGGCAAGTGATCTAAAAAACCAAGTAACTAAGAGCCCATGGATAACCATGGATGAAAAGGGTGCTAATACCTTCCCTTTTCATAATCTACCCCTCGAACCCACGAAATATCTCAAAAGGTTTTTGCTGTGCTTTTTCAACCTTTCCTTTAGGATAAAATAAAAAGTCGGTGGCGACTCTTGCTCAACCGCACAAGTGCGAATACGAACGCAAAACTCACAGTCAGTTCTCCCACCGTATCACAGAACTGGCGACTCTGCTGGGGAGAAACTTGAAAGTGGGGTTACCTTAGGGTTTAGATCACTTTTACTTTCTTGCTTTGATTGACTTGATTGCTTTATCTTTTGGGTTCTTGTTTGGGTTTTGTTGTAAATCCTCCACCCGGATTTGGGGCACCTTCTTAGGTAAATAGCAAAAAAACTGCGAGGGAACTGTGCGGGGTATACCGACATGGTTGAAGCAGTAAGCTATGTTAGTGTGACATATTTGTGAGTACTGGTAACCCTTGAGTAGTCAAGGAGAGTACGGGGCCGCTGTGTGATGTCATGAAGCACTAACGAACTCTTAGAACCTTAATTGACCATCTTAGCCCTTTTAGGGGTAGTGAGATGACCGACTTTGGTGCAGTCCGAAGTTGGTAGATCCTCGATACTAAACTCTTTTGAGGACTGTTTCTTGGAATATTTTGGTCGCCAGTAAGTGGCTAAACCAAAACAATGAACACAGAAAACAATCCAATGATTTTGAGCTCCTTAGAACCCAGTTTCTATTTTAGAACAGGATGAACCAACTAACTTCAAGAGGGTACTTACCTAAACCTCATGCAAGCCTCAACCTAAGGACTTGTTTGCTTTGTGTGAATATGTTTGTCTGTATATACACTCACTTGCTTTTTTGCATACATTTACATAACATCATGACATCATACCATAACATTTTCAATAACCATTTCAAGGATCTCGAGGGTCCTTTGGATGCAGGGTTACGTTGAACCAGACGTCTACCAAGGGGGCAAGAGGTTTCTCCTCTAGCCAATGCCAAATCAAAGTTCAAATACAACAACTTGAATCAGTGGCTATGACCCACTCGACATGGTGAGCTTGATTCTCGTGGAAAGACATCCACCGATACAAAGTTCTCCAAACAAAGATCAAGTGCAACAACTTGAATCAGTGGCTATGACCCACTCGACATGGTGAGCTTGATTCTCGTGGAAAGACATCCACCGATACAAAGTTCTCCAAACAAAGATCAAGTGCAACAACTTGAATCAGTGGCTATGACCCACTTGACATGGTGAGATTGATTCTCGTGGAAAGACATCCGTCGTTGCAAAGTTCTCCAATCCAAGAGCAAAGTTCAACCTCTAACATTTTCTTGTGTTTACCCCAAGAGATCCTTGAAAGCATGCATCCACATATCATGCATTGCATTTTGACAGTCTTTCCTTTTTCAGGTTTCCTTACTCTCCTGCTGTTTATTTCAGTAAGAGATGGCTCTAGAAAGGTCTGTCAAAGACATTCAAGACTAGACTGCTCAGCTGCAGGAGATGTTCCTGAACTTGTCTCTGGGGCAAGAAGAGATGAAAGCTCTCCTCACAAAGGGCTTGGAGAATTCCAACAATGCCAGGAGTGATCAGCTTGCGGAGCTGCAGTTTGATCTGACAACATTGAGGACCCAAATGATGGGACAGTTGGTGGGCCAGATGGCTCTCATCCAAGACCTATCTCAAAGACAAAAGGAACTCAGAGTTCTTGTCCGCCAACTGCTTCCAAACAACCAACTGGGGCAAGCATCTGAGGTTGAAGGGCAAGTCACCGCTCAGCCTCCATCCACTCAAGAAGACAAGGGGAAAGCTCCTTCACTTGCTTCAGGGTCACAAGCCCATCAACAACCTCGCCAACGTCAACGGGGTAATCGGCGTAAGCAAGAAACATCAGGAAGACAGTTCACGGAGACTGAAATACCATCATTTTTCATACTGAAGCGCCTATTGGAGGTCAACTTGCTTACCTTGAAGGACCCTCCTCGGAAGCCCAATACCTCCTCTCCTAACTATCATCCCGACGCATTCTGTGTTTACCACTCCTACAGCCCGGGACACGACACCAACGACTGTTGGGCCTTGAAGAACGAGATTCAAGACCTGATCGACATTGGGGTGCTGGAATTCATGCCAGACGGCGAGATGAAAATCTTCCGTTAAAGGGTTCTCCACTTGAAGTGACGAAGCTCAAGCTGAAAGACTTTTGCTTCTTTTTGAATTTTCAAAGTTGTAATTTCTTTTGCTGTCAAACAATTATCTGTTGATATTAAACTCTATTTTCATTAATGCATTGCATATGTTTGTCTTGAATTCATCCATTCGTTTCACTACTCTTATGCTTTTCTTTATGATATCTGACTCTTGATAAAAAGCTATAAGCCTTTAGAGGGAGGATGACGAAACAATACCATGATCTTATACAGTATGCTTTTGAACAAACCTTGCTGATGATGTACAGGCATTTCTTTCAATTCCCAAACACTGGAGTTATAAGGAAGTTAATCCCTAGTCAACCCCTTCGAGCCAAAGAAGTAGGAGTTTTCTGTTCTAAACAATCAAAACCTTTGATATAAACCCGGGGCAGGGTAGTATCTCAGTTAATCCAAAAGAAAATGCGCATTGAAGTCGCAAACTCTTAGTTCGTAACACAACGAACGACGTCAAAAAAAGAAAGCATTCCTTTGGAATCAAAAGACAAGGGTGGTTCCCTATCACATAGACAGTCAATCTCTCAAAAAGATAAAAAGCCCATTGAGCCAAAACCTATAAAGGAGGCTTAAGAAAGCTGGGGCATCCCGCTGACTGTAATCTCAAAAAACGGGAACAGTCAGGCAAAAGTTAGGGATAACAAATCAAAATCAAAATAGTGAGGTCATTGCAAAATCCTCAATAACATGAAAAATGTTGAAAAAGAAAAAAGGAGATGATGACTGTCTCCCCGAATTCAACTGGTGAATCATCGCCCAAAAGTCGTTCCAAACTCAAAACAGAGTGACGCACAATTAACTGAGCTTAGGTTGGAGAACATCACGAAGAGCGGGTGGGTACAAATATATTTTGAGCCTTTGTCCTTTTTTTCTTAAACCGTGAACCAGGCCACGTTACAACCCTTTAAAAAGTCTTAATTGAAGCATGGGTTAGTTCGAAAGCATACTGTTACAAAAGGTATCCTGACTTCTGTAAGGCTTTGCTCTAAATCTTGTGTTGATCTGTCTTATAAAAAGTTTTCTGCTAAAAACGCATTTTTCAAGACTTCGAGACAAACATAAACTTTGCATTGCTTGAATATCACTGTCTGCATTTGGCTTTTTGTTTGACAGCGAAGAATTTCACACGACGAATGTTCGGAGGAACGAAAACTCTCTCAGTGAGCAAAATCACTTCAAATGGGTGACACTTCCATTACAAATCTCCTATCAACAAGGGGCATTACATGGGGCAGTCCAGTCAAGGTTTCAACAGATCTTTCGAAGTTCAGTTAACCTGGGGCAGTCCAGTCAAGATTTCAAGAAATCTCTCAATTCGCAGAGTAATCTAATTCAAGACTCCTTAATCACCACTTGGGGCATTCGAATGTCAAAAGTGTTCAACAATTTCCTTATCACCTCAGAAGATTGATATAGTTCAAGATGTGACCCAGAGATGGCGACATTCTATAACTCATTCAGACTTTCAAGATATAGTTCAAGATGTGACCCAGAGATGGCGACATTGTATAACTCATTCAGAGATTCCTTCCAGAAATAGTTCAAGATGTGACCCAGAGATGGCGACATTCTATAACTCATTCAGACTTTCAAGATATAGTTCAAGATGTGACCCAGAGATGGCGACATTCTATAACTCATTCAGACTTTCAAGATATAGTTCAGATGTGACCCAAGATTTGGCGACATTCTATAACTCATTCAGACTTTCAAGATATAGTTCAGATGTGACCCAAGATTTGGCGACATTCTGCAACTCATTCAGAATTTCATTCAAGATATAGTTCAGATGTGACCCTGATTTAGCGACATTCAGTAACTTATTCAGAATTTCATTCAAGATATAGTTCAAGATGTGACCCAGATATGGCGACATTCAGTAACTTATTCCAGACCAACACCTACAGCAATCAGAGGACTCTCGCAATCCCCAGCCATAGAACCTTCCAGAAGCTAACTCCACTCAGAGTCAAGTTTCATTATCCCCAGCGAAGCTAAAACTTCAAATTATCAATCCCTAGCAGAGCCAGACTAATGAACCTTCTCCCCACAAAGTTTTGGGAGGGAAAATCTTGAGTTCCCCGGTGAAGTCGCCAGAGTTACTTCCCACCGAGCTGAAGATTCTCAATCTTACCTCCCCAGCATGAGTCTACTAGTTTGGAACTCCCCAGTAGAGGTCATCAGGAATTATCTTCCCCAGCAACAGCCAAGGAATTATTTTCTCGGCAGCAGTCAAGATGCTTTTATCTTCGGCCATCTCAGATTCATTTATCCTCGGCAAGATAGCTCATCAGCTTACATGCACATCCATCACATTCATATCATAAACATTAATGTCACATACATTGCATCATGCATCATGACATTGCATACAACTAACCCTTTACTTTTTCAGGTAAGATCAGTCGACAGACAAAGATCACCTCCCGAGATTCATCCAGAAATAGTTCAGATGTGACCCGGACACGGCGACATTCTGATACTTATTCCAGATCCATTCAGACGCATCATCAGGAAACCCTACACCGGTTCCTCTTCAACTTCAAGACTTCTGAAAATAGTTCACGGGTTCTCCGGTAACGGATGCTAACCTATTACTTGTTCAGATTCTTCTCAAAGACTTCTGAAAAACAGTTTACGGATTCTTCCCAACAACGGATGTCAATCTACCAACTTGTTCAGATGTCAACTTTGGAAAATAGTTTACGGACGCTTCCCAACAACGGATGTGGCTCTATTGCTTATTCAATCTCAACTTCAAAATAGTTTACGGATGTCAATCTATTGCTTGCTCAGACCCTCGATTCAGAGATATTCTAAAACATGGATGCCTTTCTGGTACTCATCCAGTCACATACAGTTCAACATTTCCATATGGCATCTATAAGCCCATCCTCCTACTAGCAGTCACCAGATGGCATCTATAAGCCCATCCTCCTACCAGCGGTCGCCAAATGGCATCTCTAAGCCCATTCCCCGACAAGATTCTATCGCACCAGATGGCATCTTTAAGCCCATCACCAAATGGCATCTGTAAGCCCATTCACCTCTACCATCACATCGCCGAGTGCAAATTTTCTGGGCACTTTAGTGTCCAATCTTCTTTTACCTTCAAGTCGCGAAAGGCAAACTTGCCAATCTAACTCTTCAGGTTCAAGAAGATTGAACAGGGGCAACTGTTGTACCCCAAAATTTGCCCTCGCATTCTTCCACAAAAAATAACAACTTCAGGCTTTCCATGATCTTTCAAACTGGCTCAAGAATCGGTCAAACTGACTTTTCTCGTCAGTCAAACAAAATTAGGGTTTTTATTAATCTTTTAGGGCTCTGGATTGTTTCACACAGTTGGCTTAGGGTTTTGGTTGATTTTGGCTCAATTTTAATCAGGCGAACGCTCTTTGGCATTTAATCAGGAATTAAGGTTTTGTGGGCATATTCTCATAAGGATTTAAATTCCACAGCACTTTGCAAGTTATTCCGAGATTCGGGTTGAATTCGCATTGTTTTGATTTAATCAGTAAAAGAAGGCAGTTGGTTTGAATTCACGTTCGTTTGATTGAACCATTCAAAAGATAGATGCAGTTTGGATTTACAGTGTTTGGTAAGAATCAGTGAAAAGGGGGGAATGCGTCTGATCAATTGTTGTGATTAACTGTTATTTTGCCTTGAACATTAGAAGCGTCAAGTTTATTAATGGATCAATACTGGAATATTGTTTAGTTAATTATTTATTATTCTAAAGATTAAATAAGTTGGAATTTATTTTCAATTTATTTTAATTTAAAGAACTATGAATAATAAATAAACAATTGAAGAAAAGAAGAATTAATTAAATAAAAGGACTTTTATTTATCTTTAAGTCATTTGTATAATTGTTTTTGTTTACAAAATGTTGACAAAAATAATGTTACATTTATTTAAAGCTAAATAAAAACTATCCTAATTATTTTTCTAATCTTCAAATCTTCATCCGCTATCCCTCGCTCCAGTGCTCCATTATTCATCTGCAAGAGGAAAAGAGAAAAGTCAAATAAACAGTTAAATTGAATTGAAAAGACAGATAAAATTACAGTCATCATTAAGGGCCACTGATTGGGATCAGTTAACCCTCTCTGCAAATCAGGGGATTTCTCCCGGTTCACAAAGAGGGAAGAATGTTATTTGCTAAATCATGAATGCAAAGTGGAAAAAATGCAAAGTGTCAAACTGCATAAGTTCAAAATCTCAAACTGCACAGTTCAAACCCAACTAAAAATCAAATTGCAACTTTCTGTCAAAAAAATGCCAAAAGGTACAAGTTACTGCACAAAGGTACCCAAGCTGTCAAAAGAAGATATGGCAAGATATCAAGCAAGCACAAAAGCTGTCAAGAAGAGATAAGATATGGAGGGGAAAACCATTATGCAAGCATACATTTTCTTTTCATCATTTCCCAACAAGTAGCCCTTTCAGAGAAGTACAGAAAAAAACATAGTTTAATATTCAACTGTACTGAGAGAGAAGAGTGGAGAGATAAAAGAATGCAGGTTTTTAGGCTTTAGGCAGAAGAGAAAAACATATACAAGGAGAAACCAACACAAAGAAAATAGAAAGAAAAGACTGCTAAGCATTAAACCTGGAAGAGGCCAAAACCAGCAGTAAAACCTGTAAAGCCTCACAACCAGTAAAAAAAAGCCATACCAGCATATATGCCAAACCTGCCTCAACATACAAACCTGAAGCTCAATCCAAGTCCATAACCAACAATAACCAAGCCTTACCTGCTAAGACCATCAAACCTGCTAAACCAGTC
The DNA here is from genome assembly GCA_948472305.1 of Vicia faba. Classification (NCBI taxonomy): domain Eukaryota; kingdom Viridiplantae; phylum Streptophyta; class Magnoliopsida; order Fabales; family Fabaceae; genus Vicia; species Vicia faba. Next base: position 654,485,998 of record OX451736.1, on the reverse strand, counting down.
AAAACCTATTCAAACTAATTCCAAAAACCATAAACCCTCAAACCTGCTGAGCCTCAAGAACACAACCTGTCAATAACTAAACACACAAAATAACCAGTTAAAGCCTCAAAGCCTCATCCTGTCTAAACCTGAAGCATCAAATACGCCAAAGCCTCATACTACCTGAAGCCTAACATGAAGCCATGAGCCAGTTCAGAATCCCCAACACCTAAACCATTCAATCCAAACATAACTAACACAATCATTAAACCAGAACCAGCCAACCTAAGGCAAGTCAAGCCTCAAAAAGCCTCAGACCTGCATTAGCTTACACCTCCAAACACATAACCTGCTAAAGCTCAGACCTGCAATCATACAACCTACTGCATAATACCACCGAACCCAAGCATCAAGCCCTCGGGATACCATCATTGGGCCAGCAACCAACATTCCAAAAACGATAAACATTCCAAAGGCAAATCGTCCAGAAGCAACATCAAGGCATCCAAAGCTAACCCACAGGCCCTCAGAACCCTAGGCTCTTCATTGGGCAAGCAACAAATACTCAAAGGCACATAAACAAAATACGTTCAAAGGCAATCAAGAGGCAACCAAAGAAGCATTCAAGGCAATTCAAAGGCAAAGAAGAAGAAAGAGGCGAATTCAAAAAGGGGGTTTTCAGTTCAGTTCATCATAAAACCTTAAAAATGGCGACAAGATAAAGAGTACCCGGAAGTCTACAGGTCCGTCATCATCTCACTCCGTCCTTGGCCGCCTGGGCGCCTCCGCCTTCATCCCTCCCCCCATCTCCTCAGAAAGGTATAAATTCTTTCCTTCCTCACGAACCTCAAACCAAAGAGATATGTAAATCTGAATTAACATACGAAAACTAAGCACGCAAAAATACAAAACCCCTAATGCGTTGAGAGAATTAAAATACCTCTTTTTTACTGCCGTTGAAATGAGTGTAAGGAGAAGGAAGAATAGTGGCGCCGGTGGCCTTGAACGAAGGGAAATACAGAGGCATGCATGAGGAGGACGAAGAAGAACACGAAAATGAACGGAACCTCCATGAACGGCGCTTCTGCTCGCTGCAAACCCTAAAACATGTCCCCAATTGAAAACGCAAGCAAAACCCTAAAACGTTCTTGAGCCCAAACATGGGCCTTGCCCGTTTCTGAATACCCAAAGCCCATTTTAAAAAGCCTTAACCCTTTTATATATAAAACAAATTCTTTTTTCTGTTAATTAATTAACCTACTTTTTTTTTATTTTATTAATTTAAAACATTTAATATTTTTAAACACCATATATTTTTTCTAACTAAATATATTTGTTACAATAATACATTAATGCTAAAATACTTAAAAACACATTTCTTATATACATAACTTTAAAACATTTAATTAAATTATTTTTGTACATACAAATAAAGAACCATTTTTTTTATTATACCATGTAATAAAAATTGAAAATACCTTTTCTTTTAATTAAGATATCTTTTGTACATAACAAATGAAAAAAAATACTTTTGTATACATAATTAAAACTTAGAATATTTAATCAAAACATTCTTTTTGTACATAACAATTAAAAATATATTTTTTCTAAATTCTTGATATTTATTTAAAACATACTTTTGTATATAACAAATAAAGATACATTTTTATACATAATTTAATTAGAATTTAAAGCATTTGATTAAAACATTTCTTTTTATACATATTAAGAAAATACAAGATTATTAATTAAATTAAATAAACATTTAAATTCTTTAAGTTAAAACAATACTTAATACATGTTCAATTTCACATCCTAACCTGTAAATAATTACAATTATAATACATCTAACACTTACACAATACAAATACATTCACATTGCCCCTATACACATTTGTTTATCTTATGCATTGATATTCGTCATTTACATTTGATCGCAAATTCGATTTGGTTGTAACTTATTGGATACTATAAGTCTCATCCCCATTTGTGAATATTGTACCCCCACTCCCGGATGCTTATTTTGTAATAGCATAGACTTTACATTTTCGCAATTTACCGCTTTCAATTATACCATGGTTAGACCTAGGGTTTGCATGTACATAAAATCAAACGCTAGATAACCTAATACAAGACAAATACATGAAATCAATACACCATCACACTTGCACCCCCTATGGTAATCCCACATGTTGCCTTCCAAAATGGGCCATGCTTGCACGTCGAGTATCTTTGGCAAAACAAATTCAAATGATCATAAGTCCCTCGATGACGCTTTCGAATGTTGCCTAAAACGGAATGATCATAGTCCCTTCAAAGCAAATTGCCAAAGAAACTTGGCACCATTGCATTCGTGGTCCATACGATGACCCGCGCCCGTCCCGAATAAACTTCCTAAACACAAGATTGTCCACCAAATTCAATGGTGGAACAAAATTGTTAAAAAGGGTTGAAAATATAGAGAAAACCTTTGAGTACAATAGGGTAGATAAAACTCTTAGTTACTTGAGATCAACTTGCAAAACGCTTGCCTTATTTTCAAAAACCACAATCCACAACACTTTCAAAACAAACTCTCAAAAACATTTGAAACATCTTTTCGAAAAGATACACGCCTTTGTAAAATATTCGAGTAAAGAATTGTTACAAGGTTAGCCTAAGACAAGGCATCTTCTTCAAAAACATTTTCAAAAAACACACATGCACACACCATTTTCAAGCAATCGAAAATCAAGGCAAGTGATCTAAAAAACCAAGTAACTAAGATCCCATGGATAACGATGGATGAAAAGGGTGCTAATACCTTCCCTTTTCATAATCTACCCCCCGAACCCACGAAATATCTCAAAAGGTTTTTGCTGTGCTTTTTCAACCTCTCCTTTAGGATAAAATCAAAAGTCGGTGGCGACTCTTGCTCAACTGCACAAGTGCGAATACGAACGCAAAACTCACAGTCAGTTCTCCCACCGTATCACAACCGGGATGCCCATTTTTGCCCAAGCCGCCCTTTCGGGTTTTCGACTTGTCGGGTTGTTTTATGCGTAGTATTTTTTGACTATGTCTGCGTTCGCAGGGTGCGGCAAATCATTGCCGTCCATGGTAGTCAGAATCATTGCACCACCAGATAATATGATCTTGATCACAAATGGTCCTTCGTAAGTAGGAGTCCATTTGCCCCTGGGATCACTTTGCGGCAAGATAATCCGCTTGATTACGAGATCTCCGACTTGATATACTTGACGTCTGACTTTCTTGTTGAAAGCCTTGATCATCCGTTTTTGATATGTTTGACCATGGCAAACAGCAGCGAGTCGCTTCTCGTCGATCAAATTGAGTTGATCAAGTCGGGTCTGAATCCAATCGTCTTCATTCAAACCAGCGTCCTTCATAATCCTTAAAGAAGGAATCTGAACTTCCATGGGCAGGACAACTTCCATGCCATATACCAAAGAAAATGGGGTTGCCCCGGTTGAAGTTCGTGCCGTGGTACGGTATCCATGCAGAACAAACGGTAACATCTCATGCCAGTCTTTATAGGTGACTGTCATTTTCTGAATGATCTTCTTGATGTTTTTGTTCGCAGCTTCAACAGCACTGTTCATCTTCGGCCGATAGGGAGATGAATTGTGATAATAAATCTTGAACTGTTCGCATAGAGCGGTGATCATAATATTATTCAGATTTGTACCGTTGTCTGTAATGATCCTGTCGGAGATACCATACCGGCATATGAGGTTTTGCTTGATGAAGCGGGAAACCACATTTTTTGTAACAGAGGAAAAGGAAGCTGCTTCGACCCATTTGGTAAAGTAGTCAATGGCGACCAGGATGAAGCGATGTCCGTTGGACGCCGTGGGCTTGATCTCTCCAATCATGTCAATGCCCCACATTGCAAATGGCCAAGGAGTTGTCAGCATGTTGAGAGGAACAGGAGGAATATGAATCTTGTCAGCATAGACCTGACATTTGTGGCAAGTACGGGAATGCTGATGACAATCTGCTTCCATGGTAGACCAGTAATAGCCTGCCCTTAGAATCTTCTTAGCCATCGTATGCCCGCTCAAGTGGGTGCCAAATATACCGCAGTGTATCTCGGTCATGATTAGCTCTGCTTCAGCTTTGTCTACACATCAGAGTAAAACACAATCATGGATGCGTTTATAGAGGACGTCGTTGCTCAGGAAAAACTTGGCAGCAAATTTCCTTAGGAACTTCTTGTCATTTACGGAAGCTCCTTCGGGATATTCTCTAGTCTGGAGATACCTTTTGATTTCGTGAAACCAAGGTTGTTCCACTGCTTCTTCGGTATTAATCTCATGACAATGTGCAGGTTCATCCATTCGCTCGATGGTGATTTGGGGGGCCTCATTATCCCAATTGAGTTTAAACATGGAAGACATTGTAGCCAGAGCATCGGCAAGCTGATTCTCTTCTCGCGGGAAATGCTCGAAGGTGATTTGCTCGAAATGAGGCAACAATGTCAGGACATGTTCCTTGTATGGGATAAGATTAGGATGTTTGGTATCCCACTCTCCTTTGATTTGACTGATAACCAAAGCCGAGTCCCCAAATACGATCAAAGATTTGATCCCCAGGTCAATAGCAGCCTTGAGACCAAAAATGCAAGCTTCATATTCAACCATGTTGTCGGTACAGCTGAAGCAAAGTCGGGCCATGAAAGGCATGTGACAACCTTCCGAGGAAATGAGTACCGTACCAATACCGTTTCCAAGTGCATTTGAAGCACCATCAAAGTACAGGGTCCATCGGGATCCATTTTCAGGTCCGTCATACGGTCCGTTACCTTTAATGTTGTCCAAATTCATGATGTCCTCGTCCGGGAAGTCGAATCTCATGGACTGATAATCTTCGATAGCTTGATGAGCTAGATGGTCAGCTAGTACACTCCCCTTTATAGGTTTTTGGGTAGTGTACTGGATGTCATACTCAGTTAGGATCATTTGCCATCTAGCTATTCTTCCAGATAAAGCTGGCTTCTCGAAGATATACTTGATAGGATCCATTTTGGAAATCAACAAAGTGGTATGAGTCAGCATATACTGCCTCAGTCGGCGAGCAGCCCATACCAAAGCGCAGCAAGTTTTCGCGAGCAGTGAGTAGCGAGTCTCACAGTCGGTAAACTTTTTGCTAAGGTAATAAATGGCATGCTCTTTTCGACCAGACTCGTCATGCTGGCCCAAAACACACCCCATTGAGTTATCCAAGACGGTCAGGTACATGATCAACGGTCTTCCTTCAACGGGTGGCCTCAGAATAGGAGGTTCTAGAAAATACTCCTTGATCTTATCAAAAGCATCTTGGCAATCGTTGTTCCATTCGACTACCTGATCTTTCTTCAATAGTTTGAAAATTGGCTCACAGGTAGAAGTCAGATGAGAGATGAATCTGGCAATATAGTTCAAGCGCCCCAAGAACCCTCTAACCTCCTTTTCAGTACGGGAGGCGGGCATCTCTTGTATTGCTTTCACTTTTGCTGGATCGACCTCAATGCCTTTGTTGCTGACAATAAATCCTAGAAGTTTACCAGACCTAACTCCCAAAATACACTTACTTGGATTCAGCCTGAGTTTGTACTCTTTCAACCTGGAAAACAGCTTTCGTAGGTGTTCAAGGTGTTCCTCCTCTGTTTGTGATCGAGCTATCATATCGTCTACGTAAGCTTCGATCTCATGATGTATCATATCATGAAACAAAGCTACCATGACGTGTTGATAAGTTGCCCCTGCGTTCTTCAGTCCGAACGGCATCACCTTGTAGCAGAAGGTGCCCCATTGTGTAACAAAAGTTGTTTTCTCCATGTCCTCGGGGGCCATTTTGATCTGGTTGTAGCCCGAGAATCCATCCATGAAGGAAAACACTTTGTGCTGAGCTGTGTTGTCGATCAAAATGTCGATATGCGGTAGCGGAAAATCATCTTTAGGGCTAGCCCTGTTCAAATCCCGATAGTCCACACACATTCTGACCTTGCCATCTTTTTTACGTACTGGCACAATGTTAGCAACCCATTGTGGATAGGATGTAACAGCCAGAAAGCCAGCATTGAATTGCTTCATTACTTCTGCTTTAATCTTCTCAGACATGTCGGGCCTCATTCGGCGGACTTTTTGCTTGATCGGTGGACAATCTCTCTTGTAGGGAGACGGTGAACCACAATATCAGTGTCTAAACCCAACATGTCCTCATAAGACCAGGCGAAGATTTCAACGTATTCATTTAACAAATGTACCAAACGCTCCTTGACACTTGGTTCCAGATTGGCACCCACTTGTACTTCCTTCCGGTCTTCCTCTGTTCCTAAGTTGACAGTTTCCAACAACTCTTCATGAGGCAAGATGACCCTTTCTTCTTGCTGTAGAAGTTTGGCTAGCTCCCCTGGTACTTCACAATCTTCGTCATCTTCATACTCAGCCTGATTGACCAAATCTTCAGAGTTGTTGAAGTACATAGCAGAATAGTCACCCATAGAATCCGGAGTGGATGGGTACCTGCATTTGTGAGTGTGGGTGTGTGTAAGGGATAACCATCCTTAAACAAACAAAAAATGCAAAAGGAAAGAAAATGAACACAGCAGTTTATCAATGCAAAACGTCCAATGAATCATTAAACATGGAATATGGATATGAAGAGAATCAAAACCCTTACAAATGGACCTACATACCCCGGGCAAGGCATGAGGTGAAAAAGTAGTGTGCAGATTGTTTAAAAGTAATTATTACAGACCAATAGGAAATGTTCGAAAGATAAGTTACTGATTAATGAAAGTAATGCGGACGAAGTCATTCGCCTCCCAGTTGTGTAGTCCTCCTTCGATGGTTGGGAAGATCCAGTCTTCAATGTTACCCTCTTCGTCTTCGTCTTCCAAAGCATTGATTCCATGAGGAGAAATCTTGATGGGTGTTCTTTCAATTTTTGAACGACGCATAGCTTTTTGCCCCGCAGCGGTAAATCCCAACCCAAACTTGTCTGTTTTGTGAGGAATGTCAGGCAGCTGTCCCCATGTTGAGCTCTTTCCCTCCTTCATTGCAGCCTTTGCGTCTTTCAGAGATGCCATCCTGGCCACCTGCTTGGGTTCCTCAGCTACTGCCTTTGCTACATCAACCTCGGGAGCAATTTCCTTGAAGTGTTGGAACGGTGTCTCAATGAATTCGCCCTCTACTTCCACATACCGAAAGGAGTTCAGGTGACTGATCATATATTCTTCTTCACCGTGTACAGTTATAATCTTTCCTTTGACAGGGTATTTCAACATCTGATGTAGGGAGGAAGTGACTGCCCCAACATTATGTATCCATGGCCTTCCTAGCAAGCAGGAGTATGACGGACGGATGTCCATCACATAGAAAGTTGAGTGGAATACTTCAGTTCCTACCTTGATAGGGATGTCGACCTCCCCATGCACCATTCTTTTAGACCCGTCAAAGGACCTGACAATGATATTACTTGGTTTCAGCTCCAAGCCCTCGCAATCCAATCTATCCAAAGCTTTCTTAGGCAGCACGTTCAGAGAAGAGCCAGTGTCGACCAAAACATGGGCAAGAGTAGTTCCTCGGCATTCAACTGACACGTGCAATGCGTTATTGTGCTTTCTTCCTTTTGGAGTTAGGTCAACATCAGAGAAACCTAGACCGTTGTCTGCGGTCAGGCTGGATACACAATCCTGGAATTGATCTGCTGAGGTTTCCTAGGGCACATGGGCTGTCTTTAAAAACCTTATCAATGTTTTGGCATGAGCCTCAGAACAAAGCAGTAATGCTAACATGGATATCTTCGAGGGGGTTTGCCCCAATTGCTCTACCACATCATAATCACTCTTCTTAATTATCTTCAGAATCTCCTCCATTTCTTTCTTAGAGGTTTCGAGGATAACCAATGGCTGAGCCCTCGTCCTGACAAGCTCATCTTGGATCCCTTTCCCCTTATCAGCAGAAGTAGGAGGGACAACCACAGGAGTAACAGCTTCTTCAATCAGCGGAGTTTTTGTAGACAGTTTTATCGGTGCAGGAGTAGCTTTGGCAGCAGCTGAGGGTCCAAAGATTGCCTTTGGAGGGGCAATCTCTGGAGAAAATATTCTCCCACTTCGGGTAATCTTGCTCGTACCGGCAATGTTTCCAATGTCGGCATCTTCTTCATCAGAGCTCTCTTCAGTGATCTCAACTTGTTTAATCACCATGGTAGTAGATTTCTCCACCATAATTCCATGGTATTGATTTGTCAGAAATGTAGGGGACAAGCCCAGGCATGGTTATTTTCAGAGGAACAAACTTCGTAACGGATGTAATCTTAACAGGATTTTTAGGGACCTTGGAAAGATTGGTGGAAATGGTGATTATTGAAACATCTTTAATAGGAGTTGGAATAGCAGGAATCTTTTCGAAAAGAATTTGTTGGCTGTCCATTAGGCCTTGGATGCCTATCTTCAGCAATGGACAGTCGATTGGTAAGGAGGAACAACAGTAGCAGTCTTCTTTACATCCTGGGAAAATCCCAGCCTTCAACAGATTTAACTTGATTGTCAACAGTGGGGTTACCAGATCATCAACAGCAGAAACATACAGATCTTCTTCAACAGCATGAACATGATGACCATGCTTTGGCATCGGAGCGGATATTACATTTGGCTTCTCCGGAGCATCGAACTCGACCTCTTTTGCATCTATCAAGTCTTGAATTTTATTCTTTAGCACCCAACAATTGTTGGTGTCATGTCCGGTGCTATCAGAGTGGTAGGCACATTTGGCATTGGCATGATAGTACGGAGATGTGGTGTTAGGTTTTTTCGGTGCCTCCTTTAAACCAGTTAGATTCAACTTCAACAAATGTGGAAGAACTTGCGCAGGTGTCATATTGATGCGGGTGAACTGCCGTTGCGGCCATTCTACCCGTTGCTGATTTGGTCTGGACTGATTGTTACGAGGCTAATCATTTGATGAATTTTGGATCATCACGGCCCCCACAGTCGGTCGGCGCTCAGTTCTTCCTGACCCCTTCTGAGAGTACACAACAGCTGCCTCTTTCTTGACCGGAAATGATTTCTTAGCAGTTGTAGATGCAGAGGCCTCCTTTTGAATCTTCCCATTCTTAATACCAGCTTCCACCCGTTCGCCAGTCAGAATCAATTCAATAAACCCTGCGGAAGATCTCCCGATCAAATGGTTGAAGAACGGGCCAGATAGGGTCCCCAAGAACATATCAACTAGTTCCCTATCAGAAAGAGATGGCTGCACTCTTCCGGCCAAGTCGCGCCATTTCTGGGCGTATTCTTTGAATCCCTCATTTGAGGCCATTCCCATACTTTGTAGATGAGTATGGGTTGGCGCCAAGTCAGAGTTATATTGATACTGGCGATAAAAAGCAGCTGCCAAATCCTCCCAACTATGTACCTCTAACCTCTCAAGCTTGTAAAACCAATCTAGCAGTGTACCAGACAGGCTATCCTGGAAGAAGTGTACCCAAAGATTTCTGTCGGATGAATGAGGTTGAATTTTCCTGACATACGACCTCAGGTGCATCTTCGGGCAAGACAGCCTGTCATATTTTTCAAAAGTTGGTACCTTAAACTTTGGAGGGATCACAATTCCAGCAATCAATTCCAATTCTTCAAAATCTAACCCGGGAACCCTTTGCAGCTCCATAGCTGCCAGTCTATCCTCCAGGTTTTTGTATTTGTCGTCCGCTGGCGGGTATTGTTGCTCTGAGTAGTCTTTATCTTCCTCAACCTCTTCCTCTTCAGCCTCGGACTCAGAAGGTAGTGCCGCTCCTTTTCCTTTACTGGTTTCCTCCTCAGATGCGGAGGGAAATTCAAGAACTCTTCTAGCTTCATTCTCAAACCTTCTTCCCAGTGTAGCTACCCCGACTCTTTTCTTCTTCTTTTTCACCTTTTCTTGCTCTTTGTTCCCAATCAGTGTTTTTAGATCCTCCTGACCCTTTGCAAAGGTCATTAGGAGTTGTTGAAACTGTGATTTTTGTGCCTGTAGATCTTTGACAGTCTGTTCGAGATCCATCTTACTGAAATAAACAGCAGAGAGATAAGGAAACCTGGTGTGAAGACCTGCTTATGCATATGATGAATGATATGTTTATTCATGTAATGCATTCAAGGATTTAGAAATTCAACATTGTTGCAGACAAAAAGAACACACGTCATATTAATAAGAAGAAATTTGTCAGTACATAAATGCCCCATGGGCCAAATATTACAAAAACTTCTTAAGGTAAAAAGACGTTGCGCATCCTCTTTGGTGCGATGTAAGTGTTGAGGGTCTCCTCCTCATGAAGTCGGCGGGTAAGCTCCAAAACCTTCTTCTCACTGGCGTAGAAGCTGGCTTCAAAAGTATTCTGTTCCTCCTTGAGTTGGATCCAACTCTTCTGCATCTCCTCCCATGATGTTGGCATGTCAGGATATAGGATGGTGTAGGGAACCTCTCCTTCCTTAATGGGCTCTTTAATCAAAGGGAGAATATGAGGGTAAGGCATCATAAGACTCTGGGCTCGGGTCCTTACCCACTTGAGATAAGGCTCAAGAGGGATGGAGTTCTTGTGCCCCAGTGTCTTGCTATCTACCTTGTTAGGCATCCTCCAAGCTCTGATGAATCTTTGGTGAAGTCCTTGCGCATCATTGTCGAAGTCAAAAACTAGGTCAGGAATCAGCATGTCATGAGGGCCATCCCTCTGTGCATATCCAAATTGTCTCAAAGCTAGACAAGGGTTGTAGGTAATGCCTCCCCTAATGCCAAGTAATGGAACATTAGGGAACTCTCCACAATGATCGACGATGATGACATTTTCTCTGGACCGAGAACACCAATGTACATCAGAGTGTGTGAGGGTCATCAATCGTTGCGACCACCTTAAGCCTTGGTCATTCTTTAAAACAGATTGTGGAAGGTGCGAAATAAACCACCTTTCAAGGAGAGGAGTACAGCACATGAGAACACCACTCTTTCTCATTGTTCGTGTGTAAAATGAGTGGAGGATGTCCCCAAGTAATGTAGGTATGGGATTCCTGGATAAGAAGATCTTGACGGTGTTGACATCTATAAGCTGGTCAGGATTTGGGAAAAAGACCAACCCATAAATGAGGAGTGCCACAATCTCTTCAAAGGATTGTAGGTCCCAGGAATTCCAACACTCTTGTGCCTTCTCAAACAAGAATTTTGCAAAGAAGCCTTTGACACCGCTTCTAGTTTCCCAATTCCCCTTGATGTCAGATGGTTGCAAGTGTAGTGCTTGAGCAACATCTTCAGGCTTTGGTTCTTTTTCCGTACCGTTGTAGGGTAGTTGATTAAGAATAGGAATTCTCAGGAGTTGAGAAAATTCCTCCAAAGTGGGCACCAATTGATAGTCGGGGAATGTGAAACAGTGGTGAAGGGGGTCAAAGAACTGGAACAACACTTTCACCATGTCTTCTTCAATGTTGGTGTTGACTAGGCTGAGCAGTCTACCATGTCTTTCACTGAAGAGAGAGCTTTCTGGAATTCTGGATGTGAGCTCCTTGAGTTGAGGAGGGATTCTCACAAGATTGACTTGGATATTTTTCCTGCGAAGAATTTCCATGACCTACAAAACAGAAACAAAGATGAAGATCCAAACCCTTGAAATGGTTAGTGGATGCATATGATGCTTTATGATGTTCATGATGTATGCACAAACATATGTACAAGCAAGTCACACAAAAACCCTAGTTTCAGGCTTGCATGAGGTTTCATAGGTAAGTACCCTCTTGAGTGAAGTTGGCTTAAAAACCTATCCTATAAATAGTAATCGGGTTCTAAGGAGCTCAATATCATTGGATTATTTTCCATGTTCATTGTTTTGGTTTAGCCACTTAACTAGCGACCAAAATATTCCAAGAAAACAACCCTCAATGAGTGTAGTATCGAGTATCTACCAACTTCGGACTGCACCAAAGCCGGTCATCTCACTACCCCTAATAAAAGGCCAAGATGGTCAAGTAAGGTTCTAGGTCATTAGTGCTTAGTGACATCACTCAGCGGCCCCGTACTCTCCTTGATTGAACTTAAGGGTTACCGGTACTCACAAATATGTCGCACTAATATAGCTATTGCTTCAACCGTGTTGGTATACCCCGCACAGTTTCCACAACATATTGCTATCTATGAAATGTTTCCCCAAATCCGGGTGTAGGATTTCAAGCCCAAACAAGAGAACCAAAATGTAAAGCAATCAAAGCAAACAATTAGTCATGCAAGAGGGTGATATAAGCCCTAAGGTTACTCCACTTTTAAACAAATCCCCAGCAGAGTCGCCAGTTCTGTGATACGGTGGGAGAACTGACTTGAGGTTTTGCGTTTGTTTTCATAAATCTTTCGGTTTAGCAAGAGTCGCCACCGACTTTTTATTTTATCCTAAGGAAAGGTTAAAAAAGCACAGCAAAAACCTTTGAGATGTTTTCTTGGGTTCGGGGAGTAGATTATAGAAAGGGAAGGTATTAGCACCCTTTCTATCCATGGTTATCCATGGGCTTTTAGTTACTTGCTTAGATCACTTGCCTTGCATTTTTAATTGTTTGAAATGGTGCTTTGTGTGTGTTTTGAAAGATATTTTGAAAAGGAGGCCATAGTGGTGGCAACCTTTGTAATGATCCATGTTTGAATGTATACAAAGGTGTATTTGTCTTTTGAAAAGTTTTCAATGTTTTAAAAGTTTGTTTTGAAATTGTGTTGCGATATGTGTTTTTGAAAAAGGCAAGGATTTGTTTTCCAAGTTGGTCAAGTAACCAAGAGCTATCTACCCTAAATTTCTCAAAGATCTTTCCTATGTTTTAACCCTTTTAACATTATTGTTCCACCATTGTATTTGGTGGACAATCTTGTGTTAGGATGTTAACGGGATGGGCGCGGGTCATCGTTTAGACCATGAATGCAATGGTGCCAAGTGTCTTTGGCAATTTTGCTTGAAGGGACTTGATCATTTTTAGGCAACTTCGAAAGCGTCATCGAGGGACTATGATCATTTGTTTTTGTTTTGTTTTGCCAAAGAAACTCAACATGCAAGCATGGCCCATTATTGAAGGCAACAAGTGGAGTAACCCTAAGGGTGCAAGTGTGATTGGTGTTGTCCATTTTCTTGCTTTTTGTCTTTGAATTAGGTCAAGCTATTTGTTATTTGATTTTTGCATACAAACCCTAGGTCTATCATGGCATAATTGGAAAGTTTTAAAATGCGGAATTTAAAGTCCTAAATTATTACAACATAATTATGGGGATGGGGGTACAAATGTTCAAATGGGGGATATTTAGCAAGAAATTTAAATCTAAGCTATTACATCCATATTGAATATACAAGTATTTAATATTGTACAATATTAAGACAAATATAATAACTATGCAAAAATGTATTATGCACAAAAATGGTTTTTTTATGTATGTAAAAGTGTTTTTTCAATGTAAAATATAAAAAAAAATAAAAAGTCAATTTTTTTGGATATTTTCATGGTTTAGGGCAAAACTCTAGTTTTCTAAATAAATGGTATTTATTAATTATATTATATACAATGTTTGTTAATTATATACAAAAAAAATAAAAAAAAGAAGTATATTGTGAAAAAAGTATTTTTGATGTCATATATTAATAAAAATAAAAAGGGATTATTTTTATATTTTTATCCTAAATATTTAATAAAATATGAGTATTTATATTATATACATTTAAATATACTAGATATATACAAAAATAAAAATATTAATTATTTTTAAAAAGAAGTATATTTTTAGAAAATGTTTTCAAAAATGCAAAATAAAAATAATAACTAAAAATATATATTTTTGTATTATTGTTTTGTGTTTTTAATAAAAAGAAAGATATTGGTTTATATATATATATATATATATATATATATATATATATATATATATATATATATATATATATATATATATATATATATATATATATATATATATATATATATATATATATATATATATATATATATATATATATATATATATATATATATATATATATATATATATATATATATATATATATATATATATATATATATATATGCTTAAATAAACAAACAAATGCCAAATAAATACAAAAAAGGGTGGAAAAAATAATTTTAATGTTTTTTATATTTTGACAGAAAATAATAAGTCAGAAGAAAAAAAGAAAAGTAAAAAATAATCAAAATAACAAACAATGGGCCAAGGGGGTGTAGGTGGAAAAAGATGGTGCAATCAGAAAAACAACTCAGGCCCAGCCCAAGGGGCTTGTCTTCAACCTCCAGCTTCTGTTTGAAACAAGAAAATGCGCGTTCCTTGCTCAACCTGCTAACTTCTGATTCTTTGATTTTTAACAAAAACTTACAACATCAATAATGTAGAGCATCAAGTCACGATTTCAGACATATAAAGAAGTTGTTCTAACTCTCAGAAACGAGAGAGAATTTCTCCTCCCCCAATTTCTGACCTAACTTTTCTTCCATGTTTAAGTTCAAAATTCTCACAGCACACACAATATAAATGAAAAGTAACTACATGGATGGCTTCAGGGCTATGAGTAGAACATGCTTTCTTCACAAACTTAAGCCTAACTATGCTTGGATAGAGAGATAGAAGTTCAAAATTTTACCTGTTCAGCTTGAGTCGTGTGCAACAATGGAGGTACCTTCAATGGAGTTTGAGGACTTGAACAGCTTGCTTGAGGTCCAAGGATGCTCCTCCAACCTCTAACTTGCTTTGAAACTAACTGAATCGAGCTATGTAACTCAACCTGCACAGCTGAAAAGTGAAAATGGCAAACTTGGTTAGGGGTGTTACAGTCTGTATCTAGGGCTTGGGATAGTTTGTATGGATGATATAGAATGTGTTTGAAGTGGTTTTAGCCAAAGCGCACGAATGGATTAAGCTGGCCAAATCAAACTGCAGCAGGTACCCTGTTTTGCAACAAAACAGTGTTTTGATGAATGAGAAGGTTTGAGCTCTGGTTGATTCGTGTTTTAGGTCAATTGGATCAAGTGAAAAGTGTTTGCAAAGTTTGTTTTTGCTGGTTCTTACAAGAATGTGAGTTATTGTTCAATATCCAAGTTTTCTTCTTATCTAAGCAAAGTTTGTCAAGTTGGGTTATAGGCTCATACAGGCCCCTCGAGCATGATGCATTTTCTCTTCTTGATCAGTGGGATTTGTCCATAAACTTGTGCCTAAAAGATCTGGCATGTATTTCTTTGATTTGTGAATTTGACATAAAGTGTATCTTTACAAGAATGGCAAAATTGCTTTTTCCATATATGGCTTAAACTTGCATGTAATGGCTAAATACACAAAATAAGACTTGAACACAAAGGATTGGAATTTAATTATTGAGTGTGAATGGGATTAGAGACCTGTAATCTAGCTTGAACCATGCTGAGTTTGAAAATGCAAAGTGTATGAACATGCCTTGGTCAAGAACAAAAGTGGATTTTGCCCAACTTTGCAAATTCGATTCTCCCTAACCACAAGGGTGTTTGAGAAGTTCTTGGATAATTTGGAAATCTTGGAATGTGTACTACAATCCATCTTTGTAATGCAAATTGAAATTCCAAGTGGAAGCATGTGAAAAGTGGCCATGAAGTTGGGAAAAAATCCTGCCTAAAATAGGTCAAAAATTTTCTAAGTTAAGAATGTTTTGCACCATTGTTCCAAAAATCATAACTTGAGCTACAAGCTTCTTTTAAGGAAACTTTGTGAATCAAAGTTGTAGATTTTGCAATGGACTACGACTTTCATGTTTTGAGTTTTGTTTGAATCCAAATGTATCTTGATGAAAAAATGGGACAAAGTTAGGAAAAAATAAGGAAATTTTATAACTTAGAAAATTTCTAAGTTATGAAATTTCTTCATTTTAAACCCTAATTTGCAATTTTGGGTTTCTTGATGAACAAGTTTCATAATTTGACATGTCTTGATGAAAAATGAATCTTGGCACTTGATTTTGACCAAAAAGTCAAAGTTTGACTTTTCAGTATACAGTCAAATTTTGATCTGTTGACTGGAAAATTCATCTGTCAATCTTGTGCATTTGGGATCTTTTGAACTTGTTGAATGGATCAAGACAATGCCATTGAGTCCTTGAGTCCATATGTGAGCTTGATTTGCCATTGGTTAGGTCAAACAGTCAAAAATTGCCTTTGTGCAGTCAAAACCCTAAAAATGACCATTTTGCCCTTTTGGTGATCTGATCAAATTTCTTGTGGAATTGTGATCCAAACTTGACCAAATGGTTCATATGAGTTCAATATGTTGATGTGGGTCAAAAATCATGAAGTTTGACTGTCAATTGGCGACAGTTGACTTTTTCCCAATACAGCTGATTTCTAGGTCAACTGTCCAATTGACTAGGCAAAGATTGGAATCAAGGCTTGAAACTTGGTATGGATAAACTTGTGAGTCCAACATGAAGCATGAAAGTCACTTTGCGCTTTTTAGGTCAAAACATCTTTGTGCAAACTCAAACCCTAATTTGGGTCAACAGTGCAAGGAGGAGTCTTGAGCAGAACAAACCCTAACTTGATCTTGAGCTCCAAGGGTCTTGTGATGAGAAAATATTGATGAAATGAGAGGGAAAATTTTGGGGTACAACATCAGTCAATTACAGTCAAAACCCTAATTTTGACCATTTTGCCCTTTTGGTAATTTGAACATTTTTATTAAGGAATTGTGATCCAAATTTGATCAATTGATGAATATGACTTCAAAATGTTGATGTGGACCAAAAATATTGAATTTTGACAGTAGTTTGACCACAATTGACTTTTTACCCAATACAGTTAATTTTCAATCATCTGATCAATTGACTGAGCAAATTTGTGATTCAAGACTTGAAACTTGACATGAGTATTCTTGGAGGTCTACAATGATCCATTAAGGTCACTTGAGGCATTAGAAGTTCAATTACCATTGTGAAAATCAAAACCCCAATTTGAGGCATAAGTGTTTAGGAGATGGTTTGACCTAGTCAACACTTGTTTAAATTTGAGATTTTGGAGATCTTGTGAGAAATGTATTGAGAAAGAGGAGGGGAAATTTTAGGGTACAACAGCTGCCCTTGTTCAATCTTCTTGAACCTGGAGAGTTAGATTGGAGGGTCTGTCATTCGTAACTTGAAGGTGGAAGGTGATTGAACACTAGAGTGCCCAAAAATTTGCACTCATAGGAAATAATATTGTTGGTTGATTGTGTTGGGAATGGGCTTAAAGATAGCATTTGGAGAGTGATGGAATGTTGTCGGAGATGGGCTTATAGATTCCACCCAAAGTGACTGTTGATTAGAAGAAGTATCAGAATAAATCTTTGATCGATTTATACTGAAACGAGTAGAGGTCTTGAATAATCTTTAACTGGATAATGAATCAGTATAAATCTTATGAGCGGTTTAACTGAACCAGAGAAAGTGTCTACCAGAACAAAATCAGGATAAATCATTGGTTGATTTAAACTTAACCAGCAGAGGTCTTGAATAATCTTTAACTGGATAATGAATTAGTATAAATCTTTGGAGTGATTTAACTGAACCAGAGAAAGTGTCTACCGGAAAGGAATCAGGATAAATCATTGATTAATTTAAACTAAACCAGTAGAGGTCTTGAATACAAATGCAAAACCAGTATAAACAGACAGTTCTCCCACCGTATTACACTATGCACATACGGAATTTACTGTCTTTATTCGATATTGGAACAACATTTTCCACCCATTGAGGGTATGATGTCACTGCCAGGAAACCTGCATCGAACTGTTTCATTACCTCAGCTTTTATTTTCTCGAACATATCTGGCCGCATGCAACGAACCTTTTGCTTGATCGGAGGACAATCATCCTTCATTGGCAGACGATGAACTACGATACCGGTATCAAGCCACAACATATCTTAATATGACCAAGAAAACACTTCGACATAATCGTGTAACATCTAGACTAATCTTCTCTTGACACAGTCTTTCAAGTTGGCATCGATCTTGACTTCCTTCTTGTCTGCCTTAGTACCTAGGTTTATCACTTCAACTGACTCCTCGTGTGGTTGAATGGCTTTTTCCTCTTGTATCTTTAGTCTGGCGAGTTCTCCAGGTATTTCACAATATTCATCACCTTCGTCTTCGGCTTGATAGATTGGATTTTCAAAGTCATAGATGGCAATAGTAGAGTTGTTGTCAATGTGATTCAGAGTGGATGTGGATTTGAAAATGTGTGTGTGTGAATGTAAGATCACATGGATATTTTTTTGAAAATGCAATAAAGTAAAGAAAGACAAAGAGCGCAAAATTTGAATGTAATATAGTCCAATGTTTTTTTCATTAAAATGAGCATATGGAATATGAAAATGACAAACCCTTAACAAATGGACCATTGTGCCTCGGGTAAGGCACATGGCTTAAAGTCATTGTTTTAATGTAAATTCCAGACAAAGTTCTCAAAGTAATAAAAAAATTAAATGGTAATTACTCCTGGCTGTAGGAGATTGGAATGAAGTCCTTGGTCTGCCAGTTGTCGAGCCCTCCGTCTGCAGTCGGGTAGATCCAATCATCAAAATCACAATCTGCATCAGAGTCTTCAAGGGCATTAATCTCATGGTTACTAGTGCGGAGAGGTGGTTTCCCTGCACGAGCATGTCAAACCTCCTTTTGAGCTTTGGAAGTGAATCCCAATCTAAATTTGTCTGACTTGAAGGGGAAATCAGGAAGTTGTCCCTAAATGGTGCAACCTCCTTCTTCAACAGCACGAGCATCTTTGAGAGAAGCCATCCTCGGTGTATCTTTAGCAGCATCGGGAGTGTCAGGGATGGCCTTGGCAACAACAACCATGGGAGAGACCACTTCAAAGGCTTGACAAGGAGTTTCAATGAACTTTCCATCCATTTCAACATATTTGAATGAATTTAAATGACTAATCATAAACTCTTCTTCACCACAGACGGTAACAATTTTCCCCTTGACCGAATATTTCAACTTTTAATGTAGTGTGGAAGTCACCGCACCTGCCCCATGTATCCATGGGCGTCCAAGAAGGAAAGAATAAGCAAGAGGGATATCCATCACATAGAATGCTGAGTTGAAGACTTGAGACCCAACCTTGATAGGGAGATCAACCTCTCCATGAACCATCCTCTTAGAACCATCGAAAACCCTTACTATAATGTCGCTAGGTTTCAACACCAGTCCATTATAGTCCAGTCTATCCAAAGCTTCTTTAGGTAAGACATTGAGAGAAGATCCAGTATCCACTAATACATGTTCCATGGTAGTGCCCTTGCATTCTATGGAGACATGGAGAGCTTTATTGTGATTCTTCCCCATCGGGGTTAAATCTGCGTCAGAGAACCCTAATCCATTGTCGGCAGTCAAGCTTGCCAC
The DNA here is from genome assembly GCA_948472305.1 of Vicia faba. Classification (NCBI taxonomy): domain Eukaryota; kingdom Viridiplantae; phylum Streptophyta; class Magnoliopsida; order Fabales; family Fabaceae; genus Vicia; species Vicia faba. Next base: position 654,466,644 of record OX451736.1, on the reverse strand, counting down.
ACAGTTTTCAAATTAGTCAGCCGTAGTTTCTTGTGGGACATGTGCATTTTTTAGGAACTTTATCAGTGCTTGGGCATGCGCCTCAGAACATAGCAACAAAGATAGCATAGAAACCTTTGAGGGTGTTTTCCCCAACTGTTCCACTATCTTGTAATCACTTTTTTTGATAATTTTTAGAATCTCCTCCATCTCTTAGGTAGATGGGTCTTCAATGGTAATATCTTTTGTGGGTGCCTCTGTTCTGGCAGGCTCAGTCATTTTTTCCTTTCCTTGAGTATCAGTAACGGGTTTGACATTAGTAATGCGAACGGGTGTAGTTGTGGTTGTAGGAGGCGAAATATCTGGAGAAAAGATCCTCCCCGTCCTAGTAACTTTACTTGATCCAACAATGTTTGTAATGTCAGCTGTTTCATCTTCATCAATCCATGAATCTTGTTTGATACCATGGTAGTACACTTCCGCCCCATGATTCTAGGGCACAACCTTATCAGAAGAGTAGGGGATTGGCCCCGGTGTGGTGATAATTAGTGAAGCTATTTTTGGTTCACAGGGGATCCTAATAGGACCTTTTAAGGTGATCCTAATAGGTTTGTTTGAGATAGTAATGATGGACACATCTTCAAATTCTTGAAATACAACTTCGGTCAAACTTTTCATAGATAACGATCTTTCAAATAGAATCTCATGGCTATCCATCAAGTGTTGGACACCTTTCTTCATCCATTCACAACCATTAACTTATACAACACAGTAGCAACAGTCTTCAAGGCAACCAAGGAATACCCCGAATTTCAACAAATTCCCTTTAACAGTCTTCAAAGGAGTGGTCAAGTCATTAATGGAGGCAACAAAAGAGGCATCTTCAATAACATTGACACCCTTATCATGATTTGGCATGGGTGCAGTGATTAAGTTGGGAGTTGGTGGAGGGTCGAATTCAAATGTGTTGTTATCAATCAGGTCTTAGATTTTATTCTTTAGAGACCAACAATCATTGGTATCATGTCCAGGACTTTTTGAGAGGTAAGCGCATTTGGCGTTGAGGTTGTGTTTTGGAGAAGCAATGTTAGGGTTGGAAGAGGGATCTCGCAAGGTCACCAAGTCAGCTTTCAATAAGTGTTGTAGAGCTTGAGATAGTTACATATTGATTTTAGTAAATTGTCTTCTTTGGAGATCCGGTCTTTGTTGATTATTTTGTTGACGCAGTCATTGAGTTGGAGTTGGATTGAAAATCAGTATAACCCCTACTGAATGATGACGGTTATTCCTGGCATGGCTTCTTGACCCATACACATCATCAGTCTCTTTTTTACCAATAAATGGCTTTTTCACAGCATTTGAAGTGGAGGCCATGGGTATATTTCCGCTTTTAATCCCGCTTTCAACCCTCTCACCAGTCAAGATCAATTAAGTGAATCTGGATGATGAACTCCCAATCAGTAAGTTAGAAAATGGTCCATTCAATGTTCCTATAAACATGTCTACCAACTCCCTATTAGTTAAAGGTGGCTGCACCCTGCCAGCCAAGACTCTCCATGGTCATTCCTTGTAATTGCACCCTAGTTGGCGCAAGGTCAGCGTTATATTGATATTGGCGGAAAAAATAAGTGGCCAAATCCTCCCAAGCATGGATGTTAGTCCCTTTCAATTGGTAAAACCATTCCAACTGCGTCCCAGATAGACTTTCTTGAAAAAAGTGCACCCACAGTTTCTTATCAGCGGTATGCGGCTGGATTTGACATAAGATCTTAGGTGAAGCTTCAGACATGAGACACCATTGTATTTAGAAAAAGCAGAGATTTTGAATTTGTGAGGAATGACTACCCAGGCACCAAACCCAAGTCACCAAAGTCCAAGCCAGGCACAAATTGGATTTCTACAACCTTCAATATGTCTTCTATTTGCTTATACTTGTCAATGGCCGTTGGATATTTCTCATCAAAATAATCTTCATCTTCGGAGATTTGATTTTTTCCACCCCTGGAACAGGTGCTCCTAGCATCTTTATCTTGATTCTCGTCTTCCTCGGAGGAGTCTTCTTCAACTTGAACTTGTCGGACGGGGCCTTCGAATCTCTTCCCCGTGTTGATTACAGCTTTCTTCTTGATTTTCTTCTTCATGATAAGAAGTGACATCATTTCTTGATGTCCCTTTGCTAAGTTGAGCAGAGTTTCATGAAACTGAGAGTTTTGAGTCTGCAAGTCCTTCACGGTTTACTTGAGATCCATCTTATACTGAAATAAATAGTAGAAAGATGAGGAAACCTGTGTCAAAAAACCTGCTTATGATATGATGCATGTTATATGTATGCAATGTTTTCAAGGACCTTTAAGATTTAAATTTGCTTAAACAAAAAGGGAAACAAAATGTTAATTATATTAATAAGTTCAAAGGTTACAAACTTCATCTTTGGTTTACAATTAAAAAAAAAACAACAAAATGAAATTATACAACAAAAGACTTAGGTCTCCCACATACACTTCCTCTTTGGACTGATGTAGGCATTCAAGTTCCGCTCCTCATGGAGTTGCCTTGTGAGCTCCAACACTTTCTTCTTTCTCGAGTAGAATTGGTATTCAAAGGTGTCTAACTCCCCTTGAGTTGAATCCATGACCTTTTCAATTCCTCGAGAGTAGTAGGCTTGTCAGGATGAAGAATGGTGTAAGGAACGTCTCTTTCGATAATAGGCTCCATAATGATTGGTAGGATGGCCACATATGGCATCATGAGGTTTTGAGCGCAAGCTCGCACCAACTTGAGATAAGGTTCCAAAGGAATGGAGTTCTTATGCCCCAAAGTTTTTCTATCAACCTTGTTCACCATGCCCCAAGCTCGTACAAATCTTTGATGATAACCTTGGATATTGTTCTCATAGTCAAACACAATACATTGGACAAGCGCGTCATGTGGACCATCCCTCCGAGCGTAACCAAACTTTCGTAGAGCCAAGCAAGGATTATAAGTGATACATCCCTAATTCCAAGGAGCGGGACATTAGGGAATTCCCCACAACGGTCAATGATGGTGACATCCTCCATAGATCGAGAACACGAATGAATATCTGAATGCGAGAGTGACATCAACCTTTAAGACCACTTCATGCCTTGTTCATTCTTCAAAATTGACCGAGGAAGATGCGAAATAAACCACCTAGCCAGCAAAGGAGTGCAACACATAATAATTCCTCTTCTCTTCATGGCACATGTGTGAAGAGAATGCAAAATGTCTCCAAGTAGGGTAGGCATCAGGTTACGAGATAAGAAGATTTTGACCGCATTCACATCTATAAAGTGGTATGGATTAGGGAACAATACCATCCCATAAATTATAAGAGCCAAAACTTCTTCAAAAGCTTGTAAATCCAGAGCATCCCAAAATAGTTGAGCCTTCTCAAATAGAAACTTGGCTAGAAATTCTTTAACACCACTTCTAGTTTCCCAATTAGCCACAATGTCAGACCGTTGCAAATGTAAGGCTAAAGCAATCTCCTCAGATCTCGGGTCTTTCTCAATACCAGTGAAGGGTAATTGATCAAGAATAGGCACTCCCAATAGTTGAGAGAGCTCCTCCATGGTAGGTACTAATTGGTAATCAGGAAATGTAAAACAGTGATGTTTAGGGTCAAATAATTGAAAAAGCACATGTACCATGTCTTCTTCAAAGATTGAGGTAACCAAGTTGAGGAGTCGACCATACTTCTTGGTGAATGAAGAATTTCTAGGGACCCTTGATGCTAATTCCTTGAGTTGATGAGACACTTTCATAAGGTTGATTCAGAGGGTATTTCTGCGAATGGAAGCCATATCCTACAAAATAAAACAAAGATAAATCTCTATGTCCTTCAAATGGTTAGTGCAAATGCTATGGTATGATTTCATGATGTTATGTAAAAATAATTATATACAAGAAAAGCAAACAAGTATTTAGGTTTAGTCTTGCATGGGGTTCATAGGTAAATACCTTCTTGAAGTTTAGTTGGTTCGACTTGTCCTAAAAAGTAATCAGGTTCTAGGGAATTTCAATATCATTGGTCTTTCTTCATTGGGCATTGTTTTAGTGCAAGCCTCTTTATTGGAGACCGAAATATCTAGAAAGTACTATCTTAATGAGCGTAGTATCGAGTATCAACCAACTTCGGACAACACTAAAGCCGGCTATCTCACTACTTCCTAATGGCCAAGTTGTTCAGCTAAAGGTTCTAAGGTCGGTTAGTGCTTCATGACACCATACAGCGGCCCCGTATTTTCCTTGATTTTTCATAAGGGATGCCGGTATCCACAAATGTGTCACACTAACGTAACCATCGCTTTAACCATATCGGTCTAAACCATACAGTCTCCATGATCTTTGCTACTTACCTAATAATGTTCCCAGATCTGGGTAGAGGATCTATACAAAACTCAAACATAACCCATAATGTAAAGCAAGCAAGTCAAACAATGAAAGAATTTTAAAGGTGATCTAGTCTCTAAGGTAACCCCACTTTTAAGTTAGGTCCCTAACAGAGTCGTCAGTTCTGTAATACGGTGGGAGAACTAATTTGGGTGTTTTGCATTTTATCGCAATTGTTGCAGATAGCAAGAGTCGCCATTGACTTTTATTTTATCTAATAAAGGAAAGGGTGAAAAGAACAGGAAAGACCTTTTGATAATTTTCTTGAGTTTGGGGGGCAGGTGTTGTACCCCATAATTTTCCCTCTCACTTATCAAGAATTTTCTCACAAGATCTCTTTAGCTCAAGACTGTATTAGGGTTGATCAAGCTCAAGACACCTCCTTAAGCACTAATGACCAAAATTAGGGTTTGAGATTGCACAAGGATATTTGAACTTCCAATGCCCCATATGTCTTTCATGATCATTATGGGCCCCCAAGATTACTCATGTCAAGTTTCAAGCTTTGGATCACACTTTTACTCAGTCAATTGAGCAGTTGACCTAAAAATCAGTTGTATTGGGGAAAAAGTTAACCATGGCCAATTTACAGTCAAACTTCATGATTTTTGATCCACATAAACATTTTAGACTCATATGTATCATTTGATCAAGTTTGGACCATAATTCCTCAAGAAATTTGATCAAATCTCCAAAAGGACAAAATGGTCAAAATTAGGGTTTTGACTGGGAAAGGGCAATTTATGATTTTTGACCTAGAAATGATCAATTGGTTTAAGGCATGATCTCAAGAGTCCAATTGTATCATTTTTACCTAATGAAATGTGTGATACGGTGGAAGAACTGACTGTTTTTGGAATGCTGGTTTGCGTTTTGTGTTTGTTTTCGTAAAATGTCGCGGTAAGCAAGAGTCGCCACCGACTTTTATTTTATCCAACAAGGAAAGGAAAAAAGCACAAAAAAATTCCTTTTTCGAGATATTTCTTAGGTTCGGGGGGTAGATTATAGAAAGGGAAGGTATTAGCACCCTTTCTATCCGTGGTTAACCACGGGCTCTTAGGTACTTGCTCATTGTTTTAAAAATTATTTTCTTTGTGTTTGTGGGTTTGAAAAAGTTTTTGTATGAAAACTTCGATTTAACTCTTGCTTCTGTCCTCAAGAGTGTAATGAAGTGTTTTTTTGAAAACTTTGTTCAAAAAGGAGTATAAGTGTGAAAATTTTGTTTTTTTTAAAGAGCAAGTATCTAAGAACCATCTACCTACTTGAAAAGGGAATCGTTCTATGCTAATTTCCTTTAGACAATGCTATCCCACTATTAATGAGTAGGTAGCACCGTCGTTGGAGTTTAAGGGTCAATTCGAATGAGGGACATACGATCACTAAAGCAATGTTAGGACGCCTTAGTGGTAACCCTAATGTCTTAGATCATTTGTTTGAGGCAACAACATCTGAGGCAACCGTTTCGAGGCAACTATGATCTTTTAGACAAGAGGACGACCTATAAAGCGACTTGTACTCAATGATCGTGTACGATGGCAACCAAGTGGGGTGTACCCTAAGAGTGCGCATGTGCGAGTGTGTCGTTTTCAGTTATTTTTATCTTTGTACATGTTAAAGGTGATCTAATTTGATTTTAAGATTAACATTCAGTCTTGTCATGCAAACCCTATTATCAAACATCTAGCAGTTATAATTTGCGGAAATAAAATGCGGAATTTAAATTACAAGGCGTCGGGTATTTACATCTCCAAAGACAAACCCTTTGAAAAATAAAGTAAAGCGGTAAAAATAATTAAATGTCCTATTTAACTATTACAATCCGGAAGCAGGTAAATTATTGGATAAAAATAAATAAAGCGCGCGGGAAATTAAATCGAGTGCGAAATTTAGGGTTTTGACCCTTTTGAAAGAAAATGTCATCTTTTTGTTGTTTTTATTTGAGAAAAGAGATTAAGTCCTAAATTAATTGCTAAATTAATTATAAAATAAAATTAATTAATGAAAAATAAATTATGACATATTTTTGGGTTTTTGTTATTTTAAGAAAGAAAATAAAATTAATTAAATTAGTAGTTAAAACCTAATTAAATCTAATCAATTTTAATTATTTACAAAAATGAATTAAAGTTTTCTAATTAAAACCTAATTAATTAATAAGTTTATTAAGAAAAATAAAAGTTTAAAATTTGATTGAATAAAAAATATTTTTGTGATTTTATTTGATAAAAAAAAGAATTTTGTGATTGCTTAGAAAATTAATTAAATAAAATAAAACAATTAAATTAAATAAAGCAAAATAAATAAAAGAGAGAGGAGTTGGGCCTGATTAGGAGGTGCAAAGAGTAGTTTTGTAGGCCCAATAGAAGATGGCCCTTTTGACTTTTGGATCTGGTGCACACGCGTTGACTGACACCTTGGTGGACCTTCAATCACTGACCACCAGATCATGCTCTTGGCCATCTGGAGCTTGGATGGATGAGGGAGTATGGTGGGTTGCAAGCTTGAGCGCATACTGGATTAGTTGAAAACAAATAATATTGAGAAAGATGGGGACCTGAGATTCGAACCCAGGTCCTGAAGGTACATCAAATGCTTGCTTGCCACTACGCCACGCTGTTTTAGTTGTTACTATAATACAAAGAATTAATAATATAATAAAAACAAACACGTTAATGGAATTTGGCGCGGAATTCAAACGAACCAACAGAAGGGTGACAACGCATCATCATCTTTATCAAAACCCTGTAAATTTTACCTGCGGATTTTTATCCGTAGCTAAAACCATAGCTTCGTTCCAAAATCGTCCTCAGGCCATAAAAATGATTTTCAAGGCTAGGGTTGAGTTCGTCATGATCTCCTGATCACAACCATATTCTTCTTATGGGCCAATTGTACCTGAAACAGAAAGCCCTAAACACGAACAAGGAACCCTAGCTATGGTGATTTTCCATACAGAGCACATAAATGAAATTGGTTATTACCATCAGTTTGCAAATGATGTGAGGGTTAAGGATATGCAATTATTCCATGAAAACGATGCCTAATTTCAGAGTTACGAAATCAAGAACAGGGACAATTCGCGTGGGACTTACAGTGTGTTTGAGGACCTGATAATGCTTGGTTTGGATCCAGTTAGCTTGTGTGAATGGCCAGGAATCGATTGGGATATGTCTCCAGCCTTGAAACTGCCTCTAACCTGGATTTTGATCTCCAACTTTTTTGTGAATTTTTGCAAAGTTGTTCTGCCTCTTCCAACGATTTCCACCCCTTATTTTTGTGTTCTCTCCTTCCTTATGTATTACTCAGTGCATTAGGTTAATAAATTGGTTCAAATCTCTCCACATTGATGTTTGGATATTTGATTTGATTCTCAATGAAAACCTTTCCAAACTTGGCCTAAATCATATCTTCTTGTAACCAATCCCTTTGATACGAATTTGATTCACATAATAGCTGTATTCAAAGCCTAAAGCAACCAAAAAAATCATGAGTTATCAATGCCTTGGATTTTATATGATTTTATTTGATTTAAAATGAATAAATTCAAATAAAAATCAAATTAAATAATAAAAATGAGATATAGGCACATGGATGAATCTAGGGCACGTGGGAAATAATTAAAACTCAAATCAAGTGAAAAAGAATGGGTCCATTTGTTAAAATTTGAAGTTTTGAGGATAGTTGACTTTTGGCAATTTTGTAAAAAAGTCCAACTTCAACAATGCATAACTTCTTCAATTTTGAACTTTTGGAGGTGTTCTTTGACTTTTTAGAAAGCTTGAGATGTCCTCTAATCAACCATTTTGGTATCAACTCATTTTGATATTCCATGATCAAGTTATAAGCTTTGACAAAAAACGTGTTTTATTGACTTTCCAAAATGACCTATAATGTCCCAATTCATAACTTCTTGTGAGTGCATTTTTTGATCTTGGGAAATGAAGATGGCTTGCAGGTAATTGCATCCTATTCAAAATGAGCTTTGTATGGGTCATTTCTCAAAAAGTATGAGAAAGTTATGCTTGGTCAAAGTTGAGTTGACTTTTCCTGCAAAACCCTAATTTAGCAACTTTTGAGTCTTGAAGAATTTTGAGCAATCCTTGATGAATCATGATTAACCCTTGATCAAATGATGAAATATACTTCAAAATTAGAATGTTGACAAAAAATCTTGAAGTTTGACTGTTTGTAGGTCACAGTTGACTTTTGCCATAACATAGTCGACTTTTGGACCTTTGAGCAATTGACTGAGCAAACTTCCTCTGCAAGGCTTGAAATTTGACATGGATGATCTTGAGAAAATATTAGGACATTTGTGAGCACTTGGGGTAATTTGGACTCAAGTATCTTGATGCAACACAAAACCCTAATTTGGGGTAGACTGCCTTAGGAGAGAGCTTGTCTGACCAATTCTTGAGCAACCTTGAGCAACTTGGAGATTTTTCTTGCAATGTTTTGAGAAATATGGGAGGAAAAATTTTGGGGTACAACAGCTTCCCCTGTTCAATCTTCTTAAACCTGAGGATGTAGATTGGCTTTTGATTCTTTCGTGATCCGAAGGTGGAAGATGATTGAACACTAGAGTGCCCAGAAATTTGCACTCGCATGAAGTGGTATCAGCCTTGTGATGTCGGGAATGGGCTTACATATGTTGAGAGGATAGGCTTAAAGATGCCATCTGAAGGAGTGTCGATCGTATAAGAGATTCCTTAGCGAGAGCTTGTACACCTGCTGTTGTAGAAGATTTTGTTGGGGAAGTCTAATTTTGTTGAGATTTAGGAACTTGCATGTACTTCAACTGAGAGAACTCTCTGCTGAGTTTTAAGAACTTGCCCGTAATTCAACTGAGGGGGGAAACATCTTCATCGAGATTTAAGAACTTGCCCGTAATTCAACTGAGAAAACTCTGCTGAGATTTAGGAACCTGTCTGTACTTCGATGGAGGACTTTGTCGAGATTTAGGACCTTGTCTGTAATTCAACTGAGGATAATTCTATTGAGATTTAAGAACTGGTCAGTAATTCGACTTAAGGGAAACATCTTCATCTAGATTTAAGAACTCGCCCGTAATTCAACTGAGAAAACTCTGCTGAGATTTAGGAACCTGTCTGTAATTCGACGGAGGAACTTGTCAAGATTTAGGACCTTGTCTGTAATTCAACTAAGGATAATTATATTGAGATTTAAGAATTGGTCAGTAGTTCGACTGAGGGAAACATCTTCATCGAGATTTAAGCACTCGCCCGTAATTCAACTGAGAAAATTCTGCTGAGATTTAGGAACTCGTCTGTAATTCGACGGAGGAAAATTGTCGAGATTTAGAACCTTGTCTGTAATTCAACTGAGGATAATTCTGTTGAGATTTAAGAACTGGTTAGTACTTCGACTGAGGGAAACATCTTCATCGAGATTTAAGAACTCGCCCGTAATTCAACTGAGAAAATTCTGCTGAGATTTAGGAACTCGTCTGTAATTCAATGGAGGACTTTGTCGAGATTTAGGACCTTGTTTGTAATTCAACTAAGGATAATTCTGTTGAGATTTAAGAACTGGTCAGTAATTCGAATGGAGAGAAACATCTTCATCGAGATTTAAGAAACTCGCCCATAATTCAACTGAGAAAACTCTACTGAGATTTAGGAACTCGTCTGTAATTCGACGGAGGACCTTGTCGAGATTTAGGACCTTGTCTGTAATTCAACTGAGGATAATTTGGTTGAGATTTAAGAATTGGTCAGTAGTTCGACTTAGGGAAACATCTTCATCGAGATTTAAGAACTCTCCCGTAATTCAACTGAGAAAACTCTGCTGAGATTTAGGAACTGTCTGTAATTCGACGAAGGAACTTGTCGAGATTTAGGACCTTATCTGTAATTCAACTGAGGATAATTCTGTTGAGATTTAAGAACTGGTCAATAGTTCGACCGAGGGAAACATCTTCATCGAGATTTAAGAACTCGCCCATAATTCAACTGAGAAAAATATGCTGAGATTTAGGAACTCGTCTGTAATTCGACGGAGGAACTTGTCGAGATTTAGGACCTTGTCTGTAATTCAACTGAGGATAATTCTGTTGAGATTTAAGAACTGGTCAGTAATTCGACTGGGGAAACATCTTCATAGAGATTTAAGAACTCGCCCGTAATTCAACTGAGAAAACTCTGCTGAGATTTAGGAACTGTCTGTAATTCGACGGAGGAACTTGTCGAGATTTAGGACCTTGTCTGTAATTCAACTGAGGATAATTCGGTTGAGATTTAAGAATTGGTCAGTAATTCGACTGAGGTAAAAGCTTCAAAACTTTGAATTTTGTGAGAATTTAACCGCATCCTTCCTGAAAGGTAAAGGTTAATTATATGTAATGCATGATATGTATCAGGCAATGATGTTCTAAAAATAAATGAGATTGTGTTGTATGATGCGTATAGGCATGTGTCATGATGTATGGAAATGTAATTTTTTTAGCTGGGGAAAATAAATCCCGGATAGCTGTTGGAGAAAAGAGCTGAATTCTTCGTTTCCGCTGGGGATAGAGAACGAAGATGATTGTGAGAATAAACCTGCAGGAGAGGATAACTCCGTTGGGGAATAAAATGATGAGGAGATTACTCTGTAGGGAATAGATGCTCTACTGAGGATTCCACTGATAAATTTCGTTGGGGATGAATTACCGTTGCTGGTGATACTGAATCCTTTTGGGGATTGAATTTCTGTTTGTGAAAGGAAAGAACTCCGCTGGGGATGATCTTCAGTTGCGACCTCACTGGGGATAACCTTTTAGACTCTAATGGGGGTAATCCTTTGAGCTATGCTGGGGACAATCTTCCAAAGTCTACTGAGGATGATTCTCCAAACTCCATTGGGGAAGCTTTTTCAGACTGCGCTGGGAAAAATTTCAAACTCCACTGGGGATATTTTGTACTCTGCTGGGGAATATTCTTATACTCTGCTGGGGAATATTAAGACCTTTCAGTGCTGATGGTAAATAAACTCTGCTTGGGGAGAATATTACTGATTCATTCACAATTGCGAGTCTCAGCTGGGGAGAGTTATCATTATTGTCTTACTATGCGGGGAGTGAAAGTATTTCAGCCATATTCTTCAGCTAAATCTACCTTCGTACCTGGTGGATAGAAAAACTGTACAGTTTGGACATTTCTCATTTTCCCCTGTTTCTGATATTACCAGTAATCGTCTTTTGTTTCGCATGTAAATATTTACGAGCAGCAATTAATGTCAAATGCATATATCAAAAATGAACATTGGACGTTTTTTTGCAAAACAAAACAGAAAAAGACAAATTTATTTGTGAAAATGACTTGTATTGATTTTGAAGTTTGGCTTGTAAATAGGCGTTTTTGTACAAGAGGCTGACGTCCTAGTAAGAGAACACCGCCGAATAATAGAATTTACACAATTTATGAAAAACTTAAACAAAACAGCTATGTGAATAATCCCACTGGGTTCCAACTCTGCTATTGCCTTTATGTTTTCGAGCATCTCATCACTTTGCTACTTGGTTGAAGGTAGGTTAGATTGATTAGTGTCGTCCGAGCTTGATAGTTGATACCGAAGTCTGGTTGCAAGGTGATTCAATGAGACATAGTGTTACGTTTTGATCCCTAATTTTTGCCTGGACCGCCCTTTCGGGTTTTCAGTCCATCGGGATACCCTTTTTTTCCCAAGCCGCCTTTTCAGGTTTTCGACTTGCCGGGTATACATTTTTTTCATTTTCATCCCTTATTTTTGCCCGAACCCTTTTGGTTCGCCGGGAAGCCCTTATTTTTGCCTAAGCCAGTCGACTTAGCGGGTCTTTGATTATGCGTAGTATTTTTCACTATGTCTGCATTGACGGGGTGAGGAAGGTCTTCACCATCCATGGTGGTTAGAATCATATCTCCTGCTGAGAAAATGTTCTTAACCACAAATTGCCCTTCGTAAGTAGGGGTCCATTTTCCCTTGGGATCACCTTGAGGTAAGATAAAGCGCTTGATTACCAGATCCCTAACTTGATACTCTTGTCGTCTAACTTTCTTGTTAAATGCCTTGATCATCCTTTTTTGATACGTTTGACCATGACAAATAGCAGTAAGTCTCTTATCGTCGATTAAGTTCAGCTAATCAAGCTGGGTCTGAATCCAATCATCTTCGCTCAAACCTGCATCCTTCATAATCCAAAGAGAGGGTATTTGAACTTCAATGGGCAAGACGGCCTCCATGCCATATACCAAGGAATAGGGTGTTGCCCCTGTTGACGTCCGCGCTGAGGTACGGTACCCATGAAGAGTAAACGGTAACATCTTGTGCCAGTCTTTATATGTCACCGCCATCTTCTGCACAATCTTCTTAATGTTCTTATTAGCCGTTTCAACAGCCCCATTCATCTTCGGCCGGTAAGGAGAAGAGTTGTGATGCTGTATCTTGAATTGCTTGCAGAGCTCAGTGATCATCTTATTGTTGAGATTTGTACCATTGTTCGTAATGATCCTCTCTGGTACACCATATCGACAGATCCGATTGTGCCGAATAAACCATGCCACGGCTTTCTTGGTCACAGTAGCAAAGGAAGATGCTTCAACCCACTTTGTAAAGTAATCAATAGCTACCAGGATAAAACGATGTCCGTTGGACGCTGTAGGTCTGATCTCGCCGATCATATCAATGCCCCACATTGCAAAAGGCCACGGAGCTATCAAGACGTTCAGAGGTACTATAGGTATGTGCACCTTATCAGCATAGACTTGACACTTGTGACAGGTCCAAGAATGCTGGTAACAGTCGGCTTCCATTGTGGACCAATAATATCCTGCCCGAAGAATTTTCTTTGCCATGGTGTGTCCACTAGAATGAGTTCCGAAAGTACCTTCATGTAACTCTGTCATGATCCTTTCTGCTTCGTTCTTATCCATACATCATAGTAAGGTTGAATCATGGTTACGCTTGTAAAGGATACCATTGCTGATGAAGAACTTCGTCGTGAACCTCCTCAGAAACTTCTTGTCATTAACAGATGCACCCTCGAGGTACTCCTGAGCTTCAAGATACCTCTTCACCTCATGAAACCAGGGCTTTTCTGTTACCTCTTAAGTTTCAATGTCACAACAATGTGCAGGTTTGTCCAACCTTTCAATGATAATTCGGGGAGCTTCGTTGTCCCAATTGACTTTGAACATAGAAGACATCGTAGCCAGCGCGTCCGCTAACTGATTCTCCTCTCTAGGGAAGTGTTCAAAGGTTATCTCTTCGAAGTGCGGAAGCAACATCAATACATACTCCTTGTAAGGAATAAGATTTAGGTGTTTCGTATCCCACTCGCCTTTGATCTGACTGATCACGAGAGAGGAATCTCCAAAAACACTTATAAACTTAATCCTTAGGTCAATTGCTGCTCAAAGACCCATGATGCATGCTTCATACTCCGCCATATTGTTGGTGCAGTTGAAACATAGTCGGGCGGTGAACGGAGTATGAGAGCCTTTAGGAGATATGATCATGGTGCCAATGCCATTACCCAAAGCGTTTGAAGCTCCATCAAAGTACATAGACCATCGGGATCCTTCCTCAGGTCCTTCATCCGGTCTAGGTTCTTCGCAGTCGGTCACTATCATGATATTCTCATCCGGAAATTCAAAGTTCATAGACTGGTAATCATCCACTGCCTGATGTGCCAAATGGTCTGCCAACACACTTCCCTTGATTTCCTTTTGGGTAGTATATTGGATGTCATACTCAGTCAAGATCATCTGCCATCTTGCTATTCTTCCGGATAAGGCAGGCTTCTCAAAGACATACTTGATTGGATCCATCTTTGATATCAACAAAGTAGTGTGAGTCAGCATATACTGTCTCAGTCGGCGAGCAGCCCATGCCAAAGCGCAGCAAGTTTTCTCGAGCAACGAGTATCGGGTCTTGCAGTCGGTAAACTTTTTGCTAAGGTAATAAATAGCATGCTCTTTTCAGCCAGACTCGTCATTCTGCCCCAACACGCACCCTATTGAGTTGTCGAGTACTGTCAAGTATAAGATCATAGGTCTCCCTTCAACTAGAGGCATCAGAATAGGTGGCTCTTGGAGATACTCTTTGATCCTTTCGAAAGCGGCCTGACATTAATCATTCCATCTTACCACTTGATCTTTCTTTAGTAGCTTGAAGATTGGTTCACAAGTAGCAGTCAGGTGTGAGATGAATCGAGCAATGTAGTTCAGACATCCCAGAAAACCTCTGACTTCTTTTTGTGTTCGGGGAGCTGGCATTTCCTGTATAGCCTTCACCTTTGCAGGATCCACCTGAATACCTTTATCGCTTACGACGAAACCCAACAGTTTACCAGATCTCACCCCGAAGGTGCATTTGTTCGGGTTTAGCCTTAACTTGTACAACTTTAACCTGTCAAACAACTTCTGAAGGTGGTCAAGATGTTCTTCCTCAGTCTGGGATCTTGAAATCATGTCGTCGACGTATACCTCAATCTCATGATGGATCATGTCGTGGAACAAAGCGACCATGGTGCGCTGATACGTTGCCCCAACATTTTTCAATCCGAAAGGCATGACTTTGTAGCAAAAGGTACCCCACTGAGTAACAAAGGTCGTCTTCTCCATGTCTTCGGGAGCCATCTTAATCTGAATATAACCGGAGAAACCATCCATAAAGGAGAATACCTTGTGTTGTGCGGTGTTGTCAACCAGAACGTCGATATGAAGTAGAGGGAAATCATCCTTGGGGCTCGCCCTGTTCAGATCCCTATAGTCAACATACATCCGAACCTTACCATCCTTTTTCGGCATAGGAACCACGTTGGCCACCCACTGCGGGTAAGAAGTAACTACTAGAAAACCGGTATCAAATTGTTTCATCACTTCATCCTTGATTTTCTCAGACATCTTCGGGCGCATTCGGCGGACCTTCTGTTTCACTGGAGGACAATCCTCCTTGGTAGGCAGGCGGTGAACCACAATATCGGTATCCAACCCAGGCATATCTTCATAAGACCAGGCAAAGATCTAAACATAGTTACGCAACATCTGAATTAACCGTTGTTTGACACTAGGCTCTAGATTGGCACCGATCTTGACCTCTTTCTTGTCTATCTCTATACCCAGATTTACTGATTCTACCGGCTCTTCATGCGGCTGTATGGCCCTCTCTTCCTAAAGTAGCAGTCTAGCAAGTTCACCAGGAACTTCGCAATCATCTTCACCTTCGTCTTCGGCTAAGTTGATCGGACTTTCAAAGTCATAACTGGCAGTAGCATAGTCATTACCAGTGAGATCCAGAGTGGATGTAGACCTGTATATGTGAGTGTGTGTAAAATAGCTATTTTGCAATATATAATAAAAGAAAGACAAGGAGTGCAAAATTTGAAATGCAAGAAACGTCTAATGCTTTTATTAATGATATATGAAGATGACAAATATCAAGCCCCCACAAACAAAGCAACGGTGCCTCGGGTAAGACACCGTGCCGTAAAGTTTAAAAATTATCTGTTACAAATTCAAAACAAAAGTCTCGTTACTGGGTAATAACAGAAACGGGCATAGAATCCTTTTCCGTCCAATTGCTTAGTCCACCGTCAACAGTCGGGTATATCCAACTGTCAATATCAAACTCTCCATCATCGTCTTCAATAGCATTCACTCCTGCGTCATGTTTGGGCATAGGTGCCGTTATGACATTAGGCTTTTTCGGCGCTTCAAACTGAATTTCCTTAGCATCGATCAAGTCCTGCACCTTATTCTTCAAAACCCAGCAATCATTCGTATCATGCCTCGGGCTATCTGAGTGAAAAGCACAACGGGCGTTCGGATTGTACATCGGTGATGTAGTGTTAGGATTCTTCGGGGCCTCCCTCGGAATCACTAGATTGGTCTTTAATAAATACGGCAGGATTTGAGATAAAGTCATGTTGAGCCGAGTGAATTGTCTTTGCGGCCTCTCGGTTCTTGGCTGATCGTTGCACTGAGGAGCAACAACAGGTCTTGATATAACAACCGCATTGACTGCTTGGCGGCGCTCAGGTCTATTATGGCTCTTTGCGCTATAAACTGCGCTTGACTCCTTCTTAAAAGGCTTCTTTTCGGTACTTGATGAAGCACCCTTATGTATTTTGCCAGATTTGATACCGGCCTCAATTCTTTCCCTGGTCATAATCAGCTCTGTAAACCCGGACGAAGAACTTCCAATCAGATGGTTGAAATACGGACCAGACAAGGTCCCCAAAAACATATCCACTAGCTCCCTATCAGCCAAGGGAGGTTGCACTCTTCCAGCAAGGTCCCTTCACTTCTGAGCGTAGTCTTTGAAACCTTCGCCTGCACCCATAGACATACCCTGAAGTTGGGTACACATGGGAGCAAGGTCGGCATTGTATTGGTACTTCTTGTAGAAAGCAACAGCCAAGTCCTCCCAATTACGGATACTAGCTCCTTCCAGCTGGTAAAACCATTCAAGCCGAGTTCCTAAAAGACTGTCATGAAAGAAGTGGATCCAGAGGTTCTTGTCAGCGGTGTATGGCTGAATCTTTCTAACATACGAGCGGAGGTGCAATTTTGGGCAAGAAACCCCGTCGTATTTAGAAAAGATTGGTGCTTTAAACTTGTGGGGAATCACCACCCCAGATGACAGACCCAAATCTCCAAAGTCCAGACCAGGTACTTTCTGGACCTCCATCGCGCTCAACCGGTCTTCCAGTTGCTTATATCTATCCTCAGTCAGAGGATACTGGTCTTCGTCAAAGTCTGTCTCGTTGTCTGAAACCACAGGGCTAGGAGCCCTCCTTTCTTCCTGGTTTTCTCTCCCTCCAGATGAGTGAGTCAAGTCCACCTCTTCTCGCAAATTATTTCCAAATCTGCGACCCATATTCAGTAGGACCATCTTCTTCTTCTTCTTCTTATCCTTCAAGATAAGGATCTTCAGATCTTGCTGACCCTTGGCTAAACTCATGAACAATTCCTGGAATTGGGCGTTTTGAGCTTGTAGAGCCTTGATGGCTTGATCAGTTGATATTTCAGAAGACATGATGTGCTGAAATAAACAGCGAAGAAGATGAGAAAAACCTGTAAGGGTACCTGTGATGAAGTGCATGGGAATGATATGTGCATGACATGATTTCAAAGACTTTAGGGATTCAAATTCGTAAACCAAAATGAAACACACTTTTATTAGATAAACTTTGAATTCAATTGTTCAACAAATGCCTTTAAGGCGTTACAAGAAAGAAAAATTGAAAAGTAAATCAAAACTAGAAATAATCAAAAGACAATCAGCTCTCCCATGGTCTTTTCCCTTCGGTGCAGACATAGTCGTTGAGGATCTTCTCATTCTCCAATTTCCTTGTCAACTTTTGAATCTTCTGCTCTTGCTCGTGATACTTTTCTCTGTAAGTATCCCGCTCTTCTCTCAGTTGCATCCAAGATCTCTTTAATGCCCCAATGTCAGTAGGCATGTATGGATGGAGGATGGTAGGAGGAACCCCTTCTTCATCAGCAACCTCAACAATTATAGGCAAGACGGCTTCGTACGGAATTCCCAGCTTTTGGGCACAGATTCAAACCCATCAAAGATATGGCTCCATCAGAAGAGAAGTCTTCGCACCTAGCTCGTGCGGATCAGACCTGTGTACCCTATCCCAGGATCGTATGAACCTGCAGCGTTGCTCGTCACTATCCCCTTGGAAGTTAAAGACAATGCTTGGCATAAGCAACTCATGAGGTCCTTCCCTCCTAGCTCGCCCAAACTGACGTAAGGCCAAGCACGGATTATAAGTGATCCCTCCATTGATTCCTAGAAGTGGGACATTGGGGTATTCCCCACAGCGATCAATAATAGCCACATCTTCCATGCCCTTAATAGTCCAAATGATGTCCATATGAGAGAGGGACATAATCCTGTAGGCCCAACCCATGCCTTCCTTGTTCTTCAAAACTGATTTAGGGAGGTGAGAAATAAACCACCTCGCCAGCAGTGGTGCACAACACATAAGGTTTCCCCGTTTCCGAGCAGTACGGGCATAAAGAGAGTGCAAAGTGTCACCCAAGAGAGTGGGCACAGGATTACCAGACATGAAAATCTTCATTGCATTCACGTTGATGAAAGAATTTGAGTTAGGAAACAACACCAAACCATATATGAGAAGAGCCAGAATATCTTCAAATTCCTGAAAGTCTAGACTGTCCCAGAACTGATTAGCCCGATCAACCAAGAATTTAGCCAAAAATCCTTTTGTTCCACTACGAGTTTCCCAATTAGACATTACCTCAGCCTTTATCAGATGGAGGGCTGAAGAAATCTCTTCCGGCCTAAGAACTTTCTCCCAACCTGTGAACAGGGTCTGCTCCAGAATAGAGATACCAAGTAGATCAGAGAACTCTTCCAAGGTAGGGACCAACTGGTAGTCCGGAAAAGTAAAGCAGTGGTACAATGGATCAAAGAACTGGACTAAGACACTCATCATATATTCATCCATCTTAGAAGTGACTAAACCAAGGAGGTGCCCATGTCTTCTGATAAAGGAGGAAGTATCTGGAACCTTTGCAACCAATTCCTTAAGCTGAGTGGGAATCTGGACAAAGTTGATCCAAATAGTGTTTCTACGCATGGGTGTCATGACCTACAAAACAGAACAAAGATGAATCCCATCTGTCTTTGAAATGGGTTAGTCCAATGCAATATGCATGCAATGTCATGATGCATGATGTCATGATAGAAAACACACCACAAGTATCCACAAATAGCAAACATGGTAAGGGCAAGCAAGTCACACAAGTAGCCCTTAGATTTTAGGCTGGCAAGGAGCTTAGGTACTAACCTCTTTCCGTTGAGTTGGTTCAAATCTGTCCTAGAAATAGTAACCGGGTTCTAGAGGATCTCAATATCACTGACCACCCTCGATCGGTCATAATTCCAGTTTAGCAACCTTTTCTTACGGCCGGAATCATCGCGAGAGTTTGGTCTTAATGAGTGTAGCATACTGCTACTGTTCTATGGCCAAGTTGGTCAATTATAGGTGTTAAGGTCAGTTGGTGCTTAATGACCCCTTAGAAGACTCATATTCTCCTCGTTGTGCCACAAGGGATATCGGTACAAACTAAAGTGCCACACCAACGTAGCTACTGCTTCAACCGTATCGGTCTACGCCATACAGTTCCCTCACAGTTTATTGCTACTTACCTAAAGGGTATCCCCTAGATCCGGGTTAGGGTTTATAGTAACTCCGATTCAAAACCACAAAGATAAAGCATACAAGTCAAGCAATTGAAAAAATTATGAACTATTCCTAAGGTACACCCTAATTATAAGCATTCCCCAGCAGAGTCGCCAGTTCTGTGATACGGTGGAAGAACTAACTGTTTTTGGAATGCTGGTTTGCGTTTTGCATTTGTTTTCGCAAAATGTTGCGGTAAGCAAGAGTCGCCACCGACTTTTATTTTATCCAACAAGGAAAGGAAAAAAGCACAGAAAAATTCCTTTTTCGAGATATTTCTCAGGTTCGGGGGGTAGATTATAGAAAGGGAAGGTATTAGCACCCTTTCTATCTGTGGTTATCCACGGGCTCTTAGGTACTTGCTCATTGTTTTCAAAATTGTTTTCTTTGTGTTTGTGAGTTCGAAAAAGTTTTTATTTGAAAACTTCGATTTAACTCTTGCTTCTGTCCTCAAGAGTGTAATGAAGTGTTTTTTTGAAAACTTTGTTCGAAAAGAAGTGTAAGTGTGAAAAATTTGTTTTGTTTTTGAAAGAGCAAGTATCTAAGAACCATCTACCTACTTGAAAAAGGAATCGTTCTATGCTAATTTCCTTTAGACAATGTTATCCCACTATTAATGAGTAGGTAGCACCGTCGTTGGAGTTTAAGGGTCAATTCGAATGAGGGACATACGATCACTAAAGCAATGTTAGGACGCCTTAGCGGTAACCCTAATGTCTTAGATCATTTGTTTGAGGCAACAACATCCGAGTCAACCGTTTCGAGGCAACTATGATCTTTTAGACAAGAGGACGACCTATAAAGCGACTTGTACTCAATGACCGTGTACGAAGGCAACCAAGTGGGGTGTACCCTAAGAGTGCGCATGTGCGAGTGTGTCATTTTCAGTTATTTTTATCTTTGTACATGTTAAAGGTGATCTAATTTGATTTTAAGATTAACATTCAGTCTTGTCATGCAAACCCTATTATCAAACATCTAGTAGTTATAATTTGCGGAAATAAAATGCGGAATTTAAATTACAATGCGTCGGGTATTTACATCGCCAAAGACAAACCCTTTGAAAAATAAAGTAAAGCGGTAAAAATAATTAAATGTCCTATTTAACTATTACAATTCGGAAGCAGGTACATTATTGGATAAAAATAAATAAAGCGCGCGGGAAATTAAATCGAGTGCGAAATTTAGGGTTTTGACCCTTTTGAAAGAAAATGCCATCTTTTTGTTGTTTTTATTTGAGAAAAGAGATTAAGTCCTAAATTAATTGATAAATTAATTATAAAATAAAATTAATTAATGAAAAATAAATTATGACATATTTTTGGGTTTTTGTTATTTTAAGAAAGAAAATAAAATTAACTAAATTGGTAGTTAAAACCTAATTAAATCTAATCAATTTTAATTATTTACAAAAATGAATTAAAGTTTTCTAATTAAAACCTAATTAATTAATAAGTTTATTAAGAAAAGTAAAATTTTAAAATTTGATTGAATAAAAAATATTTTTGTGATTTTATTTGATAAAAAAAATAATTTTGTGATTGGTTAGAAAATTAATTAAATAAAATAAAACAATTAAATTAAATAAAGAAAAATAAATAAAAGAGAGAGGAGTTGGGCCTGATTAGGAGGTGCAAAGAGCAATTTTGTAGGCCCAATAGAAGCTGGCCCTTTTGACTTTTGGATCTGGTGCACACGCGTTGACTGACACCTTGGTGGACCTTCAATCACTGACCACCAGATCTGGCTCTTGGCCATCTGGCGCTTGGATGGATGAGGGAGTATGGTGGGTTGCAAGCTTGAGCACATACTGGATTAGCTGAAAACAAATAATATTGAGAAAGATGGGGACCTGGGATTTGAACCCAGGTCCTGAAGGTGCATCAAATGCTTGCTTGCCACTATGCCACGCTGTTTTAGTTGTTAGTATAATACAAAGAATTAATAATATAATAAAAACAAACACGTTAATGGAATTTGGCGAGAAATTCAAACGAACGAAGAGAAGGGTGACAACGCATCATCATCTTCATCAAAACCCTGTAAATTTTACCTGCTGATTTTTATCCGCAGCTAAAACCATAGCTTCGTTCCAAAATCGTCCTCAGGCTATAAAAATGATTTTCAAGGATAGAGTTGAGTTCGTCATGATCTCCTGATCACAACCATATTCTTCTTATGGGCCAATTGTACTTGAAACAGAAAGCCCTAAACACGAACAAAGAACCCTAGCTATGGTGATTTTCCATACAGAGCACATAAATGAAATTGGTTATTACCATCAGTTTGCAAATGATGTGAGGGTTAAGGATATTCAATTATTCCATGAAAACGATGCCTAATTTCAGAGTTACGAAATCAAGAACAGGGACAATTCACGTGGGACTTACAGTGCGTTTGAGGACCTGATAATGCTTGGTTTGGATCCAGTTAGCTTGTGTGAATGGCCAGGAATCGATTGGGATATGTCTCCAGCCTTGAAATTGCCTCTAACCTGGATTTTGATCTCCAACTTTTTTGTGAATTTTTGCAAAGTTGTTATGCCTCTTCCAACGATTTACAACCCTTATTTTCGTGTGCTCTCCTTCCTTATGTATTACTCAGTGCATTAGGTTAATAAACTTGGTTCAAATTTCTCCACATTGATGTTTGGATATTTGATTTGATTCTCCATGAAAACCTTTCCAAACTTGGCCTAAATCATTTCTTCTTGTAACCAATCCCTTTGATACGAATTTGATTCACATAATAGCTGTATTCAAAGCCTAAAGCAACCAAAAAAATCATGAGTTATCAATGCCTTGGATTTTATATGATTTTATTTGATTTAAAATGAATAAATTCAAATAAAAATCAAATTAAATAATAAAAATGAGATATAGGCACATGGCTGAAGCTAGGACACGTGGGCAATAATTCAAACTCAAATCAAGTGAAAAAGAATGGGCCCATTTGGCAAAATTTGAAGTTTTGAGGATAGTTGACTTTTGACAATTTTGCAAAAAACTCCAACTTCAACAATGCATAACTTCTTCAATTTTGAACTTTTGGTGGTGTTATTGGACTTTTTAGAAAGCTTGAGATGTCCTCTAATCACCCCTTTTAGTCTCATATCATTTTGATATTCCATGCTCAAGGTATAAGCTTTGACAAAAAAGGTGTTTTTGTTGACTTTCTAAAATGACCTATAATGTCCAAATTCATAACTTCTTGTGAGTGCATTTTTTGATCTTGGGAAATGAATATGGATTGTAGGGAATTGAATCCTATTCAAAATGAGCTTTGTATGGGTCATTTCTCATAAATTATGAGAAAGTTATGCTTGGTCAAAGTTGAGTTGACTTTTCCTGAAAAACCCTAATTTAGCAACTTTTGAGTCTTGAAGAATTTTGAGCAATCCTTGATGAATAATGATCAACCCTTTATTAAATGATGAAAGATACTTCAAAATGAGAATGTTGACAAAAAATATTGAAGTTTGACTGTTTGTAGGTCACAGTTGACTTTTGCCCTAACACAGTCGACTTTTGGACCTTTGAGCAATTGACTGAGCAAACTTCCTCTGCAAGGCTTGAAATTTGACATGGATGATCTTGATAACATATTAGGACATTGGTGAGAACTTGGGTTCATTTGGACTCAAGGATCTTGATGCAACACAAAACCCTAATTTGGGGTAGACTGCCTTAGGAAAGAGCTTGTCTGACCAATTCTTGAGCAACCTTGAGCAACTTGGAGATTTTTCTTGCAATGTTTTTGAGAAATATGGGAGGGAAAATTTTGGGGTTCAACAACATGGCTCAAAACAATGCTCAAGTTTCAAAGGTTGACAGATGAATTTTCAGTCAACTGATCATAAAGTCAATTGTACACTGAAAAGTCAAACTTTGACTTTTTGGTCAAAATCAAATGTCAAAGATCATAATTCATAAAAACATGTCAAAATATGAAACTTATTCATCAATAAATCAAAAAGTCAAGATTTCATTTAGAAAAGTCAAAATTTCTAAACTTAGAAATTTTTCTAAGTGTTGGAAATTTCATGTTTTTTCACAACTTTGAACAAATTATTCACCATGATGCAACATGATTCAAGAGAAACTTCCAACATGAAAGTTGTATATCTCCATGAAATCTACAACTTTTATTTACACAACTCCTTCCAAAAGTGCATGGATCCTAAGTTATAATTTTATGAACATGTGGTCATGAAACAAAACACTTGGTGAAATTTTGCCCTAATTTGGTCAGGATTTTGACCCAACTTCATGGCACTTTTTCATATAGTTCCAAGGGAAATATTCAAAATCAATTCAAATATGGGTTGTAGAGAATATTACAATATTTCCAAAATGTCCAAGAACTCCTTGAGATCATTCTTGAGTAGGGAGAATCGAAGAGATGAAGTTAGGGTTTTATCACTTGAATTACAAGTCATTTTGTGATGAACAAAATTCAAAATTCAAACTATGCTGCATAAACTCTACTTTGTAGGCCTCAAACTTTTTAGGCACTCCATAATTAATGGCTTGCACAACTGTTAGAGGTCTCATTTCAAGCATTCAATGCATGGACATGCTTTATATCCATTTTTGGAAGAAAGGTTACATTGCCATTTTGATAAAGTGCTTTTTTGCACAAAACTTGTTCTTGAGTCTTGCACTTGTTCTCTTCTGATCACATAAGTCCTATAACTCATGAGAAATGGTTTAGACACTTACAATCACTCAGCCCATGCTTGTACTACACATTTAAACTTGGTTTCCCTCTTTTCTCCAAAATCAAGTAACCTAGCCAAAAGCTTGTAACTTGTACTTCTGACTTGCCGATGCACTCCAATCCTTTTGCTTATACATACACAAACTATTTGCATCAAACACACGAATGATCATGCCATAAAAACAGCTAGAACTCAGAATCACATTCCATACCTCCATTTTCATATAAACTGACCAAAAACTTGAAACTCATAACTCCCTCGTGCGTTTTCAAGCCTTTTGGTTCCTAAAGCTTCTAAACATCATATAGAACTGATCCCACACTCTGTTACAGGACGGTAACACCATTAAAACCATCCTCCGTTTTCAAAAACAGAGCTTTGCACTTGGACTTCTCCAGAACTCCTCAGGCCCTTTCAGCTCAAGCTAAGCATTCCATTAGCTTCCTGGGAACTTGAGGAAGCTAACCCAACCATTGGAACTCCTTGAAAGTTGCTTAAACTTAAAACCTGATACCCTCTTGCAAGGTAAGTTTTCTAACTTTGGAACTTCTCATACATGCATCATCAATGATTTATTTGTGAACAAAACATGTAGATATCATTGCTCTAAAGCTAACCATGTCCATAGTTTCCATTAATTTTGCTTGAGCTTAGAGAATTTTAAGATTGAAATTTCTGAGATTTTTAGGGTTCAATTTAGGGCCAGTAAAATTCATGCTTATCTTTGATCTATAGTTTTAATGCTTTATA
The DNA here is from genome assembly GCA_948472305.1 of Vicia faba. Classification (NCBI taxonomy): domain Eukaryota; kingdom Viridiplantae; phylum Streptophyta; class Magnoliopsida; order Fabales; family Fabaceae; genus Vicia; species Vicia faba. Next base: position 654,441,580 of record OX451736.1, on the reverse strand, counting down.
TTTATGAAACCGTGGGGAAATTTTCTACAAATTTCATGTTTACAGTTTTCATTTTTTATGAGAAATGAACAAGTTACAGTTGGTCTGGCTGGAGGTTGAAGATGAAGTAATCAGGGCACGCTTTGTATCATATATATTTATTTATTTTCTTATGTTAACGGATGTACAGCCACCCCAACGGTAGAAGCGCGCGACTGTAACCTTTGGGACCTGGTTTCGAGCCCCAGTGGTACCATTTTGTGTTTTTTCACATTTTTTTTGCTTTTTTTTTACCTTTTTTGCAGGCGCTGGGCTCCATCTTTGGGCCTCTGTTTTTGTTTTTTTTTCTAACCCCTTGTGGACTATTTGCGCCCCAGGCCCAGTTTATTTTATTTTCTTATTTTTATTTCATTTATTTTCTTAAATATTTTTCCTAATATTAAAAAATCATAAAAATACAAAAAATAATAGATTTATATTTTGGCTTATTATATTTTATTTTTCTCACAAAAAATATTTTATTTAACTATACTTTATTTATTTTTACTAACTAGTCTTGTAAGTTTAATTTAGAACTAGATTATTATTTATTTTCTTTTACACCAATTAAAATATATTTATTTTAATGTAAAAAAGGCCAAAAATATTTTATAACACCATATATTGTTTTCAAGACAAAAATGCCAAAAAATACTTCTCTTGAAACTTAATTTCTTTTTAATCAATTAATAGAATGAGGGTTTTATTTAAAATATTTTCTTAATATATTTAAGTTTAATTAATTATTTTCTTTAACTAATTAACTTAAAACAATTTCCCTTTTCCTAAAAAATCCAAACAAATATCCATTTACTTTACATTTCACATTTTTGTAAATTTATTCATTTTGTATATTATATTCATTTAAATTCTTGTACATTTATACCAATTCAATATGGTTGTAATAGACTAATTAGGTTTAAATTCTTGCAATCCCCATTCATGAATTTTTATACCCCCTACCACAAATATTGTAATAGCATAGTAACTTTAAAATTCTGCAATTTATCGCTTTATATACAAATGCTAGTAATTAGGGTTTGTATGGAAATACTAAAACCAATACTTAGAAAACCCTAATTCAAGACAAAATCAAGCATGAAAACAATACACTTTCACACAAACACCCCTAGAGTAAATCCACTTGGTTGCCTTTATAAAATGGTCATATTACGCATGTAAGGTATCTTAGCAAATACAAGATCACAGTCCCTTGATGATGCTATCTAAGTTGCCTTTCAAATGATCTTAGACCCTTAAAGAAAATGCTAAGATACCTTGCAACATTACTAATCATGGTTATACGATGACCCATGCCCGTCTCGTTTACATCCAAAGATAGGGTTACTTACCAAATCAATGGTAAGGTAACAATGTCAAAGGAAAAGAAAATAAACAAGAAATACTTTTGAGTAGGTAGAATGCTCCTAATTACTTTCTCAATTTCAAACAAACATCCTTTCTATTTTCAAAACAAACACCTATACTTTCAAACATCTTACAAAGTTGAAAACATTTTCAAAATATCAAACACTTTATATACATTCTTACGAACGAGAATCGTTACAAAGTTTTCTTAAACAATGGCCTCTTTACAAAATACTTTCAAAAACCACACAAAACACGATTTCAAACAAAAGCAAGTGATCTAGCAAGTAACTAAGAGCCCATGGAAAACCATGGATGAAAAGGGTGCTAATACCTTCCCTTTTCATAATCTACCCCCCGAACTCAAGAAATAAATCTCAAAGGTATTTCCTGTGCTTTTTCACCTTTCCTTTTGGATAAAAGAAAATTCGGTGGCGACTCTTGCTAACGGTAACATTTGCAATCAAACGCAAAACCTTCAAGTCAGTTCTCCCACCGTATCACAGAACTGGCGACTCTGCTGGGGAACTTTATAAAAGTGGGGTTACCTTAGGGTTAGATCACATTTACTTGCTTTCATTGTTTGACTTGTATGCTTTACATTATGGTTCTTTGTTTGGGTTTGAATCCTCTACCCGGATTTGGGATACCTTATAGGTAAGTAGCAATACGTTGTGGAAACTGTGTGGGGTATACCTACATGGTCTAAGCAATAGCTATGTTAGTGCGACATATTTGTAGGTACCGGTAGCCCTCGAGTTAATCAAGGAGAATACGGGGCCGCTGAGTGATGTCATGAAGCACTAATGAACTTTTAGAACCTTTACTTAACCAACTTGGCCTTTAGGACGTAGTGAGATGACCGACTTTGGTGCAATCCGAAGTTGGTAGATACTCGATACTACACTCATTGAAGTTTGGTTTTGTGGGATATTTCGGTCGCCATTAAAGAGGCTTGTGCTGAAACAATGACCAAGGAAACAAACCAGTGATATTGAGCTCCTTATAACCCGGTTACTATTACTAGGACAGGTTTGAGCCAACTAAACTTCAAGAGGGTACTTACCTATGATACCCCATGCAAGCCTAAACCTAAGGACTTGTTTGCTTTGTTTGTATATATATACTTGTACATAACATCATGAACATCATAACATCATACTCATTCACTAACCATTTCAAGGATCTTTGGATTCATTTTTGTTCTGTTTTGTAGGACATGGATTCTATTCGCAGGAAAACTATTCAAGTCAATCTTGTAAGAATCCCTCCACAACTTAAGAAGCTAGTTTCAAGGATCCCAGAAAACTCTCCATTCACCGAAAGACATGGTCGCTTACTCAACTTGGTTACCTCTAACATTGATGAAGACATGATGAAGGTTCTCTTTCAGTTCTTTAATCCTTTACACCATTTCTTCACATTTCTCGATTATCAACTTGTGCCTACTTTGGAAGAATTCTCCCGACTCTTGAGGATTCCCATTATCAATCAACTACCTTTCAACGGTACGGAAAGAGATCCAAATCCAGAAGATATTGCTCAAGCTCTAAACTTCCACTCAATTGATGTCATAATTCATTGGGAAACAAGGAGTGGTATCAAAGGTTTCCTAGAAAAGTTCTTGTTCGAGAAATCCCAAAACTGTTGGAACTCTTTGGATTTGCAAGCCTTTGAGGAAATTGTGGCTCTCCTCATCTATGGGATGGTTTTGTTTCCAAATCTTGACCAACTCATAGATGTGAACACCGTCAAAATCTTCATATCCCGCAACCCGGTGCCTACTTTGCTAGGGGACATCCTACACTCTTTTCAGACTCGCACTATGAGGAAAAGAGGTGTCCTTATGTGTTGCACTCCTCTCTTGGAAAGATGGTTTATTTCACATCTTCCCCAATCTGTATTAAAGAACGAACAAGGTTCAAGGTGGTCACAAAGGTTGATGACGCTCAAACATTCAGACATTCATTGGTGCTCCCGATCCATAGAGAATGTTACTATTGTCGACCATTGTGGAGAATTTCCTAATGTACCTTTACTTGGAATTAGGGGAGGTATCACCTACAACCCTTTCTTAGCCTTAAGACAGTTTGGTTATTGTAAGTGCCTTCGTTTAGGATTGGCTCATTTCTTGTAAAACAAATAGTAACAACAATAATGTAATGTAATGTACAATAAGAACAGCCTGAAAATCCTATTGTAAATGCCTAAACATGTTGTGTTGATTTAAATCAACATCTGGAACAACATGTCTCAAGAGATGTCATAACATCATACCGGACATCAAGCTACTGAACTGTCAAGACTGATGCAGTTCTGTTCCTGAAGTTATGCAGAATATTCTGCCAAATAGAATGCATAACAAGTAGAAAAAATTGAAGGCATATGTGGAGCCCTAGAAGATTCAATCAGAAGCTAAGGATAAGGAGAAAAGCTCGATTGAAGACCTAACTTACAGCAGAAGTTTTCTGCTTACTTTATGCAGGTCGTTAAAGCTGCATTGCTGTCATATGAAGGCCCAAATCCAGTTGGGTAAAAAGTGTTATAAATAGAAGTATTGTAACCTAATTTGAGGAGGTCGTGTATTGACAAGATGTAATCATTTAGGGCTAGTTTTGTTGTGAACCACCCGGGCTGTGGGATGGTCACCATACTCCTTGAAACCTGTAGGTTAGAGGATGTATGCATTGTACTTGATTGAAGCTTTTAAGCATGATCAAGATGTGTAATGGAAGTGTATCTTCTGAACAGTTTATGTACTGTAGAAAGTTATCACTGCGGTGATTGAGGGGGAGTGAGAGGGGTCTCATATCTAGGATTGGATCTTAGGTAAAAGTGTCATTGGGTAGTGATTAAGTGAGAAGGCTGTCAACGGGTGTGTTGGCTGTAGGGTCTTTGAATTGATACTACTAATAGTGAACTTTATCCCTGGCTTGGAAGCCTCCAGATGTAGGTTGGTTGAACCGAACTGGGTGAACAATTGTGTGTGTTCTTTACTTTCTGCATTGGTTATTTGTTTGATGTCACAGCATTCCTCATGACATCAATGTATATGATTAACCTTAACTGCTCTGAACTTCAGTAAATCAGAACCTGCGTTTGTCAAAAGGTGTTGCAGGTTCTGGTATGATAGTTCAGTGACTGTTGTAGAACAGATATCAAAAGTACAGCCTATTCTACCTGTACAACGCTTAATGTCAGATCAGATGTCTTAACATTCCATTAGACATCCTGAGTCTGTGACATACCAGGAATTTCAATTGGTATCAGAGCAGGCATCCTATCTGTCTCTGGATGAGATCCATGGGGGATACTTTCCGGTTGTGTACAAGGTAGAATATTGTTTGAACCAGTAGTGTTCATATTGTTTGGTCCCTAGGAGTGGAGGATGGACCAATTTGGGAGAAACTAGATCAGCTATGTTGAAGGAAGATGAAAGTGTTTGAACAAATTCAAAGACCTCATGCGGGAGTGAAGATTTTGGAGTGCATTGTTCAGCCTGTATTCAGCACAGAGAAGAATATTATCAAAACCTTCATGCGGGAGTGAAGATAGTGATAAGGCATCATATGTGTTTATAAAGCTTTCTTTTAACAGGGCTGTAGAGTTGGGTCTAGAAAGTTGCTTGGTGAAGAAGCAAACAACTTGTAGGATTGATTTATTTTCAATCCTTATGTGTCATGCTTGCTATATGGAGTAAGCACTGTGTAAGTTCTGGTGAAGTACTGCTATTCCGCTGCATAGCTTCTGATACAACCCCTAAAGTGAAAGAAGAACTCTAGGGTTATTATTTTCAACAAAATTTGTAAGCAGATTTTGCAATCTATCAATAATGTCAAAGATACTTGAGATTTCCTCAAGTCCACTCATAAAGGCTTTTATTATTAGTGTTGATGAGTATCAATTGATCAATGATTCTCATATACATCTGCAAGCTGCTTGAAGACCTTGAAGATTATCAAGGATGATGTGTTCCAAGGAGATGGAACTGATGTTCTTAAGGATGTTAGAACATCATGCAACTTCCAGTTGAAGAACAGATGTTCTGGGTGCTAAACACATGTAATGTAAGTACATATGTTTGGAACCTACTCCTGATCTGGAAGAGGAGACATCTGTTTTGAAATAATTGATCAGGACACGATCAACAGGTCATCTACTCCAATTGTGAGTTTAAGGGAGTATATGTGCTGAGCTAAATGCACTTAAAAGGACTTTAAAGCTGTGATTTCCAGGTTTCCCCTCATGTGATGGATGATGGAACATCATTTCTGTGTCTTCAGCCAAGTAAATATGCTTAGCAAGCATGAAGGAGTAATCAGTCAGGATCCTCTAGTGTGATTAGATAATTCTAACTGAATAAATGATGGAAGCAGAATCTTTATGTGATAAATATGTGGAAATCAGAATCAAAAGTTCTAAAGCTTGTGATGATAAAGGATGTACAACATCACAACTGTTGAAGACATCAGTTGTTGAGGAAAGACAGATAAGTTCCAGATTTAGTGAACATCCTCATGATTGATAATGAAGTTTCTTCCAGTACAAGTTACAGAATGTGGCAACCTGAAACTTGTACAGCAAGCAAACTAAGGACTCTTAATTTGAAACCTGTGGCAAATTCCAAATAAAGAGTACTTACTATGTGTCTAAAGTAAAGAGCTCAACACTGTATCCATAAAGAGGGAAGTTGGATAACATTTTGTTCAGAGGGAGTAGTATGATCAAGCTGATGTGAAAGGGAGTTCATCTTACCTTGTTCTATAAGATGCTTGAGTTTATTTCTCATGATCTTAGTGATTTCCAAGGAGGATAGGAATAGAATAGGTTATGTCTACAAATCACATAAACTGCAGCATGTGAAGGAGAATTCACTTAATTCTCTACAAAGATCTGAGCTGAGTTTCAGGGGGAGTCCTTAACCTGAAGATCTTGGAAGACATGTCATACAAAATGTCTTGACATCCTGGACCAAAGTCAAATGGTGAATATCTGCACTTTGACAAGTCATCCCCATCACCTAGGATGAACTTGTTAGCTGTATGTAGCAAGGAGGAGTTATCTTCAAAAGATCATGGGTTCCTGAGAAGATCCTCTTTTCATTTATGTGGTGTCCTCACATAATAGAACAACTTGGTCCGCTCTTGTCTACAGGAGTATGGTACAATTAACTCCTTTGTACTATTCAAGGGTCAGCAGACAAGGTGAAGGTGATACATGCTAGTTGCTGCATGGTTATGTGGTTGTTATGGGTCTGATCATAAAGGATGTAAGAAAAGTGTGCTTTGATTGCTATGGATGTTCATCCAAAACCATAGTATAAGCCAGGCTCATATGGTTGAGATCAATGTCAGATCTGATGTTGCAACATCATCTCAAACGAAGGGTCTCTTCAGCAAAGGAAGCTTGTAAGGACCAGTTGGTTCTTCATGCATGGAGCAGAAGATTGTTAGAATAATTATCCTACCTTGAGAAGATGGCATAATCTAACTAATAATGAATACTTTGACGGGAGACTAAGTATTCATTAGGATCTTGCATGAAGATATATATAAGCACTTTGATGGGAGACTAAGTGTTTGTATAATATGCATGCAAGGCTGTATTCTGAACCTATTTCTCAGAACTTGGTAGAGAGTTTATTTCTCTCTAAGAGTATTCTGGTGAGTAATTATTGCTGAAGATGAAGATCATACCTTTCTTATGGGGAATATAAAAGGGCATCAATCCCCTGGATGTTAACTTCAGAACCCAAGCAGATAGGTTCATGCTGTAACATCATTATTGTTAGAAGTCTGTGGCAGAGACTTGGGACTGTGAATCTTAATATTCTATTGCCTCATTCAGAAGTGGCAGTTCTATTGTTGGTTTGGAATAAGTAGATTCTACTTGTGTTTAAAAGTAGTATGCTTAACAATGCATAACTACTGTTGTGGTCTGAAGAATTTACTAGTATTAGCAACTACTAGTAAATATATTATACAGAAGGATGACATGATCAAAGGATAATCCTTCTAGAAAGTCTGAATCTTAGTAAAGCTTGTAAGCACACTAAGAAGGTTGGAGGTTGGTTTCAGACTATGGCTACATGATTTCTCAGCCATCCAGAGAGTCATGATAAGTGTGGAAGTGCAAGGGCATGAATCAGAGATGTCCTTATTATTCTAAGACTAGTTCAGGGTGCTTGAAGTTACCACCTCAGAGCTAGTGCTACTGGTTTCCACGCTACTGTTTTGATTGGCCTTAACAAGGGGAGTCACTGAGTGTTGCACTTTCCCCAATTACAATATACATTGAAGGGAGACTTTGTATATGTATTGTTGGACTTAATCTGAAGATCAGAAGAAGTAAATCAGATTAAGAAATCTGATATATTCAGCATATGTTCAAGGGGTTCTTTTACTACAAGAAATAGAAGTGGCATCTAAATTTGGTGTATTAGAACTAATCTGTGATGTCTTGTGAAGCATTTTGGAGTCTTCTGGTTTATTCCCTCCTTCCTTATTTTGCTGTCTGGAAGAAGGTAGAAGGTAATTGTGTTGGATCTCAGCAACACTTAAGAAAGCATGATTGATGGCCATGCTTAATGCTACTAGTCTCTTGCTACTAGCTGTTTAAAGTGTCCTTCTCTGTGCCTAACTGAGAGAAGTAAAAAGAAGGTTGCTGTTATTGAAGAACGTAAGGTAATGTCTAAGTAAGTGTCATGACATTACCAACGACATTGCAACCTTGGGGAAATCAAGAAGAATACGTGGAAAATAACTTCACCACGTAATTATAGCTATTCAGGAGCTATATTTGGTGTTCTGTTTCCCAGAAGGAATAAATATTCAGCCTTAAAAGTCGGTCAAAGGCTGATTTTATTCAGGAATTGCTTTGACCTAAACTTATGCATGTATTAGGACTGGTCCTTTTGGCAGAAACAAACAAATGCGTCTAAATTTCATGCACAGTCAGTCTGAAATATGTAACAACTTTAACAGGTATCCTTGACCAAGATTTTATATTACCATCTTCTTGAACCTGTTATCTCCTTATATAACCTCCTGTCACACATTCTTTTCTCTCACAACCATCATGGGGTTTGTACGGATCTGGGAAAATTGTTCTTGGATCTGGTTTTGTGAGGGCTTTCTTTGTCAATTTTTGGCCAAAAAGGGGGAGAAAGGAGTAAAGGAGTACTGTTACGGTTTGACATTGTCCTCGTTGCAGCAGCTACTCAAAATTTTGATCACAAAGACTTGTCACAAATTCAGCAGAAATTCAAATGGCGTGAATTTCTTTGTGACTTGTGATCTGAGTTATGAACACAGTTGTGACCTGTGTTCTGAGTTACAAGGGAGATATTCTGGTCACTCCTTAAAGGTTCTCTGATGCCTCTGAAAGGATAGTTTATCTCCCACGGTCCTCTTTTTCCACCACCAGTGACAAGAAATGGTTCGTGGTCTAAAAGGGAATGAGGTGCATCCTCTTCCTCCTGTGCTTCAAGAGGTCCTGGATGGTTAGTGTGGTTACAACCAAAGATGTCAAGACATCCTTCTGTGTGTAATCCTGAACACTGTTATTTTTTTATTGTTGTATTTGTTTTAGCCAAAATTTGCCAAAGGGGGAGATTGTAAGTGCCTTCGTTTAGGATTGGCTCATTTCTTGTAAAACAAATAGTAACAACAATAATGTAATGTAATGTACAATAAGAACAGCCTGAAAATCCTATTGTAAATGCCTAAACATGTTGTGTTGATTTAAATCAACATCTGGAACAACATGTCTCAAGAGATGTCATAACATCATACCAGACATCAAGCTACTGAACTGTCAAGACTGATGCAGTTCTGTTCCTGAAGTTATGCAGAATATTCTGCCAAATAGAATGCATAACAAGTAGCGAAAATTGAAGGCATATGTGGAGCCCTAGAAGATTCAATCAGAAGCTAAGGATAAGGAGAAAAGCTCGATTGAAGACCTAACTTACAGCAGAAGTTTTCTGCTTACTTTATGCAGGTCGTTAAAGCTGCATTGCTGTCATATGAAGGCCCAAATCCAGTTGGGTAAAAAGTGTTATAAATAGAAGTATTGTAACCTAATTTGAGGAGGTCGTGTATTGACAAGATGTAATCATTTAGGGCTAGTTTTGTTGTGAACCACCCGGGCTGTGGGATGGTCACCATACTCCTTGAAACCTGTAGGTTAGAGGATGTATGCATTGTACTTGATTGAAGCTTTTAAGCATGATCAAGATGTGTAATGGAAGTGTATCTTCTGAACAGTTTATGTACTGTAGAAAGTTATCACTGCGGTGATTGAGGGGGAGTGAGAGGGGTCTCATATCTAGGATTGGATCTTAGGTAAAAGTGTCATTGGGTAATGATTAAGTGAGAAGGCTGTCAACGGGTGTGTTGGTTGTAGGGTCTTTGAATTGATACTACTAATAGTGAACTTTATCCCTGGCTTGGAAGCCTCCAGATGTAGGTTGGTTGAACCGAACTGGGTGAACAATTCTGTGTGTTCTTTACTTTCTGCATTGGTTATTTGTTTGATGTCACAGCATTCCTCATGACATCAATGTATATGATTAACCTTAACTGCTCTGAACTTCAGTAAATCAGAACCTGCGTTTGTCAAAAGGTGTTGCAGGTTCTGGTATGATAGTTCAGTGACTGTTGTAGAACAGATATCAAAAGTACAGCCTATTCTACCTGTACAGCGCTTAATGTCAGATCAGATGTCTTAACATTCCATTAGACATCCTGAGTCTGTGACATACCAGGAATTTCAGTTATGTCCGAAGGGATGGCCCTCATGAGATGCTGATTCACGGTTTGGTATTTGACTATGAGAACGACGATCAAGGTCTTTGCCATAGATTTATCCGAGCTTGGAGGATGTTGAACAAGGTAGATAGCAAGAAATTGGGGCATAAGAATTCCATCCCTCTTGAGCCTTACCTCAAATGGGTACGAACTTGTGCTCAGAGTCTTATGATGCCTTATCCCTCCATTCTCCCGGTAATCATTGAGCCTGTCATGGAAGGAGATGTTCCATACACTATCCTACATCCTGACATGCCCACCTCTCTTGAAGACCTACAAAGAGATTAGATAAAACTCAAGGGGGAGCGAGATACTTTCGAATCCTAATTCTACGCAAGTGATAAGAAGGTTTTGGAACTCACTAAGCAACTTCATGAGGAGCGGACTTTGAATGCCTACATTGCACTAAAGAGGATGCGTACTACCTTTTTATCTTAGAGTTTTTGTATTATTTTCCCAAGGAGGCATTGTTATACTCAAGCTTTAATATAACGTGTGTTTCCTTTTTGTCTAAAACAAATTTGAATCTTTAAAATCCTTGAAATCATTGCATATGCATTTACCATTCATCATAACATAAGCAGGTTTCTTGCAATAAGTCTCCTCATCTTTCTACTGTTTATTTCAGTAAGATGGATCTCGAGCAAATGGTGAAGGACCTCCAAGCTCGGAATGTACAGTTTCAACAGATGTTCTTAACTCTAGCCAAAGGATAAGAAGAGTTGAAGACCTTGCTGGTTGAAGAGAAAAATAAAAAGACAAAGTAAATAACCACAGTTCTAAACATGGGAAGAAGATTCCAAGGGCAGATAAGAAGGACCTTAGACTTTGCAACAACATCCGGTGAGAAAGACAATAAAGATGGGAAAGGAAAAGAAATTGTTGTCTAATCAGAGTCAGAAGAGGAAAAGGAAGAAGAAGATTATTCCTAAGAACAATACCCACCGGCTGATGAAAAGTATAAGCATCTAGAAGAACGGTGAAGTGCAATGGAAATCCAAAAAGTGCCTGGATTGGACTTTGAGGAGTTGGGATTAGTATCAGGGATTGTCATTCCTCCAAAATTCAAAGCACCTGTGTTCGCCAAATATGACGTAGTTTCATGCCCCAAAATGCATTTCTGGTCCTATGTGAGGAAAATCCAGCCCCATACCACTGACAAGGACTTATGGGTATACTTCTTCCAAGACAGCCTGTCTGGAACTCAACTTGATTGGTTTTATCAGTTAGAAAGAGCCAATGTTCATAACTGGGAAGATCTTGTTGTTGCCTTTTACAAACAATACCAGTATAATGCTGATCTTGCGCCCACCCGTACTCAACTCCAAAGTATGCCCATGGTTTCAAGTGAAGACTTTAAGGACTACGCGCAAAAGTGGAGGGACTTAGCCGGAAGAGTTCAACCTCCCATATCTGAAAGATAATTGATAGACATGTTTTTAGGCACCTTGTCTGATCCCTTCTTTAATCACTTAATTGGGAGTTCATCGGCAGGCTTTACTGAGTTGATATTGACCAGAGAAAGGGTAGAAGCTGGGATAAAGAATGTGAAGATTCAAAAAGATGCATCCTCTGCTGCTATAAGGAAACCATTAATCGGAAAGAAAGAAGTTGTTGATGTATATCCTTAGAGAAATCAAGATAGGTTCGAGTACCATCCAATGGTGGGGGCTGTTATGATTCTTAAACCAGCGCCTGCTCAACAAAGAAGCAACCAGCCAAGAATGGAAAGGCCAGTAAGACAATTCACCAGAATTAACATGACTTTATCTCAAGTATTTCCACATTTGTTAATATCCAACCTAGTGACTTTGAAAGAAGCTCCAAAGAATCCTAACACAACCTCTCCTCAATATCATCCTAATGCCCGTTGTGCATACCATTCTGAGAGTCCAGGCCATGACACTAACAATTGTTGAGCTCTGAAGAACAAGGTACAAGACCTCCTTTAAGCAAAAGAGATTGAGTTCATTGCGCTAGAAATTCCCAATGTTATTACTGCCCCTATGCCCAAACATGGCCATAATACCTACGCCATTGAGGAAGATATGTTTGTTACTTCAGTTGATGAACTTATGACCCCACTCCTGACTATCAAGAAGAACTTATTGAATGTCGGTGTATTCCCAGGATGTGATGAAAATTGTCATTTCTGTTTTTCCTCACCAACCAGCTGTCCTTTGTTGAAAGCAGGCATTCAGTGCCTAATAGATAACAAGGAAATTTTGTTCGAGAAGGCTTCAATTCCAACTGTTTCTTACAATGATGTTTCCATCGTGACCATTTCCAATAATTCTTCCAGGGTCTCCACCAAAAGACTCGTTAGAATTACATAATTTCCTAAAGTAGCTCCTTTGATAATTATAATGCCTGGACCAATCACGTATTCTTCAGACAAAACCGTACCATGGAATTATGGAGGGGATGTCTACTACCACGGTATCAAGCAAGATTGGCCAACTGCCGAAGATTCAAGTTCTGAGAAAGTTGATTCCAATATCACTAATATCGCAGGGACTAGTAAGATTACCCGAAGCGGAAGGGTTTTCTCTCCAGAAATTGCTCCCCCAAAAGCTATTTCTGGACCCGTAATCATTCATGTATTTATTGCTCCTCCAAAGGTTAATCCCAGTCCTACAATCCTCTATGCTAGTACTCCAACTGACAAAGCTGCTATAATCCCTGTTATCACCCCTACTGACATTCCTGCTGCCGATTCGACCGAGACTTGAGGTAAAGGTATCCTGGTTGAGCTTGTCTGGACGAAGGCATAATCAGTGGCTATCCCTGAGACTTCCCGGAAAGAGATGGAGGAAATTATAAATATCATAAAAAAAGCGACTACAATGTAGTCGAGCAACTGGGGAAAACTCCATCTAAAATTTCCATGCTGACTTTATTACTATGTTCTGAGGCGCATGCAAAGGCCTTGGTAAAATTTATGAAAACTGCCCATGTACCCAAAGAAACATCTGTCGATCAGTTCTAAGACTGTGTAGCCAGCTTGACTGCAGATAATGGTTTAGGTTTTTCAGATGCTGATTTAACGCCAAGGGGAGGAAGCATAATGAGGCATTGCATGTCTCAGTGGAATGCAGGGGCACGACTATGGCTCATGTCTTGGTTGACACTGGTTCACCTCTGAATGTTTTGCCTAAAAAAGCTCTTGATAGGCTAGACTGTGAGGGATTGACATAGAAACCGAGCAACATAGTAGTAAGGGCCTTTGACGGCTCGAAAAGGATGGTGCATGGGGAAGTGGACATCCACATAAAAGTTGGAACCCAAACATTTGATTCAACTTTTTATGTAATGGATATCCGCCCTTCATATTCCTGCTTGCTAGGCTGGTCGTGGATCCACAATGTTGGCGCCGTTACTTCTACATTGCATCAAATGCTGAAGTATCCAATTCAAGGGAAGATTATCACTGTTCATGGAGAAGAAGAGTATATGGTCATCCATCTAAATTCCTTCCGATATATGGAGTTAGATGGTGAATTTATTGAAACCCCATTCCATCACTTTGAAGAAGTCCCGCAAGATTTGGCAGTAACCAAGGTTGTGTCTCAAGTTCCCAAGATCACAAGGTCTCCACTCAAGATGTCATATTTAAAGGATGCCAAGGCATTGATAGAAGAAGGTGGGTGCACTATTTGGGGACAACTCCCAGATATCCCATACAAATCTAAAAAATTTGGTCTAGGTTTCACTTCAGGTGCCCAGAAGGCTGTACGTTGCGCTCGTGTCGGAGGGCCACCCTTGAAGATCAGCAACCGCGAAGTCAATGCAGTAGAGGATGATGAAGATAACTATGACCTAGAGGACTGGATTTTGCCAACTATCAGTGGAGGGCTCAGCAACTGGGAGGCTAGAGATTTCGTCCCGATCACTTTTATCCCACAATAATTTGTCTTTACATTTTGTTGGACCTGTAATATTAAAACAATTCAAACTCTTAAAACCTTGTGTCTTACCCGAGGCACAAAGGTCCATTTGTAAGGGTTATTATCTCATTTCCATATGACATCAATGAATCATGGACGTTTTTACATGCAAACTTTGTGCTCATTATTTTTCTTTTTTACATTTTCATTTCAAAGATAGCTTACTCTTACACACACTCACATTCACAATGCAGGTCTACATCCACTCGGGATCCCATGGGTAACGGTTCTGCTATGGCTTTTTGTGACTCTGAAAATCTAATCTACCAAGCCAAAGACGAAGGTGAAGAAGATTGTGAAGTACCAGGGGAACTCTCCAGGTTACTACAACAAGAAGAGAGGACCATTCATCCCCACGAGGAACCAGTGGACACAATCATCCTAGGTACCGAAGAAGACAAAAGAGAGGTCAAGGTGGGGGCCAATTTGGAACCCAGTGTCAAAGAGCGTCTGATTCAGTTGTTACATGATTAGGTTTAGGTCTTTTCCTGGTCATATGAAGACATGTCAGGACTTGATGCAGATATCGTAGTACATCGTCTACCTACAAAAGAGGACTGCCCACCAGTAAAACAAAAGGTCCTTCAAATCCGACCAGATATGTCAGAGAAGATTAAAGCTGAAGTCATGAAGCAATTCAATGCTGGATTCTTGGCCGTCACCTCCTATCCGAAATGGGTTGCCAATGTTGTGCCCGTGCCCAAAAAGGACGGCAAGGTACGAATGTGCGTGGACTACAGATATTTGAATAGGGCTAGCCCTAAGGATGATTTCCCACTCCCCCATATTGATATTCTAGTTGACAATACAGCACAACACAAAGTGTTTTCCTTCATGGATAGTTTCTCAGGCTACAACCAAATTAAAATGGAGCCTGAGGACATGGAGAAGTCAACCTTTGTCACACAGTGGGGCATATTCTGCTACAAGGTTATGCCATTCGGACTGAAGAATGATGGGGAACCTATCAGCGTGTCATGGTGGCTCTATTTTACGACATGATACATCACGAAATAGAGGTCTATGTGGATGACATGATACCCAGATCTCAAACAGAAGAAGAGCATCTTGACCATCTACAGAAACTCTTTGAGAGACTAAAGAAGTACAAGCTGAGGTTGAACCCAAATAAGTGCACATTTGGGGGCAAGGTCTGGTAAACTCCTAGGCTTTGTTTTCAGCAATAAAGGAATCGAAGTGGACCCCGCCAAGTTGAAAGCGATACAAGAGATGCCTGCTCCTAGTACTGAAAAGGAAGTTAGAGGATTCTTGGGACGTTTAAACTACATTTCCAGATTCATTTCTCACCTGACAGCTAATTGTGAACCAATCTTCAAACTATTGAAGAAAGATCAAGTGGTCAAATGGAATGATGAGTGCAAAACTGCTTTCGACAAGATCAAAGAGTACCTGCAAGAGCCTCCTGTTTTGATGCCATCAGTCGAGGGAAGACCATTGATCATGTATTTAACTATTTTAGAAAATTCAATGGGGTGTGTGATGGGGCAGCATGACGAGTCTGGCCGAAAAGAGCACGCTATTTATTACCTGAGCAAAAAGTTTACTGACTGTGAAACAAGATATTCACTGCTCGAGAAAACTTGCTGCGCTCTGGCATGGGCTGCTCGCCGGCTAAGACAGTATATGCTGACTCATACTACCTTGTTGATATCTAAAATGGATCCAATAAAATACATCTTCAAGAAACCTGCTCTCTGTGGGAGAATAGCAAGATGACATATGATCCTGACAGAATATGACATACAATATACTACCCAGAAAGCAATAAAGGGAAGTGTACTGGCTGATAACCTTGCTCACCAAGTTGTGGAAGACTACCAGTCCATGAAGTTCGAATTTCTAGATGAAGACATCATGATGGTAAACAATTGTGAAGAATTCAGGCCATATGACGGACCTGAACAAGGATCCCGATGGACCCTGGTTTTTGATGGGGCATCTAACGCACTCGACAATGGTATTGGTGTTGTACTCATATCTCTTGAAGGGTGTCATACTCCATTTATGGCAAGACTCTGCTTCAATTGTACAAACAACATGGCAGAATACGAAGCGTGCATCTTTGGTCTTAAAGCTGCCATAGATTTGGGGATCAAATCCTTAAATGTATTCGGAGATTCAGCTTTGGTCATCATCCAGATCAAAGGGGAATGGGACACCAAACACCCAAACCTTATCCCTTACAAAGAACATGTTTTGACGTTGCTCCCATATTTTGAGAAGATTACCTTCGAGCATTTCCCGCGAGAAGAAAATCAGCTAGCGACGCACTAGCCACAATGTCATCCATGTTTAAACTTAAATGGGATAACGAGGCTCCCCATATCACCATTGAACGAATGGACGAACCGGCTCATCGTCACGAGATTAATACTGAAGAAGTAGTGGACCAGCCTTGGTTTCATGAAGTCAAGAGGTATCTCGAGGCTCAAGAATATCCAAAAGGAGCTTCAATAAATGATAAGAAGTTATTAAGGAGATTCTCTGCTAAATTCTTCCTTAGTAATGGCATTCTTTACAAACTCAACCATGACTCTGTGTTACTTCGGTACGTAGACAAATTTGAAACTGAAAGGATCATGGTTGAGTTACATGAAGGCACTTTTGGAACCCACTTCAGTGGGCATACGATGGCGGAGAAAATCCTACGGGAAGGCTATTACTGGTTTACCATGGAAGCAGATTGCTATCAACATTCTCGAACTTGCCATAAGTGTCAGATCTATGCTAACAAGGTGCACGTACATCCGGTTCCTATGAATGTCTTGACGGCTCCTTGGCCCTTTGCTATGTGGGGCATCGATATGATTGGGGAAATCAAGCTAATAACCTCTAATGGACATCGTTTCATCTTAGTGGCCATTGACTATTTCATAAAGTGGGTTGAGGCGGCTTCTTTCGCTTCCGTTACAAAGAATGTTGTAGCCCGATTCATCAAGCAGAATCTCATCTGTCGGTGCGGTATCCCAGAGACGATCATCACAGACAATGGTATGAACCTGAACAACACTATGATCACCGCCCTGTGCGAGCAATTCAAGATTCGGCATCACAATTCTTCCCCTTACCGGCCAAAGATGAATAGCGATGTTGAGGCCACAAATAAGAATATCAAAAAGATCATACATAAATGACATTCACATATAAAGACTGGCATAAGACGTTACCATTCGCTCTTCACGGGTATCGTACCATAACGCACACATCAACCGAGGCAACACCCTACTCTCTAGTATATGGCATGGAGGTTGTCTTGCCTATTAAGGTCCAAATCCCCTCTCTAAGAATTATGAAGGATGCAGGGCTGAATGAAGAAGATTGAATCCAAACTTGACTTGATCAACTAAACTTGATTGATGAGAAAAGGCTTACTAATGTCTGTCATGGTCAAATGTATCAAAAATGGATGATCAAGGCTTTCAACAAAAAGGTCAGACGCCAAGTGTATCAAGTCAGGGATTTAGTGATCAAATGTATCATACTATCGCAAGGAGATCCCAGGGGAAAATGGACTCCTACCTACGAAGGACCATTTGTAATCAAAAGCATTTTCTCTGGTGGAGCAATGATTCAGACCACCATGGATGGCGACGACCTGTCGTACCCTGCGAACGCACACATAGTCAAAAGATACTACGCATAAAAGACCCGATAGATTGACACACCTAGGCAAAACAAGGGCATCCTGGTGAACCAAAAAGGTTCGGGAAAAAGTTTGGGATAAAACCGGAAAAAAATTTGTACACCCGGCAAGTTGAAAACCCGAAAGGGCGGCTTGGGCAAAAAAGGGTATCCCAGTGGACTGAAAACCCGAAAGGGCGGTCCAGGTAAAAGTTAGGGAATTAAAGTGTATGACCATGTCCCATTGGATCACCTTACGGGCAACCTGAAAATTCAGAAGTTCTGATCAATTCAATCAACTTCGGATAAGGCAGTAAACAGACAAGATGTTTCGAGACACAAAGGCTATAGCAGAATGGGAACCCCATGGGATTATTGCACATAGCTATCTTTTCTTTGTATCAAATTTTCATTTTTTACAACGGCGTTATCTTACTAGAATAATTGTATCTTTGTATAAAAATACTTACTCAAAATCAATACAAAGATATCCCTTTGAAAGTACAAAACTATATGTTTTTGTTTACTCTTATGTTTTGTTTACAAAAACGTCCAATGATTTATTTTTGAACATATGCATTTGAACATAATTACTGTTTACAAATAAACAAAATAGAAAGACAGTCACTGATGGCTTTAAGAAATAGGGAAATATCTAAGCTATCCCCCGCAGTGTGCAATTTAATCCCCAGTGGAACAAAGCTTCCAATTATCAATCCCCAGTAGAAGTCGTTCAAATTCTCCGGATTCCCCAACAGAATTTTACAGACAGTACACGGCTTTTCCCTTACAACAGAATTTATTTCTCTAAGCGGAAATTCATCAACACTTCGACTTCACAACATGAAGACTTACACTCCTTATCCTCAGCAATAGTCAGGGATTTATTTTCCCCAATCCAACAGCAGTGCAGCAAATTAGCTCACATACACATACATCGCATCCATATACCATAAACATTGATAACACGAATACATTAGGATAAGGTTAATTAACAGCTACCATTAACAATGTTCAGAGTTTTCTCAGATACAGTTCAGATACACTCCAGACACGGATGCCATCCTGAAACTCATTCAACTACCAGATACAATTCATATACGCTCCAGACACGGATGTCATTCTAATACTCATCCTGATACTCATCCTGATTCAACTCTCAGATACAGTTCATATACGCTCCAGACACGGATGCCATTTTGATACTCATTCAGATTCAGGTCTCAAATACAGTTCAGATATGCTCCAGACACGGATGCCATCCTGATACTCATCCTAATTCAACTTCAGATACAGTTAAGATACGCTCCAGACACGGATGCCATCCTGAAACTCATTCAACTCTCAGATATAGTTCCGATACGCTCCAGACGCGGATGCTATTCTGATACTCATTTAGATTCAATTTTCAGATATGCTCCAGACACGGATTCCATTCTGATACTCATTCAAATTCAATCCTCAGATACGCTCCAGACATGGACGCCATTCTGATACTCATTCTTTCAGCTTACAAATATTGTTCAACAACCATTTCCGGATGGCATCTACAAGCCCATCTCTGAAAACTCTCTATCATCTCTCCAAATGTCATCTTTAAGCCCATTCCCTCTACGATCATGTCACCCAGTGCAAATTTCTGGACACTTTAGTGTCCAATCATCTTCCACCTTCGCGTCACGAATGGTAAGACTCGCCAATCTAACTCTTCAGGTTTAAGAAGGTTGAACAGGGGAAGCTGTTGTAACCCAAAATTTACCCTCTCACTTATCAAGAATTTTCTCATGAGATCTCTTTAGCTCAAGACTGTATTAGGGTTTATCAAGCTCAAGACACCTCCTTAAGCACTAATGACCAAAATTAGGGTTTGAGATTGCACAAGGATATTTGAATTTCCACTGCCCCATATGGATTTCATGGATCATTATGGGCCCCCAAGATTGCTCATGTCAAGTTTCAAGCTTTGGATCACACTTTTGCTCAGTCAATTGAGCAGTTGACCTAAAAATCAGTTGTATTGGGGGAAAAGTCAACCATGGCCAATTTACAGTCATACTTCATGATTTTTGATCCACATCAACATTTTAGACTCATATGTATCATTTGATCAAGTTTGGACCATAATTCCTCAAGAAATTTGATCAAATCTCCAAAAGGGCAAAATGGTAAAAATTAGGGTTTTAACTGGGAAAGGGCAATTTCTGATTTTTGACCTAGAAAATGATCAATTGGTTTAAGGCATGATCTCAAGATTCCAATTGCATCATTTTTACCTAATGACATGGCTCAAAATATTGCTTAAGTTTCAAAGGTTGACAAATGAATTTTTAGTCAACTGATCAAAAAGTCAACTATATATTGAAAAGTCAAACTTTGACTTTTTAGTCAAAATCAAATGCCAAAGATCATAATTCATCAAAACATGTCAAAACATGAAATTTATTCATCAATAAATCAAAAAGTCAAGATTTCATTTAGAAAAGTCAAAATTTCTAAACTTAGAAATTTTTCTATGTTGGAAATTTCATGTTTTTTCACAACTTTGAACAAATTTTTCACCATGATGCAAGATGGTTCAAGAGAAACTTCCAATATGAAAGTTGTATATCTTTATTAAATCTACAAATTTGCTTTACACAACTCCTTCCAAAAGTGCTTGGATCTCAAGTTATAATTTTATGAACATGTGGTCATGAAACAAAACACTTGATGAAATTTTGCCCTAATTTGGTCAGGATTTTGACCCAACTTCATCGAACTATTTCATATAGTTCCAAGGGTAATCTTCAAAATCAATTAAAATATGGGTTCTAGAGCACAATACAGGCTTTCCAAAATGTCCAAGAACTCCTTTAGATCATTCTTGAGTAGGGAGACTCGAAGAGATGAAGTTAGGGTTTTATCACTTGAATTACAAGTCATTTTGTGATGAACCAAATTCAAAATTCAAACTATGCTGCATAAAATCTACTTTGCAGGCATCAAACTTGTTAGGAACTCCATAATTAATGGCTTGCACAGCTGTTAGAGGTCTCATTTCAAGCATTCAATTCATGGACATGTTTTATATCCATTTTTGGAAGAAAGGTTACATTGCCATTTTGATAAAGTGCTTTTTTGCACAAAACTTGTTCTTGAGCCTTGCACTTGTTCTCTTCTGATCACACAAGTCCTATAACTCATGAGAAATGGTTTATACACTTAGAATCACTCAGCCCATGCTTGTACTACACATTGAAACTTGGTTTCCCTCTTTTCTTCAAAATCAAGTAACCTAGCCAAAAGCTTGTAACTTGTACTTCTGACTTGCCAATGCACTCCAATCTTTTTACTTATATATACACAAACTATTTGCATCAAACACATGAATGCATGCCCTAAAAACAGCTAGAACTCAGAATCACATTCCATACCTCAATTTTCACATAAACTGACCAAAAACTTGAAACTCATAACTCCCTCGTGCGTTTTCAAGCCTCTTGGTTCCTAAAGCTTCTAAACATCATATAGAACTGATCCTAAACCCTGTTACAGGACTGTAACACCATTAACACCATCCTCCATTTTCAAAAACAGAGCTTTGCACTAGGACTTCTCCAGAACTCCTCAGGCCCTTTCAGCTCAAGCTAAGCATTCCATTAGCTTCCAGGGAACTTGAGGGAGCTAACCCAACCATTGGAACTCCTTGAAAGCTGCTCAAACTTCAAACTCGATACCCTCTTGAAAGGTAAGTTTTCTAACTTTGCAACTTCTCATACAGGCATCATCAATGATTTATTTGTGAACAAAACATGTAGATATCATTACCCTAAAGCTAACCATGTCCATAGTTTCCATTAATTTTGCTTGAGCTTAGAGAATTTTAAGATTGAAATTTATGAGATTTTTAGGGTTCAATTTAGGGCCAGTAAAATTCATTCTTATCTTTGATCTATAGTTTTAATGCTTTACATTTCTGAAACCGTGAGGAAATTTGCTACAAGTTTCATGTTTACAGTTTTCGTTTTTAATGAGAAATGAACAAGTTACAGTTGGTCTGGCTGGAGGTTGAAGATGAAGTAATCAGGGCACGTTTTGTATCATATATTTATTGATTTTCTTATGTTAATGGATGTATAGCCACCCCATTGGTAGAAGCGCGCGCCTGTAACCTTTGGGACCTGGGTTCGAGCCCCAGTGGTACCCTTTTGTGTTTTTTTCACATTTTTTTGCTTTTTTCCGAACCTTTTTTGCAGGCGTTGGGTTTCATCTTTGGGCCTCTGTTTTTGTTTTTGTTTTCTAACCCCCCTGTGGACTATTTGTGCCCCTGGCCCAGTTTATTTTATTTTCTTATTTTTATTTCATTTATTTTCTTAAATATTTTTCCTAATATTAAAAAAATCACAAAAATACAAAAAATAATAGATTTATATTTTGGCTTAGTTTATTTTATTTTTCTCACAAAAAATATTTTATTTAACTATACTTTATTTATTTTTACTGACTAGTCTTGTAAATTTAATTTAAAACTAGGTTATTATTTATTTTCTTTTACACCAATTAAAATATATTTATTTTAATGTAAAAAAGGCCAAAAATATTTTATAACACCATATATTATTTTCAAGACAAAAATACCAAAAAAATACTTCTCTTGAAACTTAATTTCTTTTTAATCAATTAATAGAATTATGGTTTTATTTAAAATATTTTCTTAATAAATTTAAGTTTAATTAATTATTTTCTTCAATTAATTAAGTTAAAACAATTTCCATTTTCCTAAAAAATCCAAATAAATGTCCATTTACTTTATGTTGTACCCCAAAATTTGCCCTCTCATTTCTCAAAGGATCACCCTGATCCCTCAGGTTTGTTCCCATCCAATTTCAAGCCTTGAATTACAAATTTTCCAAGAAAGTCATCCACAGGGGAAAAATGGTCATTGGCACACTGAAAAGTCAAACTTTGACTTTTAGATCAAAATCAAGTTTCAAGAATCATATTTCATCAAGACATGTTAAAATATGAAGTTTGTTTCATCTAGAAATTCAAAAGTCAAAAGTTACTTTGGAAAAGTCAAATTTCTAAATACATAGAATTTTTCTAAGTGTTTAAGAAACATGACAAGCTCAGAACTTCTGACCAGATTATCACCATCATGCAAGTTGATTCTGGATTAACTTCTAACACAAGAGTTATGGACTCAAACAAGATCTGAAACATTGTAGAACAAAACTTCTCTTAGAAATTCTAGGATTTCAAGTTATGACTCCTCAAAGACACGTCCATGAAACTGAAGCACTCAGCAAATTCTGGACAGTTCCAAGACAGAGTTTGGTTACAACTTCTGGGCCAGTTTTCACAAAGATTCAGTCGGAGTTTGCAAGGGTAACTCAAAAAAGGTTTACAAAGCGTGTTGCAAGCTTCCGGGAGAGTATGAGAGCTCCTTCAGTACATGCTGGAGCAAGGAGATACAAAGATCAAAAGTTGGATGTTTATTCTAAATTACGCTGAAGCTGAACTTCTGATCCAGAATTAAGCAATGATGCAAAATATTATATTGCAGGATTTCTGAGTTGATAAATCTCATCATCATTTAATGCTCACAACCACTTTTGAGTCTTTATCCAAAGGATTTCCCCACGTGTGGCATAGGAGTACCTTTACTGTCTTAGAAAAAACAAACTTTTGTACAAAAGTGTGATGGGCCCATACATTGCTTTTGCTTTTGAGGTTACCTTTCCTTATTTCCTGCTTACAAATCCAGCTTAGGCACTGTTAAAAACTGCTAACCATCATACCTATTTGAACTTACTTCAAGAGCATGTCAGCGCCTAGCTTATGATGGTTATGCCACGTGACCTCCCCAAGCTACTAAACCTTTGACTATAAATTGGACATCATTGGCAACTGTAAAAGGGTCGAAAGATTGAGAAAGAAAAGCCTTGAACCCCTGCTAAAATTCCAAGAGTCCAAAACTGCAAACACAAAATACAAAACCTGTTAGCTTTCGATTCTTGCATTCAGATTCCATTTTTTCCTCAAGTTCTTCTTTACCAAAACCATCAATATAGTTTATGATTCACATATCAGAAGCTATCCTAACTTCTGTGTTCAGACCGTAATACACTCTCCATCCACATCCACCTCAAAGAAGTCAGAACTTTACCCCTTGGCTGTTCCAGAATTCCCTAACCATTCGTAGCCCAAGTTGAAAGCTTCCAGCCTGCTGAGCACGTGAAGGAGTTGTTCAGAACATCATCAACATTCAGAACCAGACTTCAGCTCACGGTTTATTTTCTAGCTGCAAGGTAAGTTTCTGCTGACTCTCATCATATTACTTAGGCATTGTCAGATTTTCATGTTCAAAAATATAATGTAAACATCATGATTCTGATGTTGTATATATTATGAGGTTTCATGTATTTTCCTGCCTAGGTGGAGAGAATTTCAGTCCAGAACTTCTTGAAAAAACTAGGACTCAGAATTAGGATTAGCAAATTCATGCTTGCTTCTGATTTATAGTTCTGATATCTCTTGTTTCTTTAACATTATGAAACCTGCCATAACTGTTATATACACATCTTCTGTTTTATTGAGAAATGACTAAGTTACAGATGTTCTGACTAGCATGGAGAGGGAGACGAAGTTCTTCCAGTGGCATCAAAATTTCTGAAATCTTCTTTGTTCCCAGTGGATCCAAAACTTCTGACTTTACCTATTTCTGCTAATATGATTTCTGTTTTTTTGCAGTATGCCAGAGTCAGAACTTCTGATTTCTTTAGCTCAGCAATGCGCTGAATCTAATTTTCCTTTTTTATTATTAATTTTTCTATGACTTCTATCTTCACTAATCAAAAACACCCAAAACATTTTATATTTTTGACATGTCTTATTTTATTTCTTTTAACATAAAAAGATCGAAAATATTTTTTTTCTTAAATAAAACTTATTTCTTTACTTAAACAAAATAAGCTCACTTTACATTTCTTGTACATTCTTATCCATTCAATATGGTTGTAATGGTAACTTAGGATTTTAATTTTACTTGCAATCCCATTTATACTCTGTACACCCCACCCCCCTAATGTTTGTAATAACATAGGATATTTATTTTCCATAATTTACCGCTTTATACAATTACTAGTAATTAGTTTTTGTATGGAAAGACTAAAACCAAACAAGTAGAGAACCCTAATCAAAGACAAAATCAAGCATGAAAACAACACATTTGCATACAAGCACCCCTAAGGTTATTCCACTTGGTTGCCTTACAAAATAGCCATATTACACATGTGAGGTATCTTAGCAAAAATAAGCAAATACAAGATCATAGTCCCCCGATGACGCTATCTAAGTTTCCTTTCAAATTATCTTAGTCCCTAAAAGAGAATGCTAAGATACCTTGCAACATTATTAATCATGGTTATACAATGACCCACGGCCGTCCCGCTTACATCCAAAGATAGGGTTACTTACCAAATTAATGGTAAGATAACAATGTCAAAGGAAGAGAAAATAAACAAGAATGACTTTTTTTGAGAAAGTAAAATGCTCCTAATTACTCTCTCAATTTCAAACAAACATCCTTGCTATTTTCAAAACCAACACCTACACATTTCAAAACATCTTACAAACTTGAAAACATTTTCAAAAGATCAACATCTTTGTATACATTCTTATGAACGAGAATCATTACAAAGATTTCCTAAACAATGGCCTCTTTACAAAAATACTTTCAAAAACCACACAAAAGCACAATTTTAAACAAAAGCAAGCGATCTAGCAAGTAACTAAGAGTCCATGGAAAACCATGGATGAAAAGGGTGTTAATACCTTCCCTTTTCGTAATTTACCCCCCGAACTCAAGAAATAACCTCAAAGGTCTTTCCTATGCTTTTTCACCTTTCCTTTTGGATAAAAGAAAAGTCGGTGGTGACTCTTGCTAACCGCAACATTTGTGATAAAATGCAAAACCCTCAAGTCAGTTCTCCCACCGTATCACACTTTACATTTCACATTTTTGTACATTTATTCATTTTGTACATTATATTCATTTAAATTCTTGTACATTTATACCAATTCAATATGGTTGTAGTAGACTAATTAGGTTTAAATTCTTGTAATCCCTATTCATGAATTTGTATACCCCCTCCCACAAATATTGTACTAGCGTAGTAACTTTAAAATTCCACAATTTATTGCTTTATATACAAATGCTAGTAATTAGGGGTTGTATGGAAAGACTAAAACCAATACTTAGAAAACCTTAATTCAAGACAAAATCAAGCATGAAAATAATACACTTACACGCAAACACCCCCCTAGGGTAAATCCACTTGGTTGCCTTTAGAAAATGGCCATATTACGCATGTAAGGTATCTTAGTGAAAACAAGCAAATACAAGTTCATAGTCCCTCGATGATGCTATCTAAGTTGCCTTTCAAATGATCTTAGTCCCTTAAAGAAAATGCTAAGGTACCTCACAACATTTCTAATCATGGTTATACGATGACCCACGCCCGTCCCGTTTACATCCAAAGATAGGGTTACTTACCAAATCAATGGTAAGATAACAATGTCAAAGGAAAAAAAATAAACAAGAAAGACTTTTGAGTAGGTAGAATGCTCCTAATTACTTGCTCAATTTCAAACAAACATCCTTGCTATTTTCAAAATAAACACCTACACTTTCAAACATCTTACAAACTTGAAAACATTTTCAAAAGATCAAACACTTTGTATACATTCTTACGAACGAGAATCATTACAAAGTTTTCCTAATCAATGGCCTATTTACAAAATACTTTCAAAAACCACACAAAGCTCGATTTCAAACAAAAGCAAGTGATCTAGAAAGTAACTAAGAGCCCATGGAAAACCATGGATGAAAAGGGTGCTAATACCTTCCCTTTTCATAATCTACCCCCCGATTTCAAGAAATAAATCTCAAAGGTCTTTCCTGTGATTATTCACCTTTCCTTTTGGTTAAAATAAAAGCCGGTGGCAACTCTTACTAACCGCAACATTTGCAATCAAACGCAAAACCTTCAAGTCAGTTCTCCCACCGTATCACATCAGGTTTTGAAAAGGGAAGGTGTTAGCACCTTTTTCATCCGTAGTTATCTACGGTCTCTTAGTTTCTAGCTCACTTTAAAATGCTTTTTGAAATGTGTTTGTGTTTGTTTTGAAATTAATTTTTGAAAAGTTCCTTTATTTAGGAGAACTTTGTAATGATTCTCGTCTCTATAAGAATGTATACAAAGTGTTGACTTTTGAAAATATTTCATGAAAGTGTTGGTGTGTTTGAAAGATGTTTTATTTGAAATGTTTGTGAGCCAGCAACTACGAACATTCTACCCACTCAAAAGAATTCCTTGTTCTTTTCCTCCTCCTTTAGATAGCGTTATCTTACCATTAGTTAGTAAGAAACCATATCATTGGATGTGAAGGGACGGGCGTGGGTCATCGCATAGTCATAGAAGGCAACTTGTAGAATGTTTTAGAAATTGTCGTAAGGGACTAAGATCATTTATCAAATGCAATTTTGAAGGGTCATTTGAGGGACAATGATCTTATAATTGAAGGTCTTTTACTAAAACAATCCATGTTCAAGGGACATGACTATTTTATTTGAGGAAACAAGTATGGGTTAACCCTAGAGGTGCAAGTGTGCAAAGTGTTTTGATTTCATGCATTTTTATCTTTGCATTCGGGTTTTCTACTTTTTGATTTTATGTCTTGTCATACAAATCCTAATTACTATCAATAATATTGAAAGCGATAAATTGTGGAAATTTAAAGTTCTACGCTATTACATCATTTGGGAATGGGGATACAAATTACAAATGGGGAATATAAAAGCAATTAAAACCTAATTACTGTTACAACCATATTGAATAATGAATAACAATAAAAATGTACAAGAATATAAAGATAATATACAAGAAAAGAAAATTGTTTTTAATGGTTTTTTGGTAGAAAAGGTTTAACCTAATTAATCTAGTTAATTAAAGAAAATAAAGTTAATTAATTAAAGTCCTAAATTCTAAATTAATTTAATTGAAAAGAAAATTAAAATAAAACTAAGTCTAAGTCAATTTAATTAAGAAAAGAAATTAAAATTTCTAAGAAAATATTTTTAGGGTTTCATGTTTAAGGAAATAAAATAAAATGGAAATAAAATTTAGTCTTAGTATTTAATAAAATATACATTTTTTGTATTTTAAAAAAAAAATAATAAGAAATAAAATAATAAAATAAAATAAAATAAAATAAAATAAAAATATAAAATTTGGGTTAGGGGATTTGAAAGTGAAAAGGATGTTAGGAAGTAAAAATAGTTTTTGTTTAGGGCCCAAAATTGTTTTTGTTCTCAATCAGAAAATAACAAAAAAAAAACAAAAAAAAGCATGGGTTGCGTGTGTTGAAATATACAGGGGGTATTGCTGAGTAAAATGGTCAGCCCCAAGATTGAACAGGCCCAGGCGCGCTTGTAGGCAAAAAGAAACAAGGAAATGTTGTAAAAAATACCAAAAGGTCTCATTGTGGCTCGAACCCAGGACCTCCTATAACAATGCCTTACACGCGCTTGTTGCCGCTGGGGCGGCCTGTACATCCGGTATAGAAACAACAACCAATAAACTTAACCTAAAACAAGTTCATGATGCCAACTTCTTCTTCTTCCTCGCGCCAGCCAGAACTTCTGCAACTTATTCATTTCTCATCCACTCTCAAAAGTATGAACATCAAACTTGTTAGAAATTTCATCACGATTTCAGAAATGTAAATAACTTAAGCAATGGATCAAAGATGAGCATGGATTTTAAATAGTACCAAATTCTGACCTAATTTTTCAGGAAGTTCAAGTTCAAAATTCTCACTACTCAGGCAACATAAATGAATTCTAAGGACATGGTTAGTTTCAGGGCTATGATGTCTACATTTTATCTTCACAAATGGAAACCAAATGATGCATATATGAAGAGTTCAAAAGTTAGAAAACACCTTGAAAATGGAATTCTTGTTTTGAGTTTGAACTTGCTTCAAGATGCTGCAATGATCTGTTTAGCTTCCTTGGACCTCCAGGAAGCTAATGCAATGCTTAGCTTAAGTTGAGAGTGGCTGAAATGTTCTGGAGAAGTCAATGTGCAGCACCATGTTTTTAGTTATGAAGGATGGTGATGGAGGTGTTACAGTTCCAAAACAGGGACAAGGATGAACTATACTTGATGTATGTGAGCTTTGAAAATTATTTTGAGGGAAAACGTACGATGGAAATGGAAAATACAAGTTCAAGGGCAGAACTGTATACAAATGGTGGTTTTTGAGCAATTTCTGGTTAGAGGGAGTTTGGGAGAGTTTCCAGGCTTCTAATTTTGTGTCTTATGTTGCAATGTGTGTCTCTATTTATAGGTAAGGGTTGGAAGGAAGGATATCATCAGGTTTGTAAGTTACAAAGTTATGGCTAGATGACTCAGTTTTGAAGCAACATTGAGATAACCTTGTTCCAATGCATAGTACAAGCATGATATGAAATGGCTAGAGGCTTTAGACAAGTTTCTTTTGTATTTGAGATTGTGTGTGTTCATAAGGAACAAGTTCAAATCTCAAGGAGTTGACATTGTAATTAAAGTTGACTTTTCCAAAATGGCAATCTTACCTTTGTGCCAAAAATGGATTAATCACTTGGACAATGGCTCAAATGCTTGGAAAATGGATCTATCAGTTATATAATCAATTAATTATGGAGTGAAATACAAGTTAGAATCCTGCAAAGCAAGATTATGCAGCATGGCTAAGAGATTTGAATTCTAGTTCATCATAGAAATGACCTATAATTCAAGAATGAATGTCCAACTTCTTGTCTTTGAAACTTCCAACTCAAGCATGATCTCTTCAAGTTCTTAGAAATTTTAGAAAGCTTGAAACATCCTCTACAACCTTTATGTTTACCATTTTGACAAAATCCTCGTGGATCTTAGTGAAAATTGGCCAAGAAGTTAGGTCAAAAAAATGCCTAAACTAGGTCAAATTTTCACTAAGTGTTTTAACAAAAGTGCATGACTTTATGGGCTTATAACTCAAAATCTAAGTAATTTTTGGATATGAGTCCTCTAATACAAAGTTGTAGATATCATCAATACCTACAACTTTCATGTTGAAAGTTTCTTTTGAATCATCTTGCATCTTGGTGAAAAATTGGCACGAAGTTGTGAAATTATCATATATATATATATATATATATATATATATATATATATATATATATATATATATATATATATATATATATATATATATATATATATATATATATATATATATATATATATATATATATATATATATATATATATATATATATATAATAACACTTAGAAAATATTTCTAAGTCTTGAAAAGTTTGACTTTCTTGATTTCTTGATGATCAAGCTTCATATTTTTTAATGTCTTGATGATTTGTGATCTTTAAAATCAAACCTTGATCAAAAAGTTAAAGTTTGACTTTTTGTGCATCAGTTGACTTTTCATCAGTTGACCCAAAATTCAACTATCAATCCATTGATTTTGAAAGATGATTTGAGCCCTGAGATTAGGTCAACATGTTGAACCAGAATCCTTGAGATTGTGCTTCAAGCCATTGGGTTATGTATTAGGTCAAAAGTCAATGATCAGTCAATTACAGTCAAAACTCTAATTTTGACCATTTTACCCTTTTAGTAATTTGAACATTTTTCTTGAGGAATTATGATCCAAATTTGATCAATTGATGAATATGACTTCAAAATGTTGACGTGGATCAAAAACCTTGAAGTTTGACAGTAGTTTGACCACAGTTGACTTTTTACCCAATATAGTTAATTTCCAGTCATCTGATCAATTGACTGAGCAAATTTGTGATTCAAGACTTGAAACTTGACATGAGTATTCTTAGAGGTCTATAATGATCCATGAAGGTCATTTGAAGCATTAGAAGTCTAATTACCCTTGTGAGACTCAAAACCCTAATTTCAGGCATTAGTGTTTAGGAGATGGTTTGACCTAGTCAACACTTGTGCAAATTTGAGCTTTTGGAGATCTTGTGAGAAATGTCTTGAGAAAGAGGAGGGAAAATTTTGGGGTATAACATTATCCCCAAAACTCAAGAAAATTCTCAAAAGGTTTTTCCTGTTCTTTTCACCCTTTTCTTTATTGGATAAAATAAAAGTTGGTGGCTACTCCTGCTATCCGCGACATTTGCGATAAAAGGCAAAACCCTAAAGTCAGTTCTCCCACCGTATTACAGAAGCGGTACTAATTTCTAATCATGCACCTGTTCAACAACAACAATAGGGCAATAGGCGTTGGTCAGACGCTCCGGGAAGGAAATTTACCAAGATTAATATGCCATTATCTCAGGCGTTGTAACATTTACTAAAAGCGGAGCTTATTATGCTGAGGGACCCTCCTCAGAACCCCAACACCTCCTCTCCTAAGTACAATTCGAACGCGAGATGCGCTTACCATTCTAACAGGCTTAGGCCTGACACCAACAACTGTTGGACCCTGAAAAACAAAATTCAAGACATGATTGACAAGGAGATTGAGTTTGATCCTCCAGAGACCCTGAATGTAATTACTGCGCCTATGCTGAAGCATGAAGAAGGCATAAGTGCAATTGATGATGTTATTTATGTGGCTACTGTAAGTGAATTGGTTACTCCTCTACCAATAATCAATAAGAATATATTGCAGGCCGGTTTATTTTTGGGTTGTATTGAAAAATGTTACTGTTGCACAGCCCAATCCAATGGCTGCAAATTACTGAAGGAAGACATTCAACGCCTAATGGACAATCATATAATTCTGATTGAGAAGGTTCTGTATTCTGAGAATATGTGTCAAGACTTATTCGTAATTTATGGCCCTTTTTTCAGGATCACCTCCAAAGGTCCTGTAAGTATTATTGCCAATCCAAAGATGCTCCTCTGATTATCACTACACCTGGACCTATCCCATATTCTTCGGATAAAGTTGTTCCTTGGAACTATGGTCCAACGTCTACTACCATGGCATCAAACAAGAACTAACGACTGTTGAAGATGAAGTTGTTGATCCCGACATTGACAATATTGCTGGAACCAGTAAGGTTACTAGAAGCTGAAGGGTTTTATCTCTGGAAATCTCTTTGAAGACTATTACTACACATGTTAGAGTTACAACCAATGAGTTAACTACTGAGGCTCGGGATAAAAAGGAAATAACAGATACTTCCCAGACAGAGGCACCTAAGGAAGCTACAGTCGAAGACACCTCTAGAAAAGAGTTGGAAGAGGTATTGAAGATAATCTGTAAGAGTGACTACAAAATTGTTGATCAGCTGGGGTAGACCCATCCAAAATCTCCATGTTATCCTTGTTATTGTGTCCTGAAGCCCATGCACAGGCTTTAGTGAAATTTTTGAAGACTTCTCATGTGCCACAAGAGATTTCTGCCGATCAATTTGGAAGTTATGTTGCTAACTTAAAGACCAACAATGGATTAGGTTTCTCTGACGCTAATCTGACTCCGGAAGGAAGAAACCACAATAAAGCCCTGTATGTCTCTATTGAATGCAGGGGCACTACTTTGGCTCATGTATTAGTTGATATTGGCTCCTCGTTAAATGTTCTATCGAAGGGCGCCCTGTACAGACTTGATTGTGAAGGGGTCGTACTGAAACCCAGTGATATTGTAGTTCGAGCCTTTCATGTATCAAAAAGGATGGTACACAGAAATGGATCTTTCGATCAAGGTAGGTTTGCAGATATTTGAATCTACCTTCTATATAATGGACATTCGACCAGCTTGCTCTTGTTTACTGGGATGCCCTTGGATCCATGGGGCAGGCACTGTTACCTCTACCCTACATCAGAAGTTAAAATATCCTGTGAACGGAAAGATTGTTATTGTTTATGGTGAAGAAGAGTATATGGTTAGCCACTTGAACTCTTTCTGGTATGTAGAGATGGACGGTGAATTCATTGAGACTCCCTGTCAAACTTTTGAAGTCATCCCTTCTGTCGCTATTGAAGATGTTACTGCCACTCCCAAAGTTACTAGGGTTCCGCCCAGGATGGTTTCATTGAAAGATGATAAAGCTACTGTAGAATAAGGTTGTTGTACTATTTGGGGTCAACTTCCTGACATCCCCTATAAATATGACAAGTTTGGTTTGGGTTTCACTACAGAGGGTCATAGGGTTGTTCGTCGCGCTCGTGCTGGAAGGCCACCATTCCGCATCAGCAACAACGGAGTCAATGTAATAGACGATGATGATAGTGATTATGACCTTGACAGCTAGATCTTTCCTACCATTGGAAATGGGCTCAATAACTGGAAGGAAGAAGATGTCATCTCTATCTCCTTTAGTCAGGGGTAATAGCTACATCTCTATTTTTTATTACTTTTAAGTTTTGGCTTTGTAATATTTGAACAATGACATTATACCTTGTGCCTTACCCAGGGAACAAAGGTTCATTTGTTAAGGGTTGTCATTTCATAAACATATTTTCATTTAATAAAGCATTGGACGTCTTTGTGATACGGTGGGAGAACTAACTTGAGGCTTTGCGTTTGTGTTCGCAAATGTTTCGGTTTAGCAAGAGTCGCCACCGACTTTTTATTTTATCCAAAGGAAAGGTCAAAAAGCACAAGAAAGACATTCGAGATGTTTTCTTGGGTTCGGGGGGTAGATTATGAAAAGGGAAGGTGCTAGCACCCTTTTCATCCATGGTTTTCCATGGGCTCTTAGTTACTTGTTTAGATCACTTGCTTTCCTTTTCCAATTGTTTGAAATGGTGCTTTGTGTGATTTTTGAAAGTATTTTGAAAAGAGGCATTTGTCTAGGCAATCTTTGTAATGATTCTTGTTTGAAGAATGTATACAAAGATGTATGTCTTTTGAAAAATGTTTCAATGTTTGGAAGTTTGTTGGGAAATGTTTTGAAATTATGTTGTGTGTTTTTGAAAATAGCAAGGATGTTTTGCAAGTTTGATCAAGTAACTAGGAGTTGTCTACCCTACCTACTCAAAAGTCTTTCCTACACATTTTTAACCCTTTGGCATTGTTGTTTTACCATTGTATTTGGTAAACAACGCTGTGTTTGGATGTTAAACGGGACAGGCGCGGGTCATCGTATGACCATGATAGCAATGGTGCTAAGTATCTTAGCAAGTTTTTTGAGGGACTAGATCATTTTTGTATAGACAACCAAGATAGCGTCATCGAGGGACTATGATCTTTTTGTTTTTGTTTGATTTTTCCAAGATACCTAGCATGCATACCATGGCCATTTTTAAGGCAACAAGTGGATGAAACCCTAGGGGTGCTTGTGTGCATTGTTTTGTCATTTTTCATGCATTTTGTCTTGTGTTTAGTCATACTATTTGTTTGATTTTGGTCTTTGCATACAAACCCTAGTTTTTACTATCATGCATATTTGAAAGCAATAAAATAAAACCCTAATTCAACTATTACAACCAAATTGAATTCATTTGTACAAATAAATGAATAAGCAAATATTTAAATGGACAATTAAATATAAATATGCAAAATGTTTTTGTATTTTATTTTATGTATGTAAAAATAAGTTATTTAATGTCCTAGAAATAAGGGGAAATAAAAATAATTATTTTTGAAAGGGTAGAAACCCTAGTTTTTGTTTTAAGAAAATATATATATTATATTATTTATTTATGTACAAGGAAAATAAATAAAAATATTCACAAAAATATTAAAAAATAAAATATGTGACAAAATATTATTTTATATGTATAAATAATAAAAATAAAAATATATAATATTTTTGTATTAATTATAAGTTTTTATTTAAGAAAATAAATGTATTAAACCTAATAAACTAAATATTATGCCAAAAATAAAATAAAAAAAATAAAATAAAATGTGAAAATTTAAGAAAATATTTTTGATGATTTTTTAATGTTCAAGAAAAATAAATAAATTCAGAAAATGAAAATAGAAATGGAAAATATGAAAAAATAAAAACAATGGGCCAAGGGGGTGCAGAAAGCAAGCTAGGGGGTGCAAATAGTCAGCCAAACCAAGCCCAGCCCACATTCCTCTTCATCCCTGTCCTCCAGAACAAAAATGCGCGCGCTGCAACTTCAAACCTGTTCTCTCTATTCTTTGCTTGAAATCAAAAACTCATAACATGAAAATTATAGAGCTTGAAACCACGATTTCAACCATGTAAAAAACTTAATCTAACTCTAAGAAACCAGGGAGAATTTCAGTGCCCTTAATTTATAACCTAATTTTTTCAGTAAGTTCAACTATCAAATACTCCTAGCTCAGTTAACATAAATGAATTTTATGCATATGTACAGCTCAAGGACAATGAGAACTACATTTTTTCTTCACAAACCTAAGCCTAATGATTCCTAAATAAGGAGATAGAAGTTTGTCAAATACATGTTTCAGTCAAGCTCGAGTATGGCAATGTAGGGATTTTTGATGAGGCCTGAAGGTCGTGTTAGCTTGCCTGAAGTTCACTCAACCTTCCCTAATGCCTGGTTTGCTTTGAAATGGCCTGAATATGCTTGTAGAACTCAATCTGCGAAGCTTCAAAGTAAAAATGGTGAAGTGTGAAAATGGAGTTACAGTGACTTGAGAATGGTTGGGATAGTTTAGGTATGTTGTATGGAGTATGTTGGAACTGGTTTCAAGCAAAACGCACAAGTGGATTTGGTTTTGACTTGTGATTTGCAGAACTTGCCGTGTTTTGGATAGAAATGAAGTTTTGGTGTATTTGGGTGTTTGAGAACTTGCTAGCTCATGTTTCTGGCTTGGTGTGATGTGTTAAACTTGTTTGAAATGTGTACAAGCTTTGCTCTTATCAGATTCCAAAGATGTGTGGACTTTTGCAAGTTACTTGCTTTTGAAGCAAAAGTTGAAATGACAAGGCTTAAGGGCTGTACTTTCTAGCTTCAAGCCTGTCCATAGTTGGTACACCTTTCCTGATATTAGTCAACTTTTTTTGCATAAAGAAATCAGGACCATGGCTCAAGACAAACAAAATTGCCAAAAGCATGCTTTATGTAAATGACATTGTTAACTTTTTGCCAAAAATGGATTAAACATTTGTATAATGCTTCATAGATCAGAACAAAGCCTTAATCCAATGTGTTTGCATTTAATTTATGAGTGTAGAAGAGATTAGAACCTGTAAATCAAGTACAAGCATGCTTTGGACAGAAATGCAAGTTGTAGCAATGTGCAAAATGCCTTGGCCAAAAATGATATTTTGCCATTTTCAATCCTTCGATTCTCCCTAACCACAAATGATCTTGGAGAGTTCTTGTACATTTTGTAAATATTTTAACATGCTCTACAATCCATCCTTGAAATTCATTTTGAGATTCCACTTGTAACTATGTGAAAATTTGCCATGAAGATAGGTCAAAATCCTGCCTAAACTAGGGCAAATTTTCACTAAGTTAGAAAGTTTTTGGACCCCTATTCACAAAATCATAACTTGAGATCCAAGCATCTTTTGGGAAAACTTTGTGAATAAAAGTTGTAGATTTTGTGGAGGATTACAACTTTCATGTTGGAAGTTTTCTTTGAATCCAATTGAATCATGGTGAAAATGTTGGGAAAAGTTGGGAAAAAATAAGAAATTTTCATAACTTAGAAAAATTCTAAGTTATGAAAATTTTCCATTTTAAACCCTAATTTTAAAAATTAGGTTTCTTGGTGAACAAGTTTCATGTTTTGACACATCTTGATGAAAAATGACCCTTGACACTTGATTTTGACCAAAAGGTCAAAGTTTGACTTTTCAGTGTATAGTTGATTTTTGATCAGTTGACTGGAAAATTCATTTGTCAATCCAATGCATTTGAGATCTTTTGAACCTTGTGATTAGGTCAAGATGATGCCATTGTGTCATTGAATCCATGATTGAACCCAATTTTCCATTGGCAAGGTGAAAAATCAGAAATTGCCCTTCTGCAGTCAAAACCCTAAAAATGACCATTTTGCCCTTTTGATGATCTAATCAAATTTCTTGAGGAGTTGTTGTCCAAAATTGATCAAATGGTTCATATGAGTCTATAATGTTGATGTGGATAAAAAATTATGAGGTTTGACTGTTTATTGGCCACAATTGACTTTTTCCCCAATACAGCTGATTTCTAGGTCAACTGTCCAATTGACTGGGCAAAAATTTAATTCAAGGCTTGAAACTTGGTATGAGCAATCTTAGAAGTCCAACATGAAGTATGAAGGTCACATTGAGCATTGAAAATCTAAAAATCCCTGTGCAAACTCAAACCCTAATTTCAGGTCATCAGTGCAAGGAGATGTCTTGAGCTGAGCAAACTCTAATCCTGTCTGGAGTCCAAAGAGTCTTGTGAAGAAAATCTTAATAAAATGAGAGGGAAAATTTTGGGGTACAACAGCTGCCCCTGTTCAATCTTCTTGAACCTGAAGAGTTAGATTGGTGAGTTTTGTCGTTCGTGACTCGAAGGTAAAAGATGATTGGACACTAGAGTGCCCGTAAATTTGCACTCGTCAAAGTATAGTTGAGGGAATGGGCTTAAAGATGGCATCCAAGAATTTTTTTGTTGAACTGCAATGTTGTAGGTCAGAAGAATGAGCATCAAAATGGTATTCGTGTCTGGAATGCATTTGAACTGTATCTAGAGACTGAGTCTGTATGAGCAAAAGAATGGCGTCCGTGTCTAGAGAGTATCCGAGTTGTAACTGTATTTGAATCTTGAATGAATAACAGAATGACTTATATGTCTGGAGTGTATATGTATTGCATCTGAATCTGAAATCTGAATAAGCGACAGAAGGGCTTTCGTGTTTGGAGCATCTCTGAGCTGGGGAAAAAGTTCTGAATGAGTGACATAATGGCTACCGTGTCTGGAGCGTATCTGGACTGTATTTGAAGTTAAGATCGTGGCGACTGCACTGGGGAGAATCAAACTTCTGGTGTAAGGGCCAAAATGGCATCCGTGTTTGGAGCGTATCTGAAATAGAATCTGAATGAGTAACGGAATGACTTCCATGTCTGGAGTGTACCCATACTGTATCTGAAATCTTTGAACACTTGTTAAAGATAGCTTTTAATCTTATCCTAAAAAGGGTAAAACGTTAGTTGAAACACAAAGTTATGTTGCATGACATGTATGATGCAATAAAATGTGTTTTATCAATGTTTATGATATATGAATGTAATGTATGCGCATGTAAGATGATTTGCGGTAATGCTGAGGAAAATAAATCCTCGATAGCTAGAGATAATAAAATCCTTGACTGCTGCCGGGGAAAATAAATCCTTGACCGTTGTTGGAGATTCAGTATCTTTGATTGCTGAGAATGAGGAATCCTTGCTGACTGCTTGGGGATTAAAGATCCTTGACAACTCGTGGGGATTATCAAAAACTTTGACAATTTCTGTGGGGATGTGAGAATCTTTCACGATTTTCCTGGGGATTACACAATGAGAATCCTTACTCGGCTGGGGAATAAGGAAAATTCTGGAGATCTCTACCGGGGATCAAACAAAGGAAAACCTTGATTTACTGGAGAATAAAGAAGGCTCTGATGGCTTCTGCAGGGAACTGAGAATGAGAATCTTTATTCTGCTAGGGGAATTTGAATATTTTGAGACTTCATGTTGAGGAGTCAAGAATGAGAATCTTTGATCTGCAGGGGATTAAAATTTTTGACAAATTCATGCTGGGGAGTAAAGAAGGCTATGGAACTTTACTGGGGAAATGAGAATGAGAATCTTCACTCTGTTAGGGATGAAAAGCTTTGTAGGGAGTAGCTATATTGCTGAGGAGTAGCTATCCTGCTGCAAAGTAAGTTCAAGACCCTGAGGGAAAAGCTTATTCCTGTTTGGAAAAAGTTCGGGAGTTTGGGTCGTATGTCACTTTAATAATGAGAATATTCATTCTGTTGGAGATATCAGGAGTTTGGGTGTAAGTCACTTTAAGAATGAGAATCTTCATTCTGTTGGAGATATCAGCAGCTTGGGTTGTATGCCAATCTACTGGGGATTCAAGAATGAGAATCTTCATTCTGTTGGGACTTCAGGAGCTTGGGTTATATGCCAATCTACTGGGGATTCAAGAATGAGAATCTTCATTCTGTTGGGGGATAAAGCAAAAGTTAACTGTTATCTGGTTGATTCTTAGATTTTAAGACAACTTGCTGGGGAACCTGGGGAACATTGGATGGTTTCCGCTGTTGGTTGAAAGTTTCAGCTCCGCTGGGGATCTCAATGACATGTTGATTTGATTGTGTATGGAAATTTGACTCTGTTGGGGAAGAAGGTTTCATCTTCGTTGAGGGTCTGTAGTTCAAAGTTTTTACTCCACTGGGGATTGGGAGTTTGAAGTTTTAACTCTGATGGGGATTTCGAAATTTAACTCCGTTGGGGATATGTTTTTCAAGGTTTTAGCTCCGTTGGGGATCTAGATGATGTACTGTAGGGGATGCTCTTGGAATGGTCTAAAGACGTTTTCCCATACTTTCAACCTGTCAGTAATTATTCTTTCCCATTTCGTTTATTTGTAAACAGTGATTATATTCAAATGCATATGCTCATTAAATAAATCATTGGACGTTTTCAAATAAAACACATGTGTAAAAAAGAAGAAAAGGCAAATAGTTTTCTGCATTTTGAAGTATCTTTGTATTAACTTTGTGTAAGTATTTTGTACAAAGGAGACAGATATCCTATTAAGAGAATGTTGTCATAAAAAATGAGAAAGTTTTATACAAAGAAAGATGGCTATGTGTAAAAATTCCATGGGGTTCCCATTCTGCTATAGCCTTCGTAACTCTGAATATCTTGGCCATTTGTTGCTTCGTCCGAAGATGATTGAGTTGATTAGAAGCCTGGAGCTTTTCTGTGAAGAGATTGTCCTTAAAGTGATCCGACGAGACATAGTCATACGCTTTAATTCCCTAACTTTTACCTGGACCGCCCTTTCGGGTTTTCGATCCATCGGGAAACCCTTTTTTCCCAAGTCACCCTTTCGGGTTTTCAACTTGCCGGGTGTACAGATTTTTTTTGTTTATCCCTAATTTTTTCCTGAACCGCCCTTTCAGGTTTTCGATTCACCGGGATGCCCTTTTTTGCCCAATTCTCCCTTTCGGGTTTTCAACTTGTCGGGTTATTTATGCGTAGTATCTTTTGACTATGTCTGCATTCGCAGGGTGTGGCAGGTCGTCATCGTCCGTGGTGGTTAGAATCATTGCCCCACCAGAAAAGATGTTTTTGATCATAAACGGTCCTTCGTAAGTAGGAGTCCATTTTCCCCTTGGATTGCTTTGGGCAAGATGATCCGCTTGATTACAAGATCTCCGACTTGATATACCTGGCGCCTAACTTTCTTGTTGAAAGCCTTGATCATCCGTTTTTGATACGTCTGACCATGGCAAACAGCAGTAAGTCGCTTTTCGTCAATCAAGTTAAGTTGATCAAGCCGGGTCTGAATCCAATCGTCTTCACTCAAACCAGCATCCTTCATGATTCTCAAGGAGGGAATCTGAACCTCAATAGGTAAAATAGCTTCCATGTCGTATACCAAAGAATAGGGAGTTGGCCCAGTTGATGTACGCGCCGTGGTACGGTACCCGTGTAGAGCAAACGATATCATCTCATGCCAGTCCTTGTAGGTGACTGTCATCTTTTGTATGATCTTCTTGATATTTTTGTTCGCAGCTTCGACAACACCATTCATCTTTGGCCGATAGGGAGATGAATTGTGATAATGAATCTGGAATTGCTTGCACAAGGCGATGATCATAGTGTTATTCAGGTTTGTACAATTGTCAGTGATGATCCTGTCGGGGATACCGTACCGACAAATGAGGCTCTGTTTGATGAAGCGGGCGACAACATTCTTTGTGACGGATGCAAAGTAAGCTGCTTCGACCCATTTGGTGAAGTAATCAATGGCCACCAGAATGAAACGGTGTCCATTGGATGTTGTAGGCTTGATCTCTCCAATCATGTCGATTCCCCACATCGTGAATGGCCAAGGAGCTGTTAAGACATTGATAGGAACTGGAGGTATATGTACCTTGTCCGCATAGATTTGGCACTTATGGCATGTTCGGGAATGTTGATGACAGTCAGCTTCCATGGTAGACCAGTAATAGCCTGCCCTTAGAATCTTCTTAGCCATTGTATGTCTGCTTGAGTGAGTGCCGAAGGTACCATTGTACAGTTCAGCCATGATCTGTTGAACTTCAACCTTGTCCACATAACGGAGCAGAATGCAATCATGATTGCGCTTGTATAGGATACCATTGCTCAGGAAGAACTTGGCAGAGAACCTCCTCAAGAACTTTTTGTCGTTGACTGAAGCTCCTTTAGGGTATTCTTGCGCTTCGAGATACCTTTTGACTTCGTGAAACCAAGATCGGTCCACTACTTCTTCAGTATTAATCGCGTGACAATGTGCAGGTTCGTCCATCCACTCAATGGTGATTTGGGGAGCCTCATTATCCCAGTTAAGTTTAAACATGGATGACATTGTAGCTAGAGCATCTGCTAGCTGATTTTCTTCTCGCGGGAAGTGCTCGAAGGTAATCTGCTCAAAATGTGGTAACAATGTCAGGACATGTTCTTTGTAAGGGATGAGGTTGGGATGTTTAGTGTCCCACTCTCCTTTGATTTGACTGATGACCAAAGCTGAGTCTCCAAACACAACCAAAGATTTGATTCCCAGGTCTATTGCAGCCTTGAGACCAAAGATACAAGCTTCATACTCGGCCATGTTGTTGGTGCTGTGAAAGCAAAGTCTGGCGGTGAAAGGTGTATGGAAACCTTGTGGTGAGATGAGCGCAGCACCGATACCATTACCAAGTGCGTTAGAAGCACCATCAAAGTACAGGGTCCATCAGGATCCTTGTTCAGGTCCGTCATACGGTCCGTTATCTTTAATGTTGTCCAATGTCATAATTTCCTCGCCGGGGAAGTCAAACTTCATGGATTGGTAATCTTCGACAGCCAGATGAGCCAGATGGTCAGCTAGTACACTTCCCTTTATAGCTTTTTGGGTCATGTACTGTATATCATATTCGGTCAGGATCATCTGCCATCTAGCTATTCTTCCAGATAAAGCAGGCTTTTCGAAGATGTACTTAATCAGATCCATCTTAGATATCAGTAGAGTGGTATGAGTTAACATATACTGCCTTAGCCGGCGAGCATCCCATACCCAAGCGCAACAAGTTTTCTCGAGCAGTGAGTAGCGAGTCTCACAGTCGGTAAAATTTTTGCTAAGGTAATAAATGGCATGCTCTTTTCGTCCAGACTCGTCATGTTGGCCCAGTACGTACCCCATTGAATTCTCTAGGACGGTCAGATACATGATTAGCAGCCTTCCTTCGACGGGTGGCATCAAGATATGAGGTTCTAGAAAATACTCCTTGATTTTATCGAAAGCAACTTGACAGTCATCCTTCCATTTAACCACCTGATCTTTCTTCAACAGCTTGAAGATTGGCTCACAGGTAGATGTTAGGTGAGAGATGAACCTAGCAATGTAGTTTAGGCGTCCCAAGAAACCTCTGACCTCCTTCTCAGTGCGAGGGGCAAGCATTTCTTGTATAGCTTTGACTTTGGCAGGATCAACCTCGATGCCTTTGTTGCTGACTATGAAACCCAAGAGTTTACTGGACCTGACTCTGAAAGTGCACTTGTTAGGGTTCAGTCTGAGCTTGTACTTCTTCAACCTGACAAATAGCTTTTGCAAATGGTCGAGGTGTTCTTCTTCTGTCTGCGAACGGGCTATCATGTCGTCTACATAGACTTCAATCTCATGATGTATCATGTCATGAAACAAAGCTACCATGGCGCGCTGATAGGTTGCCCCGGCATTCTTCAGTCCGAATGGCATCACTTTATAGCAGAACATACCCCATTGTTTAACAAAGGTAGTTTTCTCCATGTCTTCAGGGGCCATTTTGATCTGGTTGTAACCTGAAAATCCCTCCATGAAAGAAAATACCTTGTGTTGAGCTGTATTGTCAACCAAGATGTCAATGTGCGGTAGTGGAAAGTCATATTTAGGGCTAGCCCTTTTCAAGTCTCTATAATCCACGCACATTCCCACTTTGCCGTCCTTCTTGGGCACGGGCACAATGTTAGCAACCCATTGTGGATAGGAAGTAACAGCAAGAAACCCAACATTGAACTGCTTCATCACTTCAGCTTTGATCTTTTCAGACATGTCGAGCCTCATTCAACAGACTTTTTGTTTAATTGGTGGACAGTCTCCTCTTGTAGGGAGACGGTGAACCACAATATCTGTGTCGAGTCCCGGCATGTCTTTGTAGGACCATGCAAAGATCTCAACATATTCATTCAGCAGCTGAACTAA
The DNA here is from genome assembly GCA_948472305.1 of Vicia faba. Lineage (NCBI taxonomy): Eukaryota > Viridiplantae > Streptophyta > Magnoliopsida > Fabales > Fabaceae > Vicia > Vicia faba. Next base: position 654,398,419 of record OX451736.1, on the reverse strand, counting down.
GCGCTCTTTGACACTTGGTTCTAGATTGGCACCCACTCTGACTTCTCTTCTGTCTTCCACAGTACCCAAGTTAATTGTCTCTAACAACTCCTCATGGGGCAGAATAGCCCTTTCTTCCTGTTGTAGCAGTCTAGCCAACTCTCCCAGCACTTCACAGTCTTCATCACCTTCGTACTCGGCATGGTAGACCAGATCTTCGGAGTCACTGAAGGCCATAGAATAATTGTTACCCATGGAATCCGGAATGGAAGGGTACCTACATTTGTGAGTGTGGGTGTGTGTAAGGGATAGCCACCTTTAAACAAATAAAATGTAAAAAGAAAGAAAATGAACACAAAAGTTTATATGTGAAAACGTCCATGATTCATTAAAATGGCATATGAAGATGAAAAATCAAACCCTTACAAATGGACCTTGTTGTACCCCAAAATTTTCCCTCTCATTTTATCAAGATTTCTCCTCGCAAGACTCTTTGACTGTAGAGGGGAAATTTCTGATTTTTGACCTAGCCAATGGCAAATTGGGTTCAAGCATGGATTCAAGGACTCAATGGCATCATCTTGACCTATTCACAAGGTTCAAAAGATCTCAATTTCATTGGATTGACAGATGAATTTTCCAGACAACTGATCAAAAATCAATTGTACACTGAAAAGCCAAACTTTGACTTTTTGGTCAAAATCAAGTGACAAGGGTCATTTTTCATCAAGATGAGTCAAAACATGAAACTTTTTCATCAAGAAACCTAATTTTGCAAATTAGGGTTTAAGATTGAAAATTTTCATAACTTAGAATTTTTCTAAGTTATGAAATTTTCTTATTTTTTCCCAACTTTGCCCAACTTTTTCACCATGATGCAATTAGATTCAAACAAAACTTCCAACATGAAAGTTGTATTCCTCCACAAAATATACAAATTTGATTCACAAAGTTTTCCCAAAATAAGCTTGGATCTCAAGTTATGATTTTTGGAACAAGGGTCCATGAAACTTTTAACTTAGTGGAATTTTGCCTTAGTTTAGGCAGGATTTTGACCTATCTTCATGGAAATTTTTCACCTAGTTCCACTGGGAATCTCAAAATTCATTTCAAAGATGGATTGTAGAGCATGTTACAAGCTTTCCAAAATGTCCAATAAATCTCCAAAATCATTTATGGTTAGCGAGAATCGAAGATTTGAATTTGGAAAAAACTCACTTTGATCCATGGCATGTTTTATGTTGACACAAATTGCAAACTCTATCCAGCCTCACTTGTACTTGCTCACAGGTCTTTAAACCCTTCCACACTCAAAAATTGAATTCAAACTCATTGGTTTAAGGAATTATTCTGATTATTGGAAGTTCACACAAGGGTTTAATTTATTTTTGGCAAAAGTGAACTATGCCATTTTGATAAAGGCAACTTTATGTCAACTTGCTTCCCTTGAGCCTTGGACCCCTATCTTTGCAGAAAACAAGTTCCATAAACTTAGGCAAAGGACAACCACTTTGTGCAGCTAGGAAAGAATCTTGTACAGGCCTGTCTTGTATCACTTCACACTTTTACTTCAAAACCAAGTAAACTTGCAAAAGATCCATATCTTTGAAATCTGATAAGAACAAAGTTGGTAAGCATTTGAAACAACTTTTGCACATTGCCTTGAGTCAGAAGCATGGGATACCAAACCCTCAAGCCTTCCAAAACACAAAAACACCATCTTCTTGCAAAACAGGGCACTCTCTGCAGTTTCACCTCCATCTCACAAACCACTCGTGCGTTTTGTCCCAAACCAGTTCCAATACATTCCATATAACCCACCTAAGCTATCCCAACCATTGCCCATTGACTGTAACTCCATTTGCAAGCTTCACCATTTCTGATTTCAGCTTGTGCAGGTTGACTTCTATAGGCTTATTCAAGCAAGCTCAAAGCAAACAAAGCATTGGGGAAGGTCAGGGGAAGTTCAGCCAAGCTAACAAACATCTCAGGCCTCATTGAAAACCTCCACATTGCCATACCCGTGTTCAACTGAAGCAGGTATTTTCCAACTTCCTATCTCTCTATTTAGGAATCATTAGGCTTAGGTTTGTGAATAAAAAATGTAGTATTCATTGCCCTTAAGTTGTAGATATGCTTAGATTTCATTTAAGTTAATCGTGTTGAGAGAATTTGATTGATGAAATTTCTAAAAAAGTTAGGTTAGAAATTAGGGCAAGAGAAATTCTCTCTGGTCTTTGAGAGTTAGATTAAGTTCTTTGCATGGTTGGAATCGTCTTGAAAAATGCTATAACTTTTGTGTTGTGAGTTTTTGTTTTAGAGCACGTATGCAGAAGTTGGACATTTGTACATAGGCGCGCGTTTTTGTTTGAACGAAGGTTGAAGATGAAGTAACTGGGCTGGGCCTGGATATTTCTCACTTTTGACACCCCTTGACCTACTTCTTACACCCCCTTGGCCCATTGTTTTATATTTTCATATTTTTCTATTTCTTTTTCATGTCTGATTTTATTTTATTTTTTATAAACATAAAAAATTACCAAAAACATTTTCATAAATTTTCACATTTTATTTTGTATTTTTTATTATTTTTTCTAACATAAAAATAATTATTAAATAACATACTTTTATTTTCTTTTAATAAAAACTTGAAAATAATACATGAAAATATTATATTTTTATTTTTATTATTTACATACTTAAATAATAGTTTTTCTAATGTATTTTTATTTTTTGGCATTTGTATATATTTTATTATTTTATTTTATTGTACATAAATAATATAATTAATATATATATACTTTCTTAAAGAAAATTACGGTTTTTACCCTTAATAAAAATAATCTTTTATTTTATTATTTTTAATGCATTAAATATTTTATTTTTACATACGTAAAAATAAACAAAAACATTTTTTACATATTTATAATATTTTGCATATTTATATTTAATTGCTTATTTAAATGTTGCTTATTTATCATTTGAACAAAGAAAATCAATTTGGTTGTAATAACTTAGGGCTTTATTTTCTTGCAAATACTTCCCATTCAAAATTGTATCCCCCTCCCCATATCAATGTTGTAATAGTCGTAGATTTATTTTACGCATTTATAGCTTTCAAATATGTCATGATAGAGATTAGGGTTTGTATGCAATATCTAAAATCAAAACAAATAATTAGACCTAATACAAGACCTAAAATCATGTAAATTGACAACACAATGCACATATGCACCCCTAGGGTTTCATCCACTTGTTGCCTTTAAATTGGCCATGGTATGCATGTTGAGTATCTTGGCAAAACAAAAACAAAAACAAAAAGATCATAGTCCCTCGACGACGCTATCTTGGTTGCCTATACAAAATGATCTAGTCCCTCAAAAATTGCTAAAGATACTTAGCACTATTGCTATCATGGTCAATACGATGACCCGCGCATGTCCCGTTTAACATCCAAACACAAGGTTGTTTACCAAATGCAATGGTAAAACAACACTGTCAAAAGGGTTAAAAATGTGTAGGAAAGATCTTTGAGTAGATAGGGTAGATGCTCCTAGTTACTTGATCAAAACTTGCAAACACCCTTGCTATTTTCAAAAACACATCGCCACACAATTTCAAAACATTTCCCAAAACAAACTTTCAAACATTGAAACATCTTTTCAAAAGACAAACACCTTTGTATATATTTAAACAAGAATCATTACAAAGGTTTCCTAGACAAGGCCTCTTTTCAAAACATTTTCAAAAAAAACCACACACAAAGCACCATTTCAAACAATTGAAAAGCAAAAGCAAGTGATCTAAACAAGTAACTAAGAGCCCATGGATAACCATGGATGAAAAGGGTGCTTGCATCTTCCCTTTTCATAATCTACCCCCCGAACCCAAGAAAACATCTCAAAGGTCTTTCCTGTGCTTTTTGACCTTTCCTTTGGATAAAATAAAAAGTCGGTGGCGACTCTTGCTAAACCGAAACATTTGCGAACACAAACGCAAAAACTTAAGTCAGTTCTCCCACCGTATCACAGAACTGGAGACTCTGCTAGGGAATTTTCTAAAAGTGGGGTTACCTTAGGGTTTAGATCACCTTTACATGCTTATCTTGTTTGCTTTGATTGCTTTACATTTGATTCTATTGTTTGGGTTTGAAATCCTCTACCCGAATTTGGGAAACATTCATAGATAAATAGCAATATGTTGTGGAAACTGTGCGGGGTATACCGACATGGTTGAAGCAATAGCTATATTAGTGCAGCATATTTGTGGGTATCGGTAGCCTTTGAGTCAATCAAAGAGAATATAGGGCCGCTGAGTGATGTCATGAAGCACTAATGGACTTTTAGAACATTTACTTGACCAACTTGGCCTTTTTAGGGGTAGTGAGATGACCGGCTTTGGTGCAGTCTGAAGTTGGTAGATACTCGATACTACACTCATTAAGGGTTGTTTTCTTGGAATATTTTAGTCGCCAGTAAAGTGGATAAACTAAAACAATGAACACAAAAAATAATCCAGTGATATTGAGCTCCTTAGAACCCAGTTACTATTTATAGGACAGGTTGAGCCAACTAAACTTCAAGAGGGTACTTACCTATGAAACCCCATGCAAGCCTGAAACTAGGAACTTGTGTGATTTGCTTGTACATATACTTGTGCATACATCATGAACATCATGAAGCACCATATGCATCCACTAACCATTTCATGGGTTTGGATCTTCATCTTTGTTCTTGTTTTGTAGGTTATGGAGTCACTCCGTAGGAAAACAATCCAAGTCAACCTTGTGAGAATTCCTCCTCAACTCAAGGAGCTTACTTCCAAGATTCCAGAGAATTCTCCCTTCACTGAAAGACATGGTAGACTTCTCAAATTGGTCAACTCCAACATTGAAGAAGACATGGTGAAAGTTCTCTTCCAGTTCTTTGACCCCCTACACCATTGCTTTACAATTCCTGATTACCAACTAGTGCCTACTTTGGAGGAATTTTCTCAACTCCTAAGGATTCCTATTCTCCATCAACTACCCTACAATGGTACGGAAAGAGATCCAAAGCCTGAAGATGTTGCTCAAGCCTTACACTTGCAACCATCTGATATCAAAGGTCATTGGGAAACCAGAAGTGGTGTCAAGGGTTTCTTGGCAAAGTTTTTGTTTGAGAAGGCACAAGAATGCTGGAATTCTTTAGACCTGCAAGCATTTGAGGAGATTGTAGCACTTCTCATCTATGGGTTGGTCTTGTTCCCAAACCCTGATCAGCTTATAGATGTGAATGCTGTCAAGATTTTCATATCTCGAAATCTTGTGCCTACATTGCTTGGGGATATCCTACACTCATTTTACACACGAACAATGAGGAAAAGAGGTGTTCTCATGTGTTGTACTCCTCCTTTAGCAAGGTGGTTTATTTCTCACCTTCGCCAGTCAGTCTTGAAGAATGAACAAGGCTTGAGGTGGTCACAACGGTTGATGACTCTCACACATTCTGATGTTCATTGGTGTTCTCGATCCAGAGAAAATATCATCATCATTGATCGTTGTGGAGAATTCCCTAATGTCCCATTACTTGGCATTAGGGGAGGCATTACCTACAACCCCTGCTTAGCTCTGAGACAATTTGGGTATGCCTGAAGGGATGGCCCTCATGACATGCTGATTCCAGACTTGGTTTTTGGCTTCTACAACGACGCTCAAGGACTTCGACAAAGGTTTATCCGAGCTTGGAGGATGCCCAATAAAGTGGACAGTAAGACATTGGGACACAAGAATTCCACCCCCCTTGAGCCTTACCTCAAGTGGGTACGAACCCGCGCCCAGAGTCTTATGATGCCTTACCCCTACATTCTGTCTATGATCAAAGAGCCTGTTATGAAAGAGAGGTTCCATACACCCTCCTACATCCTGACATGCCAACTGTTGTACCCCAAAATTTGCCCTCCCTTTCTTCAGGAAACCATCTTGGATTTTTTAAAGTCCCCCTGAAACAAATCCAAGTCCTGAGTTATCCTTTTTTGCCCAAGCAAGCCACTTACAAGAGCAAGATGATCTCACGACCTCCAGAAATAACGCTTTTATCTTGAAAAAAAGCAAATCAATCAAATTCTAAGTACTTAGAATGCTTCTCTAAAATAAGTGTTTTTAGAAAAAATCAGCGCTTCAGAACTTCTGGACCCATTCCAGATGAAGACGGTCAGAAGTTGCAAGCTTGGCTCAGCGTAGTCAGAAGTTGGCTCTTCAACAGCTACATCAGTTCAATCAGAAGTTGTAAACGTGGTTCAGAATGTAAGCCTCAAACAGAACATGCCCCTTCAGCAGTTACACAAGCTCAGTCAGAATTTGCTAAAGGAATGCAAGAGAAGCAGGAAAGTCTGAAGGCTCCTTCAGAACAGGTTGAAATCAGAAGATGAAAGGTCAGAAGAATGGGTGTTACACTGATACAGAATCTCTAAGTCCAGATTGTCCAGAAGCAAATCCAAGAAACGTACCAGAAAACCAGGAGAATCTCCAGAGCTTACTAAGACAACAGGTAGCCAAGGCCAGAGCATGGTTTACGCTGCTGATTCAACGCTGGTTTCCATTACCAGAATGTTGGTATTGACAGGTCTTGTCACCATTTAATGCCCATTAATGCTTCCAACCACTCCTGAGCATTCACGTGTGGCTTGGAAAACGCTTTTTCACAGATTCTGGCATGGGTCTTCACGCCACCGCCCACTTCAGAGGTCACTTCTCCCCAATCTACGCCTGCTACTGCAACCTAGGCTGAAAGCCATCTGTATCACAACTTCCCAGGAATTTCTGTCAAAGAACAAATTCAAACTCTGTTGGCGCTTTAAATGTTCAAGGCATCCACAAGGATTTTGCCTATAAATAGAGAGGCTTCACCACTGCAAAAAACGTTCAAGAAAAGAAACAGAAAAATTGCTAAAGAGAGAAACAGAACTCCTAGCAACACAGCATTCTGAAACTCTGCCAAAATCTCCATCTTTGTTTCATAACTTTGAGTTTCTCACCTTCAACTTCATCAAATATCCAGTTCTTTTTCTGTAAACCAAAAACACTCTTTCCAAACTTCTGACCCTACACACGTATACACCTTTACTTCCCCTTTTCCAAATCTGTCCAGAACACCACCAGAACCAGAACCAAAAGCTAAACTTTCACTCACCAACTTTTCCAAACAGTCAGGTAAGCACCTGCTGACCCTCATCACACTGTTAAGCATCATCAGCTGTGCATATTCAAGTAACATAATGTAAATATTCATGTTATTGCTGTTTATGTTCTGAGGATTTTCATACCTCAGAACGTTCTGAGCCAGTATAGGACTTGCCTGTGACCTTGGAGATTCTGACCTCTGAAACATTTTTGCTATTTGCTGGATCTGTTCCAAATATGTTTCCTGTTTTGTGGAGTAACAACAGGATTGCAGATGTTATGATTAATACAGGAAAAATCCAAGTGTTGACTTTGACGTTAGCACATCTGAAGCCTGTTTTGCTGTCAATGATATCATAACCTCTGAGAGTTATTGCCTTTTCAGCAGAATCAGAACTTCTGGTTTCTCCACTAACAAACTTCTGTCTTGCAGCGCAGAGAAATCAGAACTTCTGATTTCCCCACTAACAAGGTTCTGTTTTGCAGGTGCCAGAGTCAGAAGTTCTGACTCATCCAGTTTCACTAACAGGTTGATCATCTGGCAGCGGAGCTGAGTCAGAACTTCTGATGACCTCCCAGCAGCGCGCGGGCTCCCTCTCTCTCTCTCTCTCTCTCTCTCTATATCTTGTTTTTTGCTATTTTCTTTTTTGTCTTTTTTTCTCGTTGAACCCCCCATGTACAAATGTGTATCCCCCTCCCCTAATTGTTGTAATAGCGTAGGATTTTACATTTCCGCTTCTTATTGCTAGTAATTAGGACGTGTATGGCAAGATAAAATCAATGAAGCAGAAAAACCTAATTCAAAGAAAAACTCTTGTATGCAATAAAACACACTTGCACACTAACACCCCTAGGGTTACATCCACTTGTTGCCTTTCAAAAATTGGGCCATATTGCATGCTAGGTCTCTTTGGGCAAAACAAATAACTCAAATGATCATAGTCCCTCGATGATGCTTTTTTTTGCCTAAAATGATCAAGTCCCTTAAAGAAAACATTGCCCAAAGATACTTGGCACCATTGCAATTATGGTCTAAACGATGACCCGCGCCCGTCCCTTTCACATCCTAACACAAGATTGTCCACCAAATACAATGGTGGAACAAAATTGTTAAAAGGGTTAAAAGCATAACAAAAATCTTTGATAACTTTAGGGTAGATCGCTCTTAAGTACTTGTCAACTTGAAAAAACACTTGCCTGTTTTTAAACCACACCTCACAACACTTTCAAAATAACTTTCAAAAACAAATGAAAACCTTTTCAAAAGACATACACCTTTGTATACATCCCAACATGGATCATTACAAAGGTTGCCACCACATTGGCCTCTTTTCAAAACATTTTCAAAACACACACACACACACACACAAAGCACCATTTCAAACAATTGGAAAAAGGCAAGTGATCTAAGCAAGTAACTAAGAGCCCATGGATAACCATGGATAGAAAGGGTGCTAATACCTTCCCTTTCTATAATCTACTCCCCGAACCCAAGAAAGAAAAATCTCAAAGGTTTTTGCTGTGCTTTTTAAACCTTTCCTTAGGATAAAATAAAAAGTCGGTGGCGACTCTTGCTCAACCGAAACATTTGCGAAAACAAACGCAAAACCACAGTCAATTCTCCCACCGCATCACAGAACTGGCGACTCTGCTGGGGATCATGTTTTAAAAGTGGAGTAACCTTAGGGCTTAGATCACCCTCTTGCATGACTAATTGTTTGCTTTGATTGCTTTACATTTTGGTTCTCTTGTTTGGGCTTGAAATCCTACACCCGGATTCTGGGAAACATTCATAGATAGCAATACGTTGTGGAAACTGTGTGGGGTATACCGACACGGTCGAAGCAATAGCTATATTAGTGCGACATATTTGTGAGTACCGGTAACCCTTGAGTTCAATCAAGGAGAGTATGGGGCCGCTGAGTGATGTCACTAAGCACTAATGACCTAGAACCTTACTTGACCATCTTGGCCTTTTATTAGGGGTAGTGAGATGACCGGCTTTGGTGCAGTCTGAAGTTGGTAGATACTCGATACTACACTCATTGAGGGTTGTTTTCTTGGAATATTTTGGTTGCTAGTTAAGTGGCTAAACTAAAACAATGAACAATGAAAACAATCCCGTGATATTGAGTTCCTTAGAACTCGGTTACTATTTATAGGACAGGTTTTTAAGCCAACTACACTCAAGAGGGTACTTACCTATGAAACCTCATGCAAGCCTGAAACTAGGGTTTGGTGTGAATTGCTTGTACATATGTGTTGTGTATACATCATGGACATCATAAAACATCATATGCATTCACTAACCATTTCAAGGGTTTTGGATCTTCATCTTTGTTCTGTTTTGTAGGTCATGGAAGTTCCTCGCAGAAAAACCATTCAAGTCAACCTTGTGAGGATCTCTCCTCAACTCAAGGAGCTCACCTCAAGAATTCCAGAAAGCTCGTCCTTCAGTGAAAGACACGGTAGACTGCTCAGCCTAGTCAACACCAACACTGAAGAAGACATGATAAAAGTGCTATTCCAGTTCTTTGACCCTCTTCACCACTGTTTCACTTTCCCCGATTACCAGTTGGTGCCCACTTTGGAGGAGTTTCCTCAACTCCTAAGAATCCCTATCCTTAATCAACTACCCTTCAACGGTACAGAAAAGGAACCAAAGCCGGAAGATGTTGCTCGAACATTACATCTACAACCATCCGACACCAAGGGGCATTGGGAAACCAGAAGCGGCGTCAAAGGATTCTTAGAAAAATTCTTGTTTGAGAAGGCACAAGAATGTTGGAACTCATTGGACCTACAAGCCTTTGAAGAAATTGTGGCACTCCTTATCTATGGGTTGGTCTTGTTCCCAAATCCCGACCAATTGGTAGATGTCAACACCGTCAAAATCTTCTTGTCCAGGAATCCAATACCAACATTGCTTGGGGACATCCTTCACTCATTTTACACACGAACAATGAGAAAGAGGGGTGTTCTCTTGTGCTGTACTCCTCTCCTTGCAAGGTGGTTTATTTCGCACCTTCCACAATCTGTCTTGAAGAACGACCAAGGCTCAAGGTGGTCCCAACGGTTGATGACTCTTACTCACTCGGATGTACATTGGTGTTCTCGGTCCAGAGAAAATGTCATCATCGTCGATCGTTGCGGAGAATTTCCTAATGTTCCTTTACTTGGAATTAGAGGAGGTATCACCTACAACCCTTGCCTAGCTTCGAGACAGTTTGGATATGTACGGAGGGATGGTCCTCATGACATGTTGATTCCTGACCTAGTGTTTGACTTTAACAACGATGCGCAAGGACTTCGCCAAAGATTCATCAGAGCTTGGGGAAAACTCAACAAGGTTGACAGCAAGACTCTGGGACACAAGAACTCCATCCCTCTTGAGCCTTATCTCAAGTGGGTACGAGCCCGAGCCCAAAGTTTGATGATGCCTTATCCTCATATTCTCCCTGTGATTAAAGAGCCCGTCAATGAAGGAGAGGTTCCCTACACCATCCTGCATCCAGACATGCCTACATCGTGGGAGGAAATGCAGAAAAGTTGGATCCAGCTCAAGGAGGAACGGAATACTTTTGAAGCTAGCTTCTACGCCAGTGAGAAGAAGGTTCTAGAGCTTACCCGCCGACTCCATGAGCAAGAGGCCCTCAACACCTACATCGCACCAAAGAGGATGCGCAATGTCTTTTTACCTTGAGAAGTTATATTTGGCCCATGGGGCATTTATGTACTAACAAATTTCTTCTTATTAATATGACGCGCGTTCTTCTTTGTCTGAAACAATTTTGAATGTCCTAAATCCTTGAATGCATTGCATACATAAGCATACCATTCATCATGTGCATAAGCAGGTCTCACTCCAAGTTTCCTTATCTATCTGTTGTTTATGTCAGTAGGATGGATCTCGAGCAAACAGTCAAAGACCTACAAGCTCAGAATGCACAGTTCCAGCAACTCCTGATGACCTTGGCTAAGGGTCAGGAGGATATCAAGACTCAATTGGGGAACAAAGACCCAGTGAAAAGAAGAAAAAGAGAATCGGGGTGGCTACTTTGGGGAGAAGATTTGACGGAGAACCTCGGAGAGTGCTTGAATTTCCTCCTATCTCTGATGAAGGAACCAGTAAAGGAGGTGGGGCTGCGGTACCTTCCGAGTCTGATGTGGAAGAGGAGGAGGTCGAAGAGGATGAAGATTATACCGATCAACAATACCCTCCAACTGATGATAAATATAAAGGGCTAGAAGACAGGTTGGCCGCCATGGAGCTACAAAGAGTACTGGGTTTGGATTTTGAAGACTTGGGTTTGGTTGCCGGGATTGTGATTCCCCCAAAATTCAAAGTGCCAGTGTTTGTGAGGTATGATGGGCTGTCCTGTCCCAAAATGCATCTCAGGTCCTACGTGAGAAAGATTCAACCCTATACGGCAGATAAGAATCTTTGGATTCATTTCTTTCAAGACAGCCTTTCGGGAGCTCAGTTGGAGTGGTTTTATCAGCTAGAAGGAACCAGTGTCAGAAATTGGGAGGATTTGGCCACCGCTTTCTACAAACAATACCAATACAATTCTGACCTTGCCCCTACTCGTACCCAACTTCAGGGTATGTCGTTAGGAACAGGCGAAGGATTCAAAGAGTACGCACAAAAATGGAGGGATTTGGCTGGCAGGGTGCAGCCTCCTTTAACCGATCGTGAGCTTGTTGATATGTTTCTAGGGACCCTATCTGGGCCATTTTTCAATCATCTAATTGGTAACTCTTCCGCGGGGTTTACCGATTTGATCTTAACAGGCGAAAGAATAGAAGCTGGCATCAAGTCAGGAAAGATTCAGAAGGGTGTTGCTGCAAGTACTGAGAAGAGGCCTTTTAAGAAGGAAGCAAGTGCCGTCTATGGTCCTAGAAGACAAGTCAAGCCAGAAAGTCGCCAAGCCGTCAATGCTCTGGTCATTTCAAAACATGTTGCTGCTCCTCAGCAGTACAATCAACAAAGAGGTGAAAGACCCAAGAGACAGTATACTCGGTTGAGTATGACCTTGTCACAAATTTTACCCCAAATGTTATCAACCAACCTGGTGACCACCAAAGAAGCTCCTAAAGTCGTGAATACTGCATCTCCTAAGTATAACCCAAATTCCCGTTGTGCTTATCATTCTGATAGCCCCGGGCATACTACTGATGATTGCTGGGCCTTGAGAAACAAAGTGCAAGATCTTATTGACGCAAAGGAAATTCAGTTTGAAGCGCCTGAAAGACCGAATGTTGTAACTGCTCCTATGCCCCAGCATAGAGTAAATGCCATTGAAGAAGAGTTGTATGATGTTTCAGTGAATGATGTTGCTACCCCTCTGTTGACTGTTAAAAGGGACTTGCTACTAGCCGGTTTATTTCCGGGTTGTAGTAAGGGTTGCCTCCTGTGTGCTGTTATCCCTACCGGTTGTCCACTGCTGAAATCAGGCATCCAAAGCCTGATGGATAACAAGGAAATTCTGTTCAAGAAAGTTGTTGTTCCGTTCGTTTCCGTTGAAGAAATATCTGTTGTCACAATTTACAATCCTGCCAAAGCTCCCGTGAAGAAACCAGTCCGAATTATGTCTGTTGCACCCATTACTATTACTGTTCCGGGACCTCTCCCCTATGAGTCTGATAAAGCGGTCCCATGGCATTATGGAGCCGACGTGTATGTGCTTGGGGTGAAGCAGGAGTTCAGCACCAATACCAGTATCAGTAACATCACTGGTCCCGCCAAGATTACTCGCAGTGGCAGGCTCTTCTCACCTGACATTGCACCGCCAGTTATCCGAAAACCTCTCACCATCACACCCGCGAGTGTGCATGTTCCAGTTCAAGTTCCTGTGTCTACTACTGCCGCCGGGTCCTCTGATACTCGGGGCAAAGAAGTTGCTACCGATTTGCCTGCCAGGACGGAGGCACCAAAAAAGACTGCTGTAGAAGCCTCCCAACAAGAAATGGAGGAAATTCTTAAAATCATCAAAAAGAGTGACTTTAACGTTGTTGAACAGTTGGGGCATACTCCCTCCAAAATCTTTATGCTATCATTACTGCTATGCTCAAAGGCTCATGCAAAAGCCCTGATTTCATTTCTGAAAACGGCCCACGTACCGCAAGAGACCTCCGCGGATCAATTCGCTGACTGTGTGGCTAATCTGACAGCTGACAATGGATTGGGGTTCTCGGATGCTGACCTCACCCCCAAAGGGAAAAATCACAATGATGCCCTGCATGTTTCCATAGAATGCAGGGGCACTACTCTCGCACACGTATTAGTGGATACCGGCTCTTCCCTGAATGTTTTGCCTAAGAAGGCATTGGATCGCTTGGATTGTGAAGGTTTGGAGTTGAAACCTAGTAACATCATTGTTAGAGCCTTCGACGGTTCTAAGAGGATGGTGCACGGTGAAGTAAAGATTCCTATTCGTGTGGGTTCCCAAGTCTTCGACTCAACGTTCTATGTAATGGATATTCGTCCATCTTACTCCTGCTTATTGGGTCGACCCTAGATTCACAAAGCTGGGGCCGTAACCTCCACTCTACACCAAAAACTCAAATACCCTGTCAAAGGGAAGATTGTTACCGTGCAAGGTGAGGAGGAATACATGGTTAGTCACTTGAATTCATTCCGGTATATCGAGATGGACGGGGAGTTTATTGAAACCCCCTTTCAGCATTTTGAGGAAGTACCTCCAATTTTGGCATCAGCTGAAGCAGTGGCTGAAGAAGACTTCCCGTTGAAGATGGCATCTTTGAAGGATGCCCGGGCTGTAATCGAGAAAGGCAATTGTGCGAACATGGGTCAGCTTCCTGACTTCACTCAAAAGAACGACAAGTTCGGGCTGGGATTTACTGCAGAGGCTCAGAGGGATGTGCGCAAGGAAAAGATCAGAAAGACTCCAGTGTTTATCACCAGTCCAAGGGTGAATGCTATTGAGGAGGATGTAGAGGAAGCAGAGTTTGACAGTTGGATCTATCTGACTGCCAGCAACGGACCAAGCAACTGGACGGCAAAGGATTTTACACCTATCACATTTGTCACGCAGTAATTAACTCTTTTGATTTTCAATTTGTAACAAACAATGTGTTAAAACTTTTATTGGCTCGGTGTCCTACCCGGGGCATCGTAGCTCCATTTGTCAGGGCTTTTTGTATGACATTTTCATATATCATCAATCAAAACATTGGACGTTTGTTGCATTTCAAATCTTGTGCTCTTTTTCTCTCTGTGTTATATTGCAAAACAGCTATATTTACACACACTCACTTATACAAGTTTCAATCCACTCTGGATCTCACTGGTAACAGCTCTGCTACCGCCAGTTATGACTTCGAGAATCCGATCAACTTGGCCGAAGACGAAGGTGAAGATAATTGTGAAGTGCCTGGTGAACTCGCAAGACTGCTACTCCAGGAAGAGAGGGCTATTCAACCACATGAAGATCCGGTGGAAACAATTAACCTGGGTACTGAGACAGATAGGAAAGAGGTCAAGATTGGGGCTAATCTAGAGCTCAGCGTGAAGCAACGATTGATCCAGATGCTACAGGATTACATGGAGATATTTGCTTGGTCCTATGAAGACATGCCTGGTTTGGATGCCGACATTGTAGTTCATCACCTGCCGACTAAGGAAGACTGCCCTCCGGTAAAGCAAAAGGTTCGCCGCATGCGCCCAGAGATGTCTGAAAAGATCAAGGCCGAGGTTATGAAGCAATTCGATGCCGGATTTCTAGCAGTAACTTCCTACCCTCAGTGGGTTGCCAATGTGGTGCCAGTGCCGAAGAAGGACGGTAAAGTCAGAATGTGTGTTGACTACAAGGATTTAAACAGGGCAAGCCCCAAGGATGATTTTCCTCTACCTCACATTGACGTTCTTGTTGACAATACTGCTCAACACAAGGTTTTCTCTTTCATGGATGGTTTTTCAGGGTATAATCAGATCAAGATGGCCCCGGAAGATATGGAAAAGACTACCTTTGTAACTCAGTGGGGCACCTTCTGTTACAAAGTCATGCCGTTCGGATTAAAAAATGCTGGGGCAACCTATCAACGTGCCATGGTTGCTTTATTGCATGATATGATCCATCATGAGATTGGGGTATACGTTGATGACATGATTGCAAGGTCTCAAACTGAGGAGGAGCACCTTGATCATCTGAGGAAGCTATTTGACCGACTGAAGTTATATAAACTGAGGTTGAATCCCAACAAATGCACCTTTGGGGTGAGGTCCGGAAAGTTGCTGGGTTTCATTGTAAGTGATAAATGTATCCAGGTGGACCCTGCCAAAGTGAAAGCCATACAAGAGATGCCAACTCCAAAGACAGAGAAAGAAGTCAGAGGCTTCCTAGGACGACTGAATTACATTGCCCGATTCATCTCACATCTAACTGCTACCTGTGAGCCAATCTTCAAATTACTGAAGAAAGATCAAGTAGTACGTTGGAACGATGAATGTCAGGCTGCCTTTGAAAAGATAAAGGAATATCTCCAAGAGCCACCCATTCTTATGCCTCCAGTGGAAGGAAGACCTCTGATACTATATTTGACAGTAGTTGACAATTCAATGGGGTGTGTGCTGGGACAGTATGACGAGTCTGGCCGAAAAGAGCACGCTATTTATTACTTGAGCAAAAAGTTTACCGACTGTGAGTCTCGTTACTCACTGCTTGAGAAAACTTGCTGCGCTCTAGTATGGGTTGCTCGCCGGCTGAGACAGTATATGCTGACTCACACTACTCTATTGATTTCAAATGGATCCCATCAAGTACATATTCGAAAAGCCCGCTCTGTCTGGTAGAATAGCGAGATGGCAAATGATCTTAACAAAATATGATATCCAGTATACAACTCAGAAAGCAATTAAAGGAAGTGTACTGGCAGATCATTTGGCACACCAACCTGTGGACGATTACCAATCATTGAACTTTGATTTTCCGGACGAAGACATCATGGTGGTAACTGACTGTGAAATACCTGGACCGGATGAAGGACCTGAGGAAGGATCCCGATGGTCTATGCATTTTGACGGAGTCTCCAATGCTTTGGGTAACGGCGTCGGCGCTGTAATCATATCTCCCAAAGGAACGCATACTCCGCTCACCGCCCGATTATGTTTCAACTGCACCAACAACATGGCAGAATATGAGGCATGTATCATGGGTCTACAAGCTGCAATCGATTTGAGGATCAAATTCCTGAGTGTCTTCGGAGATTCCGCTCTCGTGATCAATCAGATCAAAGGCGAGTGGGATACGAAACACCCAAATCTTATTCCTTACAAGGAGTATGTGTCAACCTTGCTTCCCCACTTTGAAGAAATAACTTTTGAGCACTTCCCAAGAGAGGAGAATCAGCTAGCAGACGCACTGGCTACGATGTCTTCAATGTTCAAAGTTAAATGGGACAATGAGGCTCCCCGGATCATTATCTGGAAGTTGGACGAACCGGCATACTGCTGCAACCTCGAGGCCGAGAAGGCAACTGAAAAACCCTGGTATCATGAGGTGAAAAGGTACTTAGAAGCTCAGGAATACCCTAAAGGTGCATCTGTCAATGACAAGAAGTTCATGAGGAGGTTTGCGGCAAAATTCTTCCTCAGCAACGGCATCCTCTACAAACAGAATCATGATTCAACTCTACTACGTTGTGTGGATAAGGCTGAAGCAGAGAAAATCATGATAGAACTGCATGAAGGTACATTCGGAACACATTCCAGTGGACACACCATGGCAAAGAAAATCCTTCGAGCAGGGTACTTCTGGTCCACAATGGAAGCCGATTGTTACCAACACTCTCGAACTTGTCACAAATGCCAGATCTATGCTGACAAGGTGCATATTCCCCTAGTCCCTCTGAACGTCATGACGGCACCTTGGCCTTTTGCAATATGGGGAATTGATATGATCGGTGAGATCCGACCGACGGCATCCAATGGGCATCGCTTCATCTTGGTAGCGATCGATTACTTCACAAAGTGGGTTGAGGCAGCTTCCTACGCGACGGTAACCAAGAGCGTCGTGGCACGTTTCATCCGGCATAACCTGATCTGTCGGTACGGTGTCCCGAAAAGAATCATCACGGACAATGGTACCAACCTCAATAACAAAATGATCACTGAACTCTGCGAACAATTCAAGATACAGCACCACAATTCTTCTCCCTACCGGCCAAAGATGAATGGGGCTGTAGAGGCAGCTAATAAGAATATTAAGAAAATTGTGCAGAAGATGACAGTGACCTATAAAGATTGGCACGAGATGTTACCGTTTTCTCTTCACGGGTACCGTACCTCAGCGAGGACGTCAACCGGGGCAACTCCTTTCTCCTTGGTCTATGGCATGGAGGCAGTCTTGCCAATCGAAGTCCAGATACCTTCTCTCCGGATAATGAAAGATGCAGACTTAAATAAAGATGACTGGATCTAGACTCGACATGATCAATTAAACCTGATTGACGAAAAGAGGCTCACCGCTATCTGTCATGGTCAGACGTATCAAAAACGAATGATCAGGGCATTTAACAAGAGGGTCAGATCACAAGAGTATCAGGTTGGAGACTTGGTAATCAAGCGCATCATCCTTCCTCAAAGTGATCCCCGAGGCAAATGGACCCCTACTTACGAAGGGCCATTTGTGGTTAAACATGTTTTCTCAGGAGGAGCCATGATCCTAACCACCATGGATGGTGACGACCTCCCTCACCCCGCCAATGCAGACATAGTGAAAAGATACTACGCATGAATAAAAGATCCGCTAGGTTGACATACCTAGGCAAAAATAAGGGCTTCCCGGCGAACCAAAAGGGTTCGGGCAAAAATAAGGGATGAAATGAAAAAAAATCTGTACACCCGGCAAGTTGAAAACCCGAAAGGGCGACTTGGGCAAAAATGGGTATCCCGGTGGACTGAAAACCCGAAAGGGCGGTCCATGCAAAAGTTAGGGATAAAGCGTAACACTATATCTCATTGGATCACTTCGCATCCGGAATTCGGCATCGACCAATCAACTTCATCTTCAACTAGGCAGCAAAGCGATGAGACGCTTGGGGATATAAAGGCGATAGCAAAGTTGGAACCCAGTGGGATTGTTCACATAGCTGTTTTGTTTTCTTTCCAAAAATTGTAAACTCTGTGATTATTCGGCGGCATCCTCTTACTAGGATGTCAGCTTCTTGTACAGAAACGCCTATTCACAGGCAAAGTTCAAATCAATACAAATTCACTTGTCTATACAAGTTGCCATTGTTTTTTTTCTTTTTCTGTTTTGTCCTGCGAAGAACGTCCAATGTTCATTTTTGATATATGCATTTGACATTAAATTGCTAATTTATAAATGTTTGCAAAAGATCAATTACAGGTGACATCAGAAACAAGGGCAATGTAAGGTTGTCTGATGCAGTCTGTTTGCTTTGTCCGCCAAGGTACCAAGGTAGATTCGACTGAAGAATGTGACCAAATCATCTCAACGCCCCGCAGAGTAAGATAAGATTCAGCAATACTCTACCCAAGCTGAGTTGATTCCCCGTCGATCCTGAAAAGGCACAACGTTCCTCGGCAGGTCTTAAAAGCCTATCCCCAGTAGATTCTGGAAGCTTGTTCCCTGCAGAATACAGACGTCTCTCCCGAACTTTATTCAGAGTTATCCCTCACAAGGGCTTATAACTGGGTTATCCTCAGCTAATCGCCACGGAAGATCGCCCCCAACAAAGTTCTTTCAATCCCCAGTGGAGTTTATCTTTCAATCCCCAGCGGAGTTTATCTTTCAATCCCCGGCGGAGTTTATCTTTCAATCCCCAGCGGAGTTTATCATCAGTATCCCCAGCGGAATGCATCATTAAAGTCGTCCTCAGCAGGCCTCTCATCAAAAACTTCAGCAGAATACCTCTTCCACAAAACAATTCCCCGGCCGATCGTCAAGGATTTATTTTCCTAAGACGAAATTACATTCATAAACATTTCAAACTTTCATACATCTTGCTTACATACATGATAAAGTGCATACAACACTATCTCATGTTGAACATCATGACATCATGCATATCATACATCATGACATTGCGTATAACTTATGTTTTTGCCTTTTCAGGGAAAAAGACAATCCCAAAGACATATCTGAGAGTGATACCTTCAACTGTCACAAATTCCGGATTCGATACCTGTATCTAGCCAGGGCATATCTGAGAGTGATCAGTTTCCAGACTCGATTCCTGTATCTAGCCAGGGCACGTCTGAAGAGTTCAAAGATTTGATTCCTGTATCCAGCCAGGGCATATCTATTGACAACATTTCCAGATTCGACTCCTGTATCCAGCCAGGGCATATCTATTGACAATATTTCCAGATTCGACTCCTGTATCCAGCCAGGGCATATCTATTGACAACATTTCCAGATTCGATTCCTGTATCCAGCCAGGGCATATCTGTTGACCACATTTCCAGACTCGATTCCTGTATCTATCCAGGGCACATCTGAAGAGTTCGAAGATTCGATTCCTGTATCTAGCCAGGGCACATCTATCAACTACAACATTTCCAGATTCGATTCCTGTATCTAGCCAGGGCATATCTGTTGACCACATTTCCAGATTCGATTCCTGTATCTAGCCAGGGCATATCTGTTGACCATATTTCCAGACTCTATTCCTGTATCTAGCCAGGGCACGTCTGAAGAGTTCGAAGATTCGATTCCTGTATCCAGCCATGGCATATCTATTGACGACCATTTCCAGATTCAACTCCTGTATCTAGCAAGGGCACATCTGTGAGCCACCAATTGTAGATTCGATACCTGTATCCAGCCAGGGCATATCTGCATAAGGAGATTGAAGATCAAACACCTGTAACAAGCCAGGAAAACATCTGCCTTTCTCAGATACATAAAGTTCTCGCTAAGGAATCTCTTGTGCGATCAACACTTCCAAATGGCATTTGTAAGCCCATTCCCGACAAAGTTCTGTCACATCTCCAGATGGCATCTATAAGCCCATCTCCCTATCCACCACCTCTCCAAATGGCATCTATAAGCCCATTCCCGCCATCACATTCGCTGATACTCCAACATGCGAGTGCAAATTTCCGGACACTCTAGTGTCCAATCTCCTTTTACCTTCGAGTCGCGAAAGGCAAACTTGCCAATCTAACTCTTCAGGTTCAAGAAGATTGAACAGGGGCAACTGTTGTACCCCAAAATTTGCCCTCCCTTTCTTCAGGAAACCATCTTGGATTTTTTAAAGTCCCCCTGAAACAAATCCAAGTCCTGAGTTATCCTTTTTTGCCCAAGCAAGCCACTTACAAGAGCAAGATGATCTCACGACCTCCAGAAACAACGCTTTTATCTTGAAAAAAATCAAATCAATCAAATTCTAAGTACTTAGAATGCTTCTCTAAAATAAGTGTTTTTAGAAAAAATCAGCGCTTCAGAACTTCTGGACCCATTCCAGATGAAGACGGTCAGAAGTTGCAAGCTTGGCTCAGCGTGGTCAGAAGTTGGCTCTTCAGCAGCTACATCAGTTCAATCAGAAGTTGTAAACGTGGTTCAGAATGTAAGCCTCAAACAGAACATGCCCCTTCAGCAGTTACACAAGCTCAGTCAGAATTTGCTAAAGGAATGCAAGAGAAGCAGGAAAGTCTGAAGGCTCCTTCAGAACAGGTTGAAATCAGAAGATGAAAGGTCAGAAGAATGGGTGTTACACTGATACAGAATCTCTAAGTCCAGATTGTCCAGAAGCAAATCCAAGAAACGTACCAGAAAACTAGGAGAATCTCCAGAGCTTACTAAGACAACAGGTAGCCAAGGCCAGAGCATGGTTTACGCTGCTGATTCAACGTTGGTTTCCATTACCAGAATGTTGGTATTGACAGGTCTTGTCACCATTTAATGCCCATTAATGCTTCCAACCACTCCTGAGCATTCACGTGTGGCTTGGAAAACGCTTTTGCACAGATTCTGGCATGGGTCTTCACGCCACCGCCCACTTCAGAGGTCACTTCTCCCCAATCTACGCCTGCTGCTGCAACCTAGGCTGAAAGCTATCTGTATCACAACTTCCCAGGAATTTCTGTCAAAGAACAAATTCAAACTCTGTTGGCGCTTTAAATGTTCAAGGCATCCACAAGGATTTTGCCTATAAATAGAGAGGCTTCACCACTGCAAAAAACGTTCAAGAAAAGAAACAGAAAAATTGCTAAAGAGAGAAACAGAACTCCTAGCAACACAGCATTCTGAAACTCTGCCAAAATCTCCATCTCTGTTTCATAACTTTGAGTTTCTCACCTTCAACTTCATCAAATATCCAGTTCTTTTTCTGTAAACCAAAAACACTCTTTCCAAACTTCTGACCCTACACACGTATACACCTTTACTTCCCCTTTTCCAAATCTGTCCGGAACACCACCAGAACCAGGACCAAAAGCTAAACTTTCACTCACCAACTTTTCCAAACAGTCAGGTAAGCACCTGCTGACCCTCATCACACTGTTAAGCATCATCAGCTGTGCATATTCAAGTAACATAATGTAAATATTCATGTTATTGCTGTTTATGTTCTGAGGATTTTCATACCTCAGAATGTTCTGAGCCAGTATAGGACTTGCCTGTGACCTTGGAGATTCTGACCTCTGAAACATTTTTGCTATTTGCTGGATCTGTTCCAAATATGTTTCCTGTTTTGTGGAGTAACAATAGGATTGCAGATGTTCTGATTAATACATGAAAAAGCCAAGTGCTGACTTTGACGTTAGCACATCTGAAGCATGTTTTGCTGTCAATGATATCAGAACCTCTGAGAGTTATTGCCTTTTCAGCAGAATCAGAACTTCTGGTTTCTCCACTAACAAACTTCTGTCTTGCAGCGTAGGGAAATCAGAACTTCTGATTTCCCCACTAACAAGGTTCTGTTTTGCAGGTGCCAGAGTCAGAAGTTCTGACTCATCCAGTTTCACTAACAGGTTGATCATCTGGCAGCGGAGCTGAGTCAGAACTTCTGATGACCTCCCAGCAGCGCGCGGGCTCCCTCTCTCTCTCTCTATATCTTGTTTTTTGCTATTTTCTTTTTTGTCTATTTTTCTCGTTGAACCCCCCATGTACAAATGTGTATCCCCCTCCCCTAATTGTTGTAATAGCGTAGGATTTTACATTTCCGCTTCTTATTGCTAGTAATTAGGACGTGTATGGCAAGATAAAATCAATGAAGTAGAAAAACCTAATTCAAAGAAAAACTCTTGTATGCA
Organism: Vicia faba; assembly: GCA_948472305.1. NCBI lineage: Eukaryota > Viridiplantae > Streptophyta > Magnoliopsida > Fabales > Fabaceae > Vicia > Vicia faba. The sequence continues at coordinate 654,376,037 of OX451736.1, read as the reverse complement.
ATAAAACACACTTGCACACTAACACCCCTAGGGTTACATCCACTTGTTGCCTTTCAAAAATTGGGCCATATTGCATGCTAGGTCTCTTTGGGCAAAACAAATAACTCAAATGATCATAGTCCCTCGATGATGCTTTTTTTTGCCTAAAATGATCAAGTCCCTTAAAGAAAACATTGCCCAAAGATACTTGGCACCATTGCAATTATGGCCTAAACGATGACCCGCGCCCGTCCCTTTCACATCCTAACACAAGATTGTCCACCAAATATAATGGTGGAACAAAATTGTTAAAAGGGTTAAAAGCATAACAAAAATCTTTGAGAACTTTAGGGTAGATCGCTCTTAAGTACTTGTCAACTTGCAAAAACACCAGCCTGTTTTTAAACCACACCTCACAACACTTTCAAAATAACTTTCAAAAACAAATGAAAACCTTTTCAAAAGACATACACCTTTGTATACATCCCAACATGGATCATTACAAAGGTTGCCACCACATTGGCCTCTTTTCAAAACATTTTCAAAACACACACACACACACAAAGCACCATTTCAAACAATTGGAAAAAGGCAAGTGATCTAAGCAAGTAACTAAGAGCCCATGGATAACCATGGATAGAAAGGGTGCTAATACCTTCCCTTTCTATAATCTACTCCCCGAACCCAAGAAAGAAAAATCTCAAAGGTTTTTGCTGTGCTTTTTAAACCTTTCCTTAGGATAAAATAAAAAGTCGGTGGCGATTCTTGCTCAACCGAAACATTTGCGAAAACAAACGCAAAACCACAGTCAGTTCTCCCACCGTATCACACCAACATCATTGGAAGATTTACAAAAGAGTTAGATACAGCTCAAGGAAGAACGAAACACTTTTGAAGCCAGCTTCTACGCCAGTGAGAAGAAGGTTTTGGAACTTACTCGTCAACTCCACGAAGAGAAGACTCTCAACACCTACATCTTACCAAAGAGGATGCGCAACGTCTTTTTACATTAGAGTTTTGTATTTATTTTTCCCACGGGGCATTTATGTACTAATAAATTCTTCTTATTAATATGACGTGTGTTCTTTTTGTTTGTAACAACTTTGAATTTCTAAATCCTTGAATGCATTACATGAATACATATCATTCATCATATGCATAAACAGGTCTTTACACCAGGTTTCCTTATCTCTCTGCTGTTTATTTCAGCAAGATGGATATATAGCAGACAGTCAAAGACTTACAAGCGCAGAATTCATAGTTCCAACAACTCCTCATGACCTTGGTAAAGGGTCAGGAGGATCTTAAAGCACTGTTAGAGAAGGAAAAGGAAAAAGAGAAAAAGAAAAAGAAAAGAGTTGGTGTGGCTACTCTGGGTAGAAGATTTGAGAACCAAGCTAGAAGGGTCCTGGATTTCCCCTCAACATCTGATGAAGGGATAGGTAAAGGAAAGGGAGCCGCAGTACCATCTGAGTCTGAGGCTGAAGAAGAAGAAGAGGATGAAGATTACTCTGAGCAGCAGTACCCTCTTGCAGACGACAAGTACAAGAATCTGGAAGAGCGCCTGGCAGCTATGGAGGTACAAAGAGTGTTTGGGCTAGACTTCGAAGAGCTAGGGTTGGTTGCTGGGATTGTGATTCCCCCTAAATTCAAGGTGCCTACATTTGCTAAATACGATGGTTTGTCTTGCCCGAAGATGCACCTGCGGTCTTACGTCAGAAAAATCCAACCTCATTCTTCTGATAAGGATCTGTGGGTCCACTTTTTTCAAGATAGTCTTTCGAGGACGCAATTAGATTGGTTCTACCAGCTTGAGAGATCTGATGTACACAATTGGGAGGATTTGGCTGCTGCCTTCTACAGACAATATCAATATAATGTAGACTTAGCACCTACTCGTACTCAACTACAGAGTATGGGTATGGTCTCTAATGAAGGCTTTAAGGAGTATGCCTAGAAATGGAGGGACTTGGCTGGAAGGGTGCAGCCACCATTGTCTGAAAGAGAGCTTGTTGATATGTTTTTGGGGACGCTGTAAGGTCCATTCTTTAATCACCAGATAGGGAGTTCGTCTGCGGGGTTCACCGAGTTAATTCTGACTGGTGAAAGAGTCGAAGTTGGCATCAAGAGCGGTAAAATTCAAAAAGATACATCTGCTTCTGCTGCCGTTAAAAAACCTTTTCCAGCAAAGAAAGAGGTGTCAGCTATTTACTCCCAAAGAGGTCGAGGAAGAGTGGAGCGCCGGCCAGCGGTGGGGGCTGTAATATTCAAAAGACTGCAGTTGATCAGCCTAGAAACGATCCACCCAGAACTAACCAACAAAGAGTAGGAAGGCCTGCTAGGCAATTCACCAAAATAAACATGACACCGGCCCAAGTTCTCCCCCATCTCTTGAAGTTAAACCTTACAACCTTGAGAGAGCCACCACAAAATCCGAATATAACTTCTCCTTTTTACCATGCCAAGGCTAAATGTTCTTATCATTCAGACGACATAGGGCACGACACCAACAATTGTTGGGCCCTAAAAAACAAGATCCAGGATTTAATAGATGCCAAGGAGGTAGAATTCGACGCGCCCGAAAAGCCGAATGTGATTTCTGCCCCAATGCCAAAGCATGGTCACAATGCCCATGCTATCGAAGAGGATCTGTATGTTGTTGTTGTTGATGACTTAATGACCCCTTTACCAATAATCAAGATGAATCTGTTGGAAGTCGGGATTTTCCCAAGCTGTGAAAAAGATTGTCACCTTTGTTCGTCCCTGCAATCCGATTGTCCGTTATTGAAGTTAGGCATCCAACGCCTAATGGATAATCAAGAAATCCTCTTTGAGAAAACTCCTGTTACTCCTATTACTCCTGTTACTCCAACTTCTATCAACGATGTTGCTATAATTACCATTTCCTCCAGTCTTTCCAAGGTCTCCAAAAGACCTGTTAAGATTACACCCGATCCAAAGTTTGTACCTCTGAAGATAACTATGTCGGGGCCTATCCCATACAAGTCCAACAAGACAATGTCGTGGAATTATGGAGGAGAGATCTTCTACCACGGTGTTAAGCAGATTGAATCAGTGGAAGAAAATTCCGATGAATAGACTCCTGACATAGGAAATATTGCTGGGACGAGTAAGATCACTCGTAGCGGAAGAATTTTCTCTTCGGAGATTGCTCCTCCAAGGGCAATCTTCGGACCCTGAAATGCTCCTAAGGTTACTCTTGTACCAGTCAACATCTTTGTGCAAACTCTAGTCATTGAAGAAATTGTTACTCCCGTAGTTATACCCTCTGCTGTTGCTGCTGATAAAGGTAAGGGGATCCAAGAAGCGCCCTTCAAGACGAGGGCTCAGCCTTTGGTAATCCCCGGGACCACTCAAAAGGAAATGGAGGAGATTTTAAAAATAATTAAGAAAAGCGACTATGATGTCGTAGAACAATTGGGGCAAACCCCTTCAAAAATATCTATGCTGGCCCTATTGCTCTGTTCTGAGGCTCATGCCAAAGCCTTGATCAAATTCCTAAAGACGGCCCACGTGCCTCAAGAAACTTCTACGGACCAGTTCTAGGAGTGTGTAGCCAGCCTAACCACCGACAATGGTCTCGGCTTCTCCGATGCCGATCTAACATCTAAGGGGAGAAAGCATAATGACGCGCTGCATGTATCGGTGGAATGCAGAGGGACTACTCTTGCTCATGTTCTGGTTGATACCGGGTCGTCTTTAAATGTCTTGCCAAAGAAAGCATTGGACAGATTGGACAGTGAAGGTTTGACCCTAAAGCTTAACAATATCATTGTTAGAGCCTTTGACGGTTCTAAGAGGATGGTCCACGGGGAGGTGGACATCCCAATTAAAGTGGGAATGGAAATTTTCAACTCTACATTTTATGTGATGGACATCCGTCCTTCATATTCTTGCTTGTTGGGAAGACCCTGGATCCACAACGCTGGGGCAATCACTTCTTCTCTACACCAAATGCTCAAATACCCAGTCCAGGGGAAAATCATAACAGTTCATGGAGAGGAGGAGTATATGATAAGCCATCTTAATTCTTTCCGCTATGTGGAGTTAGATGGTGAATTCATAGAAACCCCTTTCCAACACTTTGAAGAGGTTTCTCCTGAAGTTGCGGCAGCCAAGACAGTACCTTTTGTACCTATCATTACCAAACCTGTGTCTCGGATGTCATCCCTTAAAGATGAGAAGGCTGTGATCGAGGAAGGAGGAAGCATAGTTGTAGCGGTAGAAATGTGCAAGACTAAGCCATTGGATTGACTAGACTTCATACAAATCAAAATAAAAATCGTCACCGCGCTTTATTGTTTCCAAAGGAATGGGAAAAGAGCGAATAACCCAAAAAGAGGGGGAAAGATTCAAGGTAAGGGGGTTGGTTATGCAAAGGGAAGGTATTAGCACCCTAAACATCTACGGTACTCCGTAGGAACCTCTTTGAAAAATCTGTATATTTTGGCTATAAAAATGTGTTGTATATAAAATGGATGGTGGAGGTGAGAAAAGAAATATTTTTATGATTTTCGCACCCGCCGCGGTTGCGAACCTTTAGTTCCTACGTACCACCTTTCGTGCAATAGGGGATCAGGGTACATGTAGTTCCTCTTTTAAAAATTTGAAACACAAGTGTGTTGGTTGATTTTATGAGATAAGACATCATCGCAATTGTCCGTGTGAAAAACATACTTACTACCCACAATCATGAGAAAGGAGAATTTGCATCATCTCAAAGTGGAGGATATGGATTGGATTTTAAAATCAACAATGCCTCACTCAACACCCAAGTGGAAAATATCTCACTTCACTACATATTGTAGAAGTATAGTTGTTTGCATCACTACAAGGATTGACAAGTGTCTAATCTTTTGAGAAAAGTTTAAAGATAAAAGCCAAAGTGGAAAAATGGTTTGAAATGAGATTGATTGACTTTTAGTCTTCTCACAAAAAAAGGTCAAGGTATTATTAAATTGATTGAAATTTATTTATGAAAATGTTTCGAAGATGCATGGACCTAAGTCCAAGTTTATTATGAAAATGTTTCAAGTTTCAAAACAAGAAGAGTTTTTTTTTTTAAGGAGGGAGAAGATTTTTGAAATTAAAGAAGATGGGAGGAGAAGAAGAGGCTATCCTAAAGCATAAGGTAAAAGCTAGGGATAAGAACCATCTAACCAACAAGAAGCCAATACTTGACATTATGAGTCAATATAGAATTCCCATTCTTTGGATTGAGAACAAGCAAGCAAAGATACTAGACCTCTTGAGAGAACCAAACTTCAAGTGCATTAAGTCTTCGAAAAATTTGGGTAGAGTAACGACTGTATGTGGATGAATTCCAGATTACAAACAAAGTATGTAATCACAATAACCTGCACACAAAACAAACAAACAACCCAATGTCTTGAGGTAAACCTCAAGAACTCCAGACAAAATATCAAATAAAGTCACAAAGTCTCCAAGATAGGCCAAGGTCTCTAATCCTAAGTCCAAGAAGTCCATCACTCCATAATGCAAAGGATAGTAACCATGTAGTCCAAGTATCATTAATGATTTTTATGGTTCATGTTGATTATTAGGTGTCTTTAAAAAGAAAGAAAAGCTCAAGTTCACAAAATAAAAATGACATAAAAGTAAATGCTCAAGTGAGCAAAGATGAAAATAGCATGAAATGTAAAATGCTAAAAGTAAATGGTACATAAAGCATGAAAATAAAAGCGTAAAGTAAAGTTAATTGTTAGTAATTAGTGGTTAGTTGGATGACCATCTTGAAACTTGTATTTGGAACTCATTAGAGGATTGGTAGAACCAAAGCCTCCACACAACAAGTTGCATTTGCTTTTTGTCAAGTATATCATCCATTTTGGAATTCTCACAAGGCAACATGTAATGATCAACAATGTTTAAGTGATCCGCATTGACCAAAGGTGTTGTAGATCCATTAGAGGATTGGTACAACCAAAGCCTCTACACAATGAATCTCAAGGTTATTGGATCAAAGAGATCAAATTAACATACTTGGGCTTGCAATCATAAGTTTGGGCCACTAATGATCATTTATTCGAATCAGGACAAATTTTAGCGCTATGTTAAGCAATCGTAAGTGGACTTATGTAGAAGTCGCACCTATTTTGAGGCCGGTCAATAGCAATCTATGTACTTCATGTTTGGATAAATGATATAGAGATCACCATCCCTTAACATGTAGCACAATTAAAAAAGAAAGGGATAAGATGAAGAGGGAGGGGAATGATAAGCTAATTTGGATCACCATTTCAAAATTCTTTCATCTTTAAATTCAACCACTCCTCTAGATGGATTAAAGCACTAAACATATCATTAATCCAAAGCACCAAAAATGAATTAAATAATTCACTCTTAGGTAGATTTGAATTGATGAACATTTATCCAACTTCATCTACATCACAAAGTCCATTGAGTTTAAAGACAAATTGGACATTTAAAATTGCAATCCAAACCAACAATCAAAAGGAGTGAGTAGAAAAAGCATTTTAGATCAAAGCTGCCCCAAAACAAGGCAAAAAATGCATTCCATCCTGGTGTAAATCGATTTACACTACTATGTAAATCGATTTACACAGTACAGTTTTCAAAAATTCGCGTGAAATTGCTTATGTGCAATCGATTTACACTTAGTGCAAATCGATTGCACACAGTAACAATAGCAAAAACAGCATTTTAAAAGGGAAATTTCTTGTTCAAACTTTCCATCAAACACCTTATGATCATGGATCCACTTGAGCACGAAAATTACATCAAATAATGAGAAAATAACACCATTGAAATCACAAAATAATGCTCAAAGAATCAATCCCAAAGATCACCAGGAGATCATATTGTGAAAGATGAATTATCCAACTTACCAAAGGTAGATCTAGAGAATTATCAAAACAACTTCAAGAATTTGCTTCAATTCAACCACAAGAATCAATTGATCAAGCTTGGATGTAGAGAATTGATGGAGAAAAAATGTTTGGATGAAGGTTTAGCTCAAAGATTAGTAAGCTTCAATGCAAAGCTTACTAACTTTTTGAAAATGGAGCTTTGAGTGAATTTGGTAGATGGAGAGAATTGAGAGATTTTTTAGCAAGGTGGATTTGGCTATCAAAAGCTTGAAATTTGAATGAAATGAGAGCTCTATTTATAGAGTTTTAGGATTGGGATTAGTGGTAATTTGGTAATTGATTCTTGGAGCCAAAATTTGAATTAATGATAACTCTTTCAAAAATTAGAGCCAAAATTTGAATTAATGATAATTCTTTCAAAAATTAGAGCCAAAATTTGAATTAATTATAATTCTTTTTAAAAATGAAAGATTGGCACTAAAATTTGAATTAATTATACATCTTTCAAAAGTGAAGGAAAATTGGAGCCAAAATTTGACAAGTTTAAAATGCGCATTTTTTTTAATTTTCACGTTGTGCAATCGATTGCACTACAGTGCAAATCGATTGCACAGTGTATTTTTTTCAAAAATGGCGCAAAACACACTATGTGCAAATGATTGCACTTTAAGAGCAATCGATTGCATCAGTGAAAAAATGAAATTTTTTTTAATTCTTTTTCTTTGCAAATAGAGATTTTAGGAAAAGAATACCATAAATTCTTATTTGTCAGATGCTTCGACTTGGTACCTACAAAACAAAAATATACAAAGACAAAGAAAAATATTTTTTTGTATTTTGATTAGAAGTTAGTCAACAACACATATACAAAATTCACAACCAAGGTGCTTGGAGATTCCTCAAGAGAAAACTTAAAGATAGGAAAAAAGAGGAAGAACCAACCCTCATGTGATCTTGTTATGATCGAGTTGATATGATATGATAGAGGAATCTTAGGGGGGGAAATTGGGGTACAACAGCTGCCCTTATTTAAGTGTCTTCTATCCGGAGATACGAAGGTTACAAATCTTCGTGTCGACGCGATTGAAGATACTTAAATATAAAACAAGCCCTATTTTTGTCTCTAAGATGCCATACAATGCTTATGAATATGGATGCATATGAACAGAAAAAAAGAGACGCAAAGTAACACTGGGGATGCCACAAAAATGAAGAAACAAAGGAGCAACCCCACCAGGAAAATAAATCACTGGTGGACCAAAAGAATAGAACCAGAGAGGAGGATAACAAGCATCAACGTTCACTGCCGATGTCTACCAACGTTCACTGAAGGTAGAGAGAAGAAGATATACCGACTCACAAATGACAGTAAACTAATAACTCAATAGTTGAAGATAGAAGAGAAAATATATCATGCCATCGCCGTTCACTGACAAGGAACTATCACCGTTCACCGATGATAGCAAAAACATAAGAAACACCGACGTTCACTATCGATGCACTACCAACGTTCACTGAAGGTAGATTTTGAAAATATCATACCATCGCCGTTCACTAATGAGGAACCACCACCGTTCACTGATGATAGCAAAAAGATAAGAAACACCGACGTTCACTGCCGATGCACTACCAATGTTCACTGAAGGTAGATTTTGAAAGTATCATACCATCGCCGTTCACTGACGAGGAACTACCACCGTTCATTGATGATAGCAAAAAGATAAGAAACACCGACGTTCACTGCCGATGCACTACCAACGTTCACTGAAGGTAGATTTTGAAAATATCATACCATCGCCGTTCACTGACGAGGAACCACCACCGTTCACTGATGATAGAAAAAAGATAAGAAACACCGACGTTCACTGCCGATGCACTACCAACGTTCACTGAAGGTAGATTTTGAAAATATCATACCATCGCCATTCACTAACGAGGAACCACCACCGTTCACTGATGATAGCAAAAAGATAAGAAACACCGACGTTCACTGTCGATGCACTACCAACGTTCACTGATGGTAGATTTTGAAAATATCATATGTTCCCCAAACTTCTGGTGTTTCACCTAGAACGGGTCTCAACTTCTTCCTTAACCAAGGAAATTCGCCTGGAAAGGGTAATATGTAAGCTGTCTCAAATAAAGAGACTTCCACTTGCAAAGATTTCACAACGAGCAATTTCTGTGAATTTGAAAGTCTTGCCATTCACTGGCGTAAACTGACGACGGACTGCAAGCTAACCACTCATAGAGGAAATAGCAAAAAAAGTTACGTCGACTTGTACAGGGAAGCACGAGTTGCTCAAACAAAGATACCTGTTTCTTGTTATCATGGAGGATTGCAAAAAGAAATGACTTTCTGGGGATAGAAATGTGGCTTCCTGGGGAAAGAGATGTGACTTCCTGGGGAAATGAGATATGACTTCCTGGGGAAATGAGATATGACTTCCTGGGGAAATGCCACATTATTCCTGTTGAAGAGATAAAGTCTTCTCGTGCAAAATAAATGCACAAATCAAAGCTCAAAGTCCTCAGAAATCTAGAGTAAATAATATTGTCATGCAACCACGAATCCAATTAGAAACAAACTGGAGCAAGACGACCAAAGAAGATACATCCTTTGAGAAATAAACTCAAGAGGGAAAACCAAATCCAACTAAGCAAGGAGCGCTGCAGGAAGGTTTGAACATAATGTCAATAAAAAATGATTTGTAACAATGCATGATGCATGTATGAATGTATGAGTGGTATCGTGCATATGCTGGTAAAAGGATACATAATCGAACAAAACTGCCTCAGGTACTAACAACATTGGTCTAAACTTCAACCAGAAAGATCAATCCAAGAAAGGTAAAAGCAACTGCGGAAACCAAACCTATTATTTGTCCTAACTTCACTGAGGAGAAACATAATCCAGATGTAGCCAAATCAAACAGATATCGGGATAAAACATCTTTCTTCCGTTTTCATCAGAGAAACCAGTTTTCCAAAAACAACGTGCCTACTGAAGATTGCAAAACTAGTCTCAAATAAAGCAGACTGACACCGAGACAACCAAACCTCACTGAGGAATTCAAACCCACTTCCCTGGAGAAAAAAAACTGAGGATTGAAAACTTTTCATCATGAATACTCATTCCAACAAGAGATGCCCTAGGATAACCTTCCCAGGGAATAACACACGGACTTCCATGGGGAAAACAAATGTTTCACAGTCCGTACTCCTACTGGGGATTTCGATACTGATTGTGAATAAGGAAAATGGAAACCAAATTGTCAAAACATTCACTGGGGAAATCAGGCCCACTTTGAAGGAAGAAAAACATACGGACTTCACTAAGGGAGACAATACTTCATCATTGAGACCTCTACCGGGGACTTCATGCTGACTTCATTGGGGAGGTCGACACCACATCATCGAGGGGAAACCAAGATACGTTCTTCACTGGGGGAAAGGACTTCTATCAAACAAACAAGGCCTTCACTGGAAAATACTGGATTGAGTCTTCATATCAACCAAATCTATTCCAACAAAAGATGCCCTGGTGTAGTCTTCCTGGGAGATCAAGAAGTCAACACTAATGCCAATACTGCAAAAAGAGCGATATCTTAGCACACCAAGGGAATAAAACCTTTCATCATATGAGGGAAAACTTCGCTGGGGAACCTGGGACAGAGGCTTCTGACCATGCAAACCCAAAATCAAAATCGAACCAAGACTTGGCCGGGGATCATGGGATCACAAACCAAATATTGTACCTTGCACTCACTGGTATCATCTTTAATATACAACAAATCACGCGCATTCCAGCAAAAATGACCTGAGAAAACCTTCATGGGGAACCAAGAAGTTAACACTATAGTAAGAAGTCAAAATTATGGGGATTTTAAATCAAACTCAACACTTGGTGAGAGAAAACCCAAAAACTTGATAACCATTTCAACACTTCTTAGAAAAGATATTGCCTTTTGTCTAGCTACTTGGGAAGCACATGACAACAATAATGTCGTAATAAGAGAAAGCACTGCTCTACAAGAGATTCCATATCAATAAAAAGGGAGAAATAATTCCATCAAATGAGCAAAGGCTTCGTAGCTCTTTTTAATCTCCGTTTGATCACCACCTGGATGGGTAAAGAATGACACTCAGCTGGAGAAGTCTGCAGCAAGACATGCTGATCAAAGTAACATTCGTAACTTGCCCTTGGCTGCATGATTGGCTGCATGATTTTAAGATAACCTTTCTGATCAAATGGATTTCATAGATTTGTCGAATCTTGACGTAACTGCCCTAGATTGGCTGAATGTTGCATCCTCTTTGCTCCACAACTCTTCCCGGTAACATGCCTTTTGCTGATACTCAAATGTAAACTTTCATGATATCAATCAGTTGTTTTACAAGCAGAAAATGTTTATTCTAAGAATGAAAAATCTAATGCAACAATTATGTAAGTCTTGAAGATTTTATTTGAAAAGATGTCGCAAAACCCTGTGAACGAATCACTAGCCAGGATGCGACATGGATTTTTTTTTGTGAAAGATAACAAAAGCATATGATACAAATCACAATAATTTATCAAAATTAATGAGAGTCAGGAAAAACTATTTCATTGGAGTATGCTTTCGAAATAAACCCTGTTTCAATTAGGACTTTTGAGGGTTGTAACGTGGCCTGGTTCACGGTTTTTAGAAAAAAAGATTTAAGGCTCAAAAATATTTGGTGCCCACCCCCTTCATGATGTTCTTCGGTCCTAAGTTCAGTTAACTTGACACGAACATTCATCTCTCAAAAGAAGTTTCGAGATGGTTGAGGAATCAAACAAGGTTTTCTTTGGACATGCAAGTCACTCATTCCTGCTTCTTTTGGGTTTCTTGTCACGCGACTCTGTTCTTTGCTGAGGATTTCACATTGTAATCCTTTATCTCATTTTAGGCTTTCCATTTCTTCCTTGCCTTCGGGACAAATTCCTTTTGACTTTGACTCTGAAGTGCAACGGGATGCCCTGACTTTTGCCTAAGCGACTTGTTTTTTCAAGTTCCGACTTAGCGGGGCTTTTTGTCTCTTTCTTTTTCATCATAATTTTTTTATTCATGTCATCCTTTTCTTTTTTCTTTTTGAACATGTCGCGTGACTTCGAGTCATTTGTGACTAGTTGTAAGAATTGTGACTGCCCTATTTCTGGGTAGATGAAAGATAACCATTGTTGTATCGTCATCTGCTGATCCCCTGATATGTGAGAGATACCCATTGGGATAACATCTTCTTTTGATGCACACTACTGATATGCGAAGGTTAAACATTGCGGTTTTGAATTCCCTTAACCTCTTGAAGGATAACCATTATTGTATCCTTGGATGCGCACTCCTGATGAGTTCTGAATGCTCAATCAGATTAACTGAACACTACCCTGCCCTGGGTTTTTTTTAAAATAAAAAAAGGGGGTTTTTTCTGAATAGAAAAAGAAACTCCTACTTCAAGGCTCAAAGGGGTTAACAAGGGTTTCACTCCCTTATATCTCCGGTGTTTGAGGATTTGAAACAATGCCTGTACATCGTCAACATGATTTTATCCAAAAGCATACAACCAGAAAATCTGTGTTTTAATATCATCATCCTCCTCCCAATCTCTGCCTAGGCAATAGAATGGGTAACAAGTTGGTATCATAAAGCAATTTAAAATTGAAAATAAATACGAGTGAAACGAATTAATTTCTTCAAGACAAACATACTCATTGTATTAAGATTAAATATTCAAATGCAAACAAGTTCTTACATGCAGATAGTGCAATGATAAACAAGAAAAATTACAAATGAGAAAGCAGTAAAAATGATAATAAACTGAGAAGGCTAATCATCCTTAAACTCCAAGGCATTCTTCAATCAAGTTTATTCTTCGGCAAAGATTTGACTTGAACCTCAAGAAAAATATCCTTACATGACAAGATACCACTTTGGACCAACCTCTGAACTTCAACCTTCAAAGCAAAGCAATCTTCCAAACCGTGCCCAGGAGCATCCTGATGAAAGGCACAAGAAGCGTCAGCCTTATATCCTCTTGGCAGTTTTTTAGGAACAACTGGTCGAGCTCGAGTTTGAACCAGATTCTTCTTCAACAAAGAAGGATACAACTCTGTGTATGTCATTGGAATTGGATCAAAGCTCATTTTCCTCTGATGACATTGCCCTTGATTTCCTTGTTGAGGTTCCCTCTGATATGCAACAGCAGTCAGAGTCTCATTGATGAATGGAGTCACAGAAGCAACTTGCTGATTCCTATTATGAGATCCTCCTCGCCTACCATGAAGTATAGCGTAGGAGTATTGCTCTTTCTTCTTGGAACAATTATCACCATACTTCTTAGCACCATTTGACGAGTCCCCGTCTTCAGATAAATGCCCTTCACGGACAGTTTCCTCTAAATGGACTCCCATGCTTACCATTTCGTTGAAATCAGCGGGAGCACTTGCAACCATCTTCTCATAGTAGAAGGAACTAAAAATTTTCAGGAAGATCTTTGTCATCTCCTTTTCTTCCATGGGAGGAATCACTTGTGCAGCCACTTCGCGCCATCTCTGCGCATATTCTTTGAATGATTCTCTGTCTTTCTGAACCATGGCCCTAAGCTGGTCACGGTCAGGCGCCATGTCCACATCGTACTTGTATTGTTTAATGAATGCTTCTCCCAAATCATTAAAAGTATGGATGTTGGCGCTGTCTAAACTCATGTACCAATTCAACGCAGCACCGATCAGACTATCCTGGAAAAAATGAATCAGCAGACGCTGATCATCAATATGGGTAGACATCCTTCTCACATACATTACCAAATGAGCACGAGGGCAAGTGTTGCCCTTGTACTTCTCGAATTCCGGGACCTTGAACTTAGTAGGCACTTTAACATTCGGGACCAAACACAACTCATTCACATTCTGCCTGAACAACTCTTTTCCCCTAAGAGCCTTCATCTCTCTTTGCATTCTATCAAACTGCTCTTGGAAATCATCCATTTTGTCATAAAGACCCAAGTCTTCACTCGGCGGAGAGAAAGGACGACACACATCTTCATTAACAAATGGAACCAAATTCACCGAAGGAGGTGCAGCAGGAACAATATGCACCACAGGAGGTGCAGGAGTAACAACATTTGGAACCACTGGAGCATCTTGAGGACCCAGATTGAATACTTCAGGTGCAAAATTCTCTGGCATTCCCCACGGATAACCCTGAGGCATACGGTTTTGAACAACAGCCGGAGTAGCGGATACAGGAACAATCAGAACTTCAGTACTTGCCCTTGTTGGTTGAGGTTGAACACTCGGTGGCTGATTATGAGCAACCACCAGAGCTTCCATCAGAGTAGTCAAGTTTGCCAAGCCAGCCTTTAAAACAGAAACTTCTTCGCGCAGCTCGCGATTCTCCTGTTCTAAGTTGTCCATCTTTTTTTTTGAAATTAGCCCGAGTGTTGTAGTGATGAGTCAGCTTGCTGAGTGAAGTAAAGATGCTGGGTAAGACACCTGGATATGCATAACAAATGCAAGAAATATGTGCAATATGATGCATGATATGCAATGCACATGATTATTTTATTTAATATTTCAAGGGATTTATGGTTTATAGACACGTTGCCAACATCCAAGTAATAAGGCTTTTGTTTCTCTTTCCAGAATCCATGGTTTAAAATTACCTGAGATATTCACAAATAGTCAACCTTTAAATCCCTTGAAATGTTGTTTTTTCAAAAGATGCTTATGAGTGCATGGATGCATGATGCAACAATCACACACAAGATCACACATATAGGGTTCATAGGTTCAACGTCACGAGCATGAGGTCGAAGGTACTACCCATAAGGTATTGGTCTAAAAAGGTATCACCTGCTGAACAAGATTCTAGAGGTTCTCAGAGTCTACATCCTTCCTTCGGATATTACCAACTTCCCGATTAACTCGGTAATTAGTAATATTCTCAAGAAAGACTCGTCCGAGCATAGTATCGTGTGACAACTACTTCCGGATTACTCCGTTATAGCTTCCGCACTAAACCTAAAAGGCCAAGAGGGGTTAGGTAATCTACGGTCCTCAGCTTCAGCAGGTTCCCAGGTCGAAAGTAGTACGTCTTCCCGATTACTCAGTAAACGACACTACAGCCAAAGGGGCCTCCACTGAGTGGGGGATCTCATGCCTCCTTTTTTGGGATTACTCCCTCAAAGTTAACATGACTATACCGCCCGTCCTATCTTAAAGTTTTCCCAAGTCCGGGTATAGGACTTATGAGTAATCACCAAGTACCCTGTAAACCAGGAAAATCCAGACAAACATACATACAAAATATAACACATAAACAACAATAGCACATATACAGATATAAACAAAGATAGGTTTAACCCACTTAGGGATGGACCAGCAAGAGGTCAATCTTTCCCCAGTGAAGTCGCCATTTTTTCTGTAGCGGTAGAAATGTGCAAGACTAAGCCATTGGATTGACTAGACTTTATACAAATCAAAATAAAAATCGCCAACGCGCTTTATTGTTTCCAAAGGAATGGGAAAAGAGCGAATAACCCAAAAAGAGGGGGAAAGATTCAAGGTAAGGGGGTTGGTTATGCAAAGGGAAGGTATTAGCACCCTAAACATCTACGGTACTTCGCAGGAACCTCTTTGAAAAATCTGTATATTTTGGCTATAAAAATGTGTTGTATATAAAATGGATGGTGGAGGTGAGAAAAGAAATATTTTTATGATTTTTTCACCCGCCGCGGTTGTGAACCTTTAGTGCCTACGTACCACCTTTCGTGCAATAGGGGATCAGGGTACACGTAGTTCCTCTTTTAAAAATTTGAAACACAAGTGTGTTGGTTGATTTTATGAGATAAGACATCATCGCAATTGTCCGTGTGAAAAACATACTTACTACCTGTTGTACCCCAAAATTTGCCCTCCCATATTTCTCAAAACATTTCAAGAAAAATTCACAAGTCCAACCCGGCGCGTCATATTCACGTGTTCTTTCACCAAGATATCTCTGATAACGTATTCTCAAATTCAGGTTCGGCTCAAGAGTCAATTCTTTAAAGAAGGTATCCGAATGTGTGAGTTTTCTCGAAGAAATATGGTGAAAAAGTGTGCTGAAAGTGCAGTTTTTACGCGCTAAAAAATTCATAACTTGAAGATCGTGGCTCGTTTTGAACCCGTTCCGGTGGCTAAAATTCCGTCTTGACATTATCTACGTTTTCATCTCTCACGGCTGGAAGCCAATTTCGACCAGAAGGTCTTCAAAAATGTGGATTTATCAAGTATTTTCGTGCAGAAAATTTGTGACAGAAGTTTATTTGCGTCATGTTCAAAAAATCATAACTTGGTCAATTTTCATCATATCGAGCTGGTTCCGGTGCCAAAATTTCACAAATTGAGTTGGCTACATTTTCACAGAAGGTATTGAGTTCAAACGGTATTCAAAAGGCCTTTGTTTTTTGCTCAGAGTGCGTGACACGCTGAAAATCCTGAATGCTGAATATTATTTCATCTGAGCCGAAACTTCGAAAATTCATAACTCGGTCAATTTTTATCGGATTGGACTCATATTTTTACACAAGGTCACTGACTCATAGATCTACAACTTTGCTACAAAATTCGAGACCAAATTATGCACCGATCAATACCAGTTTTTTATTGAAGAACGTGTCAGAGTCGACACTGGAGCCCAAAATAAGTTTGTCTGAGCTGAAACTTCAAAAATTCATAACTAATTCACCGTTTATCCGATTGAGTCGATTTTCGGACAGGAGTTAGTTCTTGATTCCGGATACATTTTGTTTTCACATTTCAACTTAAAAAAATGCACTTAAGTCCCCGCGATTTAGCCTGGAAAGTGACGAATTCAAGTGAATATTGGAGGCCCAATTGCACATTCAAAGCTCATTTGCTTTACCCTAATTTCCATTATATAATCACCTTCTTTTCACACAAACCAAAAAAAGGAGGAGAAAAAGAGAGAAAAAACCTTGCCACAACACTGTTAGAATATCAAATTCTTTCAAGAACCCTAAAACCTTGAAATCCTTATTACAAATCCCTCTCTCACTACAAACAAGCCATCACAGTTACAAACCAACACCTCACTACTTCTTCAGTAAGGGTAAGGCTGGCTTGATCTTCATGATCCTAATTTTCCAGTAAGGCATAAAAGCATTCAGGCTACTGATTTTCCAGTAAGGGTAAGATTGATTTGATCTCCATGATCAAAAGGGTATAATCATTCATACATGCCATATTGTGCCTAAACATTAAATTTCTTCATATATTGGCTTTATTTGCATTTTATGATTTTATTTAATGTGTTCGTGAGATTCAACACTGCAGATTTAGACAGGATCTCAGGTTCATTAAGGAACGTTGAGGCCAAAAGCCAAATGGCCAAAAGCCAAAAGCCAAATGGCCAAAGTAGAAAAACTTATGCATGACACTAATACATGGCGAGACAGACATCCTGAGAAGATTACGGAACATTGAGGCCAAAACACAAATGGCCAAAAACCAAAAGCCAAATGGCCAAAGTAGAACAACTTATGCATGACATCAATACATGGCCAAATCACTCCAATTCACTTCCAAAAAGGGCCAGACACCCCCCATGGTTTGCATCATTTTTATTTTTTTTATTTGATTTTCCTTTTTATTCTTTTAATTGTTTTTAATTGTTTTCTTTAATTTCCTAAAATAATTTTCATAATAAAAAATCAGAAACTAAAAATGTTTATTGTTATTAATATTAATTTCACAATTATTTTTTGTAAATAAACTTTAATAATTAACTTAGTTAATTTAGGTTTCAAAACTTTAATATTTTTCTTAATAAATTAAAATATGTAGAAATTAGGTTTTTTTAACTTTTCATCATTTTTTTAAATAAATAATTTTCTCATCATTATTATCATTATTAATTACAAAATATTTTGTAAATAAACATGTACATTAATTATTTAATAAATTAGGTTAAACCTTAATATTTTCTTAATAATTAAAAATAATTTAGAATTAGGGTTTCGTTAAACTATAATTTTAATCTTTTTCTTTATTTTCGTTAAATACAAAAACAAAAAAAAACATTTCTTTTCTTTTATTGAATACTTAATTAATTTTTAATTCAATTTAATTTCAAAAGGGTCCAACACCCTCAAACGTTCTATTTTTATTCTATTCGCGCATTTATTTCTTTTCTTTTAAATATTTATGTAATTCTCTCAAAGCCGTGTAAACTTAACTTCTCGCACTTTACTTTATTTCTTTATTTTCTGTCAAATCGGGTCCTGGATTAAATTTTGGCGATGTGGACCCGCGCCTTTGTAATAGTTTAGAACTTTTATTTTTCCGCACTCTTTTAACTATTAATAAAATGCATGCAAGAATGAATGATTAAATAAAAACAAACGCATAGATCACTTTGACATGAACAAGACAAAAATAAACGAATCTGACACACAAATCACACACCACCCCTAGGGTACGCCTCACTGTTGCCTTGCCTCGAAAGGTGATCGTCGAGTAGAGGATGTTTTAGTAAGTCCTCATGATCCGGGAACCTGGCATGAGGGTAGCTTCTAAGGTGTCTTCCCGTTGCTCTGGTGATCACCATGTCCCGAACC
This sequence comes from Vicia faba, assembly GCA_948472305.1. Lineage (NCBI taxonomy): Eukaryota > Viridiplantae > Streptophyta > Magnoliopsida > Fabales > Fabaceae > Vicia > Vicia faba. The sequence continues at coordinate 654,357,546 of OX451736.1, read as the reverse complement.
TCGAATTGACCCGAACACCTCCAACGGTGGTGCTACCTACCTCTCAATGGTGGGATGGCACTACTTTAAAGGACATTTACACAGACGAATTCCTTAGGGTAGGTAGACGACTCTAGATACTTGCTCTAATTTCAAAACAAATTAAAAATACTTTTCACACCAACATCTTTTCAAAAAACTTTCGAAAGCAATTTTTCAAACACTCTTGAGGACCGATACAAGAGTCGAACTGGAATTTTCAAAGAAACTTTTTTTAAACCCACAGTTGAAAAGCAAACAAACCATTTTTGAAAACACAAATGAGCAAGTATCTAAGAGCCCATGGATAACCATGGATAGAAAGGGTGCTAACACCTTCCCTTTCTATAATCTACCTCCCGAACCGAGAGCAATCTCTTTAAGGAATTTTTCTGTGCTTTTGTCCTTTCCATTTGGAGAAAATAAAAGACGGTGGCGACTCTTGCTTCCGCGACATTTCGCGAACCAGCGTTAAACAGTCAGTTCCAGATCCACCGATCACAGAACTGGCGACTCTGCTGGGGACAAACTTAAAGTGAGGTGTACCTTAAGGATAGTTCATAACTGTGTTTTCAATTGTATTGACTTGCTTGCTTTACTATTGTGGGTTGCATGGGAGTTACATAGATCCTAACCCGGATCTGGGGATACCCTGTTTAGGTAGCATAAGCTGTGAGGGACCTGTCCGGCGTAGACCGACACGGGTGAAGCAGTGGCTACGTTGGTGTAGCACCTTGGTCTGTACCGATATCCCTTGTGTTACAACGAGGAGAATATGGGTCTTCTGAGGAGTCATTAAGCACCAACAACCTTAGAACCTTAAATGACACAACTTGGCCATTAGAACAGTAGCAGTATGCTACGCCCATTGAGGCTAAACTCTCGTGATGGTTCTGGCCGCAAGAAAAGATTGCGATGCTGGAGTTATGACCGATTGAGGGTAGTCAATGATATTGGGATCCTCTAAGAACCCGGTTACTTTGATAGGACAGGTATGAACCAACCAACTTCAAGAGGGTAATACCCAGACCCCATGCTGGCCTTAAACTCTAAGGGCTTGTCCGGTGTGACTTATGTGCCTTCGTACTTGACTACTTGCATGCTTGTTACCTGACACATGAACTACTTGCAGGTTTTGTTTATAGTCCTTAATTGGGGCTCATAACAGAGTGTACTACGTTTCTTACAGGTTTTGTTTATAGTCCTTAATTGGGACTCATAACAGGGTTTACTGAGTTTTATTGCAGGTTTTGTTTATAGTCCTTAATAAGGGTTCATAGCAGGGTTTATCCATTACCCCATGCATACCATAACATCATACCATTGCATACATCTTAATCCATTTCAAGGATCTCAAGGGCTTGTGATGCAGGTCATGATAAATCAAACATCTAGCAAGGGGAAAAGAGGATTTATTTTCCTCTAGCCAAGGTCGTCAGAGGCTATGACCCACTTGATATGGTGAGCTTTGACTCCTGAAGAAGGTTCCCCTAGCCAAGGTTGTTTGGAAAGCAAAATAAGGTTGATGACTTGAGTCAGGGGCTATGACCCACTGGATATGGTGAGCCTTTGACCCTTGGAAGAAAGACTCTCAACAACATGGAGCTCCTTCAATCAAGCTACAAATTCAAATACTAATAAACTTCTTGTTTACCCTGCGAGGTCCTTGAAAACATTGCATATACATACATACACATCATTGCATAACAGGTATCTTTGTTGCAGGTCACTTACCTTTCCCGCTGTTTATTTCAGCAATGGCTTCCCAACAAGACAACCAGGACTTTCTTGCTCAAGAGACCAGGTTCGGGAAAACCCTCCTGAATCTATCCAAGGGGCAGGAAGAGCTAAGGACACTTCTCATGGAGACCTTTGTCAGGAACAGCGCTGAGGACGAACGGCTGAAACATCTGCAGGTTGAAGTGGATACATTGAAAGCCCAAATGTTGGGGCAGGGGATTGCCATTCAAGGGTTAGCTCAAAGACAAGAAGAGCTCGGAGTTCTCATCAACCAACTGCTTCAGAATAACCAACTGGGGCAAACGTCTAAGGGTAAAAAGCCAGTCATCGTTCAACCACCTTTGAGACAAGGAGATAAGGGGAGAGCTCCTCAAATGGCTCCAGGGTCACAAATTCAGCATCAACCTCACCAGCTTCAACCAGACAAGCCTAAAAGGCAGTTCACCAAGATCAACATGTCGCTGGATCAAGCACTACAACAAATGTTGGAGGCAGGGCTGATCACCTTAAGGGCTCCTCTCCGAAATCCAAACACTTCTGCCCCTAACTATCATCCCAACGATAGGTGCGCATACCATTCCGATAGCCCGGGGCATACTACGGACAACTGCTGGTCTCTCAAAAACAAGATTCAAGACATGATCGACGCTGGAGAGATTCAGTTTGAAGTACCCGAGACTCCCAACATGATCATTGCTCCCTTGCCAAAACATGGCTAGGATTGAGAAATTTCTGTTCATTCGAATGTTCAAGTTGCAATTTTCTTTTGTTCAAACATTTACTCATGTTAAACATTGTTATTTCATTAATGCATCGCATATGTCTGTGCTGAAACAATATATTCGTATTCACTAAATGCAAATTATTTTCATATTTTTTCTGATGTCAGCTCTTGATCTAAAATTCTAAGCCTCTTGAGGGAGGATGACGAAAATGATACCGTGATAATCTACAGTATGCTTTTGAACAAGACCCCGCTGATGAGGTACAGGCATTGTTTCAATCCCTAAACACTGGAGTTATAAGGATGATAATCCCTCGTCAACCCCTCTGAGCCAAAGAAGTAGGAGTTTTTCTTTTCAAAATTTAAAACCCTTAATCATAACCTGGGGCAGGGTAGTCTCTCAGTTGATCTAAGTGCATAAGCAAATGGCACCAAAGAAGTCCTTACAAAACGAAGAAAGACAGTGATGGTTCCGAACAATCAATAAAGAAAGGCAGTCATTATCTCAAAAAATGAAAACCCAATAAGTCAAAACCTATGAAGGAGACTTACAAAACTGGGGCATCCCGCTGACTGTAATCACGAAAGAAACAGTTCAGGCAAAATTTAGGGATAATAAAAAAAAAAAAAGGTCCTACAAACCCTCAACAACAAAAAAGGGGGAAATGACTGCCTATTCAAATAAGTTATCAACATCCGAATCATCACCGGAAAATCAGAGCAAAGACTCAAACAAAGGTCTAACGTATGATCAACTGAGTTTAGGTTTGGAGAACATCACGAAGAGCGGGTGGGTACAAATAAAATTTGAGCCTTTATCCTTTTGTTTCTTAAACCGTGAACCAGGCCACGTTATAACCCTTAAAAAGTCCTAGCTGAAGCATGGGTTAGTTCGAAAGCATACTGTTATGAAAGGTATCCTGACTCCTTAAGGCCTACGGTAAAATACGGAGTTGACATCACGTTTTACAAACATTCATTTGTTTTATGAAAGAGAATGCATTTTCAAAATCTTCAAGACAGACATAAGCTTTGCATTTTTAACATAACTTTGTTTGCATATGACTTTTTGTTTGAACAGCATAGAAATTCACACGACGAATATCTGGTGAACAGAAGCATCTCCAATCAAGGGGCATGATATGATCATGGTCTATTATCTGGGGAAGTCCAATCAAGATTCGGAGAATCTCTCAAAAGGCCAAATAGCCTGGGGCAAATCTTCGCCTGAGTCACTTGGGGCACTCCAGCAACGAATCTTTCCTGATCAAACATCTTCTAGTAGCATGGCAAAACACTTCTAACAGGGGCAACTCCCTACATTCTGAGAGTGTGGACATAATCGAAAAAATACTGCGCATAATAAAAGACCCGCTAGGTTGACACACCTAGGCAAAAATAAGGGTTTCCCGGCGAACCAAAAGGGTTCGGGCAAAATGAAGGGATGAAATGAAAAAAATTTGTACACCCGGCAAGTCGAAAACCTGAAAAGGCGGCTTGGGCAAAAATGGGTATCCCGGTGGACCGAAAACCCGAAAGGGAGGTCCAGGCAAAAGTTAGGGATTAAAAGCGTACGACTATGTCCTGTCATCTTGTCACCTGCCTATCAGAAGAAGGTTTGTCCATCAATGACTATTAGCACCTCACAAGTCTTCCTCTCCCACCTCAAAAACAGGGGCAATAATGAGTCGTCCAGGCGATCCAGTTGCTCTATCAACCAAGGTACCAAGGTAGGTTCAGCTAAAGAACATAACCGGCATATCTTAATTCCCCAGAGAGTGAGCCAACAAGTCAGTACATCCTCCTCAAGCAAAGCAGTTATCAGCCTTAAGGAAGTTGGGTATCCCCCCGCAGATCTCAACATTCCCCGGCACAGCATATACGAATATTCTTAACAAGCATCCCCGGCAGTCTTGACCTAAAGGTTGTTCCCCGGCGGTATATCAAACATTCAGTGGAGTCACTTCCCCGGTACAGTTCAAAACTTCCCCAAGAGAGTCCAATCTGCTTCCCCAGGAAAGTTGGAATCATCTCCCCAAGCAGTAAGCTTATCCCCAGTAGATTCTGGAAGCTTATACTCGCAGAGCACGAACGCGTTTCCCGGCTTTATTCAAAGAGTTATTTCCTTACCAGGATATAACTGGGTTATCCTCAGCCAAAAGCCACGGAAAGAGCGTCCTCGACGAAGTCTCCTTATCCCCAGCGAAGTCTATCAGCACTTCCAACACAACAAAGGTATCCCCAGCAAGTTACCATCAACTCAACGAAGTATCTCTCTCCCCACAGAGTATTGCTCCCTAGCAAGATCGTCAGAGTACTTTTCTCCCCGCAGAATATTCCATTCACCAAGATTATTCCCCAACGGAGTTATCTTCTCCTACCGGTATTCTTGCAACTATCATCCCCGAAAAAAGCTTATTCTTCAACATCAGCCCAGGAGTGACTTCCCGGCACCCGTCAAGGATTTACTTTCCTAGATGAAAACATACATAAACATCACATACATCATTATAGCATGCATGTACGCATCATATCTTACAAATCTCATTTATGTTGAGAACATCATTGCTTGATCCATATCATGAATTGCATATGACTGACCTTTACCTTTCAGGAAAAGATTCAGTTAAGTTCTCGGCTATATTTCAAGACCTAGACCGGTTCAGTTAAATCGACTCCAAAGATTTCTTATCCAGTCAAAGGCCTTCTCTGGTTCAGTCAGATCGATCCCAAGATCTCCCTGTTTCTTATCCAGTTGAAGACATTTCAGGACCTAGACCGGTTCAGTTAATCGACCCCAAACATATTTTTCTGATGAAGACTCAGTAGAGGTTATCCAAGATTCTCTCAATGATTGCTATTGAGGTTGTAGTCGCCTATGGTTCTCTCCCTGATACTGCGGAGATGGTAATCCCAGATTTCGCTCAACGATTGCTGTTGAAGTTGAAGTTATCCAAGATTCTCTCAATGTTTGCTGTTGAGGTGGTAATCGCCTATGGTTCTCTCCCCGATACTGCGGAGGTGGTAATCCCAGATTTCGCTCAACGATTGCTGTTGAAGTTGAAGTTATCCAAGATTCTCTCAATGATTGCTATTGAGGTTGTAGTCACCTATGGTTCTCTCCCCGATACTGCGGAGGTGGTAATCCCAAGATTCGCTCAACGATTTCTGTTGAAGTTGAAGTTATCCAAGATTCTCTTAATGATTGCTGTTGAGGTTGTAGTCGCCTATGGTTCTCTCCCCGATACTGCGGATGTAGTAATCATCCCAAGATTTTCTCAACGATTGTTGTTGAGGTTAAAGTCATCCAAGGTTCTCTCACCGTTCCTGTTGAGGTAGTAACCATCCCTGGTTCATTCATCACCGTTTGAAGCTCCAGATCCAGCTCCTGTAACCAGTCAGGACACATCTATACAAAGAGTTTAAAGATCAGCTCCTACAACATGCCAGGTACTCGTTTTTTCTTTTGCAGGTACGCGAGTTCTCACTAAGGAATCTCTTATGCGATCAACATCCAGATGACATCTATAAGCCCACCCACCTTCCATCACCTCTTAGCATGGCATCTGTAAGCCCATCATCCTATCCATCATCTCCAAATGGCATCTATAAGCCCATTCCCCACATCACACTGCTACTATGTGAGCGCAAATTTCTGGGCACTCTAGTGTTCAATCATCTTCCACCTTCGGATTACGAAAGGAACGTCAGCCAATCTGCATCCTCAGGTATAAGAAGATTGAACAGGGGCAACTGTTGTACCCCAAAATTTGCCCTCCCATATTTCTCAAAACATTTCAAGAAAAATTCACAAGTCCAACCCGGCGCGTCATATTCAGGTGTTCTTTCACCAAGATATCTCTGATAACGTATTCTCAAATTCAGGTTCGGCTCAAGAGTCAATTCTTTAAAGAAGGTATCCGAATGTGTGAGTTTTCTCGAAGAAATATGGTGAAAAAGTGTGCTGAAAGTGCAGTTTTTACGCGCTAAAAAATTCATAACTTGAAGATCGTGGCTCGTTTTGAACCCGTTCCGGTGGCCAAAATTCCGTCTTGACATTATCTACGTTTTCATCTCTCACGGCTGGAAGCCAATTTCGATCAGAAGGTCTTCAAAAATGTGGATTTATCAAGTATTTTCGTGCAGAAAATTTGTGACAGAAGTTTATTTGCGTCATGTTCAAAAAATCATAACTTGGTCAATTTTCATCGTATCGAGCTGGTTCCGGCGCCAAAATTTCACAAATTGAGTTGGCTACATTTTCACAGAAGGTATTGAGTTCAAACGGTATTCAAAAGGCCTTCGTTTTTTGCTCAGAGTGCGTGACACGCTGAAAATCCTGAATGCTGAATATTATTTCATCTGAGCCGAAACTTCGAAAATTCATAACTCGGTCAATTTTTATCGGATTGGACTCATATTTTTACACAAGGTCACTGACTCATAGATCTACAACTTTGCTTCAAAAGTCGAGACCAAATTATGCACCGATCAATATCAGTTTTTTATTGAAGAACGTGTCAGAGTCGACACTGGAGCCCAAAATAAGTTTGTCTGAGCTGAAACTTCAAAAATTCATAACTAATTCACCGTTTATCCGATTGAGTCGATTTTCGGACAGGAGTTAGTTCTCGATGCCGGCTACATTTTGTTTTCACATTTCAACTTCAAAAAATGCACTTAAGTCCCTACGATTTAGCCTGGAAAGTGACGAATTCAAGTGAATATTGGAGGCCCAATTGCACATTCAAAGCCTATTTCCTTTACCCTAATTTCCATTATATAATCACCTTCTTTTCACACAAACCAAAAAAAGGGAGGAGAAAAAGAGAGAAAAAACCTTGCCACAACACTGTTAGAATATCAAATTCTTTCAAGAACCCTAAAACCTTGAAATCCTTATTACAAATCCCTCTCTCACTACAAACAAGCCATCACAGTTACAAACCAACACCTCACTACTTCTTCAGTAAGGGTAAGGCTGGCTTGATCTCCATGATCCTAATTTTCCAGTAAGGCATAAAAGCATTCAGGCCACTGATTTTCCAGTAAGGGTAAGATTGATTTGATCTCTGTGATCAAAAGGGTATAATCATTCATACATGTCATATTGTGCCTAAACATTAAATTTCTTCATATATTGGCTTTATTTGCATTTTATGATTTTATTTAATGTGTTCGTGAGATTCAACACTGCAGATTTAGACAGGATCCCAGGTTCATTAAGGAACGTTGAGGCCAAAAGCCAAATGGCCAAAAGTCAAAAAGCCAAATGGCCAAAGTAGAAAAACTTATGCATGACACTAATACATGGCGAGACAGACATCCTGAGAAGATTAAGGAACATTGAGGCCAAAACACAAATGGCCAAAAACCAAAAGCCAAATGGCCAAAGTAGAACAACTTATGCATGACATCAATACATGGCCAAATCACTCCAATTCACCTCCAAAAAGGGCCAGACACCCCCCATGGTTTGCATCATTTTTATTTTTTTTATTTGATTTTCCTTTTTATTCTTTTAATTGTTTTTAATTGTTTTCTTTAATTTCCTAAAATAATTTTCATAATAAAAAATCAGAAACTAAAAATGTTTATTGTTATTAATATTAATTTCACAATTATTTTTTGTAAATAAACTTTAATAATTAACTTAGTTAATTTAGGTTTCAAAACTTTAATATTTTTCTTAATAAATTAAAATATGTAGAATTAGGTTTTTTTAACTTTTCATCATTTTTTTAAATAAATAATTTTCTCATCATTATTATCATTATTAATTACTAAATATTTTGTAAATAAAAATGTACATTAATTATTTAATAAATTAGGTTAAACCTTAATATTTTCTTAATAATTAAAAATAATTTAGAATTAGGGTTTCGTTAAACTATAATTTTAATCCTTTTCTTTATTTTCGTTAAATACAAAAACAAAAAAAAAACATTTCTTTTCTTTTATTGAATACTTAATTAATTTTTAATTCAATTTAATTTCAAAAGGGTCCAACACCCTCAAACGTTCTATTTTTATTCTATTCGCGCATTTATTTCTTTTCTTTTAAATATTTATGTAATTCTCCCAAAGCCGTGTAAACTTAATTTCTCACACTTTACTTTATTTCTTTATTTTCTGTCAAATCGGGTCCTGGATTAAATTTTGGCGATGTGGACCCGCGCCTTTGTAATAGTTTAGAACTTTTATTTTTCCGCACTCTTTTAACTATTAATAAAATGCATGCAAGAACGAATGATTAAATAAAAACAAACGCATAGATCACTTTGACTTGAACAAGACAAAAATAAACGAATCTGACACACAAATCACACACCACCCCTAGGGTACGCCTCACTGTTGCCTTGCCTCGAAAGGTGATCGTCGAGTAGAGGATGTTTTAGTAAGTCCTCATGATCCGGGAACCTGGCATGAGGGTAGCTTCTAAGGTGTCTTCCCGTTGCTCTGGTGATCACCATGTCCCGAACCTCGAATTGACCCGAACACCTCCAACGGTGGTGCTACCTACCTCTCAATGGTGGGATGGCACTACTTTAAAGGACATTTACACAGACGAATTCCTTAGGGTAGGTAGACGACTCTAGATACTTGCTCTAATTTCAAAACAAATTAAAAATACTTTTCACACCAACATCTTTTCAAAAAACTTTCGAAAGCAATTTTTCAAACACTCTTGAGGACCGATACAAGAGTCGAACTGGAATTTTCAAAGAAACTTTTTTTAAACCCACAGTTGAAAAGCAAACAAACCATTTTTGAAAACACAAATGAGCAAGTATCTAAGAGCCCATGGATAACCATGGATAGAAAGGGTGCTAACACCTTCCCTTTCTATAATCTACCTCCCGAACCGAGAGCAATCTCTTTAAGGAATTTTTCTGTGCTTTTGTCCTTTCCATTTGGAGAAAATAAAAGACGTGGCAACTCTTGCTTCCGCGACATTTCGCGAACCAGCGTTAAACAGTCAGTTCCAGATCCACCGATCACACTACCCACAATCACGAGAAAGGAGAATTTGCATCATCTCAAAGTGGAGGATATGGATTGGATTTTAAAATCAACAATGCCTCACTCAACACCTAAGTGGAAAATATCTCACTTCACTACATATTGTAGAAGTATAGTTGTTTGCATCACTACAAGGATTGACAAGAGTCTAATCTTTTGAGAAAAGTTTAAAGATAAAAGCCAAAGTGGAAAAATGGTTTGAAATGAGATTGATTGACTTTTAGTCTTCTCACAAAAAAAGGTCAAGGTATTATTAAATTGATTGAAATTTATTTATGAAAATGTTTCGAAGATGCATGGACCTAAGTCCAAGTTTATTATGAAAATGTTTCAAGTTTCAAAACAAGAAGAGTTTTTTTTTTTAAAGGAGGGAGAAGATTTTTGAAATTAAAGAAGATGGGAGGAGAAGAAGAGGCTATCCTAAAGCATAAGGTAAAAGCTAGGGATAAGAACCATCTAACCAACAAGAAGCCAATACTTGACATTATGAGTCAATATAGAATTCCCATTCTTTGGATTGAGAACAAGCAAGCAAAGATACTAGACCTCTTGAGAGAACCAAACTTCAAGTGCATTAAGTCTTCGAAAAAATTGGGTAGAGTAACGACTGTATATGGATGAATTCCAGATTACAAACAAAGTATGTAATCACAATAACCTGCACACAAAATAAACAAACAACCCAATGTCTTGAGGTAAACCTCAAGAACTCCAGACAAAATATCAAATAAAGTCACAAAGTCTCCAAGTTAGGCCAAGGTCTCTAATCCTAAGTCCAAGAAGTCCATCACTCCATAATGCAAAGGATAGTAACCATGTAGTCCAAGTATCATTAATGATTTTTATGGTTCATGTTGATTATTAGGTGTCTTTAAAAAGAAAGAAAAGCTCAAGTGAGCAAAATAAAAATGACATAAAAGTAAATGCTCAAGTGAGTAAAGATGAAAATAGCATGAAATGTAAAATGCTAAAAGTAAATGGTACATAAAGCATGAAAATAAAAGCGTAAAGTAAAGTTAATTGTTAGTAATTAGTGGTTAGTTGGATGCCCATCTTGAAACTTGCATTTGGAACTCATTAGAGGATTGGTAGAACCAAAGCCTCCACATAACAAGTTGCATTTGCTTTTTGTCAAGTATATCATCCATTTTGGAATTGTCACAAGGCAACATGTAATGATCAAAGATGTTTAAGTTATCCACATTGACCAAAGGTGTTGTAGATCCATTAGAGGATTGGTACAACCAAAGCCTCTACACAATGAATCTCAAGGTTATTGGATCAAAGAGATCAAATTAACATACTTGGTCTTGCAATCATAAGTTTGGCCACGAATGATCATTTATTCGAATCGGGACAAAATTTAGCGCTATGTTAAGCAATCGTAAGTGGACTTATGTAGAAGTCGCACCTATTTTGAGGCCGGTCAATAGCAATCTATGTACTTCATGTTTGAATAAATGATATAAAGATCACCATCCCTTAACATGTAGCACAATTAAAAAAGAAAGGGATAAGATGAAGAGGGAGGGGAATGATAAGCTAATTTGGATCACCATTTCAAAATTCTTTCATCTTTAAATTCAACCACTCCTCTAGATGGATTAAAGCACTAAACATATCATTAATCCAAAGCACCAAAAATGAATTAAATAATTCACTCTTAGGTAGATTTGAATTGATGAACATTTATCCAACTTCATCTACATCACAAAGTCCATTGAGTTTAAAGACAAATTGGACATTTAAAATTGCAATCCAAACCAACAATCAAAATGAGTGAGTAGAAAAAACATTTTGGATCAAAGCTGCCCCAAAACAAGGCAAAAAATGCATTTCGTCCTGGTGTAAATCGATTTACACTACTATGTAAATCGATTTACACAGTACAGTTTTCAAAAATTCACGTGAAATTGCTTCTGTGCAATCGATTTACACTTAGTGCAAATCGATTGCACACAGTAACAATAGTAAAAACATCATTTTAAAAGGGCGATTTCTTGTTCAAACTTTCCATCAAACACCTTATGATCATGGATCCACTTGAGCACGAAAATTACATCAAATTATGAGAAAATAACACCATTGAAATCACAAAATAATGCTCAAAGAATCAATCCCAAAGATCGCCAAGAGATCACATTGTGAAAGATGAATTATCCAACTTACCAAAGGTAGATCTAGAGAATTATCAAAACAACTTCAAGAATTTGCTTCAATTCAACCACAAGAATCAATTGACCAAGCTTAGATGTAGAGAATTGATGGAGAAAAAGTGTTTGGATGAAGGTTTAGCTCAAAGATTAGTAAGCTTCAATGCAAAGCTTACTCACTTTTTGAAAATGGAGCTTTGAGTGAATTTGGTAGATGGAGAGAATTGAGAGATTTTTTAGCAAGGTGGATTTGGCTATCAAAAGCTTGAAATTTGAATGAAATGAGAGCTCTATTTATAGAGTTTTAGGATTGGGATTAGTGGTAATTTGGTAATTGATTCTTGGAGCCAAAATTTGAATTAATGATAACTCTTTCAAAAATTAGAGCCAAATTTTGAATTAATGATAATTCTTTCAAAAATTAGAGCCAAAATTTGAATTAATTATAATTATTTTTAAAAATGAAAGATTGACACTAAAATTTGAATTAATGATACATCTTTCAAAAGTGAAGGAAAATTGGAGCACAAATTTGACAAGTTTAAAATGCGCATTTTTTTTTAATTTTCACGCTGTGCAATCGATTGCACTACAGTGCAAATCGATTGCACAGTGTATTTTTTTCAAAAATTGCGCAAAACACGCTATGTGCAATCGATTGCACTTTAAGAGCAATCGATTGCATCAGTGGAGAAAAAATGAAAATTTTTTTAATTCTTTTTCTTTGCAAATAGAGATTTTAGGAAAATAATACCATAAATCCTTATTTGTCAGATGCTTCGACTTGGTACCTACAAAACAAAAATATACAAAGACAAAAAAAAATATTTTTTTGTATTTTGATTAGAAGTTAGTCAACAACACATATACAAAATTCACAACCAAGGTGCTTGGAGATTCCTCAAGAGAAAACTTAAAGATAGGAAAAAAGTGGAAGAACCAACCCTAATGTGATCTTGTTATGATCGAGTTGATATGATATGATAGAGGAATCTTAGGGGGGAAAATTGGGGTACAACAGCTGCCCTTATTTAAGTGTCTTCTATCCGGAGATACGAAGGTTACAAATCTTCGTGTCGACGCGATTGAAGATACTTAAATATAAAACAAGCCCTATTTTTGTCTCTAAGATGCCATACAATGCTTATGATTATGGATGCATATGAACAAAACAAAAGAGACGCAAAGTAACACTGGGGATGCCACAAAAATGAAGAAACAAAAGAGCAACCCCACCAGGAAAATAAATCACTGGTGGACCAAAAGAATAGAACCAAAGAGGAGGATAACAAGTATCGACGTTCACTGCCGATGTCTACCAACGTTCACTGAAGGTAGAGAGAAGAAGATATACCGACTCACAAATGACGGTAAACTACCAACTCAATAGTTGAAGATAGAAGAGAAAATATATCATGCCATCGCCGTTCACTGACGAGGAACTATAACCGTTCACCGATGATAGCAAAAAGATAAGAAACACCAACGTTCACTGTCGATGCACTACCAACGTCCACTGAAGGTAGATTTTTAAAATATCATACCATCTCCATTCACTGACGAGGAACCACCACCGTTCACTGATGATAGCAAAAAGATATGAAACACCGACGTTCACTGCCGATGCACTACCAATGTTCACTGAAGGTAGATTTTGAAAGTATCATACCATCACCGTTCACTGACGAGGAACTACCACCGTTCACTGATGATAGCAAAAAGATAAGAAACACCGACGTTCACTGCCGATGCACTACCAATGTTCACTGAAGGTAGATTTTGAAAATATCATACCATCGCCGTTCACTGACGAGGAACCACCACCGTTCACTGATGATAGAAAAAAGATAAGAAACACCGACGTTCACTGTCGATGCACTACCAACGTTCACTGAAGGTAGATTTTGAAAATATCATACCATCGCCATTCACTAACGAGGAACCACCACCGTTCACTGATGATAGCAAAAAGATAAGAAACACCGACGTTCACTGTCGATGCACTACCAACGTTCACTGATGGTAGATTTTGAAAATATCATATGTTCCCCAAACTTCTGGTGTTTCACCTAGAACGGGTCTCAACTTCTTCCTTAACCAAGGAAATCCTCCTGGAAAGGGTAATATGTAAGCTGTCTCAAATAAAGAGACTTCCACTTGCAAAGATTTAACAACGAGTAATTTCTGTGAATTTGAAAGTCTTGCCATCCACTGGCGTAAACTGACGACAGACTGCAAGCTAACCACTCATACAGGAAATAGAAAAAAAAGTTACGTTGACTTGTACAGGGAAGCACGAGTTGCTCAAACAAAGATACCTGTAACTTGTTATCATGGAGGATTGCAAAAAGAAATGACTTTCTAGGGATAGAAATGTGGCTTCCTGGGGAAATATATGTGACTTCCTGGGGAAATGAGATATGACTTCCTAGGGAAATGAGATATGACTTCTTGGGGAAATGCCACATTATTCCTGCTGAAGAGATAAAGTCTTCTCGTGCAAAATAAATGCACAAATCAAAGCTCAAAGTCCTCAGAAATCCAGAGTAAATAATATTGTCATGCAACCACGAATCCAATTAGAAACAAATTGGAGCAAGACGGCCAAAGAAGATACATCCTTTGAGAAATAAACTCAAGAGGGAAAACCAAATCCAACTAAGCAAGGAGCGCTGCAGGAAGGTTTGAACATAATGTCAATAAAAAATGATTTGTAACAATGCATGATGCATGTATGAATGTATGAGTGATATCGTGCATATGCTGGCAAAAGGATACATAATCGAACAAAACTGCCTCAGGTACTAACAACATTGGTTTAAACTTCAACCAGAAAGATCAATACAAGAAAGGTAAAAGCAACTGCGGAAACCAAACCTATTGTCTGTCCTAACTTCACTGAGGAGAAACATAATCCGGATGTAGCCAAATCAAACAGATACCGGGATATAACATCTTTCTTCCGTTTTCATCAGAGAAACCAGTTTTCCAAAAACAATGTGCCTACTGAAGATTGCAAAACTAGTCTCAAATAAAGCAGACTGACGCCGAGACAACCAAACCTCACTGAGGAATTCAAACCCACTTCCCTGTAGAAAAAAAAACTGAGGATTGAAAACTTTTCATCATGAATACTCATTCCAACAAGAGATGCCCTGGGATAACCTTCCCAGGGAATAACACACGGACTTCCATGGGGAAAACAAATGTTTCACAGTCCGTACTCCTACTGGGGATTTCGATACTGATTTTGAATAAGGCAAATGGAAACCAAATTGTCAAAACATTCACTGGGGAAATCAGGCCCACTTTGAAGGAAGAAAAACATACGGACTTCACTAAGGGAGACAATACTTCATCATTGAGACCTCTACCGGGGACTTCATGCTGACTTCATTGGGGAGGTCGACACCAATTCATCAAGGGGAAACCAAGATACGTTCTTCACTGGGGGAAAAGGACTTCTATCAAACAAACAAGGCCTTCGCTGGAAAATACTAGATTGAGTCTTCATATCAACCAAATCTATTCCAACAAAAGATGCCCTGGTGTAGTCTTCCTGGGAGATCAAGAAGTCAACACTAATGCCAATACTGCAAAAAGAGCGATATCTTAGCACACCAAGGGAATAAAACCTTTCATCATATGAGGGAAAACTTCGCTGGGGAACCTGGGACAGAGGCTTCTGACCATGCAAACCCAAAATCAAAAGCGAACCAAGACTTGGTCGGGGATCATGGGATCACAAACCAAATATTGTACCTTGCACCCACTGGTATCATCTTTAATATACAACAAATCACGCGCATTCCAGCAAAAATGACCTGAGAAAACCTTCATGGGGAACCAAGAAGTTAACACTATAGTAAGAAGTCAAAATTATGGGGATTTTAAATCAAACTCAACACTTGGTGAGAGAAAACCCAAAAACTTGATAACCATTTCAACACTTCTTAGAAAAGATATTGCCTTTTGTCTAGCTACTTGGGAAGCACATGACAACAATAATGTCGTAATAAGAGAAAGCACTGCTCTACAAGAGATTCCATATCAATAAAAAGGGAGAAAGAATTCCATCAAATGAGCAAAGGCTTCGTAGCTCTTTTTAATCTCCATTTGATCACCACCTGGATGGGTAAAGAATGACACTCAGCTGGAGAAGTCTGCAGCAAGACATGCTGATCAAAGTAACATTCGTAACTTGCCCTTGGCTGCATGATTTTAAGATAACCTTTCTGATCAAATGGCTTTCATAGATTTGTCGAATCTTGACGTAAATGCCCTAGATTGGCTGAATGTTGCATCCTCTTTGCTCCACAACTCTTCCCGGTAACATGCCTTTTGCTGATACTCAAATGTAAACTTTCATGATATCAAGCAGTTGTTTTACAAGCATAAAATGTTTATTCTAAGAATGAAAAATCTAATGCAACAATTATGTAAGTCTTGAAGATTTTATTTGAAAAGATGTCGCAAAACCCTGTGAACAAATCACTAGCCAGGATGCAACATGGATTTTTTTGTGTGAAAGATAACAAAAGTATATGATACCAATCACAATAATTTATCAAAATTAATGGGAGTCAGGAAAAACTATTTCATTGGAGTATGCTTTCGAAATAAACCCTGTTTCAATTAGGACTTTTGAGGGTTGTAACGTGGCCTGGTTCACGGTTTTTAGAAAAAAAGATTTAAGGCTCAAAAATATTTGGTTCCCACCCCCTTCATGATGTTCTTCGGTCCTAAGTTCAGTTAACTTGACACGAACATTCATCTCTCAAAAGAAGTTTCGAGATGGTTGAGGAATCAAACAAGGTTTTCTTTGGACATGCAAGTCACTCATTCCTGCTTCTTTTGGGTTTCTTGTCACGCGACTCTGTTCTTTGCTGAGGATTTCACATTGTAATCCTTTATCTCATTTTAGGCTTTCCATTTCTTCCTTGCCTTCGGGACAAATTCCTTTTGACTTTGACTCTGAAGTGCAACGGGATGCCCTAACTTTTGCCTAAGCGACTTGTTTTTTCAAGTTCCGACTTAGTGGGGCTTTTTGTCTCTTTCTTTTTCATCATAATTTTTTTATTCATGTCATCCTTTTCTTTTTTTCTTTTTGAACATGTCGCGTGACTTCGAGTCATTTGTGACTAGTTGTAAGAATTGTGACTGCCCTATTTCTGGGTAGATGAAAGATAACCATTGTTGTATCGTCATCTGCTGATCCCCTAATATGTGAGAGATACCCATTGGGATAACATCTTCTTTTGATGCACACTACTGATATGCGAAGGTTAAACATTGCGGTTTTGAATTCCCTTAACCTCTTGAAGGATAACCATTATTGTATCCTTGGATGCGCACTCCTGATGAGTTCTGAATGCTCAATCAGATTAACTGAACACTACCCTGCCCTGGGTTTTTTTTAAAATAAAAAAAAAGGGGTTTTTTCTGAATAGAAAAAGAAACTCCTACTTCAAGGCTCAAAGGGGTTAACAAGGGTTTCACTCCCTTATATCTCCGGTGTTTGAGGATTTGAAACAATGCCTGTACATCGTCAACATGATTTTATCCAAAAGCATACAACCAGAAAATCTGTGTTTTAATATCATCATCCTCCTCCCAATCTCTGCCTAGGCAAGAGAATGGGTAACAAGTTTGTATCATAAAGCAATTTAAAATTGAAAATAAATACGAGTGAAACGAATGAATTTCTTCAAGAAAAACATACTCATTGTATTAAGATTAAATATTCAAATGCAAACAAGTTCTTACATGTAGACAGTGCAATGATAAACAAGAAAAATTACAAATGAGAAAGCAGTAAAAATGATAATAAACTGAGAAGGCTAATCATCCTTAAACTCCAAGGCATTCTTCAATCAAGTTTATTCTTCGGCAAAGATTTGACTTGAACCTCAAGAAAAATATCCTTACATGACAAGATACCACTTTGGACCAACCTCTGAACTTCAACCTTCAAAGCAAAGCAATCTTCCAAACCGTGCCCAGGAGCATCCTGATGAAAGGCACAAGAAGCGTCAGCCTTATATCCTCTTGGCAGTTTTTTAGGAACAACTGGTCGAGCTCGAGTTTGAACCAGATTCTTCTTCAACAAAGAAGGATACAACTCTGTGTATGTCATTGGAATTGGATCAAAGCTCATTTTCCTCTGATGACATTGCCCTTGATTTCCTTGTTGAGGTTCCCTCTGATATGCAACAGCAGTCAAAGTCTCATTGATGAATGGAGTCACAGAAGCAACTTGTTGATTCCTATTATGAGATCCTCCTCGCCTACCATGAAGTATAGCGTAAGAGTATTTCTCTTTCTTCTTGGAACAATTATCACCATACTTCTTAGCACCATTTGACGAGTCCCCGTCTTCAGATAAATGCCCTTCACGGACAGTTTCCTCTAAATGGACTCCCATGCTTACCATTTCGTTGAAATCAGTGGGAGCACTTGCAACCATCTTCTCATAGTAGAAGGAACTAAGAATTTTCAGGAAGATCTTTGTCATCTCCTTTTCTTCCATGGGAGGAATCACTTGTGCATCCACTTCGTGCCATCTCTGCGCATATTCTTTGAATGATTCTCTGTCTTTCTGAACCATGGCCCTAAGCTGGTCACAGTTAGGCGCCATGTCCACATCGTACTTGTATTGTTTAATGAATGCTTCTCCCAAATCATTAAAAGTATGGATGTTGGCGCTGTCTAAACTCATGTACCATTTCAAAGCAGCACCGGTCAGACTATCCTGGAAAAAATGAATCAACAAACGCAGATCATCAATATGGGTAGACATCCTTCTCACATACATCACCAAATGAGCACGAGGGCAAGTGTTGCCCTTGTACTTCTCAAATTCCGGGACCTTGAACTTAGCAGGCACTTTAACATTCGGGACCAAACACAGCTCATTCACATTCTGCCCGAACAACTCTTTTCCCCTAAGAGCCTTCATCTCTCTTTGCATTCTATCAAACTGCTCTTGGAAATCATCCATTTTGTCATAAAGACCCAAGTCTTCACTCAGAGGAGAGAAAGGACGACACACATCTTCATTAACAAACGGAACCAAATTCAGCGAAGGAGGTGCAGCAGGAACAATATTCACCACAGGAGGTGCAGAAGTAACAACATTTGGAACCACTGGAGCATCTTGAGGACCCATATTGAATCCTTCAGGTGCAAAATTCTCTGGCATTCCCCACGGATAACCCTGAGGCATACGGTTTTGAACAACAACCGGAGTAGCGGATACAGGAACAGTCAGAACTTCAGTACTTGCCCTTGTTGGTTGAGGTTGAACACTCGGTGGCTGATTCTGAGCAACCACCAGAGCTTCCATCAGAGTAGTCAAGTTGGCCAAGCCAGCCTTCAAAGCAGAAACTTCTTCGCGCAGCTCGCGATTCTCCTGTTCTAAGTTGTCCATCTTCTTTTTGAAATTATCCCGAGTGTTGTAGTGATGAGTCAGCTTGCTGAGTGAAGTAAAGAAACTGGGTAAGACACCTGGATATGCATAACAAATGCAAGAAATATATGCAATATGATGCATGATATGCAATGCACATGATTATTTTATTTAATATTTCAAGGGATTTATGGTTTATAGACACGTTGCCAACATCCAAGTAATAAGGCTTTTGTTTCTCTTTCCAGAATCCATGGTTTAAAATTACCTGAGATATTCACAAATAGTCAACCTTTATATCCCTTGAAATATTGTTTTTTCAAAATATGCTTATGAGTGCATGGATGCATGATGCAACAATCACACACAAGATCACACATATAGGGTTCATAGGTTCAACTTCACGAGCATGAGGTTGAAGGTACTACCCATAAGGTATTGGTCTAAAAAGTTATCACCTTCTGAACAAGATTCTAGAGGTTCTCAGAGTCTACATCCTTCCTTCGGATATTACCAACTTCCTGATTAACTCGGTAATTAGTAATATTCTCAAGAAAGACTCGTCCGAGCGTAGTATTGTGTGACAACTACTTCCGGATTACTCCGTTATAACTTCCGCACTACACCTAAAAGGCCAAGAGGGGTTAGGTAATCTACGGTCCTCAGCTTCAGCAGGCTCCCAGGTCGAAAGCAGTACGTCTTCCTGATTACTCGATAAACGACACTACAGTCAAAGGGGCCTCCACTGAGTGGGGGATCTCATGCCTCCTTTTTTGGGATTACTCCCTCAAAGTTAACATGACTATACCACCCGTCCTATCTTAAAGTTTTCCCAAGTCCGGGTATAGGACTTATGAGTAATCACCAAGCACCCTGTAAACCAGGAAAATCCAGACAAACATACATACAAAATATAACACATAAACAACAATAGCACATATACAGATATAAAAAAAGATAGGTTTAACCCACTTAGGGATGGACCAGCAAGAGGTCAATCTTTCCCGAGTGAAGTCGCCATTTTTTCTGTAGCAGTAGAAATGTGCAAGACTAAGCCATTGGATTGACTAGACTTTATACAAATCAAAATAAAAATCGCCACCGCGCTTTATTGTTTCCAAAGGAATGGGAAAAGAGCGAATAACCCAAAAAGAGGGGGAAAGATTCAAGGTAAGGGGGTTGGTTATGCAAAGGGAAGGTATTAGCACCCTAAACATCTACGGTACTCCACAGGAACCTCTTTGAAAAATCTGTATATTTTGGCTATAAAAATGTGTTGTATATAAAATGGATGGTGGAGGTGAGAAAAGAAATATTTTTATGATTTTTTCACCCGCCGCGATTGCGAACCTTTAGTGCCTACGTACCACCTTTCGTGCAATAGGGGATCAGGGTACACGTAGTTCCTCTTTTAAAAATTTGAAACACAAGTGTGTTGGTTGATTTTATGAGATAAGACATCATCGCAATTGTCCGTGTGAAAAACATACTTACTACCCACAATCATGAGAAAGGAGAATTTGCATCATCTCAAAGTGGAGGATATGGATTGGATTTTAAAATCAACAATGCCTCACTCAACACCCAAGTGGAAAATATCTCACTTCACTACATATTGTAGAAGTATAGTTGTTTGCATCACTACAAGGATTGACAAGTGTCTAATCTTTTGAGAAAAGTTTAAAGATAAAAGCCAAAGTGGAAAAATGGTTTGAAATGAGATTGATTGACTTTTAGTCTTCTCACAAAAAAAGGTCAAGGTATTATTAAATTGATTGAAATTTATTTATGAAAATGTTTCGAAGATGCATGGACCTAAGTCCAAGTTTATTATGAAAATGTTTCAAGTTTCAAAACAAGAAGAGTTTTTTTTTTTAAAGGAGGGAGAAGATTTTTGAAATTAAAGAAGATGGGAGGAGAAGAAGAGGCTATCCTAAAGCATAAGGTAAAAGCTAGGGATAAGAACCATCTAACCAACAAGAAGCCAATACTTGACATTATGAGTCAATATAGAATTCCCATTCTTTGGATTGAGAACAAGCAAGCAAAGATACTAGACCTCTTGAGAGAACCAAACTTCAAGTGCATTAAGTCTTCGAAAAATTTGGGTAGAGTAACGACTGTATGCGGATGAATTCCAGATTACAAACAAAGTATGTAATCACAATAACCTGCACACAAAACAAACAAACAACCCAATGTCTTGAGGAAAACCTCAAGAACTCCAGACAAAATATCAAATAAAGTCACAAAGTCTCCAAGATAGGCCAAGGTCTCTAATCCTAAGTCCAAGAAGTCCATCACTCCATAATGCAAAGGATAGTAACCATGTAGTCCAAGTATCATTAATAATTTTTATGGTTCATGTTGACTATTAGGTGTCTTTAAAAAGAAAGAAAAGCTCAAGTGAGCAAAATAAAAATAAAGTAAATGCTCAAGTGAGAAAAGATGAATTAATTATAATTCTTTTTAAAAATGAAAGATTGGCACTAAAATTTGAATTAATGATACATCTTTCAAAAGTGAAGGAAAATTGGAGCCAAAATTTGACAAGTTTAAAATGCGCATTTTTTTTTAATTTTCACGCTGTGCAATCGATTGCACTACAGTGCAAATCGATTGCACAGTGTATTTTTTTTCAAAAATGGTGTAAAACACACTATGTGCAATCGATTGCACTTTAAGAGCAATCGATTGCATCAGTGAAAAAAATGAAATTTTTTTTAATTCTTTTTCTTTGCAAATATAGATTTTAGGAAAATAATACCAGAAATCCTTATTTGTCTGATGCTTCGACTTGGTACCTACAAAACAAAAATATACAAAGACAAAGAAAAATATTTTTTTGTATTTTGATTAGAAGTTAGTCAACAACACATATACAAAATACACAACCAAGGTGCTTGGATATTCCTCAAGAGAAAACTTAAAGATAGGAAAAAAGAGGAAGAACCAACCCTAATGTGATCTTGTTATGATCGAGTTGATATGATATGATAGAGGAATCTTAGGGGCAAAAATTGGGGTACAACAACAGTATGGGGTCAGCTTCCAGATTTTCCTTTCAAGACAGATAAGTTCGGCTTGGGTTTCACTACTTCTGCTCAGAAGGCTGTGCGTCGCTCCCGGGCTGGAGGGCCACCATTAAAGATCACTCATCATGGAGTTCATGCTTTAGAGGATTTTGAAGATGAGAGCAACTTTGAAGAGTGGATTTTCCCGACTATTGAAGGAGGACTGAACAATTGGGATGTCCACCTCCCCATTGACCATCCTTTTAGAACCATCAAAGGCTATGAAAATGATATTGCTGGGCTTCAGGGTTAGGCTTTCATAGTCCAATCTGTCCAATGCTTTCTTCGACAAGACATTTAAAGACGACCCAGTATCAACAAAAACGTGAGTTAGAGTAGTCCCTCTGCATTCCACCGAGACATGCAAAGCGTCATTATGCTTTCTCCCTTTAGATGTTAAATCGGCATCGGAGAACCCTAGACCATTGTCAGCTGTTAGGCTAGCTACACATTCCTGGAACTGATCCGCGGAGGTTTCCTGAGGCACGTGGGCCGTCTTCAAGAATCTGATCAGTGCTTTAGCATGAGCTTCGGAACAAAGCAACAGGGCCAACATAGAGATCTTTGAGGGGGTTTGCCCCAGTTACTCCACAACATCATAATCGCTTTTCTTGATTATTTTCAAAATCTCTTCCATTTCTTTTTGAGAGGTCTCAGGGATGACCAATGGTTGAGCCCTCATCCTGACGGGCGCTTCTTGGATCCCTTTCCCTCTATCATCAACAGCAGTAGAGGGGACAACCGCAGGAGTAACAACTTCTTCAATAATGACTGGAGTTCTCGCAGATATGTTGACCGGCACAGGGGTAACCTTAGGAGCATTTAAGGGTCCGAAGATTTCCCTTGGAGGAGCAATCTCCGGAGAGAAAATTCTTCCACTGCGGGTGATTTTACTCGTTCCAGCAATATTTCCAATGCCGGACGTCTCTTCATCAGAACTCTCTTCAGCTGATTCAACATGTTTAATACCATGGTAGAAGATCTCTCCATCATAGTTCCACAGTATTGATTTGTTGGACTTGTACGCGATGGGCCCCGACATGGTTATCTTTAGAGGTACAGTCTTTGGATCGGATGTAATCTTAACAGGTCTTTTGGAGCCCTTGGAAAGATTGGCGGATATGGTAATTATTTAAATATCATTGACAGGAGTCGGTATAACAGGAGTCTTCTCAAAAATGATTTCTTGATTATCCATTAGGCGTTGGATGCCTAACTTCAACAATGGACAGTCAGTTGGTAAGGATGAACAAAGGTAGCAATCTTCTTCACAACCTGGGAAAATCCTAGCCTTCAACAAATTCAGCTTGATTATCGGTAACGGATTTATCAAATCATCAACAGTTGTAACATACAGATCCTCTTCAATAGCATGGGCATTATGGCCATGCCTTGGCATTGGAGCAGAGATCACATTCGGCTTTTCAGGGGCGTCGAATTCCACTTCTTTAGCATCTATAAAATCCTGAATCTTATTCTTGAGGGCCCAACAATTGTTGGTGTTGTGCCATATGCTCCCTGAATGATAAGCACACTTGGCATTCGAATAGTAGTACGGAGAAGTTGTATTCGGATTCTTCGGTGCCTCTTCCAAGGTCGTAAGGTTTAACTTCAAGAGATGGGGAAGAACCTGAGCAGGAGTCATGTTTATCTGGGTGAATTGCCTTACAGGCCTTTCCACCCTTGCTTGGTTGGTTATGGGTTGATTGTTTCTGGGCTGATCAGCTGCAGACTTCTGAATCATTAAGGCCCCCACTGCTGGCCGGCGCTCAACTTTTCCTTAACTTCTTTGGGAGTAGACAGCTGAGACTTCTTTCTTTGCTGGAAAAGGCTTTTTGACGGCAGCGGAAGCAGATGCGTCTTTTTGAATTTTACCGCTCTTAATGTCGGCTTCAACTCTTTCACCAGTCAGAATTAACTCGGTGAACCCCGCAGACAAACTTCCTATCAGGTGATTAAAGAACCTGACAGAGTCCCCAAGAACATATCAACTAGCTCCCTCTCCGATATAGGTGGTTGCACTCGTCCCGCCAAGTCTCTCCATTTTTGGGCATACTCCTTAAAGCCTTCATTAAAGACCATGCCCATACTCTGTAATTGAGTACGGGTTGGTGCTAAGTCCATATTGTACTGATACTTCTTGTAGAAGGCAGCAGCCAAATCCTCCCAATTGTGCACATCAAACCTCACTAGCTGGTAGAACCAATCTAATTGCGTCCCTGACAAACTGTCCTGGAAGAAATGTACCCACAGGTCTTTGTCGGAAGAATGTGGTTGGATTTTTCTGACGTAAGACCGTAGGTGCATCTTTGGGCAAGACACCCCATCGTACTTAGCAAACAGAGGTACTTTAAACTTCGGAGGAATAACTATTCCAGAAAACAAACCCATCTCTTCAAAGTCCAGCCCAGGCACCCTCTGAATCTCCATGGCTGCCAGACGTTCTTCCAGATTCTTGTATTTCTCATCTGCAGGAGGATACTGCTGTTCAGAATAGTCTTCATCCTCCTCCTCTTCTTCTTCCTCAAACTCGAATGGCGTTGCAGCTCCCTTTCCTTTTCCTACCCCTTCATCAGATGTTGAGGGGAAATCCAGGACCCTTCTAGCTTGACCTACAAATCTTCTACCCAGAGTAGCCACACCAACTCTCTTCTTTTTTTTTTCTCCTTTTCCTTCTCTAACAGAGCTTTAAGATCCTCCTGACCCTTTTCCAAGGTCATGAGTAGCTGTTGGAACTGTGAATTCTGCGCTTGCAAATCTTTGACCGTTTGCTCTATATCCATCTTGCTGAAATAAACAACAGAGAGATAAGGAAACCTGGTGTGGAGACCTTTTTATGCATATGATGAATGAAATGTATTCATGTAATGTGTTCAAGGATTCAGAAATTCAAATTTGTTGTAAACAAAAAGGAACAAACGTCATATTAATAAGATAGAATTTGTTAGTACATAAATTCCCCATGGGCAAAATAATACAAAATTCTAATGTAAAAAGACGTTGCGCATCCTCTTTGGTGCAATGTAGGTGTTGAGAGTCTGCTCTTCGTGAAGTTGACGAGTAAGTTCTAAAACCTTCTTCTCACTAGCGTAGAATTGGGCTTCAAACGTATCGCGTTCTCCCTTGAGTTGTATCCAACTCCTTTGTAAATCTTCCAATGATGTTGGCATGTCAGGATGTAGGAGGGTGTATGGAATCTCTCCCTCCATAACAGGCTCTTTGATCACATGGAGAATGTAGGGGTAAGGCATCATAAGACTTTGGGCGCGGGTTCGTACCCACTTGAGGTAAGGCTCAAGGGGGATGGAATTTTTGTGTCCCAAGGTCTTACTATCTACCTTGTTGGGCATCCTCCAAGCTCGGATGAACCTTTGTCGAAGTCCTTGAGTGTTGAGTGTCATTGTCGAAGTCAAAAACCAAGTCTGGAAGCAACATGTCATGTGGGCCATCCCTTCGAGCATACCCAAACTATCTCAGAGCTAAGCAGGGGTTGTAGGTAATGCCTCCCCTAATGCCAAGTAGAGGGACATTAGGGAATTCCCCACAACAATCAATGATGATAACATTTTCTCTGGATCGAGAACACCAATGAACATCTGAATGTGTAAGAGTCATCAACCGTTGTGACCACCTCAAGCCTTGCTCATTCTTCAAGACTGATTGGGGAAGGTTAGAAATAAACCACCTTGCTAGATGAGGCGCATAATTCATGAGAACACCTTTTTTCCTTATTGTTTGAGTGTGAAATGAGTGGAGAATATCCCCGAGCAATGTAGGCACAGGATTCCGAGATATGAAAATCTTGACAGCATTCACATCTATAAGCTGGTCAGGATTTGGGAACAAGACCAACCCATAGATGAGAAGAGCTACAATCTCCTCAAAAGCTTGCAGATCTAGAGAATTCCAGCATTCTTGAGCTTTCTCAAACAGGAACTTTGCCAAGAAACCCTTGACACCACTTCTGGTTTCCCAATGACCTATGACATCAGATGGTTGCAAGTGTAGGGCTTGAGCAATATCTTTAGGCTTTGGATCTCTTTTCGTACTGTTGAAGGGTAGTTGATGGGGAATAGGAATCCTCAGGAGTTGAGAAAATTCCTCCAAAGTAGGCACTAGCTGGTAGTCAGGAAATGTGAAGCAGTTGTGTAGGGGGTCAAAGAACTAGAAGAGAACTTTCACCATGTCTTCCTCTGTGTTGGAGTTGACCAAGCTGAGAAGTCGACCGTGTCTTTTAGTGAATGGAGAATACTATGGAATCTTGGAAGTAAGCTCCTTTAGTTGAGGAGGAATTCTCACAAGATTGACCTGGATAGTTTTCCTGCGAAATGAATCCATTACCTACAAAACAGGAACAAAGATGAAGATACAAAATCCTTGAAATGGTTAGTGGATGTAAATGATGCTTCATGATGTTCATGATGTTATGCACAAGCATATGTACAAGAAAATCACACAAGTTCCTAGTTTAGGCTTTAATGGGGTTTCATAGGTAAGTACCCTCTTGAAGTTTAGTTGGCTCAACCTGTCCTATAAATAGTAACCGGGTTCTAAGGAGCTCAATATCACTGGATTATTTTCTGTGTTCATTGTTTCAGTTTAGCCACTTTACTGGCGACCGAAATATTCCAAGAAAACAACCCTCAATGAGTGTAGTATCGAGTATCTACCAACTTCAGACTGCACCAAAGTCAACCACCTCACTACCCATAAAAGGCCAAGATGGTCAAGTAAAGGTTCTAAAAGTCCATTCGTGTTTCATGACATCACTCAGCGGCCCTGTATTCTCTTTGATTGACTCAAGGGCTACCGGTACCCACAAATATGTCGCACTAATATAGCTATTGCTTCAACCATGTCGATATACCCCGCACAGTTTCCACAACATATTGATATTTACCTATGAATGTTTCCCAAATCCGGGTAGAGGATTTCAAACCCAAACAATAGAACCAAATAAGCAATTAAAGCAAACAAGGTAAGCATGTAAAGGTGATCTAAACCCTAAGGTAACCCTACTTTTAGATTATCCCCAGCAGAGTCGCCAGTTCTGTGATACGGTGGGAAAACTGACTTGAGGCTTTGCGTTTGTGTTTGCAAATGTTTCGGTTTAGCAAGAGTCGCCACCGACTTTTTATTTTATCCAAAGGAAAGGTCAAAAAGCACAAGAAAGACCTTCGAGATGTTTTCTTGGGTTCGGGGGGTAGATTATGAAAAGGGATGGTGCTAGCACCCTTTTCATCCATGGTTTTCCATGGGCTCTTAGTTACTTGTTTAGATCACTTGCTTTGCTTTTCCAATTGTTTGAAATGGTGCTTTGTGTGGTTTTTGAAAGTATTTTGAAAAGAGGCCTTTGTCTAGGCAATCTTTGTAATGATTCTTGTTTGAAGAATGTATACAAAGATGTATGTCTTTTGAAAAATGTTTCAATGTTTGAAAGTTTGTTGGGAAATGTTTTGAAATTGTGTTGTGTATTTTTGAAAATAGCAAGGATGTTTTGCAAGTTTGATCAAGTAACTAGGAGTTGTCTACCCTACCTACTCAAAAGTCTTTCCTACACATTTTTAACCCTTTGGCATTGTTGTTTTACCATTGTATTTGGTAAACAACCTTGTGTTTGGATGTTAAACGGGACAGGCGCGGGTCATCGTATGACCATGATAACAATGGTGCTAAGTATCTTAGCAAGTTTTTTGAGGGACTAGATCATTTTTGTATAGGCAACCAAGATAGCGTCATCGAGGGACTATGATCTTTTTGTTTTTGTTTGATTTTGCCAAGATACCTAGCATACATACCATGGCCATTTTTAAGGCAACAAGTGGATGAAACCTTAGGGGTGCTTGTGTGCATTGTGTTGTCATTTTTCATGCATTTTTGTCTTGTGTTTAGTCATACTATTTGTTTGATTTTGGTCTTTGCATACAAACCCTAGTTTTTACTATCATGGATATTTTAAAGCAATAAAATGCGTAAAAGTAAATCTACAACTATTACAACATTGATATGGGGAGGGGGATACAAGTTTGAATAGGGGGATATTTGCAAGAAAATAAAACCCTAATTCAACTATTACAACCAAATTGAATTCATTTGTACAAATAAATGAATAAGCAAATATTTAAATGGACAATTAAATATAAATATGCAAAATGTTTTTGTATTTTATTTTATGTATGTAAAAATAAGTTATTTAATGTCCTAAAAAATAAGGGGAAATAAAAATAATTATTTTTGAAAGGGTTGAAACCCTAGTTTTTGTTTTAAGAAAATATATATATTATATTATTTATTTATGTACAAGGAAAATAAATAAAAATATTCACAAAAATATTAAAAAATAAAATATGTGAGAAAATATTATTTTATATGTATAAATAATAAAAATAAAAATATATAATATTTTTGTATTAATTATAAGTTTTTATTTAAGAAAATAAATGTATTAAACCTAATAAACTAAATATTATGCCAAAAATAAAATAAAATGTGAAAATTTAAGAAAATATTTTTGATGATTTTTTAATGTTCAAGAAAAATAAATAAAGTCAGAAAATGAAAATAGAAATGGAAAATATGAAAAAATAAAAACAATGGGCCAGGGGGGTGCAGAAAGCAAGCTAGGGGGTGCAAATAGTCAGTCAAACCAAGCCCAGCCCACATTCCTCTTCATCCTTGTCCTCTAGAACAAAAATGCGTGCGCTGCAACTTCAAACCGGTTCTCTCTATTCTTTGCTTGAAATCAAAAACTCATAACATGAAAATTATAGAGCTTGAAACCACGATTTCAACCATGTAAAAAACTTAATCTAACTCTAAGAAACCAGGGACAATTTCAGTGCCCCTAATTTATAACCTAATTTTTCAGTAAGTTCAACTATCAAATACTCCTAGCTCAGTTAACTTAAATGAATTCTATGCATATGTACAGCTCAAGGACAATGAGAACTACATTTTTTCTTCACAAACCTAAGCCTAATGATTCCTAAATAAGGAGATAGAAGTTTGTCAAATACCTGTTTCAGTCGAACTCGAGTATGGAAATGTAGGGATTTTTGATGAGGCCTGAAGGTTGTGTTAGCTTGCCTGAAGTTCACTCAACCTTCCCCAATGCTTGGTTTGCATTGAAATGGCCTGAATATGCTTGTAGAACTCAACCTGCAAAGCTTCAAAGTAAAAATGGTGAAGTGTGAAAATGGAGTTACAGTGACTTCAGAATGGTTGGGATAGTTTAGGTATGTTGTATGGAGTATGTTGGAACTGGTTTCAAGCAAAACGCACGAGTGGATTTGGTTTTGACTTGTGATTTGCAGAACTTGCCCTGTTTTGAACAGAAATGAAGTTTTCGTGTATTTGGGTGTTTGAAAACTTGCTAGCTCGTGTTTCTGGCTTGGTGTGATGTGTTAAACTTGTTTGAAATGTGTACAAGCTTTTCTCTTATCAGATTCCAAAGATGTATGGACTTTTGCAAGTTACTTGCTTTTGAAGCAGAAGTTGAAATGGCAAGGCTTAAGGGATGTACTTGCTAGCTTCAAGCTTGTCTATACACTACGCCAAAAATAAGTTTTAGCAGCACATAAAAGAAAGCGCTTTTGGAAAAAAGTGTTGCTGTAGGTTTTAAAAAAAAATTGCTTAAAAAAGCGCTTTCAAAGGGTGCCTTAAGAAAGCGCTTCTAAAGGTCACCCTTAGAAAGCGCTTTTTGGGAAGCGCTGCTAAAACTAGCCTTTCAGAGGGTACCTTAAGAAAGCGTTTTTCAAAAGCGCTGCTAAAGGTCAGCCTTAGAAAGCGCTTTTCCAAAGCGCTGCTAAAGCTGGCCTTTAGAAAGCGCTTTTAAAAGCGCTGCTATAGGATATGCTACAAAAGCGCTTTTTGATGTAAAAGCATTGTTATAGACGACCTTTAGAAAGCGCTTTCGTAGGTAGTTTTATAATAAATATCAAAACACAATTCGTATCACTTTTCTATTCTCAGTCAGATTTTCTTCACGAAAAAACCCTAAACTAGAGCTTCTACGGCGGTTAACAACGCTCCACTTCTCCATCCAACTGCAATTCGTATCAGGTTTCATTTTTTTCCTCATCTCGTATGTGTTTGTCTGGTTTTCGTGTGCTTTTGTTTGGTTAATGATTTTGAGCAAGCATGGTTTCTACTGTCATAGAAGTTATTAAGAAGTTGTGCATAGAAGTAACATGCTAAGAGAGAAATAATGGAGAGTAACATGCTAAGAGAGAAATAATGGAGAGTGTCACACATAATGGAGAGTGTCTTTGTTTACGTTTAATTATGTCATGGGTGTTTGGTTTGTTGTGTTTTATTGGTTCTTTCATGTATAGAGAACATGACTTCTTTAGAGGCATTGAAATAATACTATGATATTATTGTGAACCAGAAAAAAATGCTTAATTAATTATATAGACTTACATTAACAAGTTGTGCATTGGTAAAACAAGCTAAGAGAGAAATAATAGAGAGCGTAACAAAATATTTAATAAAGGTAGCCATATTGTTAACTCTATTAATATATTGTTTTTTTCGTGTGCTTTTTATGATTGATTTTGAGCAATGATGGTTTCTTGTTTATGTGTTCTACTCGTCTCTCTTCTTGGTAGGAATGTATTATACTTGTGTACTAAAGTAGTTGATAGAATAAAATGAATTTAGTGAAAAGTTTTGAGTATTGGTTTTGTTATATGGTTGTGCAAGAGCAAGTGCAAGTTTTGAGTATTGGTTTTGTTTTCGAATTTATCATTTAGCTCAGATTCAGAAACCGTAAGCCATGGATAAGACATGGATGTATTCCAATCGATTATCGAAAGAGTACGAGAACAGGGTATCGGAATTCGTTAAGTTTGTTGTTGCGCACGCCGAAGACCCCAGTCGAATGACATGTCCTTGTTTGTGTTGTTGTTATGGGAAACAGGTTGACGCGGTTCAGTTGGCATCGCATTTAATACGGTATAGAATTCATAGAAGTTATACATGTTGGAATATGCATTGGAGATCAAAGTGATATTGGTGTTGACATTGAATCTTTAACCATAACTGATCAAAATGATAATGAATCATGTATTAGAAATGATCATAATGAGGGTATTTGGATCAATCCAATTGTCCGCGTTGTTAAGAGACGAGTAGAACACATTCCTACCAAGAAAAGAAAGAGACCTTAGTGAAAAATGTAATAGTATATATAATTATAGCCTATATCATTCAATAAAATTTAATTTGTCATTTCATTTTTATTTGTCATTTCATTATTATTTGTCATTTCATTTTTATTTGTCATTTCTTTTTTATTTGTCATTTCATTTTTATTTGTCATTTCATTTTTATATTTGTCATTTCATTTTTATTTTTTTTCATTATTACAGGTCAAATGGCTAGTAATCAAGAAAACTCATAAGATGCAAATGCTCCTGAAAATGCTCCAGAAAATACTTCAGAAAAGACTTCTGAAAAAGATATTACACGAGGTATAACTATTATGAGGGGAATCATCTGTGATAGAGATAGAGGAGTAACATATAATGTAGATTGGAATGATAATGACCAACTAATTGGGTCTAATGCTGCAAAGTTGACAAGCTACATTGGTACGCTTGTTAGTATACACATTCCGATCACCACTCCTAGATGGAAAAGAGGAGAGTTAGATGAGGGTAAAGAGAAAGTTTGGACTGAGATAAAGGTACATATATGGTTTTTGTTATTTGCTTTATCTTGACGATAATATGTGTTTAAATTACTTTTACTAACACACTTTATGCGTATGTGTGATACGGTGGGAGAACTGACTTGAGGTTTTTGCGTTTTGTATTCGCAAATGTTTCGATTTAGCAAGAGTTGCCACCGACTTTTTATTTTATCCTAAGGAAAGGTCAAAAAGCACAGGAAAGACCTTTGAGATGTTTTCTTGGGTTCGGGGAGTAGATTATGAAAAGGGAAGGTGCAAGCACCCTTTTCATCCATGGTTATCCATGGGCTCTTAGTTACTTGTTTAGATCACTTGCTTTGCTTTTCCAATTGTTTGAAATGGTACTTTGTGAGTGGTTTTGAAAGAGGTTTTGAAAAGAGGACATCGTTGTGGCAACCTTTGTAATGATTCTTGTTTGAATGTATACAAAGGTGTTTTTTGTCTTTTGAAAAAGTTTCAATGTTTGAAAGTTTGTTGTGGATAATGTTTTGAAATGGTGTTGTGAAGTGTATTTGGAAATAACAAGGATGTTTTTGCAAGCTTTTTGATCAAGTAACTAAGAGATATCTACCCTATTTTACTCAAAGATCTTTCCTAATGTTTTTAACCCTTTTGACATTGTTGTTTCACCATTGCATTTGGTGAGCAACCTTGTGTTAGGATGTTAAACGGGATAGGCGCGGGTCATCGTATAGACCATGATAGCAATTGTGTCAAGTATTTTTGGCAAATTTTTGAGGGACTTGATCATTTTTGTTTAGGCAACTAAGATAGCGTCATCGAGGGACTATGATCTTTTGTTTTGTTTTTGTTTTGCCAAAGTACCCAACATGCATACCATGGCCCATTTTTGAAGGCAACAAGTGGATTGTAACCCTAGGGGTGCAAGTGTGCATTGTGTTTGATTTTCATGCATATTTGTCTTTGATTAGGTCAAGCTATTTGTTGATTTGGATTTTTACATACAAACCATAATTCTCTAATCATGGCATAATTGAAAGCGTAAAGTGCGAGAATTTAAAATTCTAAGCTATTACAACATGATTATAGAGATGGGGGTACAATTTTAAATGGGGGTATTTGACAAGAAATATAAACCCTAGTTTACTATTACATCCAAATTGAATTTAATTGCATGAATATAAACTGGACAATATTTAAATAAACAAAATAAATAAATATCAAATAATATGTATTATGCAAAAAAGGTTTTTATTTGTTTATGTATATGAAAGTATTTAATGTAAAAAAGTATAAAGAAATAAATAAAATATTTATTTTAAATGTCTAAGGGAAAAACCCTAATTTCTTTAAGAGATAAACATATTATATTATTTATATACAATAAAATATATTAATATGTACAAAATGAAATATACTTAAAAAAAGTATTTTTTAGTATAAAAAAAATGTAATGTTTTATATTTTTTATTCTAGAGTATTTACAAAATAAAAAGTATATATTTATTATGTGTATATTAATCAAATTAAATATGTACAAAATAAAATAAAATATGTACAAAAATAAAATATATTCAAGAAAATATTTTTAGCATGAATAAAAATAAAGAACAAAAATAAAAGTATAAACTACATATTATTTTCAAGTCTTAATAAATAATATAAAAGTATTTAAATACTTTTCAAGTTAGAAAAATTAAAATAAAATGCCAAATAAATGTAAAAAATTTATGAAAATATTTTTAAGCATTTTTTATATTTGGAAATAAATAAACAAAATCAAAAATGAAAACAAAAATATGAAAATGTGAAAATACAAGAAATTGGGCCAGGGGGTGCAAAAATGAAAATGGGAGGTGCCAAGAGTGAGCCAGGCCAAGCCCAGCCCACCACTTCATCTTCTTCCTCCAGCATTTTGAAAATACGTGCGCGCCTGTACAAACTTGGATATCCTGTATACGTGATCTATTGCAAAAACATACAACATCAAACTTGTAGAGAATTTTAAGACGATTCCAACCATATAAACAACTAATCCTAACTCTCAAAGACCAGAGAGAATTTCTCTGGCCCTAAAATCTGACCTAGTTTTTTCAGCATGTTCATGGATGAAATTCTCCTAACACACTTAATATAAATGAAAGCTGAGCATATGTATGGCTTCCTAGCAATGAAAACTACATTTTTTATTCACAAACCTAAGGCTAAATGTTCCTAAATAGAGAGATAGAAAGTGAAGAAAAACCTGTTTCAGTTGGATTCTTTTAGGGCAATGCAGTGCTTCTCAACAAGTTTTGAGATGTCTGGTAGCTTGCTTATACTCCACTTGACCTTTTCCAATAGCTAGCTTGCCTTGAATGTCCTTGAATCAGCTTATAGAACTCAACCTGCACAAGCTTGAAATGAAAATGGTGAACACTGTAAATGGAGTTACAATTGGTAATGGAGGTTTGGGATAGATTGAGTGAGTTGAATGGAAAGTGTTTGAAGTAAAATGGGGCAAAACGCACGAGCCAAATGAGCTGGGGAACTCAAGTTGTAGCACCTGCCCTATTTTTCCAAAGAAGTGTGATTTATGGCTATGGGGTGTTTTGGGGCTCAAGCACTCGTGTTTCTAGCTCAAAGGGTTGTGAGAAAGATGTTTTGAATGTTTGTGTAAGTTTGTCTTTGCTGGTTTTCAAGTTCTAAGCATTTGGACAAGTTTCTTGTTTTTGAAGAAAGAAAGTGGAAGTGAGGTTACAGGCTTGAACAGGCCATCTTATCACCCTGTATACAATCCTCTTGGCCCCTCTAATTAGTGGGTTTGTTTAGCTGCAAGATATTTGGCTCTATGCTCAAGGATTGATGGTTTGACATAAAGCACACTTTTGCAAAAATGGAAATGTGCCTTTTACCATTTAGGGATTAAACTTGTGTACAATATCCTAATGACCAAGAAAATGCATTAGCTCAATGGATTTGCATTAAATTATGGAGTGTGAAATGGTTTAGAGGCCTGCAAACTAGTACAAGGCATGCTGGTTTGAAAATGCAACTTGAGTGAACATGATTTTGCCATGGATACAAAGTGAGTTTTTGCCAACTTCAAGCATTCGATTCTCCCTAACCACAAATGTGTTTGAGGATGTCTGGGACAATTTCGAAAGCTTGCAACATGCTCTATAATCCATCTTTGAAATGCAACTTGATACTACAAGTGGAACTATGTGAAAAATGGCTAAGAAGATAGGTCAAAATCCTGCCTAAACTAGGGCAAATTTTCACTAAGTTAAGAGTTTTAGGGATCCTTGTTCCAAAAATCATAACTTGAGATCCAAGCTTCTTTTGAGAAAACTTTGTGAATAAAGTTGTAGACTTTGTGGAGGACTACAACTTTCATGTTGTAAGTTGTGTTTGAATCCATTTGCATCATGGTGAAAATGTGGGGCAAAGTTAGGAAAAATTAAGAAAATTTCATAACTTAGAAAAATTCTAAGTTATGAAATTTTTCAATTTCAAACCCTAATTTGCAATTTTGGGTTTCTTGATGAACAAGTTTCATAATTTGACACATCTTGATGAAAAATGACCCTTGGCACTTGATTTTGACCAAAAAGTCAAAGTTTGACTTTTCAGTGTACAATCAAATTTTGATCAGTTGACTGAAAAATTCATTTGTCAATCCCATGCATTTGAGATCTTTTGAACTTGTTGAATAGGTCAAGATGATTGCATTGAGCCCTTGAGTCCTTGGTTGAGCTTTAATTTTCCTTGGCTAGGTCAAAAAGACAGAAATTGCCTTTGTACAGTCAAAACCCTAAAAATGACCAATTTGCCCTTTTGGTGATCTAATCAAATTTCTTGTGGAGTTGTGGTCCAAATATGATCAAATGGTTCATATGAGTTCATAATGTTGATGTGGGTCAAATTTCATGAGGTATGACTGTAAATTGGCCACAGTTGACTTTTCCCCAATACAACTGATTTCTAGGTCAACTGTCCAATTGACTGGGCAAAAATTTGATTCAACGCTTGAAACTTGGTATGGACAAACTTATGAGTCCAATATGAAGTATGAAAGTCAATTTGAGAATTGAAGGTCCAAAAATCCTTGTGCAAACTCAAACCCTAGTTTTAGGTCATTAGTGCAAGGAGATATCTTGAGCAGAGCAAACCCTGGCTTGATCTTGAGTTCCAAGAGCCTTGTAATGAGAAGTGTTGATAAAAAGAGAGGGCAAATTTTAGGGTACAACAGTTGCCCCTGTTCAATCTTCTTGAACCTGAAGAGTTAGATTGGCAAGTTTGCCTTTCGTGACTCGAAGGTAAAAGAGGATTGGACACTAGAGTGCCCGTAAATTTGCACTCGTCAAAATGTAGCTGAGGGAATGGGCTTAAAGATGCCATTCGGAGATGGTAGAATCTTGCTGGAGGTGGGCTTAGAGATGCCATCCAAAACTTTGTTTGTTGAAAATCAGTAGAATGAACATCAGAATGGTATCCGTATTTGGAATGTATCTGAGTTGTATCTGGAGACTGGGTTCGTATGAGCAAAGGAATGGCGTCTGTGTCTAGAGCGTATCCGAGCTGTAACTATATTTGATTCTTGAATGAATATCAGAATGACTGCCGTGTCTGGAGTGTATCTTTATTCTGAATGGATGACAGAGAAACATCTGTGTATGGAGCCTTTATGTGTTGGGGATAAATTCTGAATGAGTGACAGAATGGAAACCGTGTTTGGAGCGTATCTGGACTATATTTGAAGTTGAGATCTGTATGGGTAGCATAATGACTCCCGTGTTTGGAGTGTATTCGTACTGTAACTGGGATCCGGACAAGTGACAGAATGACTTCCGTGTCTGGAGTGTATCTGAACTTGAAGTTGATAGTTGAATCTGAATGAGAGATAGAATGGCTTTTGCGTCTGGAGCGTATCTAGTCTGTATCTGATTGCTGAAGTCTGAATGAGTAATAGAATGACCGTCGCGTCTGGGGGTGTATCCAAACTATATCTTGACTTGAAATTCTGAATGAGTAATAGAATGACCACCGTGTCTGGGGGTGTATCCATACTGTATCTGAAATCTCTGAATAGTTGTTAACGATAGCTTTTTAATCTTATCCTGAAAAGGGTAGAATGTTAGCTAAAGCACAAAATCATGTTAGCTAAAGCACAAAATCATGTTGTATGATATGTATGATGCAATAAAATGTGTTCCATCAATGTTTATGATATATGAATGTAATGGATGTGCATGTAAGCTTGATTAGCTGTCTTGCTAAGGAAAATAAATCCTTGATAACTGTAGATAATGAAATCTTTGACTGCTGCCGGGGAAAGTAAATCCTTGACCGATGTTGGGGATCCCAAAAATCCTTGATTGTTGAAGATGAGAAAACCTTGCTGATTACTGTCAGGGATAGAAAATCCTTGGCAACCTGCGGGGATTATCAAAAATTTGACAACTTCTGTGACAATGTGAGAATCCTTCATGAATTTTCTGGGGAAATAAGAAAAAATCTGATGACCTCAACTGGGGAATTAAAACCTGGGAGGCTTCAAATGGAGATACGGGAATTAGAATCTTCGTTCTGTTGGGAAATAACTCTACGGGGAGAGTGCTTATTCTGCCGGGGAAATCAGGAGCTTGGGTTGTATGCCAATCTACTGGGGATTCCTTGTTTTGTGGAGAACTCTACTGGTGATGAAAATTTAGAGTATTCGGGCTCCGTTGGGGAAGAAGGTTTAGAGTACTCCGGCTCCGCTGGGGATCGGGAGTTTAGAGATTTAACTTTGATGGGAATTTTTAAACTTAACTCCGCTGGGGATATGTATTTCAAGGTTTTAGCTCTGTTGAGGATCTGAATGACATACTGTAGGGGGATTTCTTCTGGAATAGCCTAAATACGTTTTCCTATACTTTCGACCTATCAGTAATTATCCTTTGTTATTTCGTTTTATTTGTAAGCAGTGATTATATTCAAATGCATATGCTTTTTTAACAAACCACTAGACGTTTTCAAATAAAACATAAGTGTAAAAAAGAAATGAAAGGAAAGCAAATTTCCGCAATTTGAAGTATTTGTATTAACTTTTATAAGTATTTTTGTACAAAGGATACAGACATCCTAGTAAGAGAATGTTGCTGTAAAATTGAGAAAAAATTTATACAAAGAAAGATGGCTATGTGTAACAATTCCATGGGATTCCCATTCTGCTATAGCCTTCACAACTCTGAGTATCTTTTTCCATTTGTTGCTTCGTCCGTGGATGATTGGATTGATCAGAAGCTTGGAGTTTGGTCATGAAGAGATTGTCCTTAAAGTGATCCGACGAGACATAGTCATACGCTTTAATTCCCTAACTTTTGCCTAGACCACCCTTTTGGGTTTTCAGTCCACCGGGAAACCCTTTTTTGCCCAAGTCGCCCTTCCAGGTTTTCAACTTGACGGATGTAAAGATTTTTTTTATTTATCCCTAATTTTTGCCTGAACCGCCCTTTCGGGTTTTCAATTCACAAGGATGCCCATTTTTGCCCAAGTCGCCCTTTCGGGTTTTCAACTTGTCGGGTCATTTTATGCATAGTATTTTTTGACTATGTCTGCGTTCGCAGGATGCGACAAGTCGTCGACGTCCATGATGGTTAGAATCATTGCCCCACCAGAAAAGATGTTCTTGATCACAAATGGTCCTTCGTAAGTAGGAGTCCACTTGCCCCTGGGATCACTTTGCGGCAAGATGATCCGCTTGATTACAAGATCTCCGACGTGATATACCTAATGCCTGACTTTCTTATTGAAAGCCTTGATCATCCGTTTTTGATACGTCTAACCATGACAAATAGCAATAAGTCGCTTCTCGTTGATCAGATTAAGTTGATCAAGCCGGGTCTGAATCCAATCGTCTTCACTTAAACCAACATCCTTCATAATCCTCAAGGAAGGAATCTGAACTTCCATAGGTAAGATAGCTTTCATGCCATATACCAAAGAAAAAGGGGTTTCCCCGATTGAAGTACGCGCCGTGATACGATATCCGTGTAGAGCAAACAGTAACATCTCATGCCAGTCCTTGTAGGTGACTGTCATTTTTTGAATGATTTTCTTGATATTTTTGTTCGCGGCTTCAACAGCACCGTTCATCTTTGGCCGATAGGAAGATGAATTGTGATGTTGAATCTTAAACTGCTCGCACAGGGCGGTGATCACGGTGTTGTTCAAATTTGTACCGTTGTCCGTGATGATCCTTTCGGGGATACCATACCGGCATATCAGGTTCTGCTTGATGAAGCGTGCCACCACATTCTTTGTAACGGAGGCGTAGGAAGCTGCTTCGACCCACTTGGTAAAATAA
Source organism: Vicia faba (assembly GCA_948472305.1). NCBI lineage: Eukaryota > Viridiplantae > Streptophyta > Magnoliopsida > Fabales > Fabaceae > Vicia > Vicia faba. Next base: position 654,318,418 of record OX451736.1, on the reverse strand, counting down.
TCAATAGCGACCAAGATGAAGCGATGTCCGTTGGATGCCGTAGGCTTGATCTCTCTAATCATGTCGATCCCCCATATTGCGAATGTCCAAGGAGCTGTCAAAATGTTGAGAGGAACTGGAGGAATATGTACCTTGTCGGCATAGACTTGACATTTGTGGCAAGTACGGGAATGTTGATGACAGTCAGCTTCCATGGTAGACCAGTAGTAGCCTGCTCTTAGAATCTTCTTAGCCATCGTATGTCTGCTCAAGTGGGTGCCAAATGTGCCACTATGTATTTCGGTCATGATCAACTCTGCTTCAACCTTGTCCACACAATGAAGTAGAATACAATCATGGCTGCGCTTATAAAGGATACCATTGCTCAGGAAGAACTTGGCAGCAAATCTCCATAAGAACTTTTTGTCATTGACGGAAGCTCCTTCAGGGTATTCTCGAGTCTGGAGATACCTTTTGATTTCATAAAACCAGGGTTGTTCCACTACTTCTTCGGTATTAATCTCATGAAAGTGCACAGGTTCGTCCATTCGCTCGATGGTGATTTGGGGAGCCTCATTATCCCAGTTGAGTTTAAGCATGGAAGACATTTTAGCCAGAGCATCTGCTAACTGATTTTCTTCTCGCGGGAAGTGCTCAAAGGTAATCTTCTCGAAATGAGGCAAAAACGTCAAGACATGTTATTTGTATGTGATAAGATTAGGATGTTTAGTGTCCCATTCTCCTTTGGTTTGACTGATAACCAAAGATGAGTCCCCAAATACGACCAAAGATTTGATTCCTAGGTCAATTGCAGCCTTGAGACCAAAGATGCAAGCTTCATACTCGGCCATGTTATTGGTGCAGCTGAAGCAGAGTCTAGCAGTGAAAGGTGTATGGCAACCTTCCGGAGAAATAAGTACCGCACCGATACTGTTGCCAAGTGCATTTGAAGCACCATCAAAGTATAGGGTCCATCAGGATCCTTGTTCAGGTCCGTCATACGGTCTGTTACCTTCAATGTTGTTCAATGTCATAATGTCCTCGTCAGGGAAGTCGAATCTCATAGATTGGTAATCTTCGATGGCTTGATGAGCTAGATGGTCAGCTAGTACACTCCCCTTTATAGCTTTTTGGGTTGTGTACTGGATATCATACTCTGTCAGGATCATTTTCCATCTAGCGATTCTTCCAGATAAAGCAGGCTTCTCGAAGATATACTTAATCAGATCCATTTTAGAAATCAGCAAAGTGGTATGTGTCAACATATACTGCCTTAGCCGACGAGCAGCCCATACCAAAGCGCAGCTAGTTTTCTCGAGCAGTGAGTAGCGAGTCTCACAGTCGGTAAACTTTTTGCTAAGGTAATAAATGGCATGCTCTTTTCGACCAGACTCGTCATGTTGGCCCAGTACGCACCCAATTGAATTATCCAAAACAGTCAGATACATGATTAACCGCCTTCCTTCGACGGGCGGCATCAAGATAGGAGGTTCCAGCAAATACTCCTTGATCTTATCAAAAGCAACTTGACAATCATTGTTCCATTCAACCACCTGATCTTTCTTCAACAGCTTGAAGGTTGGCTCACAGGTAGATGTTAGGTGAAAGATGAACCTCGCAATATAGTTTAAGCGTCCCAAGAAACCTCTAACTTCCTTTTCAGTGCGGGGGGCAGGCATTTCTTGTATAGCTTTGACTTTAGCAGGATCAACCTCAATGCCTTTGTTATTGACGATGAATCCCAAAAGTTTACTAGACCTGACTCCGAAAGTGCACTTGCTAGGGTTCAGTCTGAGCTTATACTCCTTCAATCTGACAAACAACTTTTGCAGATGGTCAAGGTGTTCTTCTTCTGTCTGTGAACGGGATATCATGTCATCTACGTAGACTTCTATCTCATGATGTATCATGTCATGAAACAAAGCTACCATGGCTCGCTGATAGGTTGCCCCGGCATTCTTCAGTCCGAATGGCATCACCTTATAGCAGAAGATACCCCACTGCGTGACAAAGGTAGTCTTCTCCATGTCTTCGGGGGCCATTTTGATCTGGTTGTATCCTGAGAATCCATCCAGGAAAGAAAATACCTTATGTTGAGTTGTGTTGTCAACCAAGATGTCAATGTGTGGTAGTGGAAAATCATCTTTAGGGCTAGCCCTGTTTAAGTCTCGATAGTCTACACACATTCTGACTTTGCCGTCCTTCTTAGGCACGGGCACAATGTTAGTAACCCATTGTGGATAGGAAGTAACAGCCAGAAATCCAGCATTGAATTGCTTCATCACCTCAGCTTTGATCTTTTCAGACATGTCAGGCCTCATTCGGTGGACCTTTTGTTTGATTGGTGGACAGTATTCTCTTGTAGGGAGACGGTGAACCACAATATCTGTATCTAGTCCCGGCATGTCTTCATAGGGACAGGCAAAGATCTCAACATATTCATTCAGCAGCTGAGCTAGACGCTCTTTGACACATGGCTCCAGGTTGGCACCCACCTTAACCTCTTTCTTATCTTCCTCTGTTCCCAGATTGATGGTTTCTAGCAACTCTTCATGGGGCATAATAGCCCTCTCTTCTTGTTTCAAAAGTCTGGCTAACTCTCCAGGCACTTCACAGTCTTCATCAACTTCGTACTCGGCATGATTGACCAAATCTTCAGAGTCACCGAAGGCTAAAGCAGAATAGTCACCCATAGAATTCGGAGTGGATGGGTACCTGCATTTTGTGAGTGTGGGTGTGTGTAAGGGATATCCATCCTTAAACAAAACAAAATGTAAAAGGAAAGAAAATGAACACAACAGTTTATAGATGAAAACGTCCAATGATTCACTTAAAAATGGCATATGATAATGAAGAAATCAAGCCCTTACAAATGGACCTATATGCCCCGGGTAAGGAATAAGGTGAAAATAGTGTACGAATTGATTAATTATTACAGACCAAAATGGGAAATTGTTCAAAGATAAATTACTGGTTGATGAAAGTGATGGGAACAAAGTCTTTCGCTTCCCAGTTGCTTAATCCTCCTTCAACGGTTGGAAAGATCCAATCTTCAAAGTTTTCTTCTTCATCATTATCTTCTAAGGCATTAATTCCATGGTGAGTGATTTTTACGGGTGGTCCTCCAGCCCGGGAGCGACGCACAGCTTTTTGGCCAGCAGCAGTAAAACCTAGTCCGAACTTGTCCGTCTTATGAGAAAAATCAGGCAGTTTCCCCCACACTGTACTCCTTCCTTCTTTGATTACAGCCTCTGTATCTTTGAGAGATGCCATCCTAGACACATTCTTGGAAATGATAGGCCCATCAATTATTGCCTTTGCAACTGCGACTTCAAGAGAAACCTATTCAAAATGTTGGAAAGGTGTTTCTATGAATTCTCCGTCTAACTCCACATAACAGGAGGAGTTAAGGTGACTTATCATGTACTCTTCCTCCCCATGAACCGTTATGATCTTACCCTGAACTGGATACTTTAGCATTTGGTGCAGAGAGGAAGTGACTGCCCCAGCATTGTGGATCCACGGCCTTCCCAACAAGCATGAATATGAAGGACGGATGTCCATCACATAAAAGGTAGAGTTGAAAATTTATGTGCCCACTTTGATTGGAATGTCCACTTCTCCGTGAACCATCCTCTTAGAACCGTCGAAGGCTCTAACATTGATGTTACTGGGCTTTAGGGTCAAACCTTCACAGTCCAATCTGTCCAACGCCTTCTTCGGTAGCACATTTAAAGATGAACCGGTGTCAACCAGAACATAGGCAAGTGTGGTCCCTCTGCATTCTACCGAGACATGTAGCGCGTCATTGTGCTTCCTTCCCTTAGGGGTCAAATCAACATCAGAAAAACCAAGACCATTATCAGTTGTAAGGCTAGCCATGCACTCTTGAAACTGGTCAGCAGAAGTTTCTTGAGGCACGTGTGCCGTCTTTAGAAATTTGATCAAGGCTTTAGCATGAGCCTCAGAGCAGAGTAGGAGAGCCAGCATGGAGATTTTGGAAGGGGTCTGCCCTAGCTTCTCCATGACATCGTAGTCACTCTTCTTGATTATCTTTAAGATTTCTTCCATCTCTTTTAGGGTGGTTTCGGGGATAACCACAGTCTGAGCCTTCGTCCTGACAGGCGCTTCTAGTATCCCCTTACCTTTATTGGTAGTAACATCAGAGGGTCTGGCTTCTGGAGCATCCAATTCTTCAATTACCGGGCTTTGCACAGATGGCTTGACAGGCGCAGAAACTCTCAAGGGTCCGAAGACTGCCCGTGGGGGAGAAATCTCCGGGGAGAAGATCCTTCCGCTGCAAGTTATCTTGCTCGTTCCTGCAATATTCCCTATATCAGGGGTTTCATCATCGGAGTTTTCTTGGACTGATTCAATCTGCTTGATACCATGGTAGAAGATTTCTCCTCCATAATTCCATGGTATCGTCTTGTTAGATTTATACGGGACAGGCCCCGACATGGTGATTTTCAACGGTACAAACTTAGGATCAGGCGTAATCTTAACAGGCCTTTTGTAGGTCTTAGAAAGATCGTCGGAGATGGTTATTATAGCAATGTCATTGGTTGTAGTATCAAAGGTAGCAGGAGTAACTTGAGTGATAGTAGCAACAAGATTCTTTTGAAAGAGGATCTCTTGGGTATCCATCAGGCGTTGGATGCCTGATTTCAATAGTGGGCAGTCAGCTTGCAAGTTTGAACAAAAGTAATAGTCTTTTCGACAGCCTGGGAATATCCCGGATTTCATCAAATTCACTTTAATTACTAGTAACGGAGTCAAAAGGTCATCAATAGTGGTAACATGAAGATCTTCCATAACGGCATGGACATTATGACCGTGCTTCGGCATTGGGGCAGAAATCACATTCAGATTTTCGGGCGCATCAAATTCTACCTCCTTGGTGTCTATCAAGTCTTGGATCTTGTTTTTAAGATCCCAACTGTTGTTGGTATCATGCCCTATACTGTCTGAGTGGTATGCACATTTTGCATTGGAATGATAATAAGGAGAAGATGTATTAGGGTTTTTCAGCGCTTCTTTCAAGCTGGTAAGGTTCAGTTTTAACAGATGAGGAAGGACTTGAGCCGGTGTCATATTGATTCGGGTGAATTGTCGTTGTGGCCTTTCTAACCTTTGCTGATTAGCTCTTAGTTGATTGTTGCGAGGTTGATCGGTTGAAGAGTTATGAATCATCACAGCCCCCACCGTTGGTCGGCGCTCTGTTCTTCCTTGATTTTTCTGGGAATAAACAGCAGAAGCTTCTTTCTTGTTTGGGAAGGTCTTCTTAATAGCAGTGGAAGCGGAGGCATCCTTCTGAATTTTACCACTTTTAATGCCAGCTTCGACCCTTTCACCGGTCAGAATTAATTCGGTGAATCCTACAGATGAACTCCCGATTAAATGATTAAAGAATGGACCGGACAGAGTCCCTAAAAACATGTCAACCAACTCTCTATCTGACAATGGCGGCTGCACCCTTCCAGCCAAATCCTGCCACTTCTGGGTATACTCCTTAAATCCCTCATTAGAGGCCATACCCATACTCTGTAGTTGAGTACGAGTAGGCGCTAAATCTGCATTGTATTGGTATTGTCGGTAGAACGCATCAGCCAAATCTTCCCAGTTATGGACATCAGATCTCTCAAGTTGATAGAACCAGTCCAATTGCGTGCCTGACAAACTATCTTGAAAAAAATGGACCCAAAGATCCTTATCAGATGAGTGAGGTTGGATCTTTCTGACGTAGGATCTCAGATTCATCTTTGGACAGGACAAACCGTCATACTTAGCAAATTTAGGTACTTTGAACTTGGGAGGAATGACGATCCCAGCAACCAACCCTAGTTCTTCGAAATCTAAACCAGGTACCCTTTGCAACTCCATGGCTGCCAACCGATCCTCAAGATTTTTATACTTATCATTCGCCGGGGGATATTGCTGTTCGGAGTAATCTTCATCCTCTTCCTCTTCTTCTTCAGCTTCAGATTCGGAGGGCATTGCAACTCCTTTTCCTTTACCAACCCCTTCGTCGGACGTTGAGGGAAATTCCAGAACTCTCCTAGCCTAATGCTCAAATCTCCTTCCCATAGTCGCCACACTAATTATTTTCTTTTTCTTCCTTTCTGGTTCCTTCTCTTTCTCTAACAGTGCTTTAAGATCCTCTTGACCCTTTGCTAAGGTCATGAGGAGTTGTTAGAATTGCGAATTCTGTGCTTGCAGATCTTTAACCGTCTTCTCCAAATCCATCTTGCTGAAATAAACAGCAGAAAGATAAGGAAACCTGGTGTGAAGACCTATTTATGCATATGATGAATGATATGTTATTCATGTAATGCATTCAAGGATTCAGAAATTCAAATTTGTTGCAGACAAAAAGAACACACGTCATATTAATAAGAAGAAATTTGCTAGTACATAAATGCCCCATGGGCAAAATATTACAAAATTCTTAATGTAAAAAGACATTGCGCATCCTCTTTGGCGCGATGTAAGTGTTGAGAGTTTCCTCTTCGTGAAGCTGGCGGGTAAGTTCCAAAACCTTCTTCTCACTGGCATAGAAGCTGGCTTCAAAAGTATTCCGTTCTTCTTTGAGTTCTATCCAACTTTTTTGTAATTCTTCCAATGATGTTGGCATGTCAGGATGTAGGAGGGTGTATGGAACCTCTCCTTCCATAACGGGCTCTTTGATCACGGGGAGAATGTGAGGGTAAGGCATCATAAGACTCTGGGTGCGGGTTCGTACCCACTTGAGATAAGGCTCAAGGGGGATGGAATTCATGTGCGCCAGTGTCTTACTATCCATCTTATTGGGCATCCTCCAAGCTCGGATAAACCTTTGTCGAAGTCCTTGCGCATGATTGTCGAAGTCAAAAACTAGGTCAGGAATCAGCATATCATGAGGGCCATCCCTTCGAGCATATCCAAATTGTCTTAGAGCTAAAGAGGGGTTATATGTAATGCCTCCCCTAATGCCAAGTAATGGGACATTAGGGAATTCTCCACAACGATCAATGATGATGACATTTTCTCTGGACCGAGAACACCAATGAACATCAGAATGTGTTAGGATCATCAACCATTGGGACCACCTTAAACCCTGCTCATTCTTCAAAACCGATTGGGGAAGGTGAGAAATAAACCACCTTGCTAGAAAAGGAGTACAGCACATGAGAGCACCTCTTTTTCTCATTGTTCGTGTGTAAAATGAGTGTAGGATGTCCCCAAGCAATGTAGGCACAGGATTCCGAGATATGAAAATCTTGACAGCGTTCACATCTATAAGCTGGTCAGGGTTTGGGAACAAGACCAACCCATAGATGAGGAGTGCCACAATCTCTTCAAAATCTTGTAGATCTAGAGAATTCCAGCAGTCTTGTGCCTTCTCAAACAGAAACTTTGCCAAGAAACCCTTGACACCACTTCTGGTTTCCCAATGTCCTTTGATATCAGATGGTTGCAAGTGTAATTCTTGAGCAACATCTTCAGGCTTTGGTTCTCTTTCCGTACCGTTGTAGGGTAGTTGATGGAGAATAGGAATTCTCAGGAGTTGAGAAAATTCCTCCAAAGTAGGTACTAGTTGGTAATCAGGGAATGTGAAACAGTGGTGTAAGGGGTCAAATTGGAAGAGAACTTTCACCATGTCTTCTTCAATGTTGGAGTTGACCAAGTTGAGAAGTCTACCATGTCTTTTACTGAAAAGAAAACTCTATGGAATCTTAGAAGTAATCTCCTTGAGTTGAGGAGGGATTCTCACAAGGTTGACTTGAATTGTTTTCCTGCGAAGAGATTCCATGACCTACAAAACAGGAACAAAGATGAAGATCCAAACCCTTGAAATGGTTAGTGGATGCATATGATGCTTTATGATGTTCATGATGTATGCACAAGAATATGTACAAACAAGTCACACAAGATCCTAGTTTCAGGCTTGCATGAGGCTTCATAGGTAAGTACCCTCTTGAAGTTAGTTGGCTCAACCTGTCCTATAAATAGTAACCGAGTTCTAAGGAGCTCAATATCACTAGATTATTTTCTGTGTTCATTGTTTTGGTTTAGCCACTTAACTGGCGACCAAAATATTCCAAGAAAACAACCCTCAATGAGTGTAGTATCGAGTATCTACCAACTTCGGACTGCACCAAAGCCGGTCATCTCACTACCCCTAAAAAAGGCCAAGATGGTCAAGTAAGGTTCTAAGAGTTCATTAGTGCTTCATGACATCACTCAGCGGCCCCGTAGTCTCTTTGATTAACTCAAAGGCTACTGGTACCCACAAATATGTCGTGCTAATATAGCTATTGCTTCAACCATGTCGGTATACCCCGCACAGTTTCCACAACATATTGCTATTTACCTATGAATGTTTCCCAAATCCGGGTAGAGGATTTCAAACCCAAACAATAGAGCCAAGTATAAAGCAATCAAGGAAATCAAGATAAGCATGCAAAGGTGATCTAAAACCCTAAGGTAACCCCACTTTTAGAATTTTCCCCAACAGAGTCGCCAGTTCTGTGATACGGTGGGAGAACTGACTTGAGGTTTTTGCGTTTTGTATTCGCAAATGTTTCGGATTAGCAAGAGTCACCACCGACTTTTTATTTTATCCTAAGGAAAGGTCAAAAAGCACAGGAAAGACCTTTGAGATGTTTTCTTGGGTTCGGGGAGTAGATTATGAAAAGGGAAGGTGCAAGCACCCTTTTCATCCATGGTTATCCATGGGCTCTTAGTTACTTGTTTAGATCACTTGCTTTGCTTTTCCAATTGTTCGAAATGGTGCTTTGTGAGTGGTTTTGAAAAGAGGCCATCATTGTGGCAACCTTTGTAATGATTCTTGTTTGAATGTATACAAAGGTATTTTTTGTCTTTTGAAAAAGTTTCAATGTTTGAAAGTTTGTTGTGGATAATGTTTTGAAATGGTATTGTAAAGTGTATTTGGAAATAGCAAGGATGTTTTTGCAAGCTTTTTGATCAAGTAACTAAGAGCTATCTACCCTATTTTACTCAAAGATCATTCCTAATGTTTTTAACCCTTTTGACAGTTTTGTTTCACCATTGCATTTGGTGAACAACCTTGTGTTAGGATGTTAAACGGGACAGACGCGGGTCATCGTATAGACCATGATAGCAATTGTGTCAAGTATTTTTAGCAAATTTTTGAGGGACTTGATCATTTTTGTTTAGGCAACTAAGATAGCGTCATCGAGGGACTATGATCTTTTGTTTTGTTTTTGTTTTGCCAAAGTACCCAACATGCATACCATGGCCCATTTTTTAAGGCAACAAGTGGATTGTAACCCTAGGGGTGCAAGTGTGCATTGTGTTTGATTTTCATGCATATTTGTCTTTGATTAGGTCAAGCTATTTGTTGATTTGGATTTTTGCATACAAACCCTAATTCTCTAATCATGGCATAATTAAAAGCGTAAAGTGCGAGAATTTAAAATTCTAAGCTATTACAACATGATTTTAGGGATGGGGGTACAATTTTGAATGGGGGTATTTGACAAGAAATATAAACCCTAGTTTACTATTACATCCAAATTGAATTTAATTGCATGAATATAAAATGGACAATATTTAAATAAATAAAATAAATATTAAATAATATGTATTATGCAAAAAAAGGTTTTTATTTGTTTATGTATATGAAAGTATTTAATGTAAAAAAGTATAAAGAAATAAATAAAATATTTATTTTAAATGTCTAAGGGAAAACCCTAATTTCTTTAAGAGATAAACATATTATATTATTTATATACAATAAAATATATTAATATGTACAAAATGAAATATACTTAAAAAAAGTATTTTTTAGTATAAAAAAAATGTAATGTCTTATATTTTTTATTCTAGAGTATTTACAAAATAAAAAGTATATATTTATTATGTGTATATTAATCAAATTAAATATGTACAAAATAAAATAAAATATGTACAAAATAAAATAAAATATGTACAAAAATAAAATATATTCAAGAAAATATTTTTAGCATGAATAAAAATAAAGAACAAAAATAAAAGTATAAACTACATATTATTTTCAAGTCTTAATAAATAATATAAAAGTATTCAAATACTTTTCAAGTTAGAACAATTAAAATAAAATGCCAAATAAATGTAAAAAAATTATGAAAATATTTTTAAGCATTTTTTATATTTGGAAATAAATAAACAAAATCAGAAATTAAAACAAAAATGTGAAAATGTGAAAATACAAGAAATTGGGCCAGGGGGTGCAAAAATGAAAATGGGAGGTGCCAAGAGTGAGCCAGGCCAAGCCCAGCCCACCACTTCATCTTCTTCCTCCAGCATTTTGAAAATACGTGCGCGCCTGTACAAACTTGGATATCCTGTATACGTGATCTATTGCAAAAACATACAACATCAAACTTGTAGAGAATTGCAAGACGATTCCAACCATATAAACAACTAATCCTAACTCTCAAAGACCAGAGAGAATTTCTCTGGCCCTAAAATCTGACCTAGTTTTTTCAGCATGTTCATGGATGAAATTCTCCTAGCACACTTAATATAAATGAAAGCTGAGCATATGTATGGCTTCCTAGCAATGAACACTACATTTTTTATTCATAAACCTAAGGCTAAATGTTCCTAAATAGAGAGATAGAAAGTGAAGAAAAACCTGTTTCAGTTGGATTCGTGTAGGGCAATGCAGTGCTTCTCAACAAGTTTTGAGATTTCTGGTAGCTTGCTTGAACTCCACTTGACCTTTTCCAATAGCTAGCTTGCCTTGAATGTCCTTGAATCAGCCTATAGAACTCAACCTGCAAAAGCTTGAAATGAAAATGGTGAACACTTTAAATGGAGTTACAGTTGGTAATGGAGGTTTGGGATAGCTTGAGTGAGTTGAATGGAAAGTGTTTGAAGCAAAATGGGGCAAAACGCACAAGCCAAATGAGTTGGGGAACTCAAGTTGTTGCACCTACCCTGTTTTGCCAAAGAAGTGTGATTTCTGGCTATGGGGTGTTTTGGGGCTCAAGCACTCGTGTTTCTAGCTCAAAGGGTTGTGATAAAGATGTTTTGAATGTTTGTGTAAGTTTGTCTTTGCTGGTTTTCAAGTTCTAAGCATTTGGACAAGTTTCTTGTTTTTGAAGCAAGAAAGTGGAAGTGAGGTTACAGGCTTGTACAGGCCATCTTATCACCCTGCATACAATCCTCTTGGCCCCTCTAATTAGTAGATTTGTTTAGCTGCAAGAGATTTGGCTCTATGCTCAAGGATTGATGGTTTGACATAAAGCACACTTTTGCAAAAATGGAAATGTGCCTTTTAACATTTAGGGATTAAACTTGTGTACAATATCCTAATGACCAAGACAATGCATTAGCTCAATGTATTTGCATTAAATTATGGTGTTTGAAATGGTTTAGAGGCCTTCAAACTAGTACAAGGCATGCTGGTTTGAAAATGCAACTTGAGTGAACATGATTTTGCCATGGATACAAAGTGAGTTTTTGCCAACTTCAAGCATTTGATTCTCCCTAACCAAAAATGTGTTTGAGGAGTTATTGGACAATTTGGAAAGATTTCAACATGATATATAATACATATTTGAAATTTAACTTGAGACTCCAAGTGGAACTATGTGAAAAATGGCCAAGAAGATAGGTCAAAATCTTGCCTAAACTAGGGCAAAATTTCACTAAGTTAAGAGTTTTAGGGACCCTTGTTCCAAAATTCATAACTTGAGATCCAAGCTTATTTTGAGAAAACTTTGTGAATCAAAGTTGTAGAATTTGTGGAGGACTACAACTTTCATGTTGTAAGTTTTGTTTGAATCCATTTGCATCATGGTGAAAATGTGGGGCAAAGTTAGGAAAAATTAAGAAAGTTTCATAACTTAGAAAAATTCTAAGTTATGCAAATTTTCAATTTCAAACCCTAATTTGCAATTTTGGTTTCCTTGATGAACAAGTTTCCTAATTTTACACATCTTAATGAAAAATGACCCTTGGCACTTGATTTTGACCAAAAAGTCAAAGTTTGACTTTTCAGTGTACAGTCAAATTTTGATCAGTTGACTGAAAAATTCATATGTCAATCCCATGCATTTGAGATCTTTTGAACTTGTTGAATAGGTCAAGATGATGCCATTGAGACCTTGAGTCCTTGGTTGAGCTTGAATTGTCCTTGGCTAGGTCAAAAAGTCAGAAATTGCCTTTATACAGTCAAAACCCTAAAAATGACCATTTTGCCCTTTTGGTGATCTGATCAAATTTCTCGTGGAGTTGTGGTCCAAACTTGATCAAATGGTTCATATGAGTTCATGATGCTGATGTGGGTCAAATTTCACGAGGTTTGACTGTAAATTGGCCACAGTTGACTTTTCCCCAATACAGTTGATTTCTAGGTCAACTGTCCAATTGACTGGGCAAAAATTTGATTCAAGGCTTGAAACTTGGTATGGACAAACTTATGAGTCCAATATGAAGTATGAAAGTCAATTTGAGCATTGAAGGTCCAAAAATCCTTGTGCAAACTCAAACCCTAGGTTTAGGTCATCAGTGCAAGGAGATGTCTTGAGCAGAGCAAACCCTGGCTTGATCTTGAGTTCCAAGAGCCTTGTGATGAGAAGTGTTGATAAAAAGAGAGGGAAAATTTTAGGGTACAACAATATGTTTTTTTGTAGAGGTCTTTTAACATTGAAGATACCCGTAAAAAGTATATAATGGGTTTGGCTGGAAAAAGACACAGAGGGTGGAGAACATTTTTAACAAACAAGTATCTTAAAGATGATGAAGGAAATTTTCTTGAAGAGGATGCGGAACGTCCAAAGAAATATGAGAACTTCATTACACCTGAAGAATGGGTTGGTTTTGTAGGCCAAAGAAGAGACTAGAATTTCAAGAAAGTGAGTGCCATCAATCGCGAGAGAGCGTCAAAACCCGCATATCCATACAAAAAAGGGCGTTTGGGATATGCTCGCTTAGAGGAAAAAATTGTAAGTAAATATAAACACTACGATCTTATTAATTCTCTCAATGTGTTATAATTGATGATCTTAAGACTTGTGTCAATTCATAGTTAGAAGAGATGAAAAGTGACGCAACATCACTACCAACACATTTGTTATGGAAGGAAGCTCGTGTGGGCAAGGATCAAGTTGTTAATCCCGATCTTCAACATGTGTATGATGAATGTGTAAGTATAAGATTGTGTCTTTAATTAAATCAAATGTTTATTAATATTTAAATAATTTTTTATCTCCACTAATAATTTTTGATATGTAAACGAATTACAGGAGACCTTGTCGCAATCAGTATCCCCAGGTGAGGATCAGGATACCAGGAGCATACTTAGTCGAGCACTAAATATTGCTGAGTATTCGGGTCGGGTGAGGGGTAAAGGTCATGGTGTGACTCCAACCTATTTGTATAAGCATCCAAGGAGAAGAATTCCTAGCAATGCAGAAGTGATGCAAACATTGCAGGATTTACAAGCTCAAGTCGGTGAGTTGCAGAAGGATAAAGAGAGATATATGGCGGAAAAGAGCAGTTCACAGTTGAAAGAAACTAGTGATAAAGCTAGTATCAACTGTCAGCATAAATTTCCCGAGGTAATTTTCAATATATATTCGTTATTATTATAGAATAGTCACTTCTAACGGTTATTATTGGTTTAGGGCATTTCATCTTGCCCACTATACCTATCGTCGCCAACTTATCAACTAGTTGGAAAAGGAAAAGTCCATAACACTTTGGGAGATTTAATTCACCATAGACCACTTCCGGATGGACACATGAAAGTATTGGTTGATATTGCTTTAGATATGGATGCGTTGCTGCCGGTACCTGACATTGTTGCTGAGACCACATTGCTGCGAGATGTAATAGGATCTTTTGTTGCATGGCCATCGAACCTCATTTTCATAGATGATCAGGTATGTTGAAAACCATTATGAATCTTTAAGTCTTCAACTGTCAGTTCTGACTTCAGTTATTTCCACGGTAATTATAGACTCCTACAAAACCCGCATCTAAGGGTAAAGGGATTTTGCGACACGACGAGTCTGATGTATCACAAAAAGAGATACGTTTAAAGTGTTAATTATATGATCCGAATAAAAAACTGCATAATTTTATAATTTAACTGAGTCTATATGATTTTTAGGTACCTTTTCAAGGGTCACAACAAGTGAGCTAGAAAACCGTTGGCGGGCCACCCAAGAAAAGGGTTCCTACTAGATTTTTCCCTCGATATCGGCAGTGTCTTGAAACAATAATGGGAACAACAGATTTGATGTATGGTGGTATTCGTAAAATGGATATGGATCAAGGTATCTTTGGTTTTCCTTGCAACGAAATAATTGGACATGAGGACGTGGAAGAGATTTTCTGTCATAAAGAATTAGGCGTCAGTATTATGCACACATACATCCGGTAACCCCATCTTTATATTATGTAATTAGCTGAATTTTTTTTTAAACATTTCAATGAATATAGTCTAATATTAATTATGTTTTTATTTAAGGTTGTTATATGAAAAATTGATGCGCGGGAATCAATTGTTAAACAGATTCCATTTCGTGTCTTCCTCCCGTGTCAGCGGAGCGACAATTGGTAGGGAACCGGATTCAGTAAGAGAGCACTTAGTCAAAAGATTCATGGCAACTGGCAGTACAGAAAGCTTATATCTTTGGGCGTATAATATTATTCCTACAGGGTTAGATTTTCATTCTAAGTTCATTTTAATATTTGTAATTTTTGCATAGAAAATTTTCTTCTAAACTGTTGTTTTAATTTATAGACGTCACTGGTTGTTGGTTGTTATCGATCCTATAAAAGAAGTGGTCTATTATCTGAATTCGGTTGACGGTGATTGGACAAATTATCTGGATATGAAGTTAATGATTGATACGTAAGTGAGATTATTCTAAATATTTGTGTGTATTTATATATTTAATTATTTCTGTGACATTGTTCTAAATATATATTTTTATTTTGTTAGAGCGATACAAGTATTCCGGTGTCAAAGAGAAGCTCAGGTACGACGGTCTAAATCAAACAACATTAATTGGATCAAAGTGCAGGTATATTAATTTCCACTATTTTGCTTATAATATTTATGGTATTTGATAAAACAATACAACTACATATTCTTATTTGTTTTTCTATGTAGTGTCCTCAACAGCAAAACGGTATAGATTGCGGATACTTTGTTATGCGGTTTATCAAAGAAATCCTTCAACTGAATCAAATAGAGATTTCAGTCACGGTATGGATTTATAACTTAGGATTTGTTTTATTATTTCTCAGATATTTCATACAATTTTTTACTTTTAACTAAATCATGCATATTATGTTTTGTTATGTAGTACTTCGATGAATACAAATGTGCATATTACACAAAACTTCAGTTGGAAGAAATTGTGTCAATATTTTATTGAGCAGAGAATCATATAAGGTATGAATACATTATAATGTGAAATGTGTTATGAATACGTTACATGTGTACATGGAATACCATATTGACCGTGTTATTATGTTCAAACCTTGCAGGACCAGGACCTTAATACATAATTGACCGTGTTTCTTTCATACATTAGGACTGGTTTAGTTGTTGTTAGGGTTGATTTTGTAAGACTGATTTTGAGTTACAATGCTGATAACAATGGTTTTTATATATTTTGAGGTACAAAAATGGTGTATATATATTTTGGATTACAATGGTATACAATGCATTACTGCGGTTTATGAATGACAGGTTATGGCAACTAGTTTATATAAATAATATGCTGCAAACAATGCAGATATATGAATTATATAAATTATACCTCTAAAAAAACACCCTATGAAAGCGCTTTTTCAAGAAAAACGCTGTCTTAGGTAACCTATGAAAGCGCTTTTCCACAAAAAGCGCTGTCTAAGGTAAACATATGACTGCGCTTTTCCAGGAAAAAGCGCTGCTAAAAGACCACCTATGAAAGCGCTTTTCCAGAAAAAAGTGTTGCTAAAAGCCTACCTAAGAAAGCGCTTTTCCATAAAAAAGCGCTGCTAAAAGAAAACTTATGAGAGCGCTTTTCCAGAAAAAAGCGTTGCCTTAGGTAGACCTATGAAAACGCTTCTTCATAAAAAAGCGCTGTGAAAAGCCTACTTAAGAGAGCACTTTTTAGAAAAATTAGTGTATTAGGTAGACCTACGAAAGCGCTTTTCATTAAACAAAAAGCGCTGCTAAACCTATAGCAGTGCCACCTACGAAAGCGCTTTTAAGCATTTTTAAAGGCCAAAAAAAGCGCTTTCGTAAGTCTTTTTCGGCGTAGTGATAGTTAGTACACCTTAATTGATATTAGTGAACTTTGTTTGCATAAAGAAATCAGGACCACGGCTCAATACAAACAAAATTGCCAAAAGCATGCTTTATGTAAATGGCATTGTTAACTTTTTGCCAAAAATGGATTAAACCTTTGTATAATGCTTCATAGATCAGAATAAAGCCTTATTCCAATGTGTTTGCATTTAATTTATGAGTGTAGAAGAGATTAGAACCTATAAATCAAGTACAAGCATGCTTTGGACAGAAATGCAAGTTGTAGCAATGTGCAAAATGCCTTGGGCAAAAGTGATATTTTTCCATTTTCAATCCTTCGATTCTCCCTAACCACAAATGATCTTGGAGAGTTCTTGGACATTTTGGAAAGCTTGTAACATAATATACAATCCATATTTGAAATTCATTTTGATATTCCACTTGGAACTATGTGAAAATTTTCCATGAAGATAGGTTAAAATCCTGCCTAAACTAGGGCAAAATTTCACTAAGTTAGAAAGTTTTTGGACCCCTATTCACAAAATCATAACATGAGATCCAAGCATCTTTTTGGAAAACTTTGTGCATAAAAGTTGTAGATATTGTGGAGGATTACAACTTTCATGTTGTAAGTTTTCTTTGAATCCAATTGCATCATGGTGAAAAAGTTGGGAAAAGTTGGTAAAAAATAAGAAATTTTCATAACTTAGAAAAATTCTAAGTTATGAAAATTTTCCATTTTAAACCCTAATTTTCAAATTTAGGTTTCTTGGTGAACAAGTTTCATGTTTTGACACATCTTTATGAAAAATAACCCTTGACTCTTGATTTTGACCAAAAGGTTAAAGTTTGACTTTTTAGTGTACAGTTGATTTTTTGATCAGTTGATTGGAAAATTCATCTGTCAATCCAATGCATTTGAGATCTTTTGAACCTTATGATTAGGTCAATATGATTCCATTTAGTCCTTGAATCCATGCTTGAACCTAATTTGCCATTGGCTAGTTGAAAAATCATAAATTTCCCTTCTGTAGTCAAAACCCTAAAAATGACCATTTTGCCCTTTTGATGATCTGATCAAATTTCTTGAGGAGTTATGGTCCAAACTTGATAAAATGGTTCATATGAGTCTATAATATTGATGTGGATCAAAAATTATGAGGTTTGACTTTTTATTGGCCACAGTTGACTTTTCCCCCAATACAGCTGATTTATAGGTCAACTGTCCAATTGACTGGGCAAAACTTTGATTCAAGGCTTGAAACATGGTATGAGAAATCTTAGAAGTCCAAAATGAAGTATGAAGGTAAAATTAAGCATTAAAAGTCCAAAAATCTCTGTGCAAACTCAAACCCTAATTTCAGGTCATCAGTGCAAGGAGATGTCTTGAGCTGAGCAAACCCTAATCTTGTCTGGAGTCCAAAGAGTCTTGTGAAGAAAATCTTAATAAAATGAGAGGGAAAATTTTGGGGTACAACAGTCTTGAATTCAAATTTTGTGCTCTCTTTCTTTCTTTTCACTTTTATCACTTTCAAATAGCTATGTGTTCTTACACACACCCACACAATACATTGCAGATCCACATCTACTCTGGATCCCGTTGATAACGATTCTACTATTTCCACTTATGACTTTGAAAATTCAATCTACCAAGCCGAGGACGAAGGTGACGAAGATTGTGAGATACCAGGAGAACTTTCTAAACTGTTAGTGCAAGAAGAGAAAGTTATCCAACGACTTGAAGACCCAGTTGAAGCTGTAAATATGGGTACTGAGACATACAAGAAAGAAGTCAAGATAGGCGCCAACCTAGAGGACAGTGTCAAGAGCAGGTTAATACCAATGTTGCATGAATATGTTGAGATCTTTGCTTGGTCATACAAAGACATGCCAGGGCTTGATATTGATATTATGGTTCACTGTCTCCCGATGAAAGAGGGTTGTGCTCCGATAAAACAGAAAGTTCAGCGTATGGGTCCCGAGATGTCAGGGAAGATCAAGGATGAGGTTATGAAACAGTTCAACACAGGGTTCTTAGCAGTGACATCCTATCCTCAATGGGTTGCAAATGTGGTTCTGGTCCCGAAGAAGGACGACAAAGTACGTATGTGTGTAGACTACAGGGATCTGAACAGGGAAAGCCCTAAAGATGACTTCCCACTTCCTTATATTGATGTTTTGGTCGACAACACTTCTCAGCACAAGGTATTCTCCTTCATGGATGGTTTCTTAGGGTATAATCATATCAAGATGGCACCCGGATACATGAAAAAGACTACTTTTGTTACACAGTGGGGCACTTTATGCTACAAGGTTATGCCTTTTGGGTTGAAGAATGTCGGTGCAACATATCAACGTGCCATGGTAGCTTTGTTCTGCGACATGATTCATCACGAGATAGAGGTCTATGTCAATGATATGATAGCCAGATCACAAACTGAAGAAGAGCATCTGGACCATCTACATAAGTTGTTTGAGAGACTAAAGAAGTATAAGATGAGATTGAATTCGAACAAGTTAACCTTTGGGGTGAGATCCGGTAAACTCTTGGGTTTTGTTGTTAGCGGTAAAGGAATTGAGGTTGATCCCGCCAAGGTTAGAGCTATTCAAGAAATTCCTCCTCCCTGTATCGATAAGGAAGTCAGAGGTTTCTTGGGATGACTGAATTATATTGCCAGATTTATTTCTCATTTGACCGCTACTTGTGAACCGATCTTTAAGTTACTGAAGAAAGATCAGGTAGTGAAATGGAATAACGATTGTCAGATAGCCTTTGACAACATCAAGGGTTACTTACAAGAACCTCCAATTCTAATGCCACCAGTTAAAGGAAGACCTTTGATCATGTACCTAACAGTGCTAGAGAATTCAATGAGGTGTGTACTGGGGCAGCATGACGAGTGTGGTCGAAAAGAGCATGCAATATACTACCTTAGCAAAAAGTTTACCGACTGTGAAATAAGATACTCACTGCTCGAGAAAACTTGTTGCACTTTCGCATGGGTTGTTTACCGACTAAGACATTATATGTTGACCCATACTACTTTGTTGATCTCTAAAATGGATCCCATAAAATATATATTCGAGAAACCCGCTCTCTCCCGAAGAATAGCCATATGGAAAATGGTCTTGACAGAATATGACATTCAGTACACCACTCAAAAAGCAATCAAAGGAAGTGTACTGGCAGATCATTTGTCTCATCAAGTCGTAGACGACTACCAATCTATGAATTTTGAATTCCTGGACGAGAACATTATGCTAGTTACAGATTATGAAGAACCTGGACCGTATGACGGACCCGAGCCAGGATCACGATGGACTATGGTTTTCGATGGAGCTTATAATGCGCTTGGAAATGGAATTGGTGTTGTAATTATATCTCCTCAGGGTTTCCATACACCCTTCACCGCTAGATTATTCTTTGACTAAACCAACAATATGGCTGAATATAAAGCGTGCATCATGGGCATCAAAGTTTCTATTGACCTAAGAATCAAGTTCTTAAGTGTATATGGGGACTCAGCCCTAGTAATCAGCAAAATCAAGGGAGAATGGGATATGAAGCATCCCAATCTCATTCCATACTGAGAGCATGTGTTGACCTTAATCACGTACTTTAAGGAGATCACTTTTAAGCATATCCCACGAGAATAGATTCAGTTGGCAGACGCATTGGCTACCATGTCATCTATGTTCAAAGTCATATGGGATAACGAGGCTTCCAGAATTACCATTAAAAGGCTAGACGAACCTATACACTGCTACGAAGTTGACACTGACAGAGTAGAAGAGAAGCTTTGGTTTCATGAAGTGAAAATATATCTTGAGGCTCAAGAGTGTCCTGAAGGAGTATCTATTAATGACAAGAAATTCCTACGGAGGTTATCAACTAAGGTCTTCCTAATTAACGGAATTCTGTACAGGTGCAATCATGATTCAACTTTTCTTAGTTGTGTGGGCAAGGAAGAGGCAGAGAAGATTATAGAAGATATGCACGAAGGTACTTTTGGTACTTATTCCAGTGGACATACTATGGCTAAGAAAATTCTGAGAGCGGGTTATTATTGGTCGACTAGGAAACTGACTGCCATCACCACTCGAGAACTTGTCACAAGTTCCAGATCTATACTGACAAAGAACATGTGCCTCCAGTACCTCTGAATATCTTGGTTTCTCCTTGGCCTTTTGCAATGTGGGGCATTGATATGATTGGAGAGATCAAATCTACTGCTTCTAACAGACATTGCTTCATCCTCGTCGCCATTGATTATTTCACGAAGTGGGTTGAAGCAGCCTTGTTTGCCTCCGTTACTAAGAACGTTGTTTCCCGGTTCATTAAGCATAACCTTATCTGTCGGTATGGAATCCCCGAAAGGATCATCACTGACAACAGTACCAATATGAGCAACACTATGATCACAAAACTCTGCATGCAGTTCAAGATTAAGCACCACAACTCTTCTCTGTATCGACCAAAGATGAATGGCGCAGTGGAAGCCGCCAATAAGAATATTAAGAAGATTGTGCAGAAAATGGTTGTGACCTACAAAGACTGGCATGAGATGATGTCGTTTTCTCTTCATGGCTATCGCACTTCAGCACAAACATTAACTAGGGAAACCCTATTCTCTCTAGTTTACGGTATGGAAGTTGTCTTACCTGTCGAAGTTTAGATTCCTTCCCCGAGGATTATGAAAAAGGCAGACTTGGACGAAGACAAATGGATTCAGACTAGGCTGGATCAGTTGAATTTGATTGACTAGAATAGGCTTGCGGCTGTTTGGCACAGTCAGATGTACCAGAAGCGTATGATCAAATCCTTCAGTAAGAAAATCAAGCATCGGGTATACCCGACTGGTGACTTGGTAATAAAGTGCATCATCCTACCGCAGGGTGATCCCAGAGGAAAATGGACTCCCACCTATGAAGGGACATTTGTGATCAAGGAGATCTTTTCGGGCGGTGCTATGATACTTACCACCATAGACGGTGAAGATCTTTGACACCCTGTGAACACGGATATGGTTAAAAGATACTACGCATAAAAAATGACCCGCTAGGTTGACTGGCCTAGGCAAAAATAAGGGCATCCCGGCGAACCAAAAGGGTCCAGGAAAAAATTAGGGATATAAATATAAAAGACTGTACACCCGGCAAGTTGAAAACCTGAAAAAGCGGCTTGGGAAAAAAGGGTATCCCGGTGGACTGAAAACCCGAAAGGGAGGTCCAGGAAAAAATTAGGGATTAAAGCGTACGACTAGTTCCCGTTGGATCACTTACGGCCAACATTATTACCAATGTCAAGTTCTAATGGTGCGGATCAATTCAATCAACTTCTTCTGACAAGCGAGGGATGAGATGCTCGGAGACATTGGGGAAATAGGAAAATTGAAATCTGACAAGATCATTTACACATAGCTATATATTTTGTTTCCACTTTGTACTCTTTTCATTTCACGACAATTTCCTCTTACTAGGATTTTTGTCTCTTTATACAACAATCACATGTTTATGGGCAAGCTATCAATATAAACAAATTTCAAAGTTTGAATTTTGTTTTACTTTTTCTATTTTGTTTGCAAAAACGTCCAATGACTAAATTGAATGAACATATGCATATGAATATGATTATTGTTAACAAATATATGCATAAAAATAGGAATAAGCATTTACTCAAGACTTTAGGAGGCAGGATAACGTTCAAGTCGTCCATAAATCCTTACAGGGTAATCCCCAGTAAAGTTTCCCCACAAAGCAGTTTCCATAAGACTATCCCCTGTGGAATCAGCTTCACAAGCTAATCGTCAACAAAGACATATTCCCCGCAAGTCTGAAATCATACTCATCAGCAGATCCCCCTAGCAGACAACGGAGTATAATCTTTTCCCCGTCAATGTCGCCAACCTACAGAGTCCCAATCCTCGTCAAAATACGTCACCAGCACAGTTCACAGGAATTCACTTCCCCAACTAAGTTTATTTCACTAACACTGTAAAATCTCCTGCAGAATTCTCTTCTCCAACCGGATTCAATTTCTCAGCAGAGCATATCCTCAGTAGAGTGTTTCTCCAGCTAGGTTTATTTCCCCAACAGGGTTTATTTCCCCAATAGGATTTATTTCCCCAATAGGATACAGTCTCCCCAACTTGAGTCTATCACTCTGACTACTACAAATCACCGGTAAAAGTTCTCTCTCCAGGAAAGGGTAGCCCAGACCACTATCCTCAGTGATTTTCTACGAAAATCTGAAATAGGACCAAATATCGGTTAATCTTATCCTCCCTGGACGAGTCGACATCCATGTCGATGACTCGGTCAGACATCACCTTAGAAGGTTATCCATCTCTTTTATCCCCAATATGGGTATATAAGAATTAAACTCCCCAGTAGAGCGGTGAACGACCAATGTTCTTGAACTCTTCTCCCCAAGCAGAAATCAGATTCCCCAACAGAGTTTCCTCAAACAGCAAACAGGAGTTCCCAACAGAGACATTCTAAACAAGATTGAAGAATTACTGTCGCCATCCTCAATAGTAGTCCGAGATTTATTTTCCCGATCAAAGATGTTATACAAAGCTATCTATACACCTCAACGACATCTCATTTATCATAGCATATGCATACGAAACGCACGTAGCACATTCTCATTTATTTCGAGAGCATCATTATGCAATGCATTACATACATCATAACATTGCATAAAACTAACTTTGTCTTTTAGGTTTAGTGTGCGAACAGACAAATATTATCAGCAATTTATCAGACATGTTGTAGATCAATTCTCGAAATAGGACGGGGCGACTATCTACGTGACCAGATGATCTCCTTCAGAGGTTTATTCTCACAAGCATTTCCCTCAGAGACTAAATCTGACAAGTAGCTACTTAAGCACCTTCCCCAGAGAGTCATTCTGAAAAATATCTCTTCTAGAAGAAGTCGAGCGTAGACATCTTCTAGTGCATCATTCAGATGAAGTCAAGCGTAGATTCCTTTTGAAACTCTTTTGGACAAAGTTGGGCATAGACTCATTCCAAACATATATTCTAGTCAAAGTCGAGCGTAGACTCATTCTAGTATATCATTCGGATAAAATCAAGCGTAGATTTATTCTGATACTCGTTTTGGACAAAGTCGGGCATAGACTCATTCCAAACATATCTCCTAGACAAAGGTTAGCATAGACTCATTCTAGTACATCATTCAGATAAAATCAAGTGTAGATTTATTATGATACTCTTTTTGGACAAAGTCGGGCATAGACTCATTCCAAACATATCTCCTAGAGAAAGTCGAGCGTAGACTCATTCTAGTACATCATTCAGATAAAATCAAGTGTAGATTTTTTCTAATATTCTTTTTGGACAAAGTCGGGAGTAGACTCATTACAAATGCATCTTCTAGAAAAATTCGAACATAGACTCATTCTAGTACATCATTCAGACAAAATCAAGCATAGATTCACTCTGATATTCTTTTGGACAAAGTCAGACATAAACTCATTCCAAATACATCTTCTAAGACAAAGTCAGGCATAGACTTATTCTGATATTCCTATCAATAGTTACTCTGGATGGCATCTATAATCCCATATCCGATGACTCTCTGTCACCTCTCCAAATGGCATCTTTAAGCCCATTCCTGGTATAATCAACCAACAGTGTTACTTCGTGCACAAGTGAGTGCAAATTTCTGGGCACTTAAGTGTTCAATCATCTTCTACCTTCAAGTCACGAATGAAGGACATGCCAATCTAACTCCTTAGGTTTAAGAAGATTGAACAGGGGAAGCTTTTGTACCCTAAAATGTGCCTTCCCATTTTATTCGAGACATTCTCCTAGGGTTCTCAAATGCTCAAGGTTGCTTTAGAATTGATCAGACAAATTCTCCTCCTAAGCAATGGACTTACAACTAGGGTTTCACCTTTCCTAACAAAGTTTTGGTTTCCAAGGCCTCAAGTGGTTTTGATGTTTCCTCATATGTATTCAACAATTCTCATGTCAAACTTCATGCCTTGCATCACAAGTTTGCTCAGTCAATTGCTCAGATGACTGAAAATTAATTGTATTGGGTAAAAAGTCAATTATGGTCAACATACAGTCAAACTTCAAGATTTTTGGCCAACATCAAAATTTTGAAGTAATATTCATCATTTTATCAAGGGTTGATCATTATTCCTCAAGAAAAGCCCTCAAATCATCAAAGGTCAAAAGTGGCCAAATTAGGGTTTCCTTAGGAGAAGTCAACTGAACTTTGACCAAGCATAACTTTCACATGCTTCATCAGCTTTTCCCCAACCAAATCTCATTTTTAAGGGAATTCAATTCTCTACAATTTTGTCTCTCTAAGCTCAAGTCTAAAAAATGCATCATTTGAGAGGTATAAGCCAATACATTACAGGTCATTACAAAATTCAACAAAAAGACACTTTTTGTCAAGGCAACTTATATCAAGATGAAATATTCAAAATAAAAAATGATCAACATAGAGGTTATAAAGCACATCTTGATATTTCCAAAAAGTCCCATATCACCTTGAGAAGATTAAAGTTGAGTGAGTTATGACCATTGCAAGTTGGGAAATTTTGAGCAAATGCATGAAATCTTAATTGAGAAAATTTGTGATTTTGGGCCACTGGGCCTAACTTCTTAAGTTCAAACATGTTCATGACATATCTAAGGACCTATAAATCCATTCACTCATTTATGTAATTTTTATTTTTATTTCTTTTGATTTTGATTTTTTCATTTAAATTCAAAATAAAATCAAATAAAATGCAAGGTTAATGAGTTAGGCGTGCAAGGCTTTTGTTTCAATTATATTGGAGGCCCAAGATTGCATATACAAGCTGGAAAATTCGTGGAAGTAAGATTGGTGCAAGATTGATAAAAAATAGTAAGTTTTCACATAATTCCAAATCAAATCTTTTTCTCCTAATCATGCACGACTCTTTCAATTTTTGTTGACCTAATCTCATGTCCTATATATATCTAACAAGATTAGACCAAAAGTACACGTGCAAGATGCCTCAAAAACCCTAGCAAATTCACAATATTTTCAAAGAATTAGGGCAAAGACAAACCCTATTCTCCAGCGACTCTCAAGCAACTTTGAGCTTCACATCATCTTCGTGAAGCTTCCAGGAGTTGATACAGACCCTTATCCATCGCGAAATAATCCCAGAACCCTTTCTTGCGTGAACTTCGGTTGGTAAGTTGGTGAGTTTTAATTTTAAGGGTTAGAATTATTTCAATCGTTGTTAACATGACAACATAATTCATATGCATTATTAGGATTTTTCTAACGTCTTACATGCGAGTTTGGATGTAGAAACAGGATCGTGCCATTGTTACAGCATGAAGCTTTTGAAGCTTCAGATCTCAGGATACAGGTAGTTTTAGACCAAACTAACCATACCACTAAAATTACAGGGCCTTAATTAGTCAACTAGGGTTTTTTTATTTTTCGTTTTGTTTGATTTTGCAGGTTTTGCAAAAAAAAGCTTGGCCGGAGAAGAAAGAGTTGACCACCAGAGGTGGTGGTTTGATTTCTGCACATTTGTTTTATATTATATATCAATTGATGCAATTATATGAACAAATGTATAGCCACCCCAGTGGTAGAAACACGTGCGTTAAGTCATTCATCTCTCAGGTCACGGGTTCGATCCCCGATTTTGCTATTTTTTTAATATTTCCATCATCTTTACAGGTTTGATTACAAAACACGTTGGAGGCGTTACCTTGACACAACCAGCGCGTTGGCTGGGTGGTATGCTTGCTTCTGAAACTGCTTGAGGGCGTGGGTTCACACCCACCTCTACATACTTGGTTATTTATTTTTCTAATTCTATGTTTCTCACTCTTTTCTTCTTTTTTATTTTACAAAATCCTTTTTTTAAAACCCTAATTTTATTTAGTTTAATTTTATGTTAAAATCAATTCTAGGTTTTAATTAATTTTATGTTTTAATCAATTCTAGGTTTTAATTTAATTTTAGGTTTTTGTTTATTAACCCTAATTTAGTTTTAGGTTTTAATGAATAAACCCCAATATAATTTTTTAGGTTTTCTTAATTAAATTAAATTGACTTAGACTTTAGGGTTTCTTTATTTAATTACTTAACTTTTCTTTCTTAAATTAAAATGAATTAGGTTTTTTTAGAGTAATCGTCAAACGATCACAAAACAATTTTCAATTTGCTTTTTCTCTTTGTTTTATAATTTTCATGTACTTTTATTACTTTCGCACTAGATTTTTCCCAATTATGTATCTGCTACAGTATGTAATAGTTTTAATTAGGGTTTACTATTATTTCCCCTGTTTTATGGTTTTCAACCCCAACTCTCGAAGCCTTGTAATAGTTTAGGTTTATTTTTTCCACCTTTACTTCCCGCACTTTACTGCTCTTCCTTATAATTGCTAGTAATTAGGGCATGTATGGCAAGATCTAAAACCAATCGTTAGATAACCCTAAATACAAGATAAATAACTAAATTGGATTACTATTCACACACTCACCTCTAGGGTAACTTCACTCGTTGCCTCAGAAAACAGTCATGTCCCTCGAACATGGGGATGCTTTAGCAAAGTCCCTCCGATACAAAAGATCGTAGTCCCTCGATGACCCTTCGATGTTGCCTTTGGTAAAAAATCTTAGTCCCTTACGATAAATTGCTAAAGTGCCCCTACGAGTTTCCTTTATGAATGTACGATGACCCGAGCCTGTCCCTTCACATCCAACGATAGGGCTTCCTACTAACTAATGGTAGGATAGAACCATCTAAAGGAGGAGGAAAATAACATGAAAGACTTTGAGTAGGTAGATAGTTCTTAATCGCTTGCTCACGAACATTTCAAAACATCTTTTTTCACAAACACCTTCTCTGAAATATTTTCAAAACAAACACTTTGTACGCATTCTTAACTAATACAAGAATCATTACAAAGTTATCGTATTAGGCATTTTTTTCAAAATATTTTCAAACACACGACACAAAGCAATTTTCAAAACAAAGTGAGCTAGCGATTAAGAGCCCGTAGATAACTACGGGTGAAAAGGGTGCTAACACCTTCCCTTTTCATAACCTACCACCCGAACTCTGAAAATTCTCGAAGGTTTTTCATGTTCTTTTCACCCTTTCCTTATTGGATAAAATAAAATTTGGTGGCGACTCTTGCTATCTGCACATTTGGATAAGACCAAAAAAGTCAGTTCTCCCACCGTATTACAACCCAGTTCAGTGTACAACATCACCTACTCTGTGGGCTACCAAGCCAGGAAGAAGATTACAAGATCAGTAGTATTATTTTATGTAAACAACCTCAGGTTTACAGGTAAACAACCTTTGTTTTACCTAATCACTACCCAATGCACTCTTTATCACATAACTCCATCCAAGATAAGAGAAACCCATATCACTCTCTAGATCACCTCAGTGATATCTAACAATCACAATCTCTAGTGACTACATCAAACTAATTGAAAGATACCCCTTTCAAAATAAAGTTTAGCCAAGACTCTTGACTAACAAACATACTTGGATTTTATTCAAAGCTTCATCCAAGAAGAATATACAATTCATTACCTAAAGGCTTATGAATCTGTATAGAAACAATGTCTACCACAATGTATCAATAGATACAAAGGGTGACTTACAACCCAAGAAAGTACGCGACTCTCAAAACTCCAAACTCTTGTTTTTTTACTTTACAAAAGTTTTATACAAGGATTAGTTAATAATCCCTAGGTCTAAGTCTTCCTTTTATAATATTCAGATGTCCATGGGCTTCGAAACCGCAGCATATTAGTTGCTGAAAATATGAAGAATCATATGCATAAAAAAAAAGACTTCAATCATTAGTTTTATAATTTGCTTCCACAATTCGAGTCTAAACAGACTCCTTAAATTTGGCTTGAATCTCTTATTCCTTAAACTAGAAGCCCCATAAAATAGCATAATATTCCCATAATATTATGCTATTGTAACACATCAAATTAATCTAGTTGTCTAATTATACACAGGCGCGATGTCTAATGGTTCTTCATAGGACATCTTTATTCAACATGTTTCTTCTGATGATAGAACTTCTTTGTTCGATATGTTGTTCTTCGCATATTTTAACATCTTGTTCACCAACTAGTTTTTATAAAATTAGTCAAATCTTTAGAGCTTTCAGATATAACAAGAGAATTCCTGAAAGGTCATGAACTGCGTTCATCATCTTTCTTTTTCAAGCCTTTTAGGATGATATGTAAGAAACTGGACATCTACACCTTAGATGCGCCTAAGAGAGGTGTTGAGAGAACCCCAAAAAGCTTTGGTCATAGCATACATCTTTATTAGCCTGAAAGATTTTTATCAATTTTCTAGACAAAGATAAGAAACAGCCCAACCTATTAAAATTGCCTCAACATATTCCAAGAAAGATGTCGGGACATCTTGTAGGACATCATGCATAATACAACCATCAGTAGTTGTAACAACATCAACACACAAACAACCATCAGTAGTTGTTGTCACAACAACACAACCATAAGTAGTTATGAAAAATAACCATCCATAGTTGTCAACAACACCATTACAACTATCAGTAGTTATAATATCAACACAACCATCAGTAGTTGTGAAAGAGGTAATATTAGCAGCAGTTGTAGTAGACCCACGAAGCATCAGACAACCATCAGTAGTTGTCATACTGAATTCAAGAAAGTTATCATCCTAGCCTTCCAATAGCCAAATAATACCAGAGATAACCCTGAAGCTCGCCCAATAGACAGACCAGGGTGTCTGCTCTGATGCCAATTGAAATTTTGGCACTAGTACACAACATGCTTATACTGATGTTTCCAACATCAGAACATGATGTCAGGACAGATGTTATGACATCTGTAGACAGACTGAATAACAATATCAAACTAAAATAATATGCATAATTTTAAATGTAGAATGATAAAGAACACAGTCAATTATTAACCCAGCTCGATACAACTCACATACTCTGGGAGCTACCAAGCCATGAAGGAAATTCAATATCAGTAGTATTAATTCTAAGACTAAACAATCCTAGTTCACAACTTACACTTAATCCTTACTCAGTATAACTTCTACCTAGGAATATCCTAGATATGAGAAATTGTCATCTCACTTCCAATCACCACAGTGATAAAAGACATGCCCCAATACCAGTGGTAGTCTATAAACCAGTTACAATCATAGTAACTAGTACAAAGAAAAACTCAATAGAAGATTACACTTCCAATATAAATACTTAGTCAAGACTCTTGACTAAGAACAATACTTGGTTTTGCTTAAAAGCTTCATCCAAGAATAATACTCAACTCTTTGCTTAAAATATTTAGAGGAGAATAATACTCAACTCATTACTTAAAGGTTTCTAAGTGAGAACACTATGTCTACCACAATGTATCAAAATATATAAGGGTAACTTACACCACAAAGAACACGAGAGACTCTCAAAATCTAAAACATTATTTTTAACTAAACAAAAACAACAACTACTTTGCTCTAGGTCTTGGTCTTATTTTTATAAGCTTCAGTTACCCATGGGCTTCGAATTCTCTGCTCAGTTATTCCTTGATCCATGTGTTGATTGTTGCATAAAATATCTCCTCTAATCTTGGAACAAATCTTCAAATATCCTAAATTGTCTCAATCAACCAAATTTAGAAACTTTAATGATGTTGGAGATTTGATTCACTTGTTCCATATTACATCTTCTTGACCTGCAAAAATAACTAAGATACATCCAAAAGGAATCTCATAAAATCAAATCAAATCTTGTCAAGAAATACCAAACAGTAGTGCCTGTTGTACCAGACCAAGATGTCATAACATTGCCTTAGACATCTAGTTGAAAATCATATAACAACAGATCTATTATGATAGACCATGTTTTACCATAATTTAGCCAATCACAAAACCATGGTACTAACAGAAACCACTCAGAGGGGTTTTCAGATATGGATATTCGAAATAACCTACGACAGCCATTTACGGACTAGTTGAAACTTCTTGCTCTAAATCACTCAACAACTTAATTTTACACTCAAACAACCATATTTCACAAGTTATACTTCAACCAACTCAATCTACGTGATTCTTAATAACATGATTTACCTTTGTAAAGTAGAACAATGGATTCGGAGAAACTTACTCAAATTCGAAGCTTTGAAGTGTTGTTGAAATGGCTTGAAAATGTGTTTTTCTTCTTGAAGATGTAGTTTGTTCTTGAAATGAGTTGAAAGTGTTGCTCAAAGATTGCAAAAAAAAAGAGTTGGAATAGAGAGAGTTGGGATAGAGAGAGTTGAAATATATATGGAAATGGGAAAGACATATTATGTTTCGTCATTTTGTGTATATTAACACAAATTAGACATGCATATCCGAAAAACCCTTGTATTTCAATTAAAGGGTTTATTCGGATATGCATATTCGAAATCCCTATGAAAATGAAATATTGGGTTATTTTGGATATGCATATCTGAAAACCCCCTTAAAATAAAATATTTGGTCCATTCGGATATACATATCCGAACTAATGGGGTATTACGAAAATTTTGCCATGGACCCTTAAGAAGACATAAGGATGTTTAAAGAAACTCCCCTTTTGAATTCATATTACAATAGATCTTTTTTTATACAACCCAAACTATCTGAGGCCTACCATAACCGGTCCATTTTGAATCAAGTAGTCCATTTTGACAATTCTATTTAAAAGACTTGTCACTTTCAATATATTACCAATTTATATGTCGTTACTACTGCTAAGTTATATATTTAGCATTTTAAATATGTATTGTAAAATAAAAAATTTAAACATATGGTTAATCAAATTTGATAGATAATTAATAATTACAATAAGGTATTGTTGTTCATTATATCTATTTGATATAATCAATCATGATTAGCGTGTGTGTGTGTCTAGCGTGAGACTTATATGAGAATTTAACTTGACACCTCCATACTTATATTTGACACCCTCTCTATTTTGCATGCTTTTACAATTATACCCTTGTCTAAAGTTATTATTCTGGACTAGGCATGTGGTTGGCCCAGCGTCAAGAACGAACCAGTCCAACACTACCTTAAGAAAGGCATAAAAATGGCCCAGACTATCATGATTGTTAGGGAGCAACTTTTCCATGTGCCCCTCCGAGGACATGTGGCCAACTGCTCTTTGTATCCCACAGAGTCGTTCTGCCCTCCATGAAGAACGAGTCTTCCATCATCCAAAGATCACAGGGCAGTTGACCCAGGACGAAGACCACATGCTGGTCTTCCCTACCCACGTAGGATCCTGGAAATCGTCCATTATGGGCCAGAGAATCCAGACCATGATGGAGACCTTATCCCAGTGTTTGGGGCTCTATAAATATCCTCTTTCACCAGAGGGTCAGGTATTATATTCATTCTCACCAATTATGTACTTGTTCTCTTTTCACTCTGAACCTTAATTTGGCATCGAAGTATCTTGCAAGTACATCCCCCCTTTTCATCCAACAACCATAGAAACTTAAGTGTTGCAGGGGCCACAGAAGATTCTTATGATCCCGATAAGATCAAGTGGCTCCGTATGTAGAAACTCTTTGCTCCCCCGTCTTTTTCTGACTCTAAAGACCAAAGCAGAGTCATCCTTAAAACCTACCATTCATCATGTCCAACTTTTGTACCCCAAAATTTTCCCTCTCATTTTTATTCAAAACATACTCCTAGAGGTCCCCAAGTGCTCAAGGTTGACCAAGAATTGACCAGACAAATTCTCCTCCTAAGCAATGGACTTCCAACCAGGGTTTCACTTTTCACAAAGAAGTTTACGTTTCAAAGGCCTCAAGTGATTTCCATGGTTCCTAATATGTCCTCAAGAATTATCATGCCAAGTTTCATGCCTTGCATCATAAGTTTGCTCAGTCAATAGCTCAAATGTTTGAAAATCAACAATATTGGTCAAAAAGTCAACTATGGTCAACATACGGTCAAACTTCAAGATTTTTGGTCAACATCAACATTTTTAAGTGATATACATCATTTGATCAATGGTTGATCATGATTCCTCAAGGAATGCTCTCAAATCATCAAGAATCCAAAAGTGCAAAATTAGGGTTTCCTAGGAAAAGTCAACTGAACTTTGACCAAGCATAACTTTCACATGCTTCATCCATTTTGCCCTAACCAAATCTCATTGTGAATAAAATTCAATTCCGTACAACTTTTATTTTGTCCTCAAGTTCAAAAAAATGCATCACTGGAAAGATGTGAGCCAATACATTACAGGTCTTTTTGAAAGTCAACAAAAAGGCATTTTTTGTCAAGGCAAGTTACATCAAGATGATTTCACCAAATGAAAAAATGGTCAACATATAGATTGTAGGGGAAATCTTGAGATTTCTAAAAATTTCAAGACCATCTGCAAAAGATAAACATTGAGCATGTTATGACTAGTACAAATTGGGCAAATTGGTGAAAATGCAAAAAAAGTTAACTTTGAGCAAAAATGAATTTTTAAGTTCATAGACCTATTTTGTGGGATTCAAATATGTTTATGACTTACTCAAGGACCCTAATTCACTCTCACCTTGCTTTTCATTTTTTCTCTATTTTATTCATATTTATTTTGTTTTTATTCAAATAAACACAAAATAAATTGCATAAAATAATAAATAAAAAGTATTCCCACATGGGCTGATGATTTGGGTTGATATTGCGCCTTAGAATTCGTGTAAGGCATGAGGAAAAAGACCAAGTTCATTGCATCTCAAGAAGGGCAAGTTTTTCACAATTTTGGAAGTATTTTAATATGTTTGATATTGCATTAAAAGGGGTCCATTATGTGTGGATTATTGGCATGTTTACTCACCATTCCATCCCTCTATAAATGTAAAACAAAATCATAAGCCAAGACCACGAAATTTTGCATCAAACGTCTCCAAAAAAAATTCTCCAAATTCGAAGAAATTGTGAAAATCATATATCGCATCTTCAGCGGTTTTCAAACCGATCCAAACCGTTCATTGTCCTCCTGAAGGCCAGAGTCATAATCAATCATTATCCTTTGAAAATCAACTCAATAAAATGCCTTCACATCGATTCCGGTTGGTAAGTTGGTAGGTTTTGTGTTCTCAAGATTTTCACACTTTAAATCCACGTAAACATGTTTGTTTCATTTATATGTATTTTCTGCAATTTTCTAATGTTTTACATGTAACTGTGATACGGTGGGAGAACTGACTTGAGGTTTTGCGTTTGTGTTTTCAAATGTTGCGGTTTAGCAAGAGTCATCACCGACTTTTCTTTTATCCAAAAGGAAAGGTGAAAAAGCACAGGAAAGACCTTTAGAGATGTTTTCTTGAGTTCAGGGGGTAGATTATGAAAAGGGAAGGTATTAGCACCCTTTTCATCCATGGTTTTGTATGGGCTCTTAGTTACTTGCTAGATCACTTGCTTTTTTTTGAATGTGTGCTTGTGGTGGTGATTTTTGAAAGTATTTTGAAAATGGAACTTCGTAATGGTTCTCGTTTCTATAAGAACGCCTACAAAGTGTTTGTTTCGAAAATAGTTCAAAAGTGTGTTTGTGAGATGTGTTTTTGAAAGTGATTTTTAAAATAATTTTCTTTGTAATGGCTCTCGTTTCTATAAGAACGCGTACAAAGTGTTATCTTTTGAAAATGTTTCGAAATGAGAGTGTTGGTGTATAAATGTTTTTGTTGTGAGCAAGCGAGTAACTAGGAGCGAATCTACCTACTCGAAAGGTCTTAAATATGCTTTTCCTCCTCCTTTAGATGTGGCTATCTTACCATTGATTTGGTAAGAAGCCCCATCGTTGGATGTGAAAGGACGGGCGTTTGGGACATTTGTATAGTCATAGAAGGCAACATATGGAACGTTTTAGCAATGTCGTTTAGGGACTAGATCGTTTACCGAAGGCAACATCAAGGATCATCGAGGGACTACGATCTTTTATCGAGGGTCTTTTTCTAAAATGCCCATGTTCGAGGGACGTGACTATTTTCTGAAAGGCGACAAAGTGAGGTTGCCCTAGAGGTGTTAGTGTGCAAGTGTGTTAGTTTGCATGCATTTTGTCTTGTATTTGAAAGGTTATATATTTGCTAATTTTATCTTGCCATACATCCTAATTACTAGCAATATATGAAAGCAAGTAAACATGTGGAAAATAGATCCTAAGCTATTACATCACTTTAGAGGGATGGGGGTACAAATTTACAATGGGGATGAAGTGGAGACTGAAATATTACAACCATATCGATTGATGGTGAAAACAATGTAAAAAATAGTGTAAAATAAAAGGAAAATTGCAATTTGAACTGCTATGTGTCGACCCATGCTGTTATGCATTGACACATAGCTTTTCCCTGCCCCTGCAAAACAAAATAACTCAGTATGTGTCGACACATAAGGGGATGTGTCGACTCATGCACCCTTTTTGTGTCAACGTGAAACGCGTATGTATCGCCTCATAGGCTTTTCCCTGATCCTGTAAAACAAAAATGACTCAGTATGATTCGACACATAATGGGATATGTCGATTCATGCACCCTTTCTTGTGTTGATGCGAAATGTGTATGTGTCGATACATAGTCTTTTCCCACTTCTGTTTTGTAACCTGAAATCAATATGAGTCGATGCATGGGGGTTATGTGTCGACTCATACCCTGTTTTTTCACTAGGACGAGTCGACACATGAGGATATGTGTTGATACACGTTTCATTTTCCTGCCTTAAACATTATTTCATTGACTGCACAGGTTAGTTCATGGTATATGATGGATAAACATGAACAACAAACGACTGAATAAGCCTAAACAAAGTGCAGATGACTAGTTCAAAAAGATATTAAAGTACTACATCTTGTTTTTAAAGAACAACAACTTATTAATGATGTAATGACAAGGTATCTAGTCAAGAGGACTTACCTTTGGGCTGTACTGGTTGTTTTAGATCTGAATGCTTTTCCAAAGGATGTGATAACCTTGTGAGTCTTCAGGAAGCTGCTCTGGACGGCTAGAACTGAGTTGGACTATACTGTAATATTTTTGGTGTTTTGAAGATGGAGATGGATAGCAACACATCAGCTGTTTATATGTTTGGACAAACTTTGTATGAATTGTTTGGCTTAGGGAGAGTTTGTATGGTGGAGTAAGAGGTTGGGATTCTATTTTGAACAAGAACAAATTTGATTTTGAAACATCAGTCAAGGTTCACAAGAATACTGTTTTTCTGCTCAATGAGACTCTCTATTCTCTCTCTTTATCCTCTCTTCCCCATCCAACCCTTTGTCTTATGAGACATCCTTCCTTTTGTAGACCCCTTGACTGTGGTTTAGGGGGGAAAACAAATAATCATTTTGAATGGTTTTTGCATGCTGTTTTGATGCTTTCTGCACACAAATTTCCTTTGCTATTTTGGTGAAAGTTTGGGGTTGTCATGGTGCAGGCTTGGGCAGACTGCATAGAGCAGTTTTTGACTGGTTTTGTGGACATATTTTGGATTATATAGGACAGCAATTCAGGTTTTGTGGCAATGTGATATATCCTATGTTCTTCAATTTTGGACAACATAGTTGTAGCATGTCACAAATTTAGTCTTGTGCACATTATGTCAAAGGCAAAAATATTGTGACAAGGTTTTAATCAAGACATAGTTTTTAGAATATGTAATTTTGCAAAAATGTCACTGTGTAATAACTTGAATTACTTGCATCATCTTGAATTATTTGGAGTTATAGTAAAATTCCATGAAGCAAATGAATTTAACCAAGTATAGAAAATACTTAGAAAAATCTCAAAGTCTTGCAAAGTTGGATTTTTGATTCTCTTGACTTCTTAATGATTAAACTTGATATTTTTGAATGTCTTGATGAAATTTAATCTTTGGGTTGTAATGTTGACCAAAAAGTCAAAGTTTGACTTTCTAGTATGCAACTGACCATTTTGCCCTTGTGCCAATTTCAAGCCTAAATTGATGTATCAATGCTGCAAACTTGCCGTCTTAGAATATCTTGTGAGCAAATACTTGAAAAATGAGAGGGCAAATTTTGGGGTACAACAGTTGCCCCTGTTCAATCTTCTTAAATCTGAAGAGTTAGATTGACGAGTTTTGCCATTCGTGACTCGAAGGTGGAAGATGATTGGACACTAGAGTGCCCAGAAATTTGCACTCGGTGATGCGATGATATGAGGAATAGGCTTAGAGATTCCATTTGGAGAGGTGATAGAATCTTGTTGGAGATGGGCTTGTAGATGCCATCCGAGAATGCTTGTTGAATTGTAATTTGTAAGTTGAGTATCAGAATTGCGTCCATGTCTGGAGTGTATCTAAAAGCTGTCTTTAAATGAGTACCATGATGGCACCCGTAATTGGTGTGTATCTGAACTGTATCTAAAAGCTGAATCTGAATGAGTATCAGGATGGCATCCGTATCCGGTGTGTATCTGAACTGTATCAAAAGGTGAATCTGAATGAGTATCAGGATGGCTTCCGTATCTGGTGCATATTTGAACTGTATCAAAAGGTGAATCTGAATGAGTATCAGGATGGCATCGGTATCTGGTGCGTATCTGAACTGTATCAAAAGGTGAATCTGAATGAGCATCAGGATGACATCCGTATCTGGTGTGTATCTGAACTGTATCAAAAGGTGAATCTGAATGAGTATCAGGATGGCATTTGTATCTGGTGCGTATCTGAACTGTATCAAAAGGTGAATCTGAATGAGTATTAGGATGGCATTCGTATCCGGTGCGTATCTGAACTGTATCAAAAGGTGAATCTGAATGAGTATCAGGATGGCATCTGTATCTGGTGCGTATCTGAACTGTATCAAAAGGTGAATTTGAATGAGTATCAGGATGGCATCCGTATCTGGTGCGTATCTGAACTGTATCAGAAGTTGAATTGTTTGAGCTGGTCGAGTAGATATTTGTCCTGTCTGGTTTCAGGTGTTAATCTTTGACCTTAGAAAGAAAGATAGTTTTCCTGGCTTGCTACAGGTATTAATCTGGAACTTGAAAAGGTTGGTCGACGAGATAGTTGTCCTGACTGGTTTTAGGTATTAATCTCTGACCTGAGAAAGAAAGATAGTTTTCCTGGCTTGCTACAGGTATTAATCTTCAATCTCTTCATGTAGATAGTTTTCCTGGCTTGTTACAGGTATTAATCTTCAATCAGTCGTCCACAGATAGTTTTCTTGGCTTGCTACAGGTATTAATCTGGACCTTGAAAAGGGTTGATGGTAACCATCTGTTGATCGATCTTTCTTGAAAAAAGGTAGAACGTTAGTTGTATGCAATGTCATGATGTATGAAATGCGTGATGTCATGATGTTCTCAAAATAAATGAGATGGTGTCGTATGCACTTATCATGTATGAGAGTAGGATGTATGAAATGTGAAATGTTTAATGAATGTACTTTTTTCTGGGAGAATAAATCCTTGACAAATGTCAGGGAGTCGTTAAATCCTGGATTGCTGTTGAAGAGTATGTGTGTCTTCAAACCTTGCTTAGAATGTTTCCACCTGGGATTCCTATTTTGTTGTTTGAGGAGAACTCCGCTGGGAAATATTGGAAACTCTATGGGGAGTATGTTTATTCCTGCTTGGGAAAAGAGTTTAGGAGTCTTAGTCGTTCGTTGCTCTACTGGGGAATCGAAGTTGAACTGATATCTGGTCAAGTCCAGGTTTCACAGTAACTTGCTGGGGAATGTAGAGTAGTCTACTGGGGAAGAGGGGTGGTGGTCCTCTGATTTGTAGTAGTCGGAGAGGCAAACTCAAGCTGGGGAATCATGTCGTTTGTTGGGGAAATAAACCCTGTTGCTCAGTCTATTGGAGAAGCAGTTACTTTTCTGAAGAAAAATCCTCGAGGATTCTTGAGGTTGTCTCAGTTGGGGAAAGGTTCTCAGAGATTAAACTCTGGCCGAGGAATCATCCTGTGAGAAGGATTTTTTGGGAGATTTGTCATTGCCCCTAGTATCAAATGCTTCTGGCACTGCCTGGAAATGTTTGATTGTATGTAACCCTTTGTCGGGATTGATGTTCAATGCCCCTGGTTACTCTACAACTCTTGAGATTTCTTGGAATCTGGACTGCCCCAGGTGTGCTGGATAGTGACATGTCATGTTCCCCTGTTGATAGGAGATTCGTCAATGGAAGTGTCGTCCTTCTTTGAAGTGATTTTGTTCACTGAGAGAGCTTTCGTTCATCAGATGTTCATTGTGGGAATTTTTCCGCTGTCAAACAAATAGCCACATGCAAACAGTGATATTCAAGTAATGCAAAGTTTATGCTTGTCTTGAAGTTTTGAAAAATGAGTTTTTAGCAAGTAAAGAAGTTTTGTAGGAAAAATTTAACTCAGGATTTTGAGTAAAGCCTTACAGGAGTCAGGATACATTTTTGTAACAGTATGCTTTTGAACTAACCCATGCTTCAATTAGGACTTTTGAAGGGTGGTAACGTGGCTTGGTTCACGGTTTAAGAAACAAAGGATAAAGGCTCAAAGTGTATTTGTACCCACCCGCTCTTCGTGATTTTCTTCAGTCCTAAACTCAGTTAATTGTGCGTTTGAACTCCAATTGAGTCTAGAATGACATTTTAGTGATGGTTCAGACAAGTTAGGTTTGTCGGAAGGCAGTCATTTTTGCCATATTTTTTCATGTTGTCGAGGATTTGAAGTGACCTCTTTTTACTTGATTTGTTATCCCTAATTTTTGACTGACTGTTCTTGTTTTGAGATTACAGTCAACAGGAGGCCCCAATTTTTTTTCTTTAAGTCACCTTCGTAGTTTTTAACTTAGTGGGCCTTTCTTTTTGAGAGATAATGACTACCTATGTGATAGCGAACCATCACCGTCTTTTGATCCCAGAGGAATGTTTCTCAACGTCATTCGTGGTATTACGAGATGAGAGTTTGCGGCTTAATGTGCATTTGAATTAACTGAGAGACTACCCTGCCCCAGGTTTTGTTTAAAGGTTTTAATTTTGTGAAAAAGAAAAACTTCTACTTCTTTGGCCAGAAGGGGTTGACTAGGGATTATCTTCCTTATTACTCCAGTGTTTAGGATTCGAAAGAACGCCTGTACATCGTCAGCAAGGTCTGTCCAAAAGCATACTGTATGAGATTATGGCATTGTTTTCGTCATCCTCCCTCTAAAGGCTTGTAACTTTTAGAAAGAGTTAAACGTCATAAAGAGAGTAAAATTCATAGTTTAAATGTAATGAAAATGAGTGGATCAAATTAAGACAAACATATGCAATGCATTAATGAAACAAATTTTGACATTAATAGATAATTGTTTGAATAACAAAAAAGATTACAACTTGAAAATTCAAATAAACAAAAGCTTCTTTGTCTGAACTTGTCACTTTAGATGG
This sequence comes from Vicia faba, assembly GCA_948472305.1. Classification (NCBI taxonomy): domain Eukaryota; kingdom Viridiplantae; phylum Streptophyta; class Magnoliopsida; order Fabales; family Fabaceae; genus Vicia; species Vicia faba. Next base: position 654,278,772 of record OX451736.1, on the reverse strand, counting down.
TGAGCCTTCGAAGGATGACAGAAGAACTCAGTCTGACCATCTTGTGTGAACTCCAGCATTCCTTCGTCGATCAGGTTCATCTTCAACATGTGTTGTAATGCTTGTGATAGTGGCATGTTGATTTGGGTGAAGTGCCTTTGGCAGAAGAAATCACTCTGGCCATCTTGTGTGAACTCCAGCGTTCCTTCTTCAATCAGATCTTGAATTTTATTTCTTAATGTCCAACAGCTATTGGTGTCATGTCCATGACTGTTGGAGTGGTACGCACATCTTTCATTTGGATTGTACTTCGGAGAGGCTGTGTTAGGATTCTGAGGGGGGTCTTTCAACGTAACCAGCTTGGCCTCCAACATGTGTTGCAGTACTTGAGACAATGACATATTGATTTTGGTAAAATGCCTTTCAGTTGTATTCCTCTTACATCGATTACCTTGTTGTTGTTGGAGAGGTTGTTGCTAGGTTTGTGACGCTGAAGCAAATTGGGGAGGTCTTCTCTCGGCTTCTTGTCTCAAGGGAGGATGAATGATGACTTGATCCCTAATCCTAGATGTTTGCCCCCATTTGGTTACATCCATCCTGATGAAGCTTGTTGACGAGGACCCTCAGCTCCTCTTGTCCTTGAGCCAGGTTTTTAATAAGAGCCATCTGGCCCACCAGTTGTCCCATCATCTGGACTTTCATAGTTGCCAATTCAATTTGTAGCCTTTCCAACTGATCATCCTTGGTGCCCTCCGGATTCCCCAAGACCATGCCCTTGTGAGGAGAGCCTTCACCTCTTCTTGCCCCTTGGATAGGTTCAAGAACATCTCTTGAAGTTGAGCGTTTTGAGCCTGGATGTCCTTGATAGTCTTTTCTAGAGCCATCTCTACTGAAATAAATAGTAAGAAGATAAGGAGACTTGAATGGGAGAAACCTGTCATGATATGATGCATGATATATGGATGCATGTTTTCAAGGATCTCGCGGGGTAAACATAAGAAAGAGTTAGAAGTTGAACTTTGATCAACAGCTTTGATTGGAGAACTTTGTATTGGTGGGTGTCCTTCCACGAGAATCAAGCTCACCATGTAAAGTGGGTCATAGCCCTTGACTCAAGTTGTTTGTACTTGATTTTTGACGGTGTTTGTTTAGAGGAAAATAAATCCTCTTGCCCCTTGCTAGACGTCTGGTTCAACGTGACCCTGCATCAAAGACCCTCGAGATCCTTGAAATGGTTATTGAAAATACTATGTGTTGTACCCCAAAATTTGCCCTCCCATATTCTTCAAGATTTGCCAAAAGCATGCTTCAAAATCTCTTCAAGGGTTGCACAGTTCAAGGGCCTCCTAACAGTCAAAAATTAGGGTTTTGGTTCTGGCAAGGAAAATGAAGTTTCCAAGGGTCCAATCAAGTCCCACATGCCTACAAACATGGTCAAGTATCCTCATGCCAAGTTTCAAGACTTACAGCACAAAATTGCACAGTCAAAAACCCTAATTGCACCACAGTCAACTGTAGGGGCAAAATGGTCATTTGACAGTCAAAAGTTCAAATTTTTGGTCAACATCTCATTTTGAAGCCACAAACATCATTTGATCAATTCTTGATCATGATTCTCAAAGCTTGGCTCAAAAAGTCTCAAGATGCAAAAGTTTCCATATTTGGACAGTCGAAAAAGTCAACTGTAAATTGACCAGGGCATAACTTTCACATGGATTATCAGAAAAATTCCATCCAAAGCTCACTTTGAAGAGAATGACATTTACTACAACTCCTCTTCATACTTCAAGTCCAAGAAATGCTCTCACAAAAAGTTATCAATTTCAACATTATAGGTCATTTTCAAAAGTCAACAAAAAGGGACTTTAAGTCAAAGGCCATAACTTGAGATTGGTAAATCAAAATGACATGAGACCAAAGTCATTGGTTAGAGGACTCAAAGACCTTTCCAAAATGTCCAAGAACATGAGCAAAGCTTAAAAATTGAGCAAGTTATGCCTTGTGGAAATTGGGAAATTTTTGGATATTCTGAAAAGTCAACATTGCTTCAAAGGTCTTAAAAATGCTAATGGGCCTCTTTTTCTTCCACAATTCATCATCCAAGGCATGTGCACGACCATTTGGCCCAAAGGGAAGTTTTTTATCATTTTTATTTTATTTATTTGAATTTTTAAATGCTAGAAATTCATTTAATTAATTAAAATATATGAAAAATACTAAACTAGGTTTTCAAATCTTTTTGTGCAAGACAATCACACATGATTCACTAAGGATTTCGTGCATGCCAAAAAAGGAAAGAATTGGAGCAAATTGACATGATTCTTCATGAAGAAATATTGAAAAAGATCCTTAAGAATCAAATCTTGAAAATCATGAATGCAAAGGTTTTGATTTGGTTTCTTTGACCTAAAACCTTCACACATAAGTACTGATGCAAACCCTATTCAAAACACCCACAAAGCTGCGCAGGAAAGCCATAGTCGAACTTGCAATTTTCTCAAAAAAGTCAAATACTGAAAACTAGGTTCTAGGGCGATTGAAGCTAAAATAATTGGTCCATTGTCTTGCTGAGGCTTCAAGGAAGGAATTGGAATCAAAACCATAAGCTTTAACACCAAGAAACGTGAGAACGATCGCGCCCTGTACAGAATTTTTTTTGCATTTTTGCATCATGATTCATACGTTTTCTGTAGTTTTTAATATTTGATTTATGTTATTTGACTCATTACGAAGCTAACCACATGATCTAATTGAGTTTTTAGGCATTGTGCGTGATTTCACCATGGATACGTGCTAGGGTTTTCAGAACCTTGAATTAGGGTTTCTTAGTTAAGGAAAAATTAGCACGTGAGACCTAGGCCATTCAACTCAGCATGCTTGGACGATTTAAAAACACACCTCGCGATTAATTTATGATTAGCAGGGTGCTAATCGCTATTTTTGAACTTGTCACTTAGTGGGGGTTTAAAACCCCCGCTATTCAGTTGTTTTTTATTTCAAGAAAACGCAGGGATGAAGAAGAAGGCTAGGTGGCCAAGACTGGTTGGTTCATTCAAACTTTCGCGCGTAAAAGGGCACTAACGTTTGCTTTATTTTATAATGTTTGTTGGTTAGGTAATATACAAAGAAACCAAGTGGAGCAGTTGGCAAGGCGTGCGTATGGTAATCCCTAGGACCTGGGTTCGAACCCCAGGTCCCCATTCTCTTTCAATATTTCTTCTATCAATCTAATCCCCTGCAGATTCAACCCTGGGTTCCACCATATTCTCCACATCCAGGCCTTCCACGTGCTGGCTGAGATCAATCCAAGGGGCATAACTTGAAGAACATCATGTGCCTTAGTCAACCATGCATATGGGAACGTGGAAAAGTCAACAAGGCCAAAGATCAATGGGCCTGATTACTGAATAAAACCTCCCAATTTGGGGACAAACCCCCCAAGGTTTGCAATCTCTTGTATATTTTTTCATTTTTTATTTGATTCAATTATTTCTCTTTTTAATTAATTTCTTTAATTTAATATTTTCATAAAAAACATAAAAACAATATAAAATCAGGAAAAGATAAAAAATAAGTATTTTTATTTAATGTCATTTTTTGTAAATAAATATCCTTAATTGATTTTAGTTTTTAATTTAGGTTTAAATCTTAATATTTTTCTTCATAACTTAAAAATTTGTAGAAATTAGGTTTAATTAGTTTAATTACTTTTATTCTTTTTTTCACCATTATTAATAACTAAATATTATTTATTTTTATAAATCAAATTGCATGTAAATAATTAGATTAATTTTAGGTTTAATTTTGATGTGTTTTTCTTAATAAATAAAAATTAGAATTAGGGTTAATTTCTCGATTTCATTTAATTCTCTTATTAAAGATTCATAAATACAAAAAATCTCAAAAAAAAACAATTTCTTTTCATTTTAATTTAATTAATTTAACAATTTAATTTAATTTCGTTAAAAAGGGTCCAACGCCCTCGTTTCCAGTTTTAATTCAATTCGCGTATTTATTTCTTTTTCTTCTAATTATTTATGTACTTCTCCCAAAGCCGTGTAATATTTATCTTTCGCACTTTACTTTATTTTCTGTCAAATCGGGTCCTGGATTTTAATTTGGCGATGTGGACCTGCGCCTTTGTAATAGTTTAGAACTTTTAGTTTTCCGCATCTTCTTAACTGTTAAATAAATGCATGCAAGAATGAATGGCCTTAAATAAAAAAACAAACGCATAGATCACCAACAACATGACAAGATAAAATATCTGAATCTGACACACGAATCACACACCACCCCTAGGGTACACCTCACTGTTGCCTTGCCTCGAAAGGTGATCGTCGAGTAGAGGATGTCTTAGTAAGTCCTCATGATCAGGGAACCTGGCATGAGGGTAGCTTCTAAGGTGTCTTCCTATTGCTCCGGTGATCACCATGTCCCGAACCTCGAATTGACCCGAATACCTCCAATGGTGGTGCTACCTACCTCTCAATGGTGGGATGGCACTACTTTAAAGGACATTTACACAGACGAATTCCTTAGGGTAGGTAGACTACTCTAGATACTTGCTCTAAATTTCAGAACAAATCAAAAATACTTTTCACACCGACACCTTTTCAAAAAGCTTTCGAAAGCAACTTTTCAAACACTCTTGAGGACTGATACAAGAGTCGAACTGAAATTTTTAAAGAAACTTTTTAAAACCCACAGTTGAAAAGCAAACAAACTATTTTTTGAAAACACAATGAGCAAGTATCTAAGAGCCCATGGATAACCATGGATAGAAAGGGTGCTAACACCTTCCCTTTCTATAACCTACCTCCCGAACCGAGAGCAATCTCTTTAAGGAATTTTTCTGTGCTTTTGTCCTTTCCATTTGGAGAAAATAAAAGACGGTGGCGACTCTTGCTTCCGCGACATTTCGCGAACCAGCTTTAAACAGTCAGTTCCAGATCCACCGATCACAGAACTGGCGACTCTGCTGGGGACCTTTATTCTTAAAGTGAGGTGTACCTTAGGGTTAGTTCATAACTGTGTTTTCAATTGTATTGCTTTGCTTGCTTTAAAATTGTGGGTTGCTTGGGAGTTCTATAGATCCTAACCCGGATCTGGGGGATACCTTCTTAGAAAGTAGCAACAAGGCTGTGAGGGAACTGTGTGGGGTATACCGACATGGTTGAAACAGTCTGCTACGTTGATGTGGCACTTTGGTGTGTACCGGTAACCCTTGAGTTCAGTCAAGGAGAGTACGGGGCCTCCGCGTGGTGTCATGAAGCATCAACAGACCTTAGGAACCTTAATTGAACTATCTTGGCCTCTTTAGGGTAGTGAGATAACTGACTTTGGTGCAGTCCGAGGTTGGTTGATACTCGATACTACACTCAATTGAGGGTTGCTTTCCTGGAATATTTCGGTCGCCAGTTCAGTGGCTAAATCGAAACGATGAACAATGAAAGCAATCCCGTGATATTGAGACCCTTAGAACCCAGTTACTTCTAATAGGACAGGTTGAACCCACCAACTTCAAGAGGGTACTACCCAGACCCCATGCTGGCCTTAAACTCTAAGGGCTTGTCTTGTGTGCCTTGTGTGCCTTGTGTGCCTTACATGTTTGTCTTTGTAAATATCTGTGGTGTGTTTAATCATAGCATCATGACATCATCCAGCATCATATGCATTGACTAACCATTTCAGGGGTTCGAATCTTCACCTTTGTTCTTTGTTTTGTAGGACATGGAAACTGTTCGCAGAAAGACAATTCAAATCAGCCTTGTAAGGATCCCTCCTCAGCTTAAGGAGCTTATATCCAGGATTCCCGAGAACTCTTCATTCAGTGAAAGACATGGAAGTCTCATCAGCTTGGTCAATACCAACATTGAGGAAGACATGATAAAGGTCCTGTTCCAATTCTTTGACCCTCTGCATCACTGTTTCAACTTCTTGGATTATCAGCTGGTACCTACATTGGAGGAGTTCTCCCGGCTCCTGAAGATCCCTATCCTTGATCAACTACCCTACAACGGTACAGAAAAGGAACCCAAGCTTGAAGAAATTGATAAAGCCTTGCACCTACAATCATCTGACCTCAAGGGACATTGGGAAGTTAGAAGTGGTATCAAAGGGTTCTTAGCCAGGTTTCTGTTTGAAAAGGCCCATGAATGTTGGAACTCCCTTGACTTACAAGCTTTTGAAGAAGTTGTGGCCCTCCTTGTCTATGGTTTGGTATTGTTCCCTAACCCAGATCAGCTTATAGATATCAGTGTTGTCCAGATCTTCATGTCCAGGAATCCTATACCTACGTTGCTGGGGGACATCCTTCACTCATGTTACACTCGAACCATGAGAAAAAGAGGTGTCCTTATGTGTTGCACTCCTCTCCTGGGAAGGTGGTTTATTTCGCACCTTCCACAATCAGTTTTGAAGAACGAGCGGGGTTTGAGATGGTCACAACGGTTGATGACTCTTACACATGCAGATATACATTGGTGCCCTCGGTCCAGAGAGGATGTCACCATCATTGATCGTTGCGGGGAGTACCCTAATGTTCCTTTACTTGGAATCAGAGGAGGTATTACTTACAACCCATGCCTGGCTTGGAGACAGTTTGGTTATGCGCGGAGGGATGGTCCTCATGACATGTTAATTCCTGACATAGTTTTTGACTTCGACAACGATGCACAAGGACTTCGCCAGAGATTTATCAGAGCTTGGAGGATGCCCTGTAGGATAGACAGCAAGCACTGGGGCACAGGAATTCCATCCCATTGGAACCTTATCTCAAGTGGGTACGGGCCCGCTCCCAGAAGTTAGTGATGCCTTATCCTCATATGCTCCCTGTGATCAAAGAGCCAGTCTTGGAAGGGGAAGTGTCCTACACTATTCAGCATCCTGACATGCCCACATCCTGGGAAGAGATGCAGAGGAGCTAGATCCAGCTTAAGGAAGAACGGAATTCTCTTGAGACCAGTCTACATGCTAGGGAAAAGAAGGTCCTGGAGCTCACCCGCTTGTTGCATGAGGAGAGGAATCTCAACACCTACATAGCTCCAAAGAGGATGCGTAGTGTCTTCTGGGATTGATCTGCTTTTGTATTATTTTACCCATGAGGCTTTGATGTACTAAACAGTTATTTCCTTAATGATAACGTGTGTTCCTTTTTGTCTACAACAAATTTGAACTTTCGAACCCTTGAATGCATTGCATAAACACATATCATTCATCATGTGCATAGCAGGTTTTCTTCTTTTCAGGTTGCTTACAGTTCTTCGCTGTTTATTTCAGCATCATGAATCCTGACTCATCATCAAATGAGATGTCCATCAAGGCTCTTCAGGCGCAGAATGCGCAATTTCAGGAACTAATCATGGGTTTGGCTCAGGGCCAAGAAGAGCTGAAGGCTCTGCTCCTGAAGAAGGAAAAGAAGAAGAAGAGAAGGACTGTTCTTTTCAACTCGGGCCGAAGGTTTGGCAACACTCTGCAACATGAAGAGGCTGGTTCTTCTATTGGCAAGGGTACCCCCCAAGGGGAAAAAGGTCCTAGTCCGGTAGTCTCCGACAACGAGACTGACTTTGATGAGGAGCAGTATCCTCCAGCTGAAGACAAATATAAGCAGTTGGAGGACAGGCTAAATGCTATGGAGATACAACAGGTACCTGGGCTGGATTTCAGAGATTTGAGTTTGTCTACTGGTGTGATCATTCCTCGTAAGTTCAAAGCACCATCCTTTACCAAGTACGACGGGGCGTCTTGTCCCAAGCTACACCTCAGGTCTTATGTGCGGAAGATTCAACCGTACTCAGTGGATAAGAATTTGTGGATCCACTTCTTCCAGGAGAGTCTTTCAGGGACTCATCTCGAATGGTTCTATCAGCTGGATGGGACCAAGGTTCGTAACTGGGAGGAGTTGGCTACTGCTTTCTATAAGCAGTATCAATATAATGACGACCTTTTCCCTACACGTACCCAACTCCAGGGTATGTCGTTAGGTTCAAGTGAAGGTTTTAAAGAGTACGCTCAGAAGTGGAGGGATCTGGCTGGCAGGGTGCAGCCTCCGTTGACTGATCGGGAGTTGGTAGACATGTTCTTGGGGACCCTATCTGGGCCATTTTTCAACCATCTTATCGGTAACTCGTCTGCAGGGTTTACTGATCTTATTCTGACTGGAGAGAGAATTGAGGCTGGGTTGAATTCTGGTAAGATTCCGAAGGGTACATCTACAAGTTCAGAGAAGAAACCCTTCAAGAAGGAGGCTAGTGCTGTATATGGCTCCCGGAGACAAGAGAAATCTGAGCGCCGCCTATCTGTCAGTGCGGTAATGATTGCTAAGCCTGCTGCCGCTCCTCGGCAAACCAATCCTCAAAGGGCTGAAAGACCTAGAAGAGAATTCACCCGTTTGAGTATGACTTTGTCGCAGATCTTGCCACAGTTGCTATCCACCAACCTAGTGACTGTCAGAGAGGCCCCTAAAGTTGTAAACACTGCCTCTCCAAAATATAATCCAAATGCCCGCTGTGCTTATCACTCCGATAGCCCGGGGCATTCCACTGATGACTGTTGGGCATTAAGGAATAAGGTGCAAGACCTTATCGATGCAAAGGAGATACAGTTTGAAGCGCCTGAGAGGCCGAATGTGGTAACTGCTCCTATGCCCCAGCATGGAGTAAATGCGGTTGATGAAGATGTATACGCTGTTTCTGTGGATGATGTAGCTACTCCTTTGAAGACCGTCAAAAGGAACCTACTGATGGACGGTTTATTTCCGGGTTGCAGTGAGGGTTGCCTGTTCTGTGCTGTTTCTCTCTCTGGTTGTCCTTTGCTGAAGTTGGGCATCCAAGGCCTAATGGATAGCAAAGAGATTCTATTCAAGAAGTCTGCTGTTCAGTTGGTTCCAGTAGAAGAAGTTTCTGTGGTTACCATCTTCAATAATCCAATCAAGGCTCTCCCAAGGAGGCCTGTTCAAATCATGACTGTCGCACCTGTTGTTATTACTGTTCCGGGGCCTCTCCCCTACGAATCTGATAAGGCTGTCCCCTGGAACTATGGGGCAGACGTGTATGTGAATGGAATTAAGCAAGAGTTCAACACTGGCGCCAGTATCTGCGATATCACTGGTCCAGCCAAGGTTACCCGCAGTGGCAGACTCTTCACGCCTGACATCGCACCACCAGCTGCTCGAAGGCCCCTCCTTATAACACCTACAAGTATACCTGTTCCTGTTTCTGACCAAGTTGTTTCCCCTGCTGTCGAGTCATCTAATGCTCGGGGCAAAGGGATTGAAGATGAGCCTGCCTGGATGGAGGCACCAATACCTATAAATGCTGAGGCCTCCCAACAAGAGATGGAGGAAATTCTGAAAATAATAAAGAAAAGTGACTTTAATGTTGTCGAGCAGCTGGGGCATACGCCCTTCAAGATCTCAATGCTCTCCTTATTACTATGCTTCGAGGCCCATGCTAAGGCCTTGATCTCATTTCTCAAAACGGCCCATGTGCCACAGGAGACATCTGCCGTCCAGTTTACTGACTGCGTAGCAAATCTGACAGCGGACAACGGTTTGGGTTTTTCAGATGCTGACCTTACTGCCAAGGGAAGAGACCACAATGACGCCCTGCATGTCTCTATTGAATGCAGGGGCACTACTCTGGCACACGTATTGGTGGATACTGGCTCTTCCCTCAATGTGCTACCCAAGAAAGCTTTAGACCGTTTGGATTGTGAAGGCCTGGAACTAAAACCTAGCAACATCATAGTCAGAGCTTTTGACGGTTCAAAGAGGATGGCTCATGGAGAGGTTGACATTCCTATTCGTGTGGGCTCTCAGGTGTTTGACTCTACTTTCTACGTGATGGATATCCGTCAATCGTATTCTTGTCTGCTGGGTCGACCTTGGATCCACAAAGCTGGGGCAGTGACCTCTACCTTACACCAGAAGCTCAAGTACCCCGTCAGAGGGAAGATCGTCACTATGCAAGGAGAGGAGGAGTATATGGTGAGCCATTTGAATTCCTTCAGATACATTGAGATGGACGAGGAATTTATTGAAACCCCCTTTCAGCATTTCGAAGAGGTCCTTCCAATTTCAGCAGCAGCGGAAACAGCGGTCGAAGAGGATGTTCCTTTGAAGATGGCTTCCCTAAAGGATGCCCGGGCTGTGGTTCAGAAAGGTGAATGTACTAACTGGGGCAGGCTTCTCGACTTTACACAGAAAACTGACAAATTTGGACTGGGTTTTACTGCAGAGGGTCAGAAAGCTATGCGAAAGGCGAAGACCAGAAGACCTCCTGTGCTCATTACAAATCCAGGAGTGAATGCTATTGGGGACGAGGATGAAGTAGATGAAGCTGAGTTCAATAGCTGGATTTACCCGACCACTGATGGCGGATTGACCAATTGGATTGCCAAAGAACATACTCCTGTTACTTTTGTTACGCAGTAAAAAACTTCTTTGTTTTGTTATTTGTAATAAACAATAAATTGAACTCTATGGCCCGGTGTCTTACCCGGGGCACCGTTGGCTTTATTTGTGAGGGCATATAAACTGTCATTCATATATCATGAATAAAGACCTTGGACTTTTTCGCATTTCAAATCTTATGCTCCTTTTCTGTCTTTCCTTCCTTTATATATATTTCAAAACAACTGTATTTACACACACTCACTCATACAGGTTTCAATCCGCTCTGGATCTCACTGGTAACAACTCTGCTACTGCCAGTTATGACTTCGAAAATCCGATCAACTTAGCCGAAGACAAAGGTGAAGATGATTGCGAAGTGCCTGGCGAGCTTGCAAGACTGTTACTTCAGGAAGAGAGGGCAATTCAACCACACGAGGAGCCAGTGGAGACAATAAATCTGGGTACTGAAGCAGACAGGAAAGAGGTAAAGATTGGTGCCAACCTAGAGCTCAGCGTGAAGCAACGGTTGACTAAGATGCTACATGATTATATGGAGATCTTTGCCTGGTCCTACGAAGACATGCCCGGGTTGGATACTGACATTGTGGTCCATCACCTGCCAATCAAGGAAGACTGCCCTCCGGTTAAGCAAAAGGTCTGTCGTATGCGTCCAGAGATGTCAGAGAAGATCAAAGCCGAGGTTATGAAACAGTTTGATGCTGGGTTCCTTGCAGTGACTTCTTACCCTCAATGGGTTGCTAATGTGGTGCCGGAACCAAAGAAGGACGGTAAGGTCAGAATGTGTGTCGATTACAGGGATCTGAACAGGGCCAGCCCCAAAGATGACTTCCCCCTACCTCACATTGACGTCCTTGTTGATAATACAGCTCAGCATAAGGTTTTCTCTTTCATGGATGGTTTTTCAGGTTACAATCAGATCAAGATGGCACCTGAAGACATGGAAAAAACTACCTTTGTTACTCAGTGGGGTACCTTCTGCTACAAGGTCATGCCTTTTGGGCTGAAGAACGCTAGGGCAACCTACCAGCGTGCCATGGTTGCTTTATTTCATGATATGATCCATCATGAGATAGAAGTGTATGTTGACGACATGATCGTAAGGTCCCAGACTGAGGAGGAACACCTAGATCATCTGCAGAAGTTGTTTGACCGTCTTAAGTTGTACAAGTTGAGGTTGAACCCGAACAAGTGCACCTTCGGGGTAAGATCGGGAAAGTTGCTAGGCTTCGTTGTCAGCGATAAAGGTATTCAAGTGGATCCTGCCAAGGTTAAAGTTATTCAAGAGATGCCAGTTCCTAAGACAGAAAAAGAGGTCAGAGGCTTTTTAGGACGCCTGAATTACATTGCTCGATTCATTTCACACCTGACTGCTACTTGTGAACCAATCTTCAAGTTGCTGAAGAAAGATCAGGTAGTACGTTGGAATGATGAATGTCAGGCTGCTTTTGACAGAATCAAAGAGTATCTCCAAGAACCACCCATTCTTATGCCACCGGTTGAAGGGAGACCTCTGATACTATACCTGAAAGTACTTGACAACTCAATGGGGTGTGTGTTGGGGCAGTATGACGAGTCTGGCCGAAAAGAGCATGCCATTTATTACCTTAGCAAAAAGTTTACCGAATGTGAGACCCGATACTCACTGCTTGAGAAAACTTGCTGCGCTTTGGTATGGGCTGCTCGCCGGCTGAGACAGTATATGCTGACTCACACTACCTTGTTGATCTCAAAGATGGATCCTATAAAGTACATATTCGAAAAGCCTGCTCTGTCTGGGAGAATAGCAAGATGGCAAATGATCTTGACGGAATACGACATTCAATACACGACTCAGAAAGCCATCAAGGGAAGTGTATTGGCAGACCACTTGGCACATCAGGCAGTCGACGATTATCAGTCAATGAACTTCGAGTTTCCGGATGAAAGCATCATGATTGTGACTGATTGTGAAGTACCTGGACCGGATGAAGGACCTGAGGAAGGATCCCGATGGTCTATGCACTTTGACAGAGCCTCCAATGCTTTGGGTAACGGCATCGGCGTTGTAATCATATCCCCTCAAGGCACTCATACTCCACTCACTGCCCGGCTATGTTTCAACTGTACCAATAACATGGCGGAGTATGAGGCATGCATCATGGGTCTTCAAGCTGCGATCGACTTAAGGATCAAGTTTCTGAGTGTCTTCGGAGATTCCGCTCTTGTGATCAACCAGATCAAAGGAGAGTGGGATACGAAACATCCGAATCTTATTCCTTACAGAGAATGTGTGTTGACCTTGATCCCCCACTTCACAGAGATAACCTTTGAAAATTTCCCAAGAGAGGAGAATCAGCTGGCGGACGCGTTAGCTACAATGTCTTCTATGTTCAAGGTCAAATGGGACAATGAGGCTCCCCGGATCATCATCTGGAAACTGGACGAACCGGCATACTGTTGTGATCTCGAGACTGAGTTGGTGACTGAGAAGCCTTGGTACCATGAGGTGAAGAGATACTTGGAAGCTCAGGAATACCCTGAAGGTGCCTCTGTCAATGATAAAAAGTTTCTGAGAAGGTTCGCAGCGAAGTTCTTCCTTAGCAACGACATCTTGTACAAGCGAAACCATGATTCGACCTTACTGCGTTGTGTGGATAAGACTGAAGCAGAAAGGATCATGGAAGAGCTACATGAAGGGACCTTTGGTACACATTCTAGTGGACACACTATGGCGAAGAAAATCCTTCGGGAAGGGTATTTCTGGTCCACCGTGGAAGCTGACTGTTACCAACATTCCCGGACATGCCATAAATGCCAGATTTATGCAGACAAAGTGCATGTTCCTCCAGTTCCTCTGAATGTTCTGACTGCGCCTTGGCCATTTGCAATGTGGGGCATAGACATGATCGGTGAGATTAAACCTACGGCGTCCAACGGGCATCGCTTCATCCTGGTAGCGATTGACTATTTCACGAAGTGGGTCGAAGCAGCTTCTTATGCTACGGTAACCAAGATTGTTGTGGCACGGTTCATTCGGCATAACCTGATCTGTCGATACGGCGTCCCAGAAAGAATTATTACAGACAACGGTACCAATCTGAATAACAAGATGATCACTGAGCTCTGCGAGCAGTTTAAGATACAACACCATAATTCTTCTCCTTACAGACCAAAGATGAATGGGGCTGTAGAAGCAGCAAATAAAAATATCAAGAAAATCGTGCAGAAGATGACAGTGACCTATAAAGATTGGCACGAGATGTTACCGTTCGCTCTACATGGGTACCGTACCTCAGCCAGGACGTCAACCGGGGCAACTCCTTTCTCCTTGGTTTACGGTATGGAAGCAGTCTTACCGATTGAAGTACAAATACCCTCTCTCCGGATAATGAAGGATGCAAATCTGAACGAAGATGATTGGATCCAGACACGACTTGATCAGTTAAACCTTATTGATGAAAAGAGGCTTGCTGCTATCTGTCATGGTCAGACGTATCAGAAACGGATGATCAGGGCGTTTAACAAAAAGGTCAGACCACAGGAATATCAAGTTGGAGATCTGGTAATCAAGCGAATCATCCTTCCTCAGAGTGATCCAAGGGGCAAATGGACCCCTACGTACGAAGGGCCATTTGTGGTTAAACATGTGTTCTCAGGAGGAGCCATGATTCTAACCAACATGGATGGTGACGACCTTCCTCACCCCGCCAATGCAGACATAGTAAAAAGATACTACGCATAAAAAGACCCGCTAGGCTGACATGCCTAGGCAAAAATTAGGGCTTCCCGGCGAACCAAAAGGGTTCGGGAAAAATGAAGGGATGAAATGAAAAAATCTGTACACCCGGCAAGTCGAAAACCTGAAAAGGCGGCTTGGGCAAAAATGGGTATCCCGGTGGACTGAAAACCCGATAGGGCGGTCCAGGCAAAAGTTAGGGATAAAGCGTAATACTATGTATCATTGGATCACTCTGCATCCAGAATCCGGTATCTACACCAAGTTCAGACGGCATCGATCAGTCAGCTTCATCTTCAACCAAGGTCATCAAGTGATGAGACGCTCGGAGATATAAAGGCAATAGCAGAGTTGAAACCCAGTGGATCATTCAATTTCACACAGCTGTTTTATTTTCTCTTATACAAAACTTGTATAAACTCTTTTGTTCGGCGGCGTTCTCTTACTAGGACGTCAGCCTCTTGTACATAAACGCCTATTTTTCAGGCAATTCAAAATCAATAAATACACTTTTCAGTTAAAATTGCCAATTGTTTTCCTTTTCTGTTTTGTTTTGCGGAGAACGTCCAAGGTTCAATTTGTGATATATGCATTGACAATAGTTTGCTAACTCATAAATATTTGCATACGAAACAAAGGATTAATTGCAGGTAACACTAGAAACAGGGGCAATAAAGAGTTGTCTAAGCAATCTAATTGTTCTATCCTCCAAAGGTATCAAGGTAGGTTTAGTTAAAGAACACAACCAGATATCTTAATTCCCCAGAGAGTGAGCCAGCAAGTCAGTACACTCTTCTTAAGAAAAGCTACTATCAAACTCAAGGAAGTTGGGTATCCTCCCGCAGATCTCAACATTCCCCTGCACAATATACAGGCATTCTTAACAAGCATCCCCGACAGTCTTGGTCTGAAGATTGTTCCCCGGCGGTATACCAAACATTCAGTGGAGTCACTTCCCCGGTACAATTCAAAACTTCCCCAAGAGAGTCCAATCCAGCTCCCCCGGGAAAGTTGGAATCCATCTCCCCAAGCAGTAAGTTTATCCCCAGTAGATTCTGGAAGCTTACCCTTGCAGAGCACGAACGCGTCCCCCGGCTTTATTCAAAGAGTTATTTCCCTACCAGGATATAACTGGGTTATCCTCAGCCAAAAGCCACGGAAAGAGCGTCCTCGACGAAGTCTTCTTATCCCCAGCGAAGTCTATTAACACTTCCAACATATCAATGGTATCCCCAACGAAGTTATTATCAACAACTCAACAAAGTACCTCTCTCCCCACAGAGTATTGCTTCCCAGCAAGATCGTTAGAGTACTTTTCTCCCCCGCAGAATATTCCATTCGCCAAGTTCATTCCCCAACGGAGTTATCTTCTCCTACCGGTATTCTTGCAACTATCATCCCCAGCGGAAGCTAAAATCTATTCTTCAACATCAGCCCAGGATATGACTTCCCGGCACCCGTCAAGGATTTATTTTCCTAAGACGAAAACATACATTCGTAAACATCATATACATCATTAAAGCATGCATTTACGCATCATATCTCACAAATATCATATTGAGAACATCATTGCTTGATCCATATCATGCATTGCATATGACTGACCTTTACCTTTCAGGAAAGATCCAGTCAAGTTCTCAGCTATATTCAATACCTAGACCGGTTCAGTTAAGTCGACCCTAAGATTTCTCTGTTTCTTATCCAGTCAAAGGCCTTCTCTGGTTCAGTCAGATCGACCCTAAGATCTCCCTGTTTCTTATCCAGTTGAAGACATTTCAAGACCTAGACCTGTTCAGTTAATCGACCCTAAGATTTTCTGTTTCTTATCCAGTCCAAGGCCTTCTCTAGTCCAGTTAAATCGACCCCTAACAGATTTCCCTGATAAAGACTCAGTAGAAGTAATCCAAGATTCTCTCAACGATTGTTGTTGAGGTTGTAGTCGCCTGTGGTTCTCTCCCCGTTACTGCGGAGGTAGTAATCGCCCCAAGATTCTCTCAGCGTTACTGTTGAAGTAGAAGTTACCCAAGATTCTCTCAATGATTGCTGTTGAGGTTGTAGTCGCCTGTGGTTCTCTCCCTGTTACTGTGGAGGTAGTAATCATCCCCAGATTCGCTCAGCGTTACTGTTGAAGTTGAAGTCGTCCAAGATTCTCTCAATGATTGCTGTTGAGGTTGTAGTCGCCTGTGGTTCTCTCCCCGTTACTGCGGAGGTAGTAATCGCCCCAAGATTCTCTCAGCGTTACTGTTGAAGTAGAAGATATCCAAGATTCTCTCAATGATTACTGTTGAGGTTGTAGTCGCCTGTGGTTCTCTCCCCGTTACTGCGGAGGTAGTAATCGCCCCAAGATTCTCTCAGCGTTACTGTTGAAGTAGAAGATATCCAAGATTCTCTCAATGATTACTGTTGAGGTTGAAGTCGCCCAAGATTCTCTCAATGATTACTGTTGAGGTTGAAGTCGCCTAAGGTTCTCTCACCGTTCCTGTTGAGGTAGTAACCATCCCCGGTTCATTCATCACCGTTTGAAGCTCCAGATCCAGCTCCTGTAACCAGTCAGGACACATCTATACAAAAAGTTTGAAGACCAGCTCCTGTAACAGGTCAGGTAATCATTTTCTTTTGCAGGTACGCAAGCTCTCGCTAAGGAATCTCTTACGCGATCAACATCCAGATGGCATCTATAAGCCCATCCACCTTCCATCATCTCTTAGCATGGCATCTATAAGCCCATCATCCTATCCATCAATCTCCAAATGGCATCTGTAAGCCCATTCCCCGCATCACACTACTATGTGAGCGCAAATTTCTGGGCACTCTAGTGTTCAATCATCTTCCACCTTCATATTACGAAAGGCACGTCAGCCAATCTGCATCCTCAGGTCTAAGAAGATTGAACAGGGGCAACTGTTGTACCCCAAAATTTTCCCACCCATATTCTTCAAGATTTGCCAAAAGCATGCTTCAAAATCTCTTCAAGGGTTACACAGTTCAAGGGCCTCCTAACAGTCAAAAATTAGGGTTTTGGTTCTGGCAAGGAAAATGAAGTTTCCAAGGGTCCAATCAAGTCCCACATGCCTACAAACATGGTCAAGTATCCTCATGCCAAGTTTCAAGACTTACAGCACAAAATTGCACAGTCAAAAACCCTAATTGCACCACAGTCAACTGTAGGGGTAAAATGGTTATTTGACAGTCAAAAGTTCAAATTTTTGGTCAACATCTCATTTTGAAGCCACAAACATCATTTGATCAATTCTTGATCATGATTCTCAAAGCTTGGCTCAAAAAGTCTCAAGATGCAAAAGTTTCCATATTTGGACAGTCGAAAAAGTCAACTGTAAATTGACCAGGGCATAACTTTCACATGGATTATCAGAAAAATTCCATCCACGGATCATTTTGAAGATAATGACATTTCCTACAACTCCTCTTCATACTTGAAGTCCAAGAAATGCTCTCACAAAAAGTTATCAATTTCAACATTATAGGTCATTTTCAAAAGTCAACAAAAAGGGACTTTAAGTCAAAGGCCATAACTTGAGATTGGTAAATCAAAATGACATTGGACCAAAGGCATTGGTTAGAGGACTCAAAGACCTTTCCAAAATGTCCCAGAACATGAGCAAAGCTTAAAAATTGAGCAAGTTATGCCTTGTGGAAATTGGGAAATTTTTGGATATTCTGAAAAGTCAACATTGCTTCAAAGGTCTTAAAAATGCTAATGGGCCTCTTTTTCTTCCACAATTCATCATCCAAGGCATGTGCACGACCATTTGGCCCAAAGGGAAGTTTTTTATCATTTTTATTTTATTTATTTGAATTTTTAAATGCTAGAAATTCATTTAATTAATTAAAATATATGAAAAATACTAAAACTAGGTTTTCAAATCTTTTTGTGCAAGACAATCACACATGATTCACTAAGGATTTCGTGCATGCCAAAAAAGGAAAGAATTGAAGCAAATTGACATGATTCTTCATGAAGAAATATTGAAAAAGATCCTTAAGAATCAAATCTTGAAAATCATGAATGCAAAGGTTTTGATTTGGTTTCTTTGACCTAAAACCTTCACACATAAGTACTGATGCAAACCCTATTCAAAACACCCACAAAGCTGCGCAGGAAAGCCATAGTCAAACTTGCAATTTTCTCAAAAAAGTCAAATACTGAAAACTAGGTTCTAGGGCGATTGAAGCTAAAATAATTGGTCCATTGTCTTGCTGAGGCTTCAAGGAAGGAATTGGAATCAAAACCATAAGCTTTAACACCAAGAAACGTGAGAACGATCGCGCCCTGTACAGAAATTTTTTTGCATTTTGCATCATGATTCATACGTTTTCTGTAGTTTTTAATATTTGATTTATGTTATTTGACTCATTACGAAGCTAACCACATGATCTAATTGAGTTTTTAGGCATTGTGCGCGATTTCACCATGGATACGTGCTAGGGTTTTCAGAACCTTGAATTAGGGTTTCTTAGTTAAGGAAAAATTAGCACGTGAGACCTAGGCCATTCAACTCAGCATGCTTGGACGATTTAAAAACACACCTCGCGATTAATTTATGATTAGCAGGGTGCTAATCGCTATTTTTGAACTTGTCACTTAGTGGGGGTTTAAAACCCCCGCTATTCAGTTGTTTTTTATTTCAGGAAAACGCAGGGATGAAGAAGAAGGCTAGGTGGCCAAGACTGGTTGGTTCATTCAAACTTTCGCGCGTAAAAGGGCACTAACGTTTGCTTTATTTTATAATGTTTGTTGGTTAGGTAATATACAAAGAAACCAAGTGGAGCAGTTGGCAAGGCGTGCGTATGGTAATCCCTAGGACCTTGGTTCGAACCCCAGGTCCCCATTCTCTTTCAATATTTTTTCTATCAATCTAATCCCCTGCAGATTCAACCCTGGGTTCCACCATATTCTCCACACCCAGGCCTTCCACGTGCTGGCTGAGATCAATCCAAGGGGCATAACTTGAAGAACATCATGTGCCTTAGTCAACCATGCATATGGGAACGTGGAAAAGTCAACAAGGCCAAAGATCAATGGGCCTGATTACTGAATAAAACCTCCCAATTTGGGGACAAACCCCCCAAGGTTTGCAATCTCTTGTATATTTTTTCATTTTTTATTTGATTCAATTATTTCTCTTTTTAATTAATTTCTTTAATTTAATATTTTCATAAAAAACATAAAAACAATATAAAATCAGGAAAAGATAAAAAATAAGTATTTTTATTTAATGTCATTTTTTGTAAATAAATATCCTTAATTGATTTTAGTTTTTAATTTAGGTTTAAATCTTAATATTTTTCTTCATAACTTAAAAATTTGTAGAAATTAGGTTTAATTAGTTTAATTACTTTTATTCTTTTTTTCACCATTATTAATAACTAAATATTATTTATTTTTATAAATCAAATTGCATGTAAATAATTAGATTAATTTTAGGTTTAATTTTGATGTGTTTTTCTTAATAAATAAAAATTAGAATTAGGGTTAATTTCTCGATTTCATTTAATTCTCTTATTAAAGATTCATAAATACAAAAAATCTCAAAAAAAAACAATTTCTTTTCATTTTAATTTAATTAATTTAACAATTTAATTTAATTTCGTTAAAAAGGGTCCAACGCCCTCGTTTCCAGTTTTAATTCAATTCGCGTATTTATTTCTTTTTCTTCTAATTATTTATGTACTTCTCCCAAAGCCGTGTAATATTTATCTTTCGCACTTTACTTTATTTTCTGTCAAATCGGGTCCTGGATTTTAATTTGGCGATGTGGACCCGCGCCTTTGTAATAGTTTAGAACTTTTAGTTTTCCGCATCTTCTTAACTGTTAAATAAATGCATGCAAGAATGAATGGCCTTAAATAAAAAAACAAACGCATAGATCACCAACAACATGACAAGATAAAATATCTGAATCTGACACACGAATCACACACCACCTCTAGGGTACGCCTCACTGTTGCCTTGCCTCAAAAGGTGATCGTCGAGTAGAGGATGTCTTAGTAAGTCCTCATGATCAGGGAACCTGGCATGAGGGTAGCTTCTAAGGTGTCTTCCTATTGCTCCGGTGATCACCATGTCCCGAACCTCGAATTGACCCGAATACCTCCAATGGTGGTGCTACCTACCTCTCAATGGTGGGATGGCACTACTTTAAAGGACATTTACACAGACGAATTCCTTAGGGTAGGTAGACTACTCTAGATACTTGCTCTAAATTTCAAAACAAATCAAAAATACTTTTCACACCGACACCTTTTCAAAAAGCTTTCGAAAGCAACTTTTCAAACACTCTTGAGGACTGATACAAGAGTCGAACTGAAATTTTCAAAGAAACTTTTTAAAACCCACAGTTGAAAAGCAAACAAACTATTTTTTGAAAACACAATGAGCAAGTATCTAAGAGCCCATGGATAACCATGGATAGAAAGGGTGCTAACACCTTCCCTTTCTATAACCTACCTCCCGAACCGAGAGCAATCTCTTTAAGGAATTTTTCTGTGCTTTTGTCCTTTCCATTTGGAGAAAATAAAAGACGGTGGCGACTCTTGCTTCCGCGACATTTCACGAACCAGCTTTAAACAGTCAGTTCCAGATCCACCGATCACAGAACTGGCGACTCTGCTGGGGACCTTTTTTCTTAAAGTGAGGTGTACCTTAGGGTTAGTTCATAACTGTGTTTTCAATTGTATTGCTTTGCTTGCTTTAAAATTGTGGGTTGCTTGGGAGTTCTATAGATCCTAACCCGGATCTGGGGGATACCTTCTTAGAAAGTAGCAACAAGGCTGTGAGGGAACTGTGCGGGGTATACCGACATGGTTGAAACAGTCTGCTATGTTGATGTGGCACTTTGGTGTGTACCGGTAACCCTTGAGTTCAGTCAAGGAGAGTACGGGGCCTCTGCGTGGTGTCATGAAGCATCAACAGATCTTAGGAACCTTAATTGAACTATCTTGGCATCTTTAGGGTAGTGAGATAACTGACTTTGGTGCAGTCCGAGGTTGGTTGATACTCGATACTACACTCAATTGAGGGTTGCTTTCCTGGAATATTTCGGTCGCCAATTCAGTGGCTAAATCGAAACGATGAACAATGAAAGCAATCCCGTGATATTGAGACCCTTAGAACCCGGTTACTTCTAATAGGACAGGTTGAACCCACCAACTTCAAGAGGGTACTACCCAGACCCCATGTTGGCCTTAAACTCTAAGGGCTTGTCTTGTGTGCCTTGTGTGCCTTACATGTTTGTCTTTGTAAATATCTGTGGTGTGTTTAATCATAGCATCATGACATCATCCAGCATCATATGCATTGACTAACCATTTCAGGGGTTCGAATCTTCACCTTTGTTCTTTGTTTTGTAGGACATGGAAACTGTTCGCAGAAAGACAATTCAAATCAGCCTTGTAAGGATCCCTCCTCAGCTTAAGGAGCTTATATCCAGGATTCCCGAGAACTCTTCATTCAGTGAAAGACATGGAAGTCTCATCAGCTTGGTCAATACCAACATTGAGGAAGACATGATAAAAGTCCTGTTCCAATTCTTTGACCCTCTGCATCACTGTTTCACCTTCTTGGATTATCAGCTGGTACCTACATTGGAGGAGTTCTCCCGGCTCCTGAAGATCCCTATCCTTGATCAACTACCCTACAACGATACAGAAAAGGAACCCAAGCTTGAAGAAATTGCTAAAGCCTTGCACCTACAATCATCTGACCTCAAGGGACATTGGGAAGTTAGAAGTGGTATCAAAGGGTTCTTAGCCAGGTTTCTGTTTGAAAAGGCCCATGAATGTTGGAACTCCCTTGACTTACAAGCTTTTGAAGAAGTTGTGGCCCTCCTTGTCTATGGTTTGGTATTGTTCCCTAACCCAGATCAGCTTATAGATATCAGTGCTGTCCAGATCTTCATGTCCAGGAATCCTATACCTACGTTGCTGGGGGACATCCTTCACTCATGTTACACTCGAACCATGAGAAAAAGAGGTGTCCTTATGTGTTGCACTCCTCTCCTGGGAAGGTGGTTTATTTTGCACCTTCCACAATCAGTTTTGAAGAACGAGCGGGGTTTGAGATGGTCACAACGGTTGATGACTCTTACACATGCAGATATACATTGGTGCCCTCGGT
This sequence comes from Vicia faba, assembly GCA_948472305.1. Taxonomy (NCBI): domain Eukaryota; kingdom Viridiplantae; phylum Streptophyta; class Magnoliopsida; order Fabales; family Fabaceae; genus Vicia; species Vicia faba. The sequence goes on along the minus strand of OX451736.1, from coordinate 654,256,524 downwards.
CCAGAGAGGATGTCACCATCATTGATCGTTGCGGGGAGTACCCTAATGTTCCTTTACTTGGAATCAGAGGAGGTATTACTTACAACCCATGCCTGGCTTGGAGACAGTTTGGTTATGCGCGGAGGGATGGTCCTCATGACATGTTAATTCCTGACATAGTTTTTGACTTCGACAACGATGCACAAGGACTTCGCCAGAGATTTATCAGAGCTTGGAGGATGCCCTGTAGGATAGACAGCAAGACACTGGGGCACAGGAATTCCATCCCATTGGAACCTTATCTCAAGTGGGTACGGGCCCGCTCCCAGAAGTTAGTGATGCCTTATCCTCATATGCTCCCTGTGATCAAAGAGCCAGTCTTGGAAGGGGAAGTGTCCTACACTATTCAGCATCCTGACATGCCCACATCCTGGGAAGAGATGCAGAGGAGCTGGATCCAGCTTAAGGAAGAACGGAATTCTCTTGAGACCAGTCAACATGCTAGGGAAAAGAAGGTCCTGGAGCTCACCCGCTTGTTGCATGAGGAGAGGAATCTCAACACCTACATAGCTCCAAAGAGGATGCGTAGTGTCTTCTGGGATTGATCTGCTTTTGTATTATTTTGCCCATGAGGCTTTGATGTACTAAACAGTTATTTCCTTAATTATAACGTGTGTTCCTTTTTGTCTACAACAAATTTGAACTTTCGAACCCTTGAATGCATTGCATAAACACATATCATTCATCATGTGCATAGCAGGTTTTCTTCTTTTCAGGTTGCTTACAGTTCTTCGTTGTTTATTTCAGCATCATGAATCCTGACTCATCATCAAATGAGATGTCCATCAAGGCTCTTCAGGCGCAGAATGCGCAATTTCAGGAACTAATCATGGGTTTGGCTCAGGGCCAAGAAGAGCTAAAGGCTCTGCTCCTGAAGAAGGAAAAGAAGAAGAAGAGAAGGACTGTTCTTTTCAACTCGGGCCGAAGGTTTGGCAACACTCTGCAACATGAAGAGGCTGGTTCTTCTATTGGCAAGGGTACCCCCCAAGGGGAAAAAGGTCCTAGTCCGGTAGTCTCCGACAACGAGACTGACTTTGATGAGGAGCAGTATCCTCCAGCTGAAGACAGATATAAGCAGTTGGAGGACAGGCTAAATGCTATGGAGATACAACAGGTACCTGGGCTAGATTTCGGAGATTTGGGTTTGTCTACTGGTGTGATCATTCCTCGTAAGTTCAAAGCACCATCCTTTAACAAGTACGACGGGGCGTCTTGTCCCAAGCTACACCTCAGGTCTTATGTGCGGAAGATTCAACCGTACTCAGTGGATAAGAATTTGTGGATCCACTTCTTCCAGGAGAGTCTTTCAGGGACTCATCTCGAATGGTTCTATCAGCTGGATGGGACCAAGGTTCGAAACTGGGAGGAGTTGGCTACTGCTTTCTATAAGCAGTATCAATATAATGACGACCTTTTCCCTACACGTACCCAACTCCAGGGTATGTCGTTAGGTTCAAGTGAAGGTTTTAAAGAGTACGCTCAGAAGTGGAGGGATCTGGCTGGCAGGGTGCAGCCTCCGTTGACTGATCGGGAGTTGGTAGACATGTTCTTGGGGACCCTATCTGGGCCATTTTTCAACCATCTTATCGGTAACTCGTCTGCAGGGTTTACTGATCTTATTCTGACTGGAGAGAGAATTGAGGCTGGGTTGAATTCTGGTAAGATTCCGAAGGGTACATCTACAAGTTCAGAGAAGAAACCCTTCAAGAAGGAGGCTAGTGCTGTATATGGCTCCCGGAGACAAGAGAAATCTGAGCGCCGCCTATCTGTCAGTGCGGTAATGATTGCTAAGCCTGCTGCCGCTCCTCGGCAAACCAATCCTCAAAGGGCTGAAAGACCTAGAAGAGAATTCACCCGTTTGAGTATGACTTTGTCGCAGATCTTGCCACAGTTGCTATCCACCAACCTAGTGACTGTCAGAGAGGCCCCTAAAGTTGTAAACACTGCCTCTCCAAAATATAATCCAAATGCCCGCTGTGCTTATCACTCCGATAGCCCGGGGCATTCCACTGATGACTGTTGGGCATTAAGGAATAAGGTGCAAGACCTTATCGATGCAAAGGAGATACAGTTTGAAGCGCCTGAGAGGCCGAATGTGGTAACTGCTCCTATGCCCCAGCATGGAGTAAATGCGGTTGATGAAGATGTATACGCTGTTTCTGTGGATGATGTAGCTACTCCTTTGAAGACCGTCAAAAGGAACCTACTGATGGCCGGTTTATTTCCGGGTTGCAGTGAGGGTTGCCTGTTCTGTGCTGTTTCTCTCTCTGGTTGTCCTTTGCTGAAGTTGGGCATCCAAGGCCTAATGGATAGCAAAGAGATTCTATTCAAGAAGTCTGCTGTTCAGTTGGTTCCAGTAGAAGAAGTTTCTGTGGTTACCATCTTCAATAATCCAATCAAGGCTCTCCCAAGGAGGCCTGTTCAAATCATGACTGTCGCACCTGTTGTTATTACTGTTCCGGGGCCTCTCCCCTACGAATCTGATAAGGCTGTCCCCTGGAACTATGGGGCAGACGTGTATGTGAATGGAATTAAGCAAGAGTTCAACACTGGCGCCAGTATCTGCGATATCACAGGTCCAACCAAGGTTACCCGCAGTGGCAGACTCTTCACGCCTGACATCGCACCACCAGCTGCTCGAAGGCCCCTCCTTATAACACCTACAAGTATACCTGTTCCTGTTTCTGACCAAGTTGTTTCCCCTGCTGTCGAGTCATCTAATGCTCGGGGCAAAGGGATTGAAGATGAGCCTGCCTGGATGGAGGCACCAATACCTATAAATGCTGAGGCCTCCCAACAAGAGATGGAGGAAATTCTGAAAATAATAAAGAAAAGTGACTTTAATGTTGTCGAGCAGCTGGGGCATACGCCCTCCAAGATCTCAATGCTCTCCTTATTACTATGCTCCGAGGCCCATGCTAAGGCCTTGATCTCATTTCTCAAAATGGCCCATGTGCCACAGGAGACATCTGCCGTCCAGTTTACTGACTGCGTAGCAAATCTGACAGCGGACAACGGTTTGGGTTTTTCAGATGCTGACCTTACTGCCAAGGGAAGAGACCACAATGACGCCCTGCATGTCTCTATTGAATGCAGGGGCACTACTCTGGCACACGTATTGGTGGATACTGGCTCTTCCCTCAATGTGCTACCCAAGAAAGCTTTAGACCGTTTGGATTGTGAAGGCCTGGAACTAAAACCTAGCAACATCATCGTCAGAGCTTTTGACGGTTCAAAGAGGATGGCTCATGGAGAGGTTGACATTCCTATTCGTGTGGGCTCTCAGGTGTTTGACTCTACTTTCTACGTGATGGATATCCGTCAATCGTATTCTTGTCTGCTGGGTCGACCTTGGATCCACAAACTGGGGCAGTGACCTCTACCTTACACCAGAAGCTCAAGTACCCCGTCAGAGGGAAGATCGTCACTGTGCAAGGAGAGGAGGAGTATATGGTGAGCCATTTGAATTCCTTCAGATACATTGAGATGGACGGGGAATTTATTGAAACCCCCTTTCAGCATTTCGAAGAGGTCCTTCCAATTTCAGCAGCAGCGGAAACAGCGGTCGAAGAGGATGTTCCTTTGAAGATGGCTTCCCTAAAGGATGCCCGGGCTGTGGTTCAGAAAGGTGAATTTACTAACTGGGGCAGGCTTCTCGACTTTACACAGAAAACTGACAAATTTGGACTGGGTTTTACTGCAGAGGGTCAGAAAGCTATGCGAAAGGCGAAGACCAGAAGACCTCCTGTGCTCATTACAAATCCAGGAGTGAATGCTATTGGGGACGAGGATGAAGTAGATGAAGCTGAGTTCAATAGCTGGATTTACCCGACCACTGATGGCGGATTGACCAATTGGATTGCCAAAGACCATACTCATGTTACTTTTGTTACGCAGTAATAAACTTCTTTGTTTTGTTATTTGTAATAAACAATAAATTAAACTCTATGGCCCGGTGTCTTACCCGGGGCACCGTTGGCTTTATTTGTGAGGGCATATAAACTGTCATTTCATATATCATGAATAAAGACCTTGGACTTTTTCACATTTCAAATCTTATGCTCCTTTTCTGTCTTTCCTTCCTTTATATATATATTTCAAAACAGCTATATTTACACACACTCACTCATACAGGTTTCAATCCGCTCTGGATCTCACTGGTAACAACTCTGCTACTGCCAGTTATGACTTCGAAAATCCGATCAACTTAGCCGAAGACAAAGGTGAAGATGATTGCGAAGTGCCTGGCGAGCTTGCAAGACTGTTACTTCAGGAAGAGAGGGCAATTCAACCACACGAGGAGCCAGTGGAGACAATAAATCTGGGTACTGAAGCAGACAGGAAAGAGGTAAAGATTGGTGCCAACCTAGAGCTCAGCGTGAAGCAACGGTTGACTAAGATGCTACATGATTATATGGAGATCTTTGCCTGGTCCTACGAAGACATGCCCGGGTTGGATACTGACATTGTGGTCCATCACCTGCCAACCAAGGAAGACTGCCCTCCGGTTAAGCAAAAGGTCCGTCGTATGCGTCCAGAGATGTCAGAGAAGATCAAAGCCGAGGTTATGAAACAGTTCGATGCTGGGTTCCTTGCAGTGACTTCTTACCCTCAATGGGTTGCTAATGTGGTGCCGGTACCAAAGAAGGACGGTAAGGTCAGAATGTGTGTCGATTACAGGGATCTGAACAGGGCCAGCCCCAAAGATGACTTCCCCCTACCTCACATTGACGTCCTTGTTGATAATACAACTCAGCATAAGGTTTTCTCTTTCATGGATGGTTTTTCAGGTTACAATCAGATCAAGATGGCACCTGAAGACATGGAAAAAACTACCTTTGTTACTCAGTGGGGTACCTTCTGCTACAAGGTCATGCCTTTTGGGCTGAAGAACGCTGGGGCAACCTACCAGCGTGCCATGGTTGCTTTATTTCATGATATGATCCATCATGAGATAGAAGTGTATGTTGACGACATGATCGTAAGGTCCCAGACTGAGGAGGAACACCTAGATCATCTGCAGAAGTTGTTTGACCGTCTTAAGTTGTACAAGTTGAGGTTGAACCCGAACAAGTGCACCTTCGGGGTAAGATCGGGAAAGTTACTAGGCTTCGTTGTCAGCGATAAAGGTATTCAAGTGGATCCTGCCAAGTTTAAAGCTATTCAAGAGATGCCAGTTCCTAAGACAGAAAAAGAGGTCAGAGGATTTTTAGGACGCCTGAATTACATTGCTCGATTCATTTCACACCTGACTGCTACTTGTGAACCAATCTTCAAGTTGCTGAAGAAAGATCAGGTAGTACGTTGGAATGATGAATGTCAGGCTGCTTTTGACAGAATCAAAGAGTATCTCCAAGAACCACCCATTCTTATGCCACCGGTTGAAGGGAGACCTCTGATACTATACCTGACAGTACTTGACAACTCAATGGGGTGTGTGTTGGGGCAGTATGACGAGTCTGGCCGAAAAGAGCATGCCATTTATTACCTTAGCAAAAAGTTTACCGACTGTGAGACCCGATACTCACTGCTTGAGAAAACTTGCTGCGCTTTGGTATGGGCTGCTCGCCGGCTGAGACAGTATATGCTGACTCACACTACCTTGTTGATCTCAAAGATGGATCCTATAAAGTACATATTCGAAAAGCCTGCTCTGTCTGGGAGAATAGCAAGATGGCAAATGATCTTGACGGAATACGACATTCAATACACGACTCAGAAAGCCATCAAGGGAAGTGTATTGGCAGACCACTTGGCACATCAGGCAGTCGACGATTATCAGTCAATGAACTTCGAGTTTCCGGATGAAAGCATCATGATTGTGACTGATTGTGAAGTACCTGGACCGGATGAAGGACCTGAGGAAGGATCCCGATGGTCTATGCACTTTGACAGAGCCTCCAATGCTTTGGGTAACGGCATCGGCGTTGTAATCATATCCCCTCAAGGCACTCATACTCCACTCACTGCCCGGCTATGTTTCAACTGTACCAATAACATGGCGGAGTATGAGGCATGCATCATGGGTCTTCAAGCTGCGATCGACTTAAGGATCAAGTTTCTGAGTGTCTTCGGAGATTCCGCTCTTGTGATCAACCAGATCAAAGGAGAGTGGGATACGAAACATCCGAATCTTATTCCTTACAGAGAATGTGTGTTGACCTTGATCCCCCACTTCACAGAGATAACCTTTGAACATTTCCCAAGAGAGGAGAATCAGCTGGCGGATGCGTTAGCTACAATGTCTTCTATGTTCAAGGTCAAATGGGACAATGAGGCTCCCCGGATCATCATCTGGAAACTGGACGAACCGGCATACTGTTGTGATCTCGAGACTGAGTTGGTGACTGAGAAGCCTTGGTACCATGAGGTGAAGAGATACTTGGAAGCTCAGGAATACCCTGAAGGTGCCTCTGTCAATGATAAAAAGTTTCTGAGAAGGTTCGCAGCGAAGTTCTTCCTTAGCAACGGCATCTTGTACAAGCGAAACCATGATTCGACCTTACTGCGTTGTGTGGATAAGACTGAAGCAGAAAGGATCATGGAAGAGCTACATGAAGGGACCTTTGGTACACATTCTAGTGGACACACTATGGCGAAGAAAATCCTTCGGGCAGGGTATTTCTGGTCCACCGTGGAAGCTGACTGTTACCAACATTCCCGGACATGCCATAAATGCCAGATTTATGCAGACAAAGTGCATGTTCCTCCAGTTCCTCTGAATGTTCTGACTGCGCCTTGGCCATTTGCAATGTGGGGCATAGACATGATCGGTGAGATTAAACCTACGGCGTCCAACGGGCATCGCTTCATCCTGGTAGCGATTGACTATTTCACGAAGTGGGTCGAAGCAGCTTCCTATGCGACGGTAACCAAGACTGTTGTGGCACGGTTCATTCGGCATAACCTGATCTTTCGATACGGCGTCCCAAAAAGAATTATTACAGACAACGGTACCAATCTGAATAACAAGATGATCACTGAGCTCTGCGAGCAGTTTAAGATACAGCACCACAATTCTTCTCCTTACAGACCAAAGATGAATGGGGCTGTAGAAGCAGCAAATAAAAATATCAAGAAAATCGTGCAGAAGATGACAGTGACCTATAAAGATTGGCACGAGATGTTACCGTTCGCTCTACATGGGTACCGTACCTCAGCCAGGACGTCAACTGGGGCAACTTCTTTCTCCTTGGTTTACGGTATGGAAGCAGTCTTACCGATTGAAGTACAAATACCCTCTCTCCGGATAATGAAGGATGCAAATCTGAACGAAGATGATTGGATCCAGACACGACTTGATCAGTTAAACCTTATTGATGAAAAGAGGCTTGCTGCTATCTGTCATGGTCAGACGTATCAGAAACGGATGATCAGGGCGTTTAACAAAAAGGTCAGACCACAGGAATATCAAGTTGGAGATCTGGTAATCAAGCGAATCATCCTTCCTCAGAGTGATCCAAGGTGCAAATGGACCCCTACGTACGAAGGGCCATTTGTGGTTAAACATGTGTTCTCAGGAGGAGCCATGATTCTAACCAACATGGATGGTGACGACCTTCCTCACCCCGCCAATGCAGACATAGTAAAAAGATACTACGCATAAAAAAGACCCGCTAGGCTGACATGCCTAGGCAAAAATTAGGGCTTCCCGGTGAACCAAAAGGGTTCGGGCAAAATGAAGGGATGAAATGAAAAAATCTGTACACCCGGCAAGTCGAAAACCTGAAAAGGCGGCTTGGGCAAAAATGGGTATCCCGGTGGACTGAAAACCCGAAAGGGCGGTCCAGGCAAAAGTTAGGGATAAAGCGTAATACTATGTCTCATTGGATCACTCTGCATCCAGAATCCGGTATCTACACCAAGTTCAGACGGCATCGATCAGTCAGCTTCATCTTCAACCAAGGTCATCAAGTGATGAGACGCTCGGAGATATAAAGGCAATAGTAGAGTTGAAACCCAGTGGATCATTCAATTTCACACAGCTGTTTTATTTTCTCTTATACAAAACTTGTATAAACTCTTTTGTTCGGCGGCGTTCTCTTACTAGGACGTCAGCCTCTTGTACATAAACGCCTATTTTTCAGGCAATTCAAAATCAATAAATACACTTTTCAGTTAAAATTGCCAATTGTTTTCCTTTTCTGTTTTGTTTTGCGGAGAACGTCCAAGGTTCAATTTGTGATATATGCATTGACAATAATTTGCTAACTCATAAATATTTGCATACGAAACAAAGGATTAATTGCAGGTAACACTAGAAACAGGGGCAATAAAGAGTTGTCTAAGCAATCTAATTGTTCTATCCTCCAAAGGTATCAAGGTAGGTTTAGTTAAAGAACACAACCAGATATCTTAATTCCCCAGAGAGTGAGCCAGCAAGTCAGTACACTCTTCTTAAGCAAAGCTACTATCAAACTCAAGGAAGTTGGGTATCCTCCCGCAGATCTCAACATTCCCCTGCACAATATACAGGCATTCTTAACAAGCATCCCCGGCAGTCTTGGTCTGAAGATTGTTCCCCGGCGGTATACCAAACATTCAGTGGAGTCACTTCCCCGGTACAATTCAAAACTTCCCCAAGAGAGTCCAATCCAGCTCCCCCAGGAAAGTTGGAATCCATCTCCCCAAGCAGTAAGTTTATCCCCAGTAGATTCTGGAAGCTTACCCTTGCAGAGCACGAACGCGTCCCCCGGCTTTATTCAAAGAGTTATTTCCCTACCAAGATATAACTGGGTTATCCTCAGCCAAAAGCCACAGAAAGAGCGTCCTCGACGAAGTCTTCTTATCCCCAGCGAAGTCTATTAACACTTCTAACATATCAATGGTATCCCCAGCGAAGTTATTATCAACAACTCAACAAAGTACCTCTCTCCCCACAGAGTATTGCTTCCCAGCAAGATCGTTAGAGTACTTTTCTCCCCCGCAGAATATTCCATTCGCCAAGTTCATTCCCCAACGGAGTTATCTTCTCCTACCGGTATTCTTGCAACTATCATCCCCAGCGGAAGCTAAAATCTATTCTTCAACATCAGCCCAGGATATGACTTCCCGGCACCCGTCAAGGATTTATTTTCCTAAGACGAAAACATACATTCGTAAACATCATATACATCATTATAGCATGCATTTACGCATCATATCTCACAAATATCATATTGAGAACATCATTGCTTGATCCATATCATGCATTGCATATGACTGACCTTTACCTTTCAGGAAAGATCCAGTCAAGTTTTCAGCTATATTCAAGACCTAGACCGGTTCAGTTAAGTCGACCCTAAGATTTCTCTGTTTCTTATCCAGTCAAAGGCCTTCTCTGGTTCAGTCAGATCGACCCTAAGATCTCCCTGTTTCTTATCCAGTTGAAGACATTTCAAGACCTAGACCTGTTCAGTTAATCGACCCTAAGATTTTCTGTTTCTTATCCAGTCCAAGGCCTTCTCTAGTCCAGTTAAATCAACCCCTAACAGATTTCCCTGATAAAGACTCCGTAGAAGTAATCCAAGATTCTCTCAATGATTGTTGTTGAGGTTGTAGTCGCCTGTGGTTCTCTCCCCGTTACTGCGGAGGTAGTAATCGCCCCAAGATTCTCTCAGCGTTATTGTTGAAGTAGAAGTTACCCAAGATTCTCTCAATGATTGCTGTTGAGGTTGTAGTCGCCTGTGGTTCTCTCCCCGTTACTGTGGAGGTAGTAATCATCCCCAGATTCGCTCAGCGTTACTGTTGAAGTTGAAGTCGTCCAAGATTCTCTCAATGATTGCTGTTGAGGTTGTAGTCGCCTGTGGTTCTCTCCCCGTTACTGCGGAGGTAGTAATCGCCCCAAGATTCTCTCAGCGTTACTGTTGAAGTAGAAGATATCCAAGATTCTCTCAATGATTACTGTTGAGGTTGTAGTCGCCTGTGGTTCTCTCCCCGTTACTGCGGAGGTAGTAATCGCCCCAAGATTCTCTCAGCGTTACTGTTGAAGTAGAAGATATCTAAGATTCTCTCAATGATTACTGTTGAGGTTGAAGTCGCCCAAGATTCTCTCAATGATTACTGTTGAGGTTGAAGTCGCCTAAGGTTCTCTCACCGTTCCTGTTGAGGTAGTAACCATCCCCGGTTCATTCATCACCGTTTGAAGCTCCAGATCCAGCTCCTGTAACCAGTCAGGACACATCTATACAAAAAGTTTGAATACCAGCTCCTGTAACAGGTCAGGTAATCATTTTCTTTTGCAGGTACGCAAGCTCTCGCTAAGGAATCTCTTACGCGATCAACATCCAGATGGCATCTATAAGCCCATCCACCTTCCATCATCTCTTAGCATGGCATCTATAAGCCCAACATCCTATCCATCAATCTCCAAATGGCATCTGTAAGCCCATTCCCCGCATCACACTACTATGTGAGTGCAAATTTCTGGGCACTCTAGTGTTCAATCATCTTCCACCTTCAGATTACGAAAGGCACGTTAGCCAATCTGCATCCTCAGGTCTAAGAAGATTGAACAGGGGCAAATGTTGTACCCCAAAATTTTCCCACCCATATTCTTCAAGATTTGCCAAAAGCATGCTTCAAAATCTCTTCAAGGGTTGCACAGTTCAAGGGCCTCCTAACAGTCAAAAATTAGGGTTTTGGTTCTGGCAAGGAAAATGAAGTTTCCAAGGGTCCAATCAAGTCCCACATGCCTACAAACATGGTCAAGTATCCTCATGCCAAGTTTCAAGACTTACAGCACAAAATTGCACAGTCAAAAACCCTAATTGCACCACAGTCAACTGTAGGGGCAAAATGGTCATTTGACAGTCAAAAGTTCAAATTTTTGGTCAACATCTCATTTTGAAGCCACAAACATCATTTGATCAATTCTTGATCATGATTCTCAAAGCTTGGCTCAAAAAGTCTCAAGATGCAAAAGTTTCCATATTTGGACAGTCGAAAAAGTCAACTGTAAATTGACCAGGGCATAACTTTCACATGGATTATCAGAAAAATTCCATCCACAGCTCATTTTGAAGAGAATGACATTTCCTACAACTCCTCTTCATACTTGAAGTCCAAGAAATGCTCTCACAAAAAGTTATCAATTTCAACATTATAGGTCATTTTCAAAAGTCAACAAAAAGGGACTTTAAGTCAAAGGCCATAACTTGAGATTGGTAAATCAAAATGACATGGGACAAAAGGCATTGGTTAGAGGACTCAAAGAACTTTCCAAAATGTCAAAGAACATGAGCAAAGCTTAAAAATTGAGCAAGTTATGCCTTGTGGAAATTGGGAAATTTTTGGATATTCTGAAAAGTCAACATTGCTTCAAAGGTCTTAAAAATGCTAATGGGCCTCTTTTTCTTCCACAATTCATCATCCAAGGCATGTGCACGACCATTTGGCCCAAAGGGAAGTTTTTTATCATTTTTATTTTATTTATTTGAATTTTTAAATGCTAGAAATTCATTTAATTAATTAAAATATATGAAAAATACTAAAACTAGGTTTTCAAATCTTTTTGTGCAAGACAATCACACATGATTCACTAAGGATTTCATGCATGCCAAAAAAGGAAAGAATTGGAGCAAATTGACATGATTCTTCATGAAGAAATATTGAAAAAGATCCTTAAGAATCAAATCTTGAAAATCATGAATGCAAAGGTTTTGATTTGGTTTCTTTGACCTAAAACCTTCACACATAAGTACTGATGCAAACCCTATTCAAAACACCCACAAAGTTGCGCTGGAAAGCCATAGTCAAACTTGCAATTTTCTCAAAAAAGTCAAATACTGAAAACTAGGTTCTAGGGCGATTGAAGCTAAAATAATTGGTCCATTGTCTTGCTGAGGCTTCAAGGAAGGAATTGGAATCAAAACCATAAGCTTTAACACCAAGAAACGTGAGAACGATCGCGCCCTGTACAGAATTTTTTTTGCATTTTTGCATCATGATTCATACGTTTTCTGTAGTTTTTAATATTTGATTTATGTTATTTGACTCATTACGAAGCTAACCACATGATCTAATTGAGTTTTTAGGCATTGTGCGCGATTTCACCATGGATACGTGCTAGGGTTTTCAGAACCTTGAATTAGGGTTTCTTAGTTAAGGAAAAATTAGCACGTGAGACCTAGGCCATTCAACTCAGCATGCTTGGACGATTTAAAAACACACCTCGCGATTAATTTATGATTAGCAGGGTGCTAATCGCTATTTTTGAACTTGTCACTTAGTGGGGGTTTAAAACCCCCGCTATTCAGTTGTTTTTTATTTCAGGAAAACGCAGGGATGAAGAAGAAGGCTAGGTGGCCAAGACTGGTTGGTTCATTCAAACTTTCGCGCGTAAAAGGGCACTAACGTTTGCTTTATTTTATAATGTTTGTTGGTTAGGTAATATACAAAGAAACCAAGTGGAGCAGTTGGCAAGGCGTGCGTATGGTAATCCCTAGGACCTGGGTTCGAACCCCAGGTCCCCATTCTCTTTCAATATTTTTTCTATCAATCTAATCCCCTGCAGATTCAACCCTGGGTTCCACCATATTCTCCACATCCAGGCCTTCCACGTGTTGGCTGAGATCAATCCAAGGGGCATAACTTGAAGAACATCATGTGCCTTAGTCAACCATGCATATGGGAACGTGGAAAAGTCAACAAGGCCAAAGATCAATGGGCCTGATTACTGAATAAAACCTCCCAATTTGGGGACAGACCCCCCAAGGTTTGCAATCTCTTGTATATTTTTTCATTTTTTATTTGATTCAATTATTTCTCTTTTTAATTAATTTCTTTAATTTAATATTTTCATAAAAAACATAAAAACAATATAAAATCAGGAAAAGATAAAAAATAAGTATTTTTATTTAATGTCATTTTTTGTAAATAAATATCCTTAATTGATTTTAGTTTTTAATTTAGGTTTAAATCTTAATATTTTTCTTCATAACTTAAAAATTTGTAGAAATTAGGTTTAATTAGTTTAATTACTTTTATGCTTTTTTTCACCATTATTAATAACTAAATATTATTTATTTTTATAAATCAAATTGCATGTAAATAATTAGATTAATTTTAGGTTTAATTTTGATGTGTTTTTCTTAATAAATAAAAATTAGAATTAGGGTTAATTTCTCGATTTCATTTAATTCTCTTATTAAAGATTCATAAATACAAAAAATCTCAAAAAAAAACAATTTCTTTTCATTTTAATTTAATTAATTTAACAATTTAATTTAATTTCGTTAAAAAGGGTCCAACGCCCTCGTTTCCAGTTTTAATTCAATTCGCGTATTTATTTCTTTTTCTTCTAATTATTTATGTACTTCTCCCAAAGCCGTGTAATATTTATCTTTCGCACTTTACTTTATTTTCTGTCAAATCGGGTCCTGGATTTTAATTTGGCGATGTGGACCCGCGCCTTTGTAATAGTTTAGAACTTTTAGTTTTCCGCATCTTCTTAACTGTTAAATAAATGCATGCAAGAATGAATGGCCTTAAATAAAAAAACAAACGCATAGATCACCAACAACATGACAAGATAAAATATCTGAATCTGACACACGAATCACACACCACCCCTAGGGTACGCCTCACTGTTGCCTTGCCTCGAAAGGTGATCGTCGAGTAGAGGATGTCTTAGTAAGTCCTCATGATCAGGGAACCTGGCATGAGGGTAGCTTCTAAGGTGTCTTCCTATTGCTCCGGTGATCACCATGTCCCGAACCTCGAATTGACCCGAATACCTCCAATGGTGGTGCTACCTACCTCTCAATGGTGGGATGGCACTACTTTAAAGGACATTTACACAGACGAATTCCTTAGGGTAGGTAGACTACTCTAGATACTTGCTCCAAATTTCAAAACAAATCAAAAATACTTTTCACACCGACACCTTTTCAAAAAGCTTTCGAAAGCAACTTTTCAAACACTCTTGAGGACTGATACAAGAGTCGAATTGAAATTTTCAAAGAAACTTTTTAAAACCCACAGTTGAAAAGCAAACAAACTATTTTTTGAAAACACAATGAGCAAGTATCTAAGAGCCCATGGATAACCATGGATAGAAAGGGTGCTAACACCTTCCCTTTCTATAACCTACCTCCCGAACCGAGAGCAATCTCTTTAAGGAATTTTTCTGTGCTTTTGTCCTTTCCATTTGGAGAAAATAAAAGACGGTGGCGACTCTTGCTTCCGCGACATTTCGCGAACCAGCTTTAAACAGTCAGTTCCAGATCCACCGATCACAGAACTGGCGACTCTGCTGGGGACCTTTTTTCTTAAAGTGAGGTGTACCTTAGGGTTAGTTCATAACTGTGTTTTCAATTATATTGCTTTGCTTGCTTTAAAATTGTGGGTTGCTTGGGAGTTCTATAGATCCTAACCCGGATCTGGGGGATACCTTCTTAGAAAGTAGCAACAAGGCTGTGAGGGAACTGTGCGGGGTATACCGACATGGTTGAAACAGTCTGCTATGTTGATGTGGCACTTTGGTGTGTACCAGTAACCCTTGAGTTCAGTCAAGGAGAGTACGGGGCCTCCGCGTGGTGTCATGAAGCATCAACAGACCTTAGGAACCTTAATTGAACTATCTTGGCATCTTTAGGGTAGTGAGATAACTGACTTTGGTGCAGTCCGAGGTTGGTTGATACTCGATACTACACTCAATTGAGGGTTGCTTTCCTGGAATATTTCTGTCGCCAGTTCAGTGGCTAAATCGAAACGATGAACAATGAAAGCAATCCCGTGATATTGAGACCCTTAGAACCCGGTTACTTCTAATAGGACAGGTTGAACCCACCAACTTCAAGAGGGTACTACCCAGACCCCATGCTGGCCTTAAACTCTAAGGGCTTGTCTTGTGTGCCTTACATGTTTGTCTTTGTAAATATCTGTGGTGTGTTTAATCATAGCATCATGACATCATCCAGCATCATATGCATTGACTAACCATTTCAGGGGTTCGAATCTTCACCTTTGTTCTTTGTTTTGTAGGACATGGAAACTGTTCGCAGAAAGACAATTCAAATCAGCCTTGTAAGGATCCCTCCTCAGCTTAAGGAGCTTATATCCAGGATTCCCGAGAACTCTTCATTCAGTGAAAGACATGGAAGTCTCATCAGCTTGGTCAATACCAACATTGAGGAAGACATGATAAAAGTCCTGTTCCAATTCTTTGACCCTCTGCATCACTGTTTCACCTTCTTGGATTATCAGCTGGTACCTACATTAGAGGAGTTCTCCCGGCTCCTGAAGATCCCTATCCTTGATCAACTACCCTACAACGATACAGAAAAGGAACCCAAGCTTGAAGAAATTGCTAAAGCCTTGCACCTACAATCATCTGACCTCAAGGGACATTGGGAAGTTAGAAGTGGTATCAAAGGGTTCTTAGCCAGGTTTCTGTTTGAAAAGGCCCATGAATGTTGGAACTCCCTTGACTTACAAGCTTTTGAAGAAGTTGTGGCCCTCCTTGTCTATGGTTTGGTATTGTTCCCTAACCCAGATCAGCTTATAGATATCAGTGCTGTCCAGATCTTCATGTCCAGGAATCCTATACCTACGTTGCTGGGGGACATCCTTCACTCATGTTACACTCGAACCATGAGAAAAAGAGGTGTCCTTATGTGTTGCACTCCTCTCCTGGGAAGGTGGTTTATTTCGCACCTTCCACAATCAGTTTTGAAGAACGAGCGGGGTTTGAGATGGTCACAACGGTTGATGACTCTTACACATGCAGATATACATTGGTGCCCTCGGTCCAGAGAGGATGTCACCATCATTGATCGTTGCGGGGAGTACCCTAATGTTCCTTTACTTGGAATCAGAGGAGGTATTACTTACAACCCATGCCTGGCTTGGAGACAGTTTGGTTATGCGCGGAGGGATGGTCCTCATGACATGTTAATTCCTGACATAGTTTTTGACTTCAACAACGATGCACAAGGACTTCGCCAGAGATTTATCAGAGCTTGGAGGATGCCCTGTAGGATAGACAGCAAGACACTGGGGCACAGGAATTCCATCCCATTGGAACCTTATCTCAAGTGGGTACGGGCCCGCTCCCAGAAGTTAGTGATGCCTTATCCTCATATGCTCCCTGTGATCAAAGAGCCAGTCTTGGAAGGGGAAGTGTCCTACACTATTCAGCATCCTGACATGCCCACATCCTGGGAAGAGATGCAGAGGAGCTGGATCCAGCTTAAGGAAGAACGGAATTCTCTTGAGACCAGTCTACATGCTAGGGAAAAGAAGGTCCTGGAGCTCACCCACTTGTTGCATGAGGAGAGGAATCTCAACACCTACATAGCTCCAAAGAGGATGCGTAGTGTCTTCTGGGATTGATCTGCTTTTGTATTATTTTGCCCATGAGGCTTTGATGTACTAAACAGTTATTTCCTTAATGATAATGTGTGTTCCTTTTTGTCTACAACAAATTTGAACTTTCGAACCCTTGAATGCATTGCATAAACACATATCATTCATCATGTGCATAGCAGGTTTTCTTCTTTTCAGGTTGCTTACAGTTCTTCGCTGTTTATTTCAGCATCATGAATCCTGACTCATCATCAACTGAGATGTCCATCAAGGCTCTTCAGGCGTAGAATGCGCAATTTCAGGAACTAATCATGGGTTTGGCTCAGGGCCAAGAAGAGCTGAAGGCTCTGCTCCTGAAGAAGGAAAAGAAGAAGAAGAGAAGGATTGTTCTTTTCAACTCGGGCCGAAGGTTTGGCAACACTCTGCAACATGAAGAGGCTGGTTCTTCTATTGGCAAGGGTACCCCCCAAGGGGAAAAAGGTCCTAGTCCGGTAGTCTCCGATAACGAGACTGACTTTGATGAGGAGCAGTATCCTCCAGCTGAAGACAGATATAAGCAGTTGGAGGACAGGCTAAATGCTATGGAGATACAACAGGTACCTGGGCTGGATTTCGGAGATTTGGGTTTGTCTACTGGTGTGATCATTCCTCGTAAGTTCAAAGCACCATCCTTTACCAAGTACGACGGGGCGTCTTGTACCAAGCTACACCTCAGGTCTTATGTGCGGAAGATTCAACCGTACTCAGTGGATAAGAATTTGTGGATCCACTTCTTCCAGGAGAGTCTTTCAGGGACTCATCTCGAATGGTTCTATCAGCTGGATGGGACCAAGGTTCGTAACTGGGAGGAGTTGGCTACTGCTTTCTATAAGCAGTATCAATATAATGCCGACCTTGCCCCTACACGTATCCAACTCCAGGGTATGTCGTTAGGTTCAAGTGAAGGTTTTAAAGAGTACGCTCAGAAGTGGAGGGATCTGGCTGGCAGGGTGCAGCCTCCGTTGACTGATCGGGAGTTGGTAGACATGTTCTTGGGGACCCTATCTGGGCCATTTTTCAACCATCTTATCGGTAACTCGTCTGCAGGGTTTACTGATCTTATTCTGACTGGAGAGAGAATTGAGGCTGGGTTGAAGTCTGGTAAGATTCCGAAGGGTACATCTACAAGTTCAGAGAAGAAACCCTTCAAGAAGGAGGCTAGTGCTGTATATGGCTCCCGGAGACAAGAGAAATCTGAGCGCCGCCAATCTGTCAGTGCGGTAATGATTGCTAAGCCTGCTGCCGCTCCTCGGCAAACCAATCCTCAAAGGGCTAAAAGACCTAGAAGAGAATTCACCCGTTTGAGTATGAATTTGTCGCAGATCTTGCCACAGTTTCTATCCACCAACCTAGTGACTGTCAGAGAGGCCCCTAAAGTTGTAAACACTGCCTCTCCAAAATATAATCCAAATGCCCGCTGTGCTTATCACTCCGATAGCCCGGGGCATTCCACTGATGACTGTTGGGCATTAAGGAATAAGGTGCAAGACCTTATCGACGCAAAGGAGATACAGTTTGAAGCGCCTGAGAGGCCGAATGTGGTAACTGCTCCTATGCCCCAGCATGGAGTAAATGCGGTTGATGAAGATGTATACGCTGTTTTTGTGGATGATGTAGCTACTCCTTTGAAGACCGTCAAAAGGAACCTACTGCTGGCCGGTTTATTTCCGGGTTGCAGTGAGGGTTGCCTGTTCTGTGCTGTTTCTCTCTCTGGTTGTCCTTTGCTGAAGTTAGGCATCCAAGGCCTAATGGATAGCAAAGAGATTCTATTCAAGAAGTCTGTTGTTCAGTTGGTTCCAGTAGAAGAAGTTTCTGTGGTTACCATCTTCAATAATCCAATCAAGGCTCTCCCAAGGAGGCCTGTTCAAATCATGACTGTCGCACCTGTTGTTATTACTGTTCTGGGGCCTCTCCCCTACGAATCTGATAAGGCTGTCCCCTGGCACTATGCGGCAGACGTGTATGTGAATGGAATTAAGCAAGAGTTCAACACTGGCGCCAGTATCTGCGATATCACTGGTCCAGCCAAGGTTACCCGCAGTGGCAGGCTCTTCTCGCCTGACATCGCACCACCAGCTGCTCGAAGGCCCCTCCTTATAACACCTACAAGTATACATGTTCCTGTTTCTGACCAAGTTGTTTCCCCTGCTGCCGAGTCATCTAATGCTCGGGGCAAAGGGATTGAAGATGAGCCTGCCTGGATGGAGGCACCAATACCTATAAATGCTGAGGCCTCCCAACAAGAGATGGAGGAAATTCTAAAAATAATAAAGAAAAGTGACTTTAATGTTGTCGAGCAGCTGGGGCATACGCCCTCCAAGATCTCAATGCTCTCCTTATTAATATGCTCCGAGGCCCATGCTAAGGCCTTGATCTCATTTCTCAAAACGGCCCATGTGCCACAGGAGACATCTGCCGTCCAGTTTACTGACTGCGTAGCAAATCTGACAGCGGACAACAGTTTGGGTTTTTCAGATGCTGACCTTACTGCCAAGGGAAGAGACCACAATGACGCCCTGCATGTCTCTATTGAATGCAGGGGCACTACTCTGGCACACGTATTGGTGGATACTGGCTCTTCCCTCAATGTGCTACCCAAGAAAGCTTTAGACCGTTTGGATTGTGAAGGCCTGGAACTAAAACCTAGCAACATCATCGTCAGAGCTTTTGACGATTCAAAGAGGATGGTTCATGGAGAGGTTGACATTCCTATTCGTATGGGCTCTCAGGTGTTTGACTCTACTTTCTACGTGATGGATATCCGTCCATCGTATTCTTGTCTGCTGGGTCGACCTTGGATCCACAAAGCTGGGGCAGTGACCTCTACCTTACACCAGAAGCTCAAGTACCCCGTCAGAGGGAAGATCATCACTGTGCAAGGAGAGAAGGAGTATATGGTGAGCCATTTGAATTCCTTCAGATACATTGAGATGGACGGGGAATTTATTGAAACCCCCTTTCAGCATTTCGAAGAGGTCCTTCCAATTTCAGCAGCAGCGGAAACAGCGGTCGAAGAGGATGTTCCTTTGAAGATGGCTTCCCTAAAGGATGCCCGGGCTGTGGTTCAAAAAGGTGAATGTACTAACTGGGGCAGGCTTCCCGACTTTACACAGAAAACTGACAAATTTGGACTGGGTTTTACTGCAGAGGGTCAGAAAGCTATGCGAAAGGCGAAGACCAGAAGACCTCCTGTGCTCATTACAAATCCAGGAGTGAATGCTATTGGGGACAAGGATGAAGTAGATGAAGCTGAGTTCAATAGCTGGATTTACCCGACCACTGATGGCGGATTGACCAATTGGATTGCCAAAGACCATACTCCTTTTACTTTTGTTACGCAGTAATAAACTTCTTTGTTTTGTTATTTGTAATAAACAATAAATTGAACTCTATGGCCCGGTGTCTTACCCGGGGCACCGTTGGCTTTATTTGTGAGGGCATATAAACTGTCATTTCATATATCATGAATAAAGACCTTGGACTTTTTCGCATTTCAAATCTTATGCTCCTTTTCTGTCTTTCCTTCCTTTATATATATTTCAAAACAGTTGTATTTACACACACTCACTCATACAGGTTTCAATCCGCTCTGGATCTCACTGGTAACGACTCTGCTACTGCCAGTTATGACTTTGAAAATCCGATCAACTTAGCCGAAGACAAAGGTGAAGATGATTGCGAAGTGCCTGGCGAGCTTGCAAGACTGTTACTTCAGGAAGAGAGGGCAATTCAACCACACGAGGAGCCAGTGGAGACAATAAATCTGGGTACTGAAGCAGACAGGAAAGAGGTAAAGATTGGTGCCAACCTAGAGCTCAGCGTGAAGCAACGGTTGACTAAGATGCTACATGATTATATGGAGATCTTTGCCTGGTCCTACGAAGACATGCCCGGGTTGGATACTGACATTGTGGTCCATCACCTGCCAACCAAGGAAGACTGCCCTCCGGTTAAGCAAAAGGTCCGCCGTATGCGTCCAGAGATGTCAGAGAAGATCAAAGCCGAGGTTATGAAACAGTTCGATGCTGGGTTCCTTGTAGTGACTTCTTACCCTTAATGGGTTGCTAATGTGGTTCCGGTACCAAAGAAGGACGGTAAGGTCAGAATGTGTGTCGATTACAGGGATCTGAACAGGGCCAGCCCCAAAGATGACTTCCCCTACCTCACATTGACGTCCTTGTTGATAATACAGCTCAGCATAAGTTTTTCTCTTTCATGGATGGTTTTTCAGGTTACAATCAGATCAAGATGGCACCTGAAGACATGGAAAAAACTACCTTTGTTACTCAGTGAGGTACCTTCTGCTACAAGGTCATGCCTTTTGGGCTGAAGAACACTGGGGCAACCTACCAACGTGCCATGGTTGCTTTATTTCATGATATGATCCATCATGAGATAGAAGTGTATGTTGACGACATGATCGCAAGGTCCCAGACTGAGGAGGAACACCTAGATCATCTGCAGAAGTTGTTTGACCGTCTTAAGTTGTACAAGTTGAGGTTGAACCCGAACAAGTGCACCTTCGGGGTAAGATCGGGAAAGTTGCTAGGCTTTGTTGTCAGCGATAAAGGTATTCAAGTGGATCCTGCCAAGGTTAAAGCTATTCAAGAGATGCCAGTTCCTAAGACAGAAAAAGAGGTCAGAGGCTTTTTAGGACGCCTGAATTACATTGCTCGATTCATTTCACACCTGACTGCTACTTGTGAACCAATCTTCAAGTTGCTGAAGAAAGATCAGGTAGTACGTTGGAATGATGAATGTCAGGCTGCTTTTGACAGAATCAAAGAGTATCTCCAAGAACCACCCATTCTTATGCCACCGGTTGAAGGGAGACCTCTGATACTATACCTGAAAGTACTTGACAACTCAATGGGGTGTGTGCTGGGGCAGCACGACGAGTCTGGCCGAAAAGAGCATGCCATTTATTACCTTAGCAAAAAGTTTACCGACTACGAGACTCGATACTCACTGCTTGAGAAAACTTGCTGCGCTTTGGTATGGGCTGCTCGCCGGCTGAGACAGTATATGCTGACTCACACTACCTTGTTGATCTCAAAGATGGATCCTATAAAGTACATATTCGAAAAGCCTGCTCTGTCTGAGAGAATAGCAAGATGGCAAATGATCTTGACGGAATACGACATTCAATACACGACTCAGAAAGCCATCAAGGGAAGTGTATTGGCAGACCACTTGGCACATCAGGCAGTCGACGATTATCAGTCAATGAACTTCGAGTTTCCGGATGAAAGCATCATGATTGTGACTGATTGTGAAGTACCTGGACCGGATGAAGGACCTGAGGAAGGATCCCGATGGTCTATGCACTTTGATGGAGCCTCCAATGCTTTGGGTAACGGCATTGGCGCTGTAATCATATCCCCTCAAGGCACTCATACTCCACTCACTGCCCGGCTATGTTTCAACTGTACCAATAACATGGCGGAGTATGAGGCATGCATCATGGGTCTTCAAGCTGCGATCGACTTAAGGATCAAGTTTCTGAGTGTCTTCGGAGATTCCGCTCTTGTGATCAACCAGATTAAAGGAGAGTGGGATACGAAACATCCGAATCTTATTCCTTACAGAGAATGTGTGTTGACCTTGATCCCCCACTTCACAGAGATAACCTTTGAACATTTCCCAAGAGAGGAGAATCAGCTGGCGGACGCGTTAGCTACAATGTCTTCTATGTTCAAGGTCAAATGGGACAATGAGGCTCCCCGGATCATCATCTGGAAACTGGATGAACCGGCATACTGTTGTGATCTCGAGACTGAGTTGGTGACTGAGAAGCCTTGGTACCATGAGGTGAAGAGATACTTGGAAGCTCAGGAATACCCTGAAGGTGCCTTTGTCAATGATAAAAAGTTTCTGAGAAGGTTCGCAGCGAAGTTCTTCCTTAGCAACGGCATCTTGTACAAGCGAAACCATGATTCGACCTTACTGCGTTGTGTGGATAAGACTGAAGCAGAAAGGATCATGGAAGAGCTACATGAAGGGACCTTTGGTACACATTCTAGTGGACACACTATGGCGAAGAAAATCCTTCGGGCAGGGTATTTCTGGTCCACCATGGAAGCTGACTGTTACCAACATTCCCGGACATGCCATAAATGCCAGATTTATGCAGACAAAGTGCATGTTCCTCCAGTTCCTCTGAATGTTCTGACTGCGCCTTGGCCATTTGCAATGTGGGGCATAGACATGATCGGTGAGATTAAACCTACGGCGTCCAACGGGCATCGCTTCATCCTGGTAGCGATTGACTATTTCACGAAGTGGGTCGAAGCAGCTTCCTATGCTACGGTAACCAAGACTGTTGTGGCACGGTTCATTCGGCATAACCTGATCTGTCGATACGGCGTCCCAGAAAGAATTATTACAGACAACGGTACCAATCTGAATAACAAGATGATCACTGAGCTCTGCGAGCAGTTTAAGATACAGCACCACAATTCTTCTCCTTACAGACCAAAGATGAATGGGGTTGTAGAAGCAGCAAATAAAAATATCAAGAAAATCGTGCAGAAGATGACAGTGACCTATAAAGATTGGCACGAGATGTTACCGTTCGCTCTACATGGGTACCGTACCTCAGCCAGGACGTCAACCGGGGCAACTCCTTTCTCCTTGGTTTACGGTATGGAAGCAGTCTTACCGATTGAAGTACAAATACCCTCTCTCCGGATAATGAAGGATGCAAATCTGAACGAAGATGATTGGATCCAGACACGACTTGATCAGTTAAACCTTATTGATGAAAAGAGGCTTGCTGCTATCTGTCATGGTCAGACGTATCAGAAACGGATGATCAGGGCGTTTAACAAAAAGGTCAGACCACAGAAATATCAAGTTGGAGATCTGGTAATCAAGCGAATCATCCTTCCTCAGAGTGATCCAAGGGGAAAATGGACCCCTACGTACGAATGGCCATTTGTGGTTAAACATGTGTTCTCAGGAGGAGCCATGATTCTAACCAACATGGATGGTGACGACCTTCCTCACCCCGCCAATGCAGACATAGTAAAAAGATACTACGCATAAAAAAGACCCGCTAGGCTGACATGCCTAGGCAAAAATTAGGGCTTCCCGGCGAACCAAAAGGGTTCGGGCAAAATGAAGGGATGAAATGAAAAAATCTGTACACCCGGCAAGTCGAAAACCTGAAAAGGCGGCTTGGGCAAAAATGGGTATCCCGGTGGACTGAAAACCCGAAAGGGCGGTCCAGGCAAAAGTTAGGGATAAAGCGTAATACTATGTCTCATTGGATCACTCTGCATCCAGAATCCGGTATCTACACCAAGTTCAGACGGCATCGATCAGTCAGCTTCATCTTCAACCAAGGTCATCAAGTGATGAGACGCTCGGAGATATAAAGGCAATAGCAGAGTTGAAACCCAGTGGATCATTCAATTTCACACAGCTGTTTTATTTTCTCTTATACAAAACTTGTATAAACTCTTTTGTTCGGCGGCGTTCTCTTACTAGGACGTCATCCTCTTGTACATAAACGCCTATTTTTCAGGCAATTCAAAATCAATAAATACACTTTTCAGTTAAAATTGCCAATTGTTTTCCTTTTCTGTTTTGTTTTGCGGAGAACGTCCAAGGTTCAATTTGTGATATATGCATTGACAATAATTTGCTAACTCATAAATATTTGCATACGAAACAAAGGATTAATTGCAGGTAACACTAGAAACAGGGGCAATAAAGAGTTGTCTAAGCAATCTAATTGTTCTATCCTCCAAAGGTATCAAGGTAGGTTCAGTTAAAGAACACAACCAGATATCTTAATTCCCCAGAGAGTGAGCCAGCAAGTCAGTACACTCTCCTTAAGAAAAGCTACTATCAAACTCAAGGAAGTTGGGTATCCTCCCGCAGATCTCAACATTCCCCTGCACAATATACAGGCATTCTTAACAAGCATCCCCGGCAGTCTTGGTCTGAAGATTGTTCCCCGGCGGTATACCAAACATTCAGTGGAGTCACTTCCCTGGTACAATTCAAAACTTCCCCAAGAGAGTCCAATCCAGCTCCCCCAGGAAAGTTGGAATCCATCTCCCCAAGCAGTAAGTTTATCCCCAGTAGATTCTGGAAGCTTACCCTTGCAGAGCACGAACGCGTCCCCCGGCTTTATTCAAAGAGTTATTTCCCTACCAGGATATAACTGGGTTATCCTCAGCCAAAAGCCACGGAAAGAGCATCCTCGACGAAGTCTTCTTATCCCCAGCGAAGTCTATTAACACTTCCAACATATCAATGGTATCCCCAACGAAGTTATTATCAACAACTCAACAAAGTACCTCTCTCCCCACAGAGTATTGCTTCCCAGCAAGATCGTTAGAGTACTTTTCTCCCCCGCAGAATATTCCATTCGCCAAGTTCATTCCCCAACGGAGTTATCTTCTCCTACCGGTATTCTTGCAACTATCATCCCCAGCGGAAGCTAAAATCTATTCTTCAACATCAGCCCAGGATATGACTTCCCGGCACCCGTCAAGGATTTATTTTCCTAAGACGAAAACATACATTCGTAAACATCATATACATCATCATAGCATGCATTTACGCATCATATCTCACAAATCTCATATTGAGAACATCATTGCTTGATCCATATCATGCATTGCATATGACTGACCTTTACCTTTCAGGAAAGATCCAGTCAAGTTCTCAGCTATATTCAAGACCTAGACCGGTTCAGTTAAGTCGACCCTAAGATTTCTCTGTTTCTTATCCAGTCAAAGGCCTTCTCTGGTTCAGTCAGATCGACCTTAAGATCTCCCTGTTTCTTATCCAGTTGAGACATTTCAAGACCTAGACCGGTTCAGTTAATCGACCATAAGATTTTTTGTTTCTTATCCAGTCCAAGGCCTTCTCTAGTCCAGTTAAATCGACCCCTAACAGATTTCCCTGATAAAGACTCAGTAGAATTTATCCAAGATTCTCTCAATGATTGCTGTTGAGGTTGTAGTCGCCTGTGGTTCTCTCCCCGTTACTGCGGAGGTAGTAATCGCCCCAAGATTCTCTCAGCGTTACTGTTGAAGTAGAAGTTACCCAAGATTCTCTCAATGATTGCTGTTGAGGTTGTAGTCGCCTGTGGTTCTCTCCCCGTTACTGTGGAGGTAGTAATCATCCCCAGATTCGCTCAGCGTTACTGTTGAAGTTGAAGTCGTCCAAGATTCTCTCAATGATTGCTGTTGAGGTTGTAGTCGCCTGTGGTTCTCTCCCCGTTACTGCGGAGGTAGTAATCGCCCCAAGATTCTCTCAGCATTACTGTTGAAGTAGAAGATATCCAAGATTCTCTCAATGATTACTGTTGAGGTTGTAGTCGCCTGTGGTTCTCTCCCCGTTACTGCGGAGGTAGTAATCGCCCCAAGATTCTCTCAGCATTACTGTTGAAGTAGAAGATATCCAAGATTCTCTCAATGATTACTGTTGAGGTTGAAGTCGCCCAAGATTCTCTCAATGATTACTGTTGAGGTTGAAGTCGCCTAAAGTTCTCTCACCGTTCCTGTTGAGGTAGTAACCATCCCCGGTTCATTCATCACCGTTTGAAGCTCCAGATCCGGCTCCTGTAACCAGTCAGGACACATCTATACAAAAAGTTTGAAGACCAGCTCCTGTAACAGGTCAGGTAATCATTTTCTTTTGCAGGTACGCAAGCTCTCGCTAAGGAATCTCTTACGCGATCAACATCCAGATGGCATCTATAAGCCCATCCACCTTCCATCATCTCTTAGCATGGCATCTATAAGCCCATCATCCTATCCATCAATCTCCAAATGGCATCTGTAAGCCCATTCCCCGCATCACACTACTATGTGAGCGCAAATTTCTGGGCACTCTAGTGTTCAATCATCTTCCACCTTCGGATTATGAAAGGCACGTCAGCCAATCTGCATCCTCAGGTCTAAGAAGATTGAACAGGGGCAATTGTTGTACCTCAAAATTTGCCCTCCCATATTCTTCAAGATTTGCCAAAAGGATGCTTCAAAATCTCTTCAAGGGTTGCACAGTTCAAGGGCCTCCTAACAGTCAAAAATTAGGGTTTTGGTTATGGCAAGGAAAATGAAGTTTCCAAGAGTCCAATCAAGTCCCACATGCCTACAAACATGGTCAAGTATCCTCATGCCAAGTTTCAAGACTTACAGCACAAAATTGCACAGTCAAAAACCCTAATTGCACCACAGTTAACTGTAGGGGCAAAATGGTCATTTGACAGTCAAAAGTTCAAATTTTTGGTCAACATCTCATTTTGAAGCCACAAACATCATTTGATCAATTCTTGATCATGATTCTCAAAGCTTGGCTCAAAAAGTCTCAAGATGCAAAAGTTTCCATATTTGGACAGTCGAAAAAGTCAACTGTAAATTGACCAGGGCATAACTTTCACATGGATTATCAGAAAAATTCCATCCAAAGCTCATTTTGAATAGAATGACATTTCCTACAACTCCTCTTCATACTTCAAGTCCAAGAAATGCTCTCACAAAAAGTTATCAATTTCAACATTATAGGTCATTTTCAAAAGTCAACAAAAAGGGACTTTAAGTCAAAGGCCATAACTTGAGATTGGTAAATCAAAATGACATGGGACCAAAGGCATTGGTTAGAGGACTCAAAGACCTTTCCAAAATGTCCAAGAACATGAGCAAAGCGTAAACATTGAGCAAGTTATGCCTTGTGGAAATTGGGAAATTTTTGGATATTCTGAAAAGTCAACATTGCTTCAAAGGTCTTAAAAATGCTAATGGGCCTCTTTTTCTTCCACAATTCATCATCCAAGGCATGTGCACGACCATTTGGCCCAAAGGGAAGTTTTTTATCATTTTTATTTTATTTATTTGAATTTTTAAATGCTAGAAATTCATTTAATTAATTAAAATATATGAAAAATACTAAAACTAGGTTTTCAAATCTTTTTGTGCAAGACAATCACACATGATTCACTAAGGATTTCGTGCATGCCAAAAAAGGAAAGAATTGGAGCAAATTGACATGATTCTTCATGAAGAAATATTGAAAAAGATCCTTAAGAATCAAATCTTGAAAATCATGAATGCAAAGGTTTTGATTTGGTTTCTTTGACCTAAAACCTTCACACATAAGTACTGATGCAAACCCTATTCAAAACACCCACAAAGCTGCGCAGGAAAGCCATAATCAAACTTGCAATTTTCTCAAAAAAGTCAAATACTGAAAACTAGGTTCTAGGGCGATTGAAGCTAAAATAATTGGTCCATTGTCTTGCTGAGGCTTCAAGGAAGGAATTGGAATCAAAACCATAAGCTTTAACACCAAGAAACGTGAGAACGATCGCGCCCTGTACAGAATTTTTTTTGCATTTTTGCATCATGATTCATACGTTTTCTGTAGTTTTTAATATTTGATTTATGTTATTTGACTCATTACGAAGCTAACCACATGATCTAATTGAGTTTTTAGGCATTGTGCGTGATTTCACCATGAATACGTGCTAGGGTTTTCAGAACCTTGAATTAGGGTTTCTTAGTTAAGGAAAAATTAGCACGTGAGACCTAGGCCATTCAACTCAGCATGCTTGGACGATTTAAAAACACACCTCGCGATTAATTTATGATTAGCAGGGTGCTAATCGCTATTTTTGAACTTGTCACTTAGTGGGGGTTTAAAACCCCCGCTATTCAGTTGTTTTTTATTTCAGGAAAACGCAGGGATGAAGAAGAAGGCTAGGTGGCCAAGACTGGTTGGTTCATTCAAACTTTCGCGCGTAAAAGGGCACTAACGTTTGCTTTATTTTATAATGTTTGTTGGTTAGGTAATATACAAAGAAACCAAGTGGAGCAGTTGGCAAGGCGTGCGTATGGTAATCCCTAGGACCTGGGTTCGAACCCCAGGTCCCCATTCTCTTTCAATATTTTTTCTATCAATCTAATCCCCTGCAGATTCAACCCTGGGTTCCACCATATTCTCCACATCCAGGCCTTCCACGTGCTGGCTGAGATCAATCCAAGGGGCATAACTTGAAGAACATCATGTGCCTTAGTCAACCATGCATATGGGAACGTGGAAAAGTCAACAAGGCCAAAGATCAATGGGCCTGATTACTGAATAAAACCTCCCAATTTGGGGACAGACCCCCCAAGGTTTGCAATCTCTTGTATATTTTTTCATTTTTTATTTGATTCAATTATTTCTCTTTTTAATTAATTTCTTTAATTTAATATTTTCATAAAAAACATAAAAACAATATAAAATCAGGAAAAGATAAAAAATAAGTATTTTTATTTAATGTCATTTTTTGTAAATAAATATCCTTAATTGATTTTAGTTTTTAATTTAGGTTTAAATCTTAATATTTTTCTTCATAACTTAAAAATTTGTAGAAATTAGGTTTAATTAGTTTAATTACTTTTATTCTTTTTTTCACCATTATTAATAACTAAATATTATTTATTTTTATAAATCAAATTGCATGTAAATAATTAGATTAATTTTAGGTTTAATTTTGATGTGTTTTTCTTAATAAATAAAAATTAGAATTAGGGTTAATTTCTCGATTTCATTTAATTCTCTTATTAAAGATTCATAAATACAAAAAATCTCAAAAAAAAACAATTTCTTTTCATTTTAATTTAATTAATTTAACAATTTAATTTAATTTCGTTAAAAAGGGTCCAACGCCCTCGTTTCCAGTTTTAATTCAATTCGCGTATTTATTTCTTTTTCTTCTAATTATTTATGTACTTCTCCCAAAGCCGTGTAATATTTATCTTTCGCACTTTACTTTATTTTCTGTCAAATCGGGTCCTGGATTTTAATTTGGCGATGTGGACCCGCGCCTTTGTAATAGTTTAGAACTTTTAGTTTTCCGCATCTTCTTAACTGTTAAATAAATGCATGCAAGAATGAATGGCCTTAAATAAAAAAACAAACGCATAGATCACCAACAACATGACAAGATAAAATATCTGAATCTGACACACGAATCACACACCACCCCTAGGGTACGCCTCACTGTTGCCTTGCCTCGAAAGGTGATCGTCGAGTAGAGGATGTCTTAGTAAGTCCTCATGATCAGGGAACCTGGCATGAGGGTAGCTTCTAAGGTGTCTTCCTATTGCTCCGGTGATCACCATGTCCCGAACCTCGAATTGACCCGAATACCTCCAATGGTGGTGCTACCTACCTCTCAATGGTGGGATGGCACTACTTTAAAGGACATTTACACAGACGAATTCCTTAGGGTAGGTAGACGACTCTAGATACTTGCTCTAAATTTCAAAACAAATCAAAAATACTTTTCACACCGACACCTTTTCAAAAAGCTTTCGAAAGCAACTTTTCAAACACTCTTGAGGACTGATACAAGAGTCAAACTGAAATTTTCAAAGAAACTTTTTAAAACCCACAGTTGAAAAGCAAACAAACTATTTTTTGAAAACACAATGAGCAAGTATCTAAGAGCCCATGGATAACCATGGATAGAAAGGGTGCTAACACCTTCCCTTTCTATAACCTACCTCCCGAACCGAGAGCAATCTCTTTAAGGAATTTTTCTGTGCTTTTGTCCTTTCCATTTGGAGAAAATAAAAGACGGTGGCGACTCTTGCTTCCGCGACATTTCGCGAACCAGCTTTAAACAGTCAGTTCCAGATCCACCGATCACACTATGGTATGATGTTATGATGTTATGTACAGATATGCGAGATAAGCAAATGTATATACAAATAATCATATTCACACAAAGCAAATAAATCCTTAGTTTCAGGCTTGCACGGAGTTTGTAGGTAAGTACCCTCTTGAAGTTTAGTTGGCTCAACCTGTCCTAGAAATAATGGTCGGGTTCTAAAGGATGTCAATATCACCGACCTTTCTCTTAGGCATTATCTCAGCACAACAATCTTTTCTTGCGGCCGAGATATCCCAAAAGTCCAGCCTCAATGAGTGTAGTATCGAGTATCAACCAATTTTCAGATCTACACCGAAACCGGTTATCTCACTACGTCCTAATGGCCAAGTTGATTCAATTAGGGTTCTAAAGTCAGTTGATGCTTTACGACACCACGCGGCAGCCCCGTACTCTCCTTGATTCGACTCAAGGGTTACTGGTACCAACCAAAGTGCCACATCAACGTAGCTACTGCTTCAACCATGTCGGTATACGCCGCACAGTTCCCTCACAGTTTATTGCTACTTACCTAAGAGGTGCCCCCAAATCCGGGTGTAGGATTTAAAATAAACCCAAACAAGGAACAAAAATGTAAAGCAAACAAATCAAACAATGTAAGCAAGTAAAGGTGATATAACCCTAAGGTAACCCCACTTTTAGAAATTCCCCAGCAAAGTCGCCAGTTCTGTGATACGGTGGGAGAACTGACTTGAGGTTTTGCGTTTGTGTTCGCAAATGTTGCATTTTAGCAAGAGTTGCCACCGACTTTTCTTTTATCCAAAAGGAAAGGTGAAAAAGCACAGGAAAGACCTTTAGAGATGTTTTCTTGAGTTCGGGGGGTATATTATGAAAAGGGAAGGTATTAGCACCCTTTTCATCCATGGTTTTCCATGGGCTCTTAGTTACTTGCTAGATCACTTGCTTTTGTTTGAATGTGTGCTTGTGGTGGTGATTTTTGAAAGTATTTTGAAAATGGAACTTCGTAATGGTTCTCGTTTCTATAAGAACGCCTACAAAGTGTTTGTTTCGAAAATAGTTCAAAAGTGTGTTAGTGAGATGTGTTTTTGAAATTGATTTTGAAAAGAGTTTTCTTTGTAATGGATCTCGTTTCTATAAGAACGCGTACAAAGTGTTATCTTTTGAAAATGTTTCAAAATGAGAGTGTTGGTGTATAAATGTTTTTGTTGTGAGCAAGCGAGTAACTAGGAGCGAATCTACCTACTCGAAAGGTCTTGAATGTGCTTTTCTTCCTCCTTTAGATGTGGCTATCTTACCATTGATTTGGTAAGAAGCCCCATCATTGGATGTGAAGGGACAGGCGTTTGGGACGTTTGTATAGTCATAGAAGGCAACATATGGAACGTTTTAGCAATGTCGTTTAGGGACTAGACCATTTACCAAAGGCAACATTGAGGGTCATCGAGGGACTACGATATTTTACCGAGGGTCTTTTGCTAAAATACCCATGTTCGAGGGACATGACTATTTTATGAAAGGCGACAAAGTGAGGTTGCCCTAGAGGTGTTAGTGTGCAAATGTGTTAGTTTGCATGCATTTTATCTTGTATTTGAAAGGTTATCTATTTGCTGATTTTATCTTGCCATACATCCTAATTACTAGCAATATATGAAAGCAAGTAAACATGTGGAAAATAGATCCTAAGCTATTACATCACTTTAGAGGGATGGGGGTAAAAATTTACAATGGGGATGAAGTGGAGACTGAAATATTACAACCATATCGATTGATGGTGAAAACAATGTAAAAAACAGTGTAAAATAAAAGTAAAATTGCAATTTGAACTGCTATGTGTCGACCCATGCCGCTATGCATTATCACAAAGCTTTTCCCTGCCCCTGCAAAACAAAATAACTCAGTATGTGTCGACACATAAGGGGATGTGTCGACTCATGCACCCTTTTTGTGTCGACGTGAAACGCGTATGTATTGACTCATAGGCTTTTCCCTGCTCCTGTAAAACAAAAATGACTTAGTATGAGTCGATACAAATGGGATGTGTCGATTCATGCACCCTTCTTGTGTTGACTTGAAGCGCGTATGTGTCGATATATAGTCTTTTCCCACTTCTGTGTTGTAACCTGAAATCAATATGAGTCGATGCATGGGGGTTATGTGTCGACTCATACCCTGTTTTTTCACTAGGACGAGTCGACACATGAGGATATGTGTCGATACACATTTCATTTTCTTGCCTTAAACATTATTTCATTGACTGCACAGGTTAGTTCATGGCATATGATGGATAAACATGAACAACAAACGACTGAATAAGCCTAAACAAAGTGCAGATGACTAGTTCAAAAAGATATTAAAGTACTACATCTTGTTTTCAAAGAACAACAGCTTATAAATGATGTAATGACAAGGTATCTAGTCAAGAGGACTTACCTTTGGGTTATACTGGTTGTTTTAGATCTGAATGCTTTTCCAAAGGATGTGATAAACTTGTGAGTCTTCAGGAAGCTGCTCTGGACGGCTAGAACTGAGTTGGACTGTACTGTAATATTTTTGGTGTTTTGAAGATGGAGATGGATAGCAACACAGCAGCTGTTTATATGTTTGGACAAACTTTGTATGAAGTGTTTGGCTTAGGGAGAGTTTGTATGGTGGAGTAAGAGGTTGGGATTCTGTTTTGAACAAGAACAGATTTGATTTTGAAAAATCAGTCAAGGTTCACAAGAATATTGTTTTTCTGCTCATTGAGACTCTCTATTCTCTCTCTCTCTCTCTCTCTCTCTCTCTCTCTCTCTCTCTCTCTCTCTCTCTCTCTATCCTCTCTTCCCCATCCAACCCTTTGTCTTATGAGATAGCCTTCCTTTTGTAGACCCCTTGACTGTGGTTTAGGGGGGGAAACAAAAATTCATTTTGAATTGTTTTTGCATGCTGTTTTGATGCTTTCTGCACACAAATTTCATTTTCCATTTTGGTGCAAGTTTGAGGCTGTCATGGTGCAGGCTTGGGCAGACTGCATAGAGCAGTTTTTGACTAGTTTTGTGGACATATTTTGGATTATATAGGACAGAAATGCAGGTTTTGTGGCAATGTTATATATTCTATTTTCTTCAATTTTGGACAGCATAGTTGTAGCATGTCACAAATTTAGTCTTGTACACATTATGTCAAAGGCAAAAATATTGTGACAAGGTTTTAATCAAGACATAGTTTTTAGAATATGTAATTTTGCAAAAATGTCACTTTGTAATAACTTGAATTACTTGCATCATCTTGAATTATTTGCAGTTGTAGTAAAATTCCATGAAGCAAATGAATTTAACCAAGTATAGAAAATACTTAGAAAAATCTCAAAGTCTTGCAAAGTTGGATTTTTGATTCTCTTGACTTCTTAATGATTAAACTTGATATTTTTGAATGTCTTGATGAAATTTGATCTTTGGGTTGTAATGTTGACCAAAAAGTCAAAGTTTGACTTTCCAGTATGCAATTGACCATTTTGCCCTATTGCCAATTTCAAGCCTAAATTAATGTATCAGTGCTGCAAACTTGCCGTCTTAGAATATCTTGTGAGAAAATACTTGAAAAATGAGAGGGCAAATTTTGGGGTACAATAATAAGCATGGAGGAAAAAATAACAATCCTGACCATGGTGCACCCCAAGGCGCATTCTCCATTGGATCATAACAAAGCTCCTGGAGTCATCTGTTTTGGGTCCACTGTTCTCCTTCCTCACAACTCATACACTTACTTGTTCTCAGCAGGCCCATTTTCATTTCGTTTTTGTGTTTTAATTAACTACTTTCTTTTTAATCAATCTTATTTTAATAAAAAAAATAACAAAAACATTAGACTTAGGTTTTTATTAATTAAATTAATTTTAATTAATTACTTTAATCACTTTTTTAATTAATTAACTAATTAGAATTAGGGTTTTATAATTAATTTATTTTCATAAATCAAAATTCAAATTATTATTAACACAAAATTCTTTTTTCTCATAAAAAGACCAAAAACATTTTTTTTCTTGCTTAGAATTTTAGTTTTTTACTTTGTCCTTAATTTCTTTTTTAATTATTCCTTTGCTATTTAAATTCAAAAAAAAAATGTATAGGTCGCACGGGTAATTTTGTAATAGTTGTAATTTACATTTCCTCACATATTTTCTATTATGTAACTGCTTATGGGATGTAATAGTTGTAGGCCTTTACTTTCTCGCATTCTATTTTCCGCACTTATATATATATATATATATATATATATATATATATATATATATATATATATATATATATATATATATATATATATATATATATATATATATATATATATATATATATATATATATATATATATATATATATATATATATATATATATATAACGGTTGCCTTCAATGACTGTACGATGACCCGCGCCTGTCCCTCAAAACATCCAATGATAGGGCTACCTACTCACTAATAGTAGGATAACACTGTCTAAAGGAAAAGAGGAAAAGAACAAACCTTTCGAGTAGGTAGATAGCTCATATTTGCTTGCTCACAAAAACAAACAAAACAATTTTTCGCACATACACAAACTCTTCTCTAAAATATTTTCAAAGACAAAACACTTTGTATACGTTCTCACCGAAGCGAGAAACATTACAAAGTTCGTCGCACTTAGGCATATTTTTCAAAATATTTTCTAATACACTTACACAAAAAAAGCATTTTTAAAGTGAGCTAGCAACTAAGGGCCCGTAGATAACTACGGATGGAAAGGGTTCTAACACCTTCCATTTCCATAATCTACCCCCCTTACCCAGAAATAATATCAAAAGGTCTTTTATGTTCTTTTCACCCTTTCCTTTGTTGGATAAAAGAAAAGTCGATGGTGACTCTTGCTTCTGCAACATTTGCAAATAAAAATGCAAAACCAGTATAACACTCAGTTCTTCCATCGTATTACAGAACTGGCGACTCTGCTGGGGATTTATAAAAAGTGGGGTTACCTTAGAGTTAGATCATTTTAATTACTTTCACTGTATGTTTTGTATGCTTTATTTTTAAAGGGTTGCTTGGGTTATTATTAAAGATCCTACACCAGGATCTAGGGCACCTTTTTAGGTAAGTAGTAATAAATCATGGAGGTTGTACAGCGTAGACCGATACGAACGAACTGATGGCTACGTTAGCGTGATACTCTGGCTTGTACTAATGTTCCTTGAGTTAGTCAAGGATAACATTAGGCTTCCTCATAGTGTCATTAAGCTCTAATTGGCCTTTAGAACCTTTAATTGACTCATCCTAGCCATTAGAAAATAGTGAGATAGCTGGCTTTGGTTCCGACCAAATATTGGTTGATACTCAATGCTACACTCATTAAGATTGGACTTTTGGGATATTTTGGCCACAATACTTTGGTGCTTGAGCTGAAACAATTCCTGACGGAAAGGTCAATGATATGAGGCTCCTTAGAACCAGGTTATTATTACTAGGACAGGTTGAACCAACTAAACTTCAAGAGGGTACTTACCTACAAACTCCATTCAAGCCTGTACCTAAGGCTACTTGTATGAATTGTTTACATTCACTATCCAACAACTTGAACTCCTTGCAGGGCTTGTTTGTGTTCATTATCTAATGACGTGAATTCTTTGTAGGACTTGTTTGTAGTCATTATCCAATAACCTGGACTTCTTGCAAGGCTTACTTATTTACGTCACCTTGCACTTTTGTTTGGTGCATAGCATACACATCATGACATCACGTTATATCATTTTCATTAACCATTTCAAGGATCTCAAAGGGCTTATGATGCAGGTTATGATAAACCAAGCATCTAGCAAGGGGCAAGGGAATTTATTTTCCTCTAGCCATTATCGTCAAAGCATGATGTCTTGAGTCAGTGGCTATGACCCCTCGACATGGTGAGCTTGATTCTCGAAGAAGGACATTCAACGATACCAAGTTCTTCAATCGAATCTGCAGTTAAATTCAGTTTCTAACATTTTCTTGTGTTTCCCCCACGAGATCCTTGAAAACATTGCATGTATATCATTATATAACAGGTATTCTCGAGATAGGTTTCTCATTTTCTCGCTGTTTATTTTAGCAAGGAAAATGGCTCTCAAGTAGAACAACAGAGATCTCCAAACTCAAGATGCTTAGTTCAAGGAAATGTTCCTAAATCTATCCAAGGGGCAAGAAGAATTGAAAGCAATCATCCCTGGGATGCCCTGACTTTTGCCTAAACGACTTGTTTTTTCAAGTTCCGACTTAGCGGGGCTTTTTGTATCATTCTTTTTCATCATCATTTTTTTATTCATATTATCTTTTTCTTTTTCTTTTTGAACATGTCGCGTGACTTCGAGTCATTTGTGACTAGTTGGAAAAATTGTGACTGCCCTATTTCTGAGTAGATGAAGGATAACCATTATTGTATCGTCATCTGTTGATCTCCTGATATGTGAGAGATACCCATTGTGATAACTTCTTCTTTTGATGCACACTACTGATATGTGGAGATTAAACATTGCGGTTTTGAATTCCCTCAACCTCTTGAAGGACAACCATTATTGTATCCTTAGATGCACACACTTGATGAGATTTGAATACTCAGTCAGATTAACTGAACACTACCCTGTCCCGGGTTAAAAAATAAGGTTTTTTTTAATAGAAAAAGAAACTCCTACTTCAAGGCTCAAAGGGGTTAACGAGGGTTTCACTCCCTTATATCTCTGGTGTTTGAGGATTTGAAACAATGCATGTACATCGTCAACATGGTTTTATCCAAAAGCATACAACCAGAAAATTTGTGTTTTAATATCATCATCCTCCCTCCAATCTCTGCCTAGGCGAGAGAATGGGTAACAAGTTGGTATCATAAGGCAATTTAAAATTGAAAACAAATACGAATGAAACGAATGAATTTCTTCAAGACAAACATACTCATTGTATTAAGATTGAACATTCAAATGCAAACAAGTTTTTACTTGCAAACAGTACAATGATAAACAAGAAAAATTACAAATGAGAAGGCAGTAAAAATGCTAATAACTAAGGTGACTCTCTTATCTGGACTTGCGCTGAAGGAAACATTTGCCAAACTTTGGAACTACCATCAATAGAGATCCATTCATGCTCTGCTAAGGAATTGTTTTGAACATTAGGGCCAATGTCTTTAAATGACAAGATACCGCTTCAGACCAACCTCTGAACTTTGACCTTTAAAGCAAAACAATCTTCTAAATTGTGCCCAAGAGCATCCTGATGAAAGGCACAGGAAGCGTCAACCTTATATCCTCTTGGTAATTTTTCAGGAACAATTGGTCGAGCTCGGGTTTGAACCAGATTCTTCTTCAACAAAGAAGGATACAACTCGGTGTATGTCATTGGAATTGGATCAAAGCTCATTTTCCTCTGATGACCTTGCCCTTGATTTCCTTGTTGAGGTTCCCTCTGATATGCAACAGCCATCAGAGTAGCGGATACAGGAACAGTCGGAACTTCAGCATTTGCCCTTGTTGGTTGAGGTTGAACACTCGGTGGCTGATTCTGAGCAACCACCAGAGCTTCCATCAGAGTAGTCAAATTGGCCAAACCATCCTTCAAAGCAGAAACTTCTTCGCGTAGCTCGCGATTCTCCAATTCCAAATTGTCCATCTTCTTTTTGAAGTTAGCCCGAGTGTTGTAGTGATGAGTCAGCTTGCTGAATGAAGTAAAGAAGCTTGGTAAGGCACCTGGATATGCATAATAAATGCAAGAAATATGTGCAATATGATGCATGATATGCAATGCATATGATTATTTTTACTTTATCATTTAATATTTCAAGGGATTCAATGTTTATAGACATGTTGTAAACATCAAAATAATAACACATTTGAAATACTGAAAAACTTTTATTATAATAACTTCAAAATGTATTACAAGTTTCAATGATCCCAAGTACAAGATGAAAATAAAATCTAAAATCCTGAGAAAAAGAACTGATGGAGATCAATCTGTACGCTGGGGCATCCCTGTGAGCCTGGCAATCTGAGCCATCAACCTCTGGTTTTCTTCCATATGTCTAATGGAAACCTCCTTCCACTCACTTGAATCAGGAAGTGAGTAACCAGCACATGTTTGAGGCTTAGGAGAAAATAAATCCCCTTGCCTCTCCATAGACTCCACCGCTCGACTCTCAAGGATCTCGATCAAATTGTCTTTCTTCTTTAGGTCTGCTCTATAGGAACTCTCTAAAGTCTGGAACTTGTTCATCCAAGCATCCCTTTCCTATTGCATCCTAACCAAAGTGAGTTGCAGTTCTTCTAGATCATCTAATAAAGGAGGAGTGGTCTTCATAAATGGATCAGGCATGGGTGTCTCCCGAGTATACGACATCTTCAACTGAATGGCTCTCGATCGGACCCACTGAAGATATGGCTCCAAAGAAACAACACCCCTAGGTACCATATCCTTCCTACGCTTCTTATGAATGTGACGCCAGGCCTTCGCAATCTGCTCCCTAGCTTCCTTATGGTCTTCTCCTTACTTCAGAAAGAAACTACTCAAATGAATATTATTCGGTTTATCCCTCATCGGGTAACCAAGTTATCGTCGTGCAAGAACAGGGTTATAGTTAATTCCTCCCTTTGTACCAAGAAGAGGTACATTGGGCAAACTACCACAACTGTCAATAATATCTACATCCTGATAAGCTCGATGATACCAATCAATATCTGAGTGAGTAGGTTCCATGATCTTAGGAGCCCACTAGGGTTCTTTCTTAACATCCCAAAAAGCATCAGACTGAGGCATATGAGAGATTAACCACCGATACAACAAAGGCGTGCAACAGATAATCATTCCCCCATGATAAGAACTTCGAAGATGAACAGAGTAATAACCATCACCCAATAGTGTAGGAACCGGGTTTCCAATCATGAAAATCCTGATAGCGTTAATGTCGACAAACTTGTCCACATTAGGAAATAAGAACAATCCATAAGTAAGCAGAGCAAAGATGGCCTTAAAAGCAACCGTACTCTTCATTCTGGAAAAGTAATGAGCTTTCTCCAATAAGAACTGAGCTGGTAATCCTCTAATCCCTCCTTTAGTAGTCATATGGGCTTCCACCTCAGACTTCCCCAGATGAATTAAAGCAGCAATCTCATGTGGTTTTGGCTCACCCTCCAAACTAGTAAAAGGAACACGATCGGTAGCAGGTAAATCAAATAGATAGGAATACTCTTCCAGTGTAGGTGTTGTACCCCAAAATTTGCCCTCCCATATTTCTCAAAATATTTCAAGAAAGATCCACAAGTTGCTCAAGGTAGCCCAAGGGTTGACCAGACAAACTCTCTCCTAAGGCAGTCTACCTCAAATTAGGGTTTCATGTTCCATCAATGATACTTGAGTCCAAGGTATCCCAGATGCTCACCAATGTCCTAATATGTTCTCAAGATCATCCATGTCAAGTTTCAAGCCTTGCAGAGGAAATTTGCTCAGTCAATTGCTCAAAGGCCTGAAAATCGACTATGCTAGGGCAAAAGTCAATTGTGGCCCACATACAGTCAAACTTCAAGATTTTTGGTCAACATCCTCATTTTGAAGTATATTTCATCATTTGATCAAGGGTTGATCATGATTCATCAAGGATTGATCATAATTCATCCAGAACCAAAAGTTGCTAAATTAGGGTTTTGCAGGAAAAGTCAACCAACCTTTGACCAAGCATAACTTTCTCATACTTTATGAGAAATGACTCATCCAAAGCTAATTTTGAAAAGGATGCAGTCCCCTAAAATCCATCTTCATCTCCCAAGTTCAAAATATGCACTCACAAGAAGTTATGAATTTTGACATTATAGGTCATTTTGAAAAGTCAACAAAAACACCTTTTTTGTCAAAGCTTCATACATGAGCATGGAATATCAAATTGAGATGAGACCAAAAGGGTTGCTTATAGGACATCTCAAGATTTCTAAAAAGTCAAATAACACTTTCAAAGAGTCAAAATTGAGGAAGTTATGCATTGGTGAAGTTGACCCTTTTTGCAAAATTGTCAAAAGTCAACTATGCCTAAAACTTCAATTTTTTTCCTAATAGGCCCAATTTTTTGCACTTGTTTTGAGTTGGAAACATGGTCCACGAGCCCTAGCCTTTGCCACTTGATATTATCTTGTTTTTATTATTTATTTTGATTTTTATTTGAATTAAATCAATTTAAATCAAAACAAATCATAGAAAATCTAAAATATTGAAAACTCAAGATTTTTTACATGTTTCAGGTCTTAATATCCAGCTAGCATGAGATCAAATTCGTGTAAAGGCATGGGGTGCATAAAAAGATTAGATTTGGACTATTTTTGGAATGATATTCAAAGGAATCAAATCAAAAATCAAATGCAATGATGGAGGAAGATTGAGCACACTCTTTCAACCCTAATTCATTCCTCAGTACATAAGGATCATTGGCAGACCTAAAGCAAAGCTAGAGAGAGGTGCAGCATCAAGAACAAAACTTGGAAAAAACAAGAAAAAGTGCAAACACGAATTCCTACTTTGAAGCAATTACAAGATCCTTTGACCATCCGAATCGCTTCATGGGATCACCAGCAAGCAGAACCAATCCAGAACAAGCACTTTCAGGCCCTATATCTCGCTATAAGTCAGTCACGACATTGCTTCTTTCTTGAATTCGAATTTCATAATCTTGGCATCTATAGCATGAAACAATCATATATTTTTAATCCTTAGAACATTTCCAAGCTTTCTGTATTACTTAATTGCATTTTTATGGACTGAATCAAGAATTGTCATTGTTAGGATTTGTGGTTCCGTTTTAGGCTTTTTTTATGCAAGCAAAATTAGCCCCTATAAGGCTACCATGATGTTCAGGATGACAAGACGGTTCGATCCATGGCATTAGATGTCATTTATGTTGCTCATGGAGGATTTTGGAACGAGCCCAACCTGTAGCTATGGACGAACGTCCGTAGGTAAAAGTCTGGGACTTTTACCGACGGAGAAGGGAAGAAGATGACTAGCTGGCGCCTTTCCATTGGACCATTCGAATTCTGGCGCGCGTTTTCATTGTTATGCACTAACTCCCTTTATTTTACATATTATCCATTATTGATATTTGATGTAAAAATAAGACAGCCAGCACAGTTGGTAAGTGGAGCGTTGGAAAGTGTTTCAGGACCTGGGTTCGAATCCCAGGTCCCCCTTATTTCATATAATTTGTTTTTTCATGATTCAGTGTGCATACAAAGCTAAGGAGCACCATGCTCCCTCAAGATCCAACCGTCCAGGTATCCAAGAAGCCAAATCTGATGGCCATGATGTGGTTACCATGGTATGCCTCAGTCAAGGCAACACACTAGATCCAGAAAGTCAACGTGGACCTCCTTGTTTTGGGCCCAGACATGGCTATCCACGCCCCCCCAAATTGCTATTTTCAGGCCCAATCTCTTTATCTTTTCTTTTTTACTTTATTTAATTATTTATATTTTACTAAAAAATTAATTATTTTCTTTTTTATCAAAAAATCACAAAAATATTTTTTCATCCAAATTAAATTTAGGATATTTATTTTTTATCAAAAATTAAATTAATTTAATTAGGTTGTTAATTTTAGATAACTTTAATTCCTTTTGTAAATAAATTTAAAATCAATTAGAATAATTAGGGTTTTGTTTCTAATTTAATCATATTTTCTTTTTTCTTAAAATAACAAAACACAAAAATAGGCCAT
Organism: Vicia faba; assembly: GCA_948472305.1. Lineage (NCBI taxonomy): Eukaryota > Viridiplantae > Streptophyta > Magnoliopsida > Fabales > Fabaceae > Vicia > Vicia faba. The sequence goes on along the minus strand of OX451736.1, from coordinate 654,214,796 downwards.
TTATTTATTTTTTTTAATTAATTTAATTAGCTCATTAATTTAGTATTTAATTTAAAACTTAATTCTTTTATTAAAAACAACAACAACAAAATTTCTTTTAATTAGGTTAGAAGGGGTCAAAACCCTAGTTCTCTCCCGATCTAATTTCCCTCGCACGCGTTTTATTATTTATTTTTATCCTATTTATGTAACTGCCCACAAGTTTGTAATAGCTTAATTAGGACTTTTATTTTCATTTATCGCTTTATTTTTTAAGGGTTTGTTTTTGGCTATGTAAATACCCGAAGCCTTGTAATAGCTTAGTTTAATTTCCGCACTTTAAATTCCGCAAAATATTAAACTGTTAGATGTATGATATTAGGATGCGTGACAAGAATGTATATGAAAACTTTAAAACGGTTAGATAACCCTAAAATATGCAAAGATAATAATCTGAAATTGAATTACTCGCACATGCGCACTCCTAGGGTGCACTCTCACTTTGGTTGCCTTCGGTAAACGGTCATTGAGTATAGGGGGTTTTAGTCATCGTCCTTTTGTCTCAAAGATCAAAGTTGCCTCGGAAAGGTTGCCTCGGATATTGTTGCCTCGAATAATTGATCTAAGACATTAGGGTTATTACTAAGACATCCTAACATTGCTTTAGTGACCGTACGTCCCTTTCGAATTGACCCTCAAACTCCAACGATAATGCTACCTACTCACTAATAGTGGGATAGTGTTGTCTAAAGGAAAAGGATACAGAACGATTCTTTTTTAGAGTAGGTGGATTAGCTCTTAAGTACTTGCTTAAACAAAACAAACTTTTTTACACTTACACTCCTTCACAAACAAAGTTTTCAAAAACACTTCATTACACTCTTGAAGACAGAAGCAAGAGTTAAATCGAAGTCAAAATAAAAACTTTTCAAATCACACAAACACACGAAGAAGACATTTTGAAAATGATGAGCAAGTATCTAAGAGCCCGTAGATAACTACGGATAGAAAGGGTGCTAATACCTTCCCTTTCTATAATCTATCCCCCGTACTCAGAAATATCTCGAAAAATGAATTTTTCCGTGCTTTTTTCCTTTCCTTTATCGAATAAAATAAAATTCGGTGGCGACTCTTGCTTACCGCGACATTTTGCAAACACAAATGCAAAATGCAAACCAACATTCACTAAAATGCAGTCCCGGTTCTGGCCACATAATCACAGAACTGGCGACTCTGCTAGGGACTTAATAAGTGGGGTGTACCTTAGGATTAGTTCATCATATTGTTTTCAATTGTTTGATTTGATTGCTTTATTTTGTGGGCTTTATATCGGAGTTACTATAGATCCTAACCCGAATCTGGGGGACACCTTTTAGGTAAGTAGCAATAGACTGTGAGGAAATTGTACGGTGTAGACCGATACGGTTGAAGCAGTTGCTACGTTGATGTGGATCATTAGTTGGTACCGATATCCCTTGTGGAGCAACAAGGAGAGTATGGGGCTGCTATATGGGTCGTTAAGCATCAACTGACCTTAGAACCTATAATTTACCAACTTGGCCATAGAAAGTAGTGAGATACTACACTCATTGAGATCATACTCTCGAGATGGTTCCAGCCGCAAGAAAAGATTGTGTGAGCTGAAACTATGACCGATGGAGGATGGTCAGTGATATTGAGAACCTCTAGAACCCGGTTACTATTATTAGGATAGGTTGAACCAACTGAACTTCAAGAGGGTAGTTCCTAGACCTCATGTAAGCCTAAACATAAGGTTGTTTGTGTGACTTGTGTACTTTCAACTTGAACTACTTGAACATTTTTATTATCTGAAAACTTGAGTTCCTTGCAGGGTTTGTTTACAGTCCTTGTCCAATAAATTGGATTTCTTTTCCAGATTTACTTGCTTACATCACCTCTCACTTTTGCTTAAACACATAGCATACACATCATAACATCATGCCTTAACATTTCCTTAACCATTTCAAGGATCTCAAGGGTTTGTGATGCAGGTTATAGTAAATCAAACATCTAGCAAGGGGCAAAGGGGATTTATTTTCCTCTAGCCAATGTCGTCTAGAGATCAAAACACGATAACTTGAGTCAGGGGCTATGACCCACTCGATATGGTGAGCTTGACTCTTGAAGAAGGACTCTTAACGACACGAAGTTTCTCCAATCAAGCTGCAATCAAATTCTAACAGATTCTTGTTTACCCCGCGAGATCCTTGAAAACATGACATACATATATCATACATATCATTGCATAACAGGTCTTCCAGTACAGGTCTCTCATGTTCTCGCTGTTTATTTCAGCAATGGCTCTTAAACAAGACAACAGAGATCTTCAAACTCAAGAAGCTCAGTTCAGGGACATATTCCTAAACCTATCCAAGGGGCAGGAAGAGTTGAAAACACTCCTCGTTAGGAACTTGGTCAAGAAAAGTCCTGGAGACAATAAGGACGAACAGCTGGAACAACTGCAAGCTGAGGTAGATGCAATAAGAACCCAGATACTGGGGCAGATGGTTCTTATCCAAGGCTTATCCCGGGAACAAGAAGAGTTGAGAACCATTATCAACCAGCTTCATCAAGACAGATACAACAACATGAAGCAAACAGTCAAGGCCGGGGACCAAGTCATTGATCAGCCTCCGAGAAGACAAGGGTTTGGTTTGGTGAAGAATGGACCTCTCCAATTTTCTACTACCTCACGGGTCCAACAACAATCTCACCAAAAACAACAGGTTAATCAGGGTAAGCCAGATACACCCCAGAATCAGTTTACCAAGCTCAACATGCCGATGTCTCAAGCTTTACAACACCTGTTGAGGATGAATTTAGTGACATTGATAGGAACTTATCTGAATCCCAAGACTTCTTCACCTAACTACAATCCTGATGCAAGGTGTGCATACCACTCCAACAGTCCGGGACATGATACTGACGATTGTTGGAAGTTGAAGTACAAAATTCAAGACCTGATTGATGAAGGAGCATTGGAATTCACACAAGATGGTCAACTGGAATGTTTCTGTCAATCCTCCAAGGCTCACCATTTGAAGTGACAAGTTCTGACAAGAGGGGCTTTTGTTCGTTAGAATTTTCAATTTGTAATTTTCTTTTGATTGTTCGAATATTTATTCATGTCAAACTTTGTTAATTTATCAATGCATTGCATATGTCTGTTTTGAATCAATCCATTTGTATTCACTATATTTGAATTCCCTTCCTTTTTGTGATGTTCAACTCTCGATTAAAAACACTAAACCTTTAGAGGGAGGATGACGAAAATGATATCAAAATCTCTACAGCATGCTTTTGAACAAACCCCACTGACGATGTACATGCGTTGTTTCAAATCCTAAACAGTGGAGTAATAAGGAAGATAATCCCTCGTCAAACCCTTTGAGCCAAAGAAGTAGGATTTTTTTTTCACACAAATTAAAACCCTTAATCACAACCTGGGGCAGGGTAGTTTTCTCAGTTAATCCAGGTGCACAATAAATGGCTTCAAAGACGTCCTTCCAAAACAAAAGACGGTGATGGTTCCCTATAATCGTCAAGACAGGCAGTCATTATCTCTCGAAATAAAATCCCATTAAGTCAAAACCTATGAAGGAGACTTAAGGAAAAACTGGGGCATCCCGCTGACTGTAGTCACAAAAGAAACAGTTCAGGCAAAAAACATGGATAATAAAATCAAAAAGAAAGAGGTCCTACAGACTCTTAACAAAAATGATTGCTTGTTCAAAATAAATTATCAGTATCCGAACCATCACTGGAGTATCAGAGCAAAGACTCAAACGGGATCTAAATGTGCAATTAACTGAGCATAGGACTGAAGAACATCACGAAGAGCGGGTGGGTACAAATAAAATTTGAGCCTTTATCCTTTGTTTCTTGAACCGTGAACCAGGCCACGTTATAACCCTTAAAAGTCCTAGCTGAAGCATGGGTTAGTTCGAAAGCATACTGTTATAAAAAGGTATCCTGACTCCTATAGGGCTTGTTGTAAATCTTGAGTTGACATTACATTTTACAAAATTTTCCTGTTTTACTGAAAAATGCATTTTCAAAATTTCAAGACAGACATAAGCTTTGCATTCTTAAAATAACATTGTTTGCATATGACTATTTGTTCAACAGCAGAGAAAGTCACATGACGAATATCTAGTGAACAAAAACCTTCTCAATAAAAAGGATCACCTCAAGTGGAAAAACACTTCCAACCAAGGGGCACGGCATGATCATTGTCCATCATTTGGGGCAGTCAAGTCAAGATTCAAGGAATCTCTCAAAGATGCCAAATAGCCAGGGGAAAATCTCCATTTGAATCACTTGGGGCATTGGACATGAATTCCAACAACGAATCTTGTATGATCAAACGAACATCTTCTGGTATCGTGGCAACACAACACTACCGACAGTGACAACTCCCTACACCCTGAGAGCATGGACATAGTCAGAAAATACTGCGCATGAACAAAGACCCGCTAGGTTGACTGGCCTATGCAAAAATAAGGGCATCCCGGCGAACCAAAAGGGTTCAGGCAAAAATTATGGATAAAAACAAAAAAGATATGTACACCCGGCAAGCCGAAAACCTGAAAAGGCGGCTTAGGCTAAAAAGGGTATCCCAGTGGACTGAAAATCTGAAAGGACAGTCCAAGAAAAAGTTAGGGGTTAAAGCATACGACTATGTCCCATCATCTCGTCACTTGCCTACCAGAAGAAGACTTATTATTTTGATCAAAAGTCACCAAGCGTCTCATAAGTTGGGATAACACTCGATCCACAAGGCCTCTACAGGCACCTTCTCCAGCATAAACAGGGGAAGAAAAGTCTCAATGCAAAGTCATCATCGTATCCTCAGCATACATCCCAGTAACATTCACTCCCCGTAGAGTAAGAGAAGGACAGTGGTGTTAATTCTCCCCAGCTGAGGCTCGCAACCGCGAATGAGTCGGTAAGATTCTCCCCAAGCATAGTTTATCTATCACCAGCACTAGAAGACCATCCCCAGTGGAGTCTGGAAGGTTATCCCCAACGAAGTCTAGAAGATTATCCCTAGTGGAGTTTATCTCTTTCAGAAGCAGAAAACTTTATCACCAATAGAGTTCATCATTTCCAGCAATGATAATTCATCCACAGCCGAGGGTATTTTCCAAAGTTAGCAGATCCTCAGCAGAGCATCTCTTCCCCACAGAGTCAGTTTATTCTCCAGCAGGATTATTCTCCCAATCATCTTCGATCGTTATCCCCAGCGAGAGAAACTCTTCATATTCTCCAACAGCAATCCGGGATTTATTTACCCTCAGCTAGAGAACATCATAAAAACATTGCATGACCATACATCATGATATGCACATACGCATCATACAACACAATCTCATTTATTTTGAGAACATCATTGCCTGATACATATCATGCATTACATACGACTAACCTTTACCTTTCAGGAAAGGTACAATCAAATTCTCACAAAACTCAAGCTATGAAGCCCGGGTACGACCGGATAGTATCTTGATTTCTACAGCATATTGTGAAGCCCAGAGAATGACCGAATAACAGTATCAAAATGCCGCGAAGCCTAGATTACGACCAGATAGTGGTATCTCTTAAAAGCAAGCTATGAATCCCGGGTTCGACTGGATAATAGTTTAATCCCCAGCAAGCCGTGAAGCCCAGATTACAACTGGATAGCAGCTCAACAAGTTACCATGAAGCCTGGATTCGACCAGATAGTGGTATATCATAAACACCAGCCGTGAAGCCCGGATTACGACCGGATAACAGCTCAGCAAGTTATTGTGAAGCCTGGATTACGACCAGATAGCAATACAAGACCATGAAGCCTGGATCACGACCAGATAATGGTAGAAGATGTTATGAAGCGTGGATTACGACCAGATAGCAACCAAGAATACTACGAAGCCTGGATTACGAACAGATAGTGGTATACCTTTAATACAAGTTATGAAGCCCGGATTTGAACAGATAGTATCTTGATTTCTCCAAACACCATGAAGCCTAGATTTCGACCAGATAGTGGTATGATACATCGTGAAGCCTGGATTACGACCAGATAGCGGTAAGGGACACTTTGAAGCTTAGATTTCGACCAAATAGTAGTTTACCCGGCCAATTACTATGAAGCCCGAATTCAACCGGATATTAGTAGGCCCAACAGTCAAAGGGAAGCCCGAATGCGACCGGATAACCACTTGATTTCTTCTGAAACTTGGATTTCGACCAGATAAGAAGTAAGTTATTGTGAAGCCTGGATTACGACCAGATAGCAGTACAGAACACCATGAAGCCTGGATTCGACCAGATAATGGTATAACACGTCGTGAAGCCTGGATTACGACCAGATAGTGGTATAAGACATTGCGAAGCTTGGATTTCGACCAAATAGCAGTTTACATGGACATTTACTAAGAAGCCCGGAGTCGACCAGATATTAGTGTGCCCTAAATTCAAGTTGAAGCCCGGATGCGACCGGATAACATTTGAATTCCTTCTAAATCCTGGATTACGACCAGATAAGAATCGAGAAATTGCGAAGCCTGGATTACGACCGGATAGCAAGTTTAATATCATCTCCCCAGTAAGTCATTATAAAGCATGGATTACGACCAGATAATAGTCGATCTTATCACTATGAATCCTGGATTACGACCAAATAGTAGTTCATTCTCACCTCTTCAACTCAGAGACAATTCACCAGTAGAATAACGGACGACTGAAGCTCCTAAAATTCTATTTTTCCTAAGACAAAGAACAGCATTCCCCAGCGGAATCTTCCTTAACAACAGGTACACAAGCTCTCGCTAAGGAATCTCTTATGAGATCGACACTCCTTCAGATGGCATCTTTAAGCCCATCTCCTACCATTCATCTCCAAATGGCATCTTTAAGCCCATTCCCGACATCACAAGACAAATACCACTTCATGCAAGTGCAAATTTCTGGGCACTCTAGTGTTCAATCATCATCAACCCTCGGATCACGAAAGGCACGCAAGCCAATCTAAATCTTCAGGTGTAAGAAGATTGAACAGGGGCAGCATTTGTACCCCAAAATTTTCCCTCCCATATTTCTCAAAATATTTCAAGAAAGATCCACAAGTTGCTCAAGGTAGCCCAAGGGTTGACCAGACAAACTCTCTCCTAAGGCAGTCTACCTCAAATTAGGGTTTCATGTTCCATCAATGATACTTTAGTCCAAGGTATCCCAAATTCTCACCAATGTCCTAATATGTTCTCAAGATCATCCATGTCAAGTTTCAAGCCTTGCAGAGGAAATTTGCTCAGTCAATTGAGAAAGGCCTGAAAATCGATTGTGCTAGGGCAAAAGTCAATTGTGGCCCACATACAGTCAAACTTCAAGATTTTTGGTCAACATCCTCATTTTGAAGTATATTTCATCATTTGATCAAGGGTTGATCATGATTCATCAAGGATTGATCATAATTCATCCAGAACCAAAAGTTGCTAAATTAGGGTTTTGCAGGAAAAGTCAACCAACCTTTGACCAAGCATAACTTTCTCATACTTTATGAGAAATGACTCATCCAAAGCTAATTTTGAAAAGGATGCAGTCCCCTAAAATCCATCTTCATCTCCCAAGTTCAAAATATGCACTCACAAGAAGTTATGAATTTTGACATTATAGGTCATTTTGAAAAGTCAACAAAAACACCTTTTTTGTCAAAGCTTCATACATGAGCATGGAATATCAAATTGAGATGAGACCAAAAGGGTTGCTTATAGGACATCTCAAGATTTCTAAAAAGTCAAATAACACTTTCAAATAGTCAAAATTGAGGAAGTTATGCATTGGTGAAGTTGACCCTTTTTGCAAAATTGTCAAAAGTCAACTATGACTAAAACTACAATTTTTGCCTAATAGGCCCAATCTTTTGCACTTGTTTTGAGTTGGAAACATGGTCCACGAGCCCTAGCCTTTGCCACTTGATATTATCTTGTTTTTATTATTTATTTTGATTTTTATTTGAATTAAATCAATTTAAATCAAAACAAATCATAGAAAATCTAAAATATTGAAAACTCAAGATTTTTTACATGTTTCAGGTCTTAATATCCAGCTAGCATGAGATCAAATTCGTGTAAAGGCATGGGGTGTATAAAAAGATTAGATTTGGACTATTTTTGGAATGATATTCAAAGGAATCAAATCAAAAATCAAATGCAATGATGGAGGAAGATTGAGCACACTCTTTCAACCCTAATTCATTCCTCGTTACATAAGGATCATTGGCAGACCTAAAGCAAAGCTAGAGAGAGGTGCAGCATCAAGAACAAAACTTGGAAAAAACAAGAAAAAGTGCAAACACAAATTCCTACTTTGAAGCAATTACAAGATCCTTTGACCATCCCAATCGCTTCCTGGGATCACCAGCAAGCAGAACCAATCCAGAACAAGCACTTTCAGGCCCTATATCTCGCTGTAAGTCAGTCACGACATTGCTTCTTTCTTGAATTCGAATTTCATAATCTTGGCATCTATAGCATGAAACGATCATATATTCTTAATCCTTAGAACATTTTCAAGCTTTCTGTATTACTTAATTGCATTTTTATGGACTGAATCAAGAATTGTCATTGTTAGGATTTGTGGTTCCGTTTTAGGCTTTTTTTATGCAAGCAAAATTAGCCCCTATAAGGGTACCATGATGTTCAGGATGACAAGACGGTTCGATCCATGGCATTAGATGTCATTTATGTTGCTCATGGAGGATTTTGGAACGAGCCCAGCCTGTAGCTATGGACGAACGTCCGTAGGTAAAAGTCTGGGACTTTTACCGACGGAGAAGGGAAGAAGATGACTAGTTGGCGCCTTTCCATTGGACCATTCGAATTCTGGCGCGCGTTTTCATTGTTATCCACTAACTCCCTTTATTTTGCATATTATCCATTATTGATATTTGATGTACAAATAAGACAGCCAGCACAGTTGGTAAGTGGAGCGTTGGAAAGTGTTTCAGGACCTGGGTTCGAATCCCAGGTCCCCCTTATTTCATATAATTTGTTTTTTCATGATTCAGTGTGCATACAAAGCCAAGGAGCACCATGCTCCCTCAAGATCCAACCGTCCAGGTATCCAAGAAGCCAGATCTGATGGCCATGATGTGGTGACCATGGTATGCCTCAGTCAAGGAAACACACTAGATCCAGAAAGTCAACGTGGACCTCCTTGTTTTGGGCCCAGACATGGCTATCCACGCCCCCCCAAATTGTTGTTTTCAGGCCCAATCTCTTTATCTTTTCTTTTTTTACTTTATTTAATTATTTATATTTTACTAACAAATTAATTATTTTCTTTTTTATCAAAAAATCATAAAAATATGTTTTCATCCAAATTAAATTTAGGATATTTATTTTTTATCAAAAATTAAATTAATTAAATTAGGTTGTTAATTTTAGACAACTTTAATTCTTTTTGTAAATAAATTTAAAATCAATTAGAATAATTAGGGTTTTGTTTCTAATTTAATCATATTTTCTTTTTTCTTAAAATAACAAAACACAAAAATAAGCCATTTATTTATTTTCTTTAATTAATTTAATTAGCTCATTAATTTAGTATTTAATTTAAAACTTAATTCTTTTATTAAAAACAACAAAAACAATTTTTTCTTTTAATTAGGTTAGAAGGGGTCAAAACCCTAGTTCTCTCCCGATCTAATTTCCCTCGCACGCGTTTTATTATTTATTTTTATCCTATTGATGTAACTGCCCACAAGTTTGTAATAGCTTAATTAGGACTTTTATTTTCATTTATCGCTTTATTTTTTAAGGGTTTGTTTTTGGCTATGTAAATACCTGAAGCCTTGTAATAGCTTTGTTTAATTTCCACACTTTAAATTCTGCCAAATATTAAACTGTTAGATGTATGATATTAGGATGCATGACAAGAATGTATATGAAAACTTTAAAATGGTTAGATAACCCTAAAATATGAAAAGATAATAATCTGAAATTGAATCACTCGCACATGCGCACTCCTAGGGTACACTCCGACTTTGGTTGCCTTCGGTAAACGGTCATTGAGTATAGGGTGTTTTAGTCGTCGTCCTTTTGTCTCAAAGATCAAAGTTGCCTCGAAAAGGTTGCCTCGGATATTGTTGCCTCGAATAATTGATCTATTACATTAGGGTTATTACTAAGACGTCCTAACATTGCTTTAGTGACCGTACGTCCCTTTCGAATTGACCCTCAAACTCCAACAATAATGCTACCTACTCACTAATAGTGGGATGGAACTGTCTAAAGGAAACTGATACAGAACGATTCTTTTTTCGAGTAGGTAGATTAGCTCTTAAGTACTTTCTCAAACAAAACAAACTTTTTTACACTTACACTCCTTTACAAACAAAGTTTTCAAAAACACTTCATTACACTCTTGAAGACAGAAGCAAGAGTTAAATCGAAGTCAAAACAAAAACTTTTCAAATCACACAAACACACGAAGAAGCAATTTTGAAAATGGTGAGCAAGTATCTAAGAGCCCGTAAATAACTACGGATAGAAAGGGTGCTAATACCTTCCCTTTCTATAATCTAACCCCCCCCCCCCCCCCCCCCCCCCGTACTCAGAAATATCTCGAAATAGGAATTTTTATGTGCTTTGTTCCTTTCCTTTGTTGGATAAAATAAAAGTCGGTGGTGACTCTTGCTTACCGCGACATTTTGCGAACACAAATGCAAAATGCAAACCAGTATTCACTAAAAAACAGTCTCAGTTTTGGCCACTGTATCACAGTAGGCATCAGCTGATAATCGGGAAAAGTAAAGCAGTGATACACCGGATCATAGAACTGGACTAAGGTCGAGAAAAAACCCTCCTTCATCTTCAGCTTCATGAGAGGAATAATGGATCCATACTTCTTCCGAAAGTCTGCAGGACACTCGATCTCTGGAATTAGACTGATCAACTCATCTATCTTAGGATCCTTTAAATTGTATTTCCCGGTCTTTCTCTTTCCAGAATCCATGGTTAAAAGTACCTGAGATATTCACAAATAGTCAATCTTTAAATCACTTGAAATATTGTTTTCTTCAAAATATGCTTGTGAGTGCATGGATGCATGATGCAACAATCACACACAAGATCACACATATAGGATTCATAGGTTCAACGTCACGAGCATCAGGTCGAAGGTACTACCCATAAGGTGTTGGTCTAAAAAGTTATCACCTGCCGAACAAGGTTATAGAGGTTCCTAGAGTCTACATCCTTCCTTCGGATATTACCAACTTCCCGATTAACTCGGTAATTAGTAATATTCTCAAGAAAGACTCGTCCGAGCGTAGTATCGCGTGACAACTATTTCTGGATTACTCCTTCATAGCTTCCACACTACACCTAAAAGGCCAAGATGGGTTTGGTATTCTATGGTCCTCAGTTTCAGCAGGCTCCCGGGTCGAAAGCAGTACGTCTTCCCGATTACTCGGTAAACGACACTACGGTCAAAGGGGCCTCCACTGAGTGGGGGATCTCATGCCTCCTTTTTTGGGATTACTCCTTCAAAGTAAACATGACTATACCGCCCGTCCTATCTTAAGGTTTGCCCAAGTCCGGGTATAGGACTTATGAGTAATCACCAAGCACCCTGAAAACCAGGAAAAAATCCAGACAAACATATATACAAATTATAACACATAAACAACAATAGAATATATACAAATATAAACAAAGATAGGCTTAACCCACTTAGGGATGGACCAGCAAGAGGTCAATCTTTCCCCAGTGAAGTCGCCATTTTTCTGTAGCGGTAGAAATGTTCAAGACTGGGCCATTAGATTGACTAGACTTTATACAAATCAAAAATAAAAATCTCCACCGCGCTTTATTATTTCCAAAGGAATGGGAAAAGAGCGAATAACCCAAAAAGAGGGGGAAAGATTCAAAGTAAGTGGTTTGGTTATGCAAAGGGAAGGTATTAGCACCCTAAACATCTACGGTACTCCGCAGGAACCTCTTTGTAAAATCTGTATATTTTGGCTATAAAAAAATGTGTTGTATATAAAATGGATGGTGGAGGTGAGAAAAGAAATATATTTTTTATGATTTTTGCACCCACCGCGGTTGCGAACCTTTAGTGCCTACGTATCACCTTTCGTGCAATAGGGGATCAGGGTACACGTAGTTCCTCTTTTAAAAATTTGAAACACAAATGTGTTGGTTGATTTTAAGAGATAAGACATCATCGTCATTGTCCGTGTGGAAAACATACTTACTACCCACAATCACGAGAAAGGAGAATTTGCATCATCTCAAAGTGGACGATATGGCTTGGATCTTAAAATCAACAATGCCTCACTCAACACCCAAGTGGAAAATATCTCACTTCACTACATATTGTAGAAGTATAGTTGTTTGCATCACTACATGGATTGACAAGAGTATAATCTTTTGAGAAAAGTTTAAAGTAAAAAGCCAAAGTGGCAAAATGGTTTGAAATGAGATTGATTTACTTTTAGTCTTCCCACAAAAAATGTCAAGGTATTATTAAATTGATTGAAGTTTATTTATGAAAATATTTTGAAAATGCATGGACATAAGTCCAAGTTTATTATGAAAGTGTTTCAAGTTTAGAAACAAGAAGAGTTTTCAAAAAGAGGGAGAAGATTTTTGAAATTAAAGAAGATGGGAGGAGAAGAAGAGACTATCCTAAAGCATAAGGTAAAAGTTAGAGATAAGAACCATCTAACCAATAAGAAGCCAAATCTTGACATTATGAGCCAAGATAGAATTCCCATTCTTTGGATTGAAACCAAGAAATCAAAGATACTAGACCTCTTGAGAGAACCAAACTTCAAGTGTATTAAGTCTTCACAAAAATTGAGCAGAGTAACGGTTGTATACGGGTGAATTCCAGATTACAAACAGAGAATGTAATCACAAAAACTTGCACACAAAAGCAAACAAGCAACCCAATGTCTTGAGTTAAACCTCAAGAACTCCAGACAAAATAATCAGATAAGATCACAAGGTCTCCAAGATAGGCCAAGGTTTCTAATCCTAAGTCCAAGAAAAAGTCCCATGCTCCATAATGCCAAGGATAGTAACCAAATAGTCCAAGTGCCATTAAAGATTTTTTAGGGTTTATGTTGATTATTAAGTATCTTAAGAAAGGAAAAGAAAAGCTCAAGTGAGCAAAGTAAAAAATGGCAAGAAAATAAATTCTCAAATGAGCAAAGATGAAAATGTCATGAAATGTAAATGCATAAAGCATAAAAAAGAATAAAAGCATAAGGTAAAACAAGTCAATAATTAGTGGTTAGTTGGATGACCATCTTGAAACTTGAATTTGGAACTCATTAGAGGATTGGTAGAACCAAAGCCTCCACACAAAAAGTTGCATTTGCTTTTTGTCAAGTATATCATCCATTTGGAATTCACATAAGTACCATTTAATGATCAACGATGTTTAAGTTATCCGCGTTAACCAAAGGTTTTATAGATCCATTAGAGGATTGGTAGAACCAAAGCCTTCACACAATGAATCTCAAGGTTATTGGACCAAATAGATCAAATTAACATACTTGGGCTTTCAATTATAAGTTTGGGCCACGAATGATCATTTATTCGAATCAGGATAAAATTTAGCACTATGTTAAGCAATCGTAAGTGGACTTATATAGAAGTCGCACCTATTTTGAGGCCGATCAATAGCAATTTATGTATTTCATGTTTGGATAAATGACATAGAGATCATTATCCCATAACATGTAATACAATAAGAAAGGGGAATAAGATGAAGAGGGAAGGGATTAAAGCTTCAAATATCATCAATATCATTCGTCCATTTTGATGGATTTGGTTTATCAACCTATCAACACCCAAGACCCAATGATGTTGAAGAATTTTCCTCAAGATGTGTTCCAAGTCAGTACCACATGCTATTTTAAGAATCAGACAAGAATCATGTACAAAACTTTTCAATTTACAAACATTGTTCAAAGGGAAAACCCTAAATAAAATCTTAAGTAAAAAATAGTTTGAAAATATGAAAATGACTTTAAAAATTATGAAATTAAAACTATAACTTTCTAAGGTCCTATAAAAGTCAGAAATAAAATTTGGAGTCCCTGGATTGAGGTAGAAATTTGCTTTAGAAATGTAAAATTGGAAACTAGTAAGTTTAAGCCTTAAACTAGGTGGTTTTGGAAAATAATTTGTGAAAAATATAAAATCACATTGTAAAATTCCAGAAAAATAATTTTTATGGCCTCAACATATACAATCACTCCAAACAACTTCATCTCTGATTTTATAGGTATAGGAAGTTAGAAATTTAAATCCATTAATATGCATGATCAAGCAAAAACCCTAAAAGAGGAAATTAAGTTCACAAATTAATCAATTAGATCCAAAAGCAAAATAAATTTGATTTAAATTATCCTAAATGTCAAGAAAACTCTAAGGATCAGAAGTCATATTTTTCTTGAATTTTATCTTAAAAGGATAAAAGAAATAGAAAATTATTTACACAAACTAACAAAATTAATACAAATAAAAGATATTATGTCCAAATGATTTTTAAAATGTAACCAAAAATTTTATAAAATTGTAAAAAAAATATTTTCAAGTAATAAACTCAGATAGGAGTCAAAAATATTTTTTATGGATTTTTTTACTTAATAAAAATAGGAAAATAATATTCAATATTTAATAGAAGAATTAAAATCCTAATTATTTACATAATTTTATTTAATCAAGAAAAATAATTTAAAAAATGAAATAAAAATATGAAAATATATTGACAAAGAAGTCTAAAATAATTTTTTCATAATTTTTGAAGTGAAGGAAATATTAAAATAAAATTTGAGAAAATAAAGAAGAATTAATATTAAAAGGCTATTACACCTATTTTTGCAAAAAAACGCTGTAAAAAGAACTGAAGCCATGTTCAATTAAAGCATGACACATCATCATCCTTACCAAACAACCATATTGTTCACGTTTTTCAGCTTTACAACCTCATTTTCAGATCACCATAACTCATTCATTTGTTGATGAAATCCAAAAATTCCAACATCAAAGTTCAAGATTGAAATTAGTAGAACATGCTAGGATCAAAAACTTCATGAAATGATGCATGGATGATTGAGAAAATCGCGCGTGAAAATGCTACATGAACACTTTTTTTTTAATTTGCACATTACATCAAATAGTTTTCAAACTTGATTTTCTCCCTCAATTCTCCACCAAATTAAACAATCCAAGAATGAAAATTGATCAGAAAAATGCAAGGATTATGAATATGCTCTTAGAGTTTCAAAATAACTCATGGATTCAAAGAACGATGCAAGGTTGCAATAGGAGAGAGAAATTGGATCTACTACCTTACAATGAGTTTGATGATGTTGGAGCTCAAATAAAGAGCTAGTAATGGAGAGAAACTTGCTTGAATGTGCAGAGATAATAAATGGAGAGAGATGTGAAGAAATTTGAAAAATTATAGAATCTTGCTTTTTACAACAATGGAGGAAGTTTGATATTTGAAGAGAGAGAGTGGATTTCGTGTGAGGGAGGGAGAGAATAGCTTGCTACTGATTGGTTTTTTTTTTCACTTTTCGCTTGTTGAATTTGATGGCTTTATATAGAGTGAAGAAAGAGAGAAATGAAAAGTGAGAGAAATGGAAAGAATGAGAGAGGGAGTGATGTGCTGCCTTTTTGTATGCAAATGAGGATGCAAATCACGTGCTTGAGTGAGTGAACAAAGGCTGGGGTGATGAGTTGGCAATTGGCTTGGTTGCATAAAAAAAATTCCATGCATTTTCATACAAATATGTTATTTCATGAACACCTCTTTGCTCCCTTATATCTCTCTCTATGGTTCATGAAACGTCACAAACTTTGAATCAAAAATGTAGAGGACACTTCATACTCCAACTTTCATGTTCAAAATTTTTCAAAATGAGGCTTGAATCAATGAGATATTTGGCCATGAACATGTGCTTACAAACTGTTTGACAAAATGCATTGCCTGCCTGGGCTTGCTGCACGCGTGACTTACTGGCTGGGCAGAAAGTTCAGTATGCATGGTGCCTACTTCTCACAATTATATCTCAAAATATATAAAGAAGTTAGAGAAACTTTCTGAAATAAAGTTGTTCCTCACATTTAGGGCTTCAACTTTTATGTTGGACATTTTTCAAAATAACGAATATTTCACATAGAAAAATGATTATGAATGTGCACCCACAACATGTTTGATGAAATGTCTTATCTGTTTGGGCGTGCCTTGCCATGTGCTGGGCAAAAATTCAGTTTTCAGCCCAAAATCCTAATCATCATATCTTTCTCTACACTTAACCATTTGAGATGATTCTTGAATGAAAAATAAAGAGAAAATTCCAATCTACAACTTTCATGTTGCCAACTTTTTTATTTGAGTCCAAATGATCATTCAAAAATGGACATGAAGAAGTCAAATTTTTGCATTTTTAACCAAAATTTCACTAAGTGTCAAAATCTTCCAAACTTCATTCCTTTTTTTCCTTTCATTTTTTGGACTTGTGCCTACTCCTACAAAGTTGGAGAGTTTTTCATCCTCTTTCTAGGCATATAAAGTTTGCACATTTTCAATAAAAAATGAGAAAGTTGTAGCCAGTCAAAATTCATCCCTAAGGATACTTAGAAAAATTTCAAAACTTCAAATAACTTCCTTGACAAGTTATCTCCAATTCACACTTCCTCTTAATATTTTTGCACTATTGACCATGAAATATGAGAACAGGGATATTGAATTGATGGTTGACCAAAAGTTCACTTGATCAACAACTGATTTTGACTGTCTTCTGACAAAATGACCATTTTACCCCTTTTCATCAATTTAACCCTTTCAAGCCAAAATTGATGATCAAACATCCAATGATAGATGATCATGAATATGTAGAGAAGTATGGGATCAAGAATTGCCCAAAAATCCATAGATCTCCTGATTAAACTCCAAACCCTAGTTTTTATCATTTGTTCTAGGAGATGGTGAGATGACTGCAATTGTGCCATGACCTACAAGATGATATTCCAAGAGACAAAATATACACACTTTGAGGTTAGTTAGAAGCATACAAGTACAAGATATACAAATACAAGTTCTTCAAGGTGCTTGGTGATTCCATAGGCAAACCCTAAGACAGGATGCAGTAGAAGATAAACTCAAACCCTAATTTGTGATCTGATTGCATTGTGATGGTATGAGATGATAGAGGAATCTTAGGGGTAAAAATTGGGGTACAACAGCTGCTCTTATTTAAGTTTCTTCTATCTGGAGATACGAAGGTTAAAAATCTTCGTGTCGACGTGATCGAAGATACTTAAATATAAAACAAACCCTATTTTTAGCCTTAAGATGCCATGCAAATGCTTATGTATATGAATGCATATGAACAGTACCAAAGAGGCGCAAAGTATCACTAGGGATGCAACAATGATAAAGAAACAAAGGAGCAACCCCACCAGGAAAATAAATCACTGGTGGACCAAGAGAACTGAATCAGAGAGGATAGTAGAATGGTCAAAGGATACACCAACTTCTAATGAAGGCGAAACTACCAACGTTCACTGAAGGCGGAGAGGAAGATAATAAACATCGACATTCGCTACCGATGGTCTACCAAATTTCATCGAGGGTAGAAAGAGAATATATCATATCAACACTGTTCACTGACGATGAACTATCAACATTCACTGAAGATAGCAAAAAGATAACAGACACCGAAGTTCACTGCCGATGTCCTACCAACGTTCACTGAAGGTAGAGAGAAAATATATCATATCACCGCCGTTCACTGACGATGAACTATCAACGTTCACTGAAGATAGCAAAAAGATAACAAACACCGATGTTCACTGCCGATGTCCTACCAACGTTCACTGAAGGTAGAAAGAGAAAATATATCATATCACCGCCGTTCACTGATGATGAACTATCAATGTTCACTGAAGATAGCAAAAAGATAACAAACACTGACATTCACTGCCTATGTACTATCGACGTTCACTAAAGGTAGAAAGAGAAAATATATCATACCACCGCCGTTCACTGATGATGAACTATCAACGTTCACTGAAGATATCAAAAAGATAACAAACATCGATGTTCACTGCCGATGTACTACCAACATTCACTGAAGGTAGAAAGAGAAAATATATCATACCACCGCCGTTCACTGACGATGAGCTATCAACGTTCACTGAAGATAACAAACACTGAGGTTCACTGCCAATGTACTACCAACATTCACTGAAGGTAGAAAGAGAAAATATATCATACCACCACCATTCACTGACGATGAACTATCAATGTTCACTGAAGATAGAAAAAAGATAACAAACACTAACGTTCGCTGCCGATGTACTACCAACATTCACTGAAGGTAGAAAGAGAAAATATATCATACCACCTCCATTCAATGACGATGAACTATCAACGTTCACTGAAGATAGCAAAAAGATAACAAACATCGATGTTCATTGTCGATGTACTACCAACATTCACTGAAGGTAGAAAGAGAAAATATATCAAGTTTCCCCAAGATTCTGGTGTTTTTCCTAGAACGGGTCTCAACTTCTTCTTTAACCAAGGCACTCTGCCTAGAAAGGGTAATATGTAAGTTGTCTCAAATAAAGAGACTTCCACTCATTGTCAAGGGGAATTGCAAAGAGAAATGACTTTCTGGGGATAGAAATATGGCTTCCCGGGGAAATGCCACGATATTCCTGCTGAGGAGATAAATTCTTCTCGTGCAAAATAAATGCACAAACTAAAAATCAAAGTTTTCAGAAATCCAAAGTAAATAATATTGTCCTATAACCACAGATCCAAACCAGAAATAAACTGGAGAAAGACAGTCAATGAAGATACATCCTTTGAGAAATAAACTCAAGAGGGAAAACTGAATCCATCTAAGCAAGGAGCGTTGCAGGAAGGCTAAAGCAAAAATCTTCCACGAGGGATAGCACAGTGGGAAAAATGAAAGAATATACACTTTCTGCTTAAGGTTGACACTCTATTGGAGAGAGGACAACACAACTCTGCAAAACAGGGTAACATGCCAACAAAATATCAATGAATGTGAATGAGCAATGATTTGCTAAATTAAATTATGCATGATGTATGTATGAATGTATGAGTGTTACTATGTATATGCTGATAAAACAGACATATAACACTGGGGATAGAAAGGCAAAACCAACACGGGTACAGTTAATACTCGGCTAAATCACATCCAAGATAAAAATCACATAAGAAAGATAAGCACCAACTGAGGAAACAAAATCCTATTTCACGGCTTAACTTCATTAGGAAAGAACATAATCCAAAAATAATCGCATCATAGCGAAAAATCAGTACAGATACGGATATAACATCCTTCTCCATGCTTCACCGGGGAATAACACACAGACTTCAATCGGGAAGACACATGTTTCATGGTATGTACTTATACTGGGGATTGCAAAACTGATTTCAATAAGGCAGATGAAAACCATATCATCAAAACATCAACTGAGGATCTCGTGCTGACTTCATTGGGGAAATATCATATAGACTTCACTAGGGGAGATAGTGTCTCATCATCGAGATATCAACTGGGGACCTCATGCTAACTTCATTGGGGAGGACAACACCACATCATTGAGGGGAAACCAAAATGCGTTCTTCAATGTTGAGCATGAGTTTTGCACCAACTTCTCTGGGGAGAAAGTATGAAACCTCATGGGGATAACAACTTGGAGAGTTAAGAAGTCAAACATAACAGCAAGAAATCAAAATTATGGGGATTTTAAATCAAACCCCGCACTTGGCGGGTGAAAATCCAAAAAAATTAACAAATGTCTCAACACTTCTTAAATAAAACATTGCCCTTGCCTGATTATCGGGAAATCAAACAAAATGAAAGTACTACTGAAAGGGAGATACTTCGCAAATGAGTCCAACTCAGCATGCACGGGGAGAAAAGACTTCTATCAAATAAGTTAGGCCTTCACTGGGGAATCTCGGATTGAGTCTTCATATCATGCAAACTTATTCCAACAAAAGATGCCCTGGGATAGCCTTCCTGGGGAATCAAGAAGTCAACATTATAGAAAGAGGTCAAACTCATGGGCATTTTAAATCAAACCCAGCACTTGGCGGGTGAAAACTCAAAGGTTGATAATCATTTCAACACTTCTCAGAAAAGATATTGCACTAGTCTAGTTACTTGGGAAATAAATACCAACAATAATGTCAATACTGCCAAAAAGAGCGACATTTTGCAAATAGTTCCATCTCAGCACACCAAGGGAACAAGACCTTTCGTCATATGAGTGAAGACTTCGCTGGGCAATCTGGGATAGAGGCCTCAGACCATGCAAACTCAAAAATAAAAAATGAACCAACACTTGACTGGGGACAATGGGATCACAAACCCAATACCACACCTTACGCCAATTGGTATCGTCTTCAATATACAACAATTACACGTATACCAGCGAAAATGAACTAAGAAAACCTTCCTGAAAAGTTGACAACTTTCTCAACACTACTTAGAAAAGATATTGCCCTTGTATAGCTACTTAGGGAGCACATAACAACAATAATGTCGCAACTAGAGGGAGCAATACTCTACAAGAGATTTCATATCAATTTTAAATACACAAAAGGTAGAAAGAACTCTATCAAATGAGCAAAGGCTTCATAGCTCTTTTTAACCTCTGTTTCATCACCACATGGCTGGGTAAAGAATCACACTCAGCTGGAGAAGTCTATAACAAGACTGGAAAAATGGGATTATAAACCCAACACCATAACACAACCTATAGGAAACCCTTTAATTGATCAATAACTATTAGAGGAAGCCAGACACACATCTACCAAACAGATCGCAAGAAATAATCATGCTTGAGGAAGATTCTTGGCTTGAGGTAGACATAGCAGCTATCTTGACAAAATTTAGATACGCCCTTGGAAACCAATCTGGTGTCCCAAACATACCATGTTGATCAAGGTAACTTTCATAACTTACCTTTGGATGCATTATTTTAAGATAACCTTTCTGATCAAATGGCTTCTAGAGATTTGTCGAATCTTGACGTAACTTCTCTAGATTGGATGAATGTTGCATCCTCTTTGCTTCACAACTCTTCTCAGTAACATGCCTTTTGCTGATACTCAAATATAAACTTCCATGATATCAAGCAGCTGTTTTACAAGCAGAAAAATGTTTATTCTAAGAATGAAAATTCTAATACAAAGCAATTATGTAAGTCTTGAAGATTTTATTTGAAAAGATGTCGCAAAATCTTGTGAACGAATCACTAGTCAGGATGCGACAT
This sequence comes from Vicia faba, assembly GCA_948472305.1. Lineage (NCBI taxonomy): Eukaryota > Viridiplantae > Streptophyta > Magnoliopsida > Fabales > Fabaceae > Vicia > Vicia faba. The sequence goes on along the minus strand of OX451736.1, from coordinate 654,193,458 downwards.
GGATTTTGTATGAAAAATAACAAAAGCATATGATACCAATCACAATAATTTAGAAAAATTAATGGGAGTCAGGAAACACTATCTCATTAGAGTATACTTTCGAAATAAACCATGTTTCAATTAGAACTTTTGAGGGTTGTAACGTGGCCTGGTTCATGGTTTTAGATAAATGGATTTTAAGGCTCAAAATTATTTGGTGCCCACCCCCTTCGTGATGTTCTTCAATCCTAAGTTCAATTAACTTGACACGAACATTTATCTCTCAAAAGAAATTTTGAGATGGTTGAGGAATCAAATAAGGTTTTCTTTGGTCATGCAAGTCACTCATTCCTGCTTCTTTTGGGTTTCTTGTCACACGACTTTGTTCTTTGCTACGGATTTCACACAGTAATCCTTTATCGCATTTTAGTCTTTCCATTTCTTCCTTGCTTTCTGGACAAATTCCTTTTGTCTTTGACAATGAAGTGCAGCGGGATGCCCTGACTTTTTCCTAAGCGACTTGTTTTTTCAAGTTTCGACTTAGCGGGGCTTTTTGTCTCTTTCTTTTTCATCATTATTTTTTTATTCATATTATCTTTTTCTTTTTCTTTTTGAACATGTCGCGTGACTTCGAGTCATTTGTGACTAGTAGGAAAAATTGTGACTGCCATATTTCTGAGTAGATGAAGGATAACCATTATTGTATCGTCATTTGTTGATCTCCTGATATGTGAGAGATACCCATTGGGATAACGTATTCTTTTGATGCACACTACTGATATGCGGAGATTAAACATTGCGGTTTTGAATTCCCTCAACCTCTTGAAGGACAACCATTATTGTATCCTTAGATGCACACACTTGATGAGATTTGAATACTCAGTCAGATTAACTGAACACTACCCTGCCCCGGGTTAAAAAATGAGGGTTTTTTTAATAGAAAAAGAAACTCCTACTTCAAGGCTCAAAGGGGTTAATAAGGGTTTCACTCCCTTATATCTCCGGTGTTTGAGGATTTGAAACAATGCATGTACATCGTCAACATGGTTTTATCCAAAAGCATACAACCAGAAAATTTGTGTTTTAATATCATCATCCTCCCTACAATCTCTGCCTAGGCGAGAGAATGGGTAACAAGTTGGTATCATAAGGAAATTTAAAATTGAAAACAAATACGAATGAAACGAATGAATTTCTTCAAGACAAACATACTCATTGTATTAAGATTGAACATTCAAATGCAAACAAGTTCTTACATGCAAACAGTGTAATGATAAACAAGAAAAATTACAAATGAGAAGGCATTAAAAATGCTATAACTAAGATGACTCTCTTATCTGGACTTGCGCTGAAGGAAACATTTCCCAAACTTTGGAACTACCACCAACAGAGATTCATTCATGCTCTGCTAAGGAATTGTTTTGAACATTAGGGCCAATGTCTTTAAATGAAAAGATACCGCTTCGGACCAACCTCTGAACTTCAACCTTTAAAGCAAAAAAAAATTCTAAATTGTGCCCAGGAGCATCCTGATGAAAGGCACAGGAAACGTCAACCTTATATCCTCATGGCAATTTTTCAGGAACAATTGGTCGAGCTCGGGTTTGAACCAGATTATTCTTCAACAAAGAAGGATACAACTCGGTGTATGTCATTGGAATTGGATCAAAGCTCATTTTCCTCTGATGACCTTGCCCTTGATTTCCTTGTTGAGGTGCCCTCTGATATGCAACAGCAGTCGGAGTAGTGGATACAGGAACAGTCGGAACTTCAGCATTTGCCCTTGTTGGTTGAGGTTTAACACTCGGTGGCTGATTCTGAGCAACCACCAGAGCTTCCATCAGAGTAGTCAAATTGGCCAAACCATCCTTCAATGCAGAAACTTCTCCGCGTAGCTCACAATTCTCCTGTTCCAAATTTTCCATCTTCTTTTTGAAGTTAGCCCGAGTGTTGTAGTGATGAGTCAGCTTGCCGAATGAAGTAAAGAAGCTTGGTAAGGCACCTGGATATGCATAATAAATGCAAGAAATATGTGCAATATGATGCATGATATGAAATGCATATGATTATTTTTACTTTATCATTTAATATTTCAAGGGATTTAACGTTTATAGACATGTTGCAAACATCAAAATAATAACGCATTTGAAATACTGAAAAACTTTTATATAATAACTTCAAAATGTATTACAAGTTTCAATGATCCCAAGTACAAGATGAAAATACAATCTAAAATCCTGAGAAAAAGAACTAATGGAGATCAATCTGTACGCTGGCGCTTCCCTGTGAGCCTGGAAATCTGAGCCATCAACCTCTGGTTTTCTTCCATATGTCTGATGGAAACCTCCTTCCACTCATCTAAATCAGGAAATGAGTAACCAGCACCTGTTTGAGGCTTAGGAGAAAATAAATCCCCTTGCCTCTCCATATACTCCACCGCTCAACTCTCAAGGATCTCGATCAAATCGTATTTCTCCTTCAGGTCTGCTCTATAGGAACTCTCTAAAGTCTGGAACTTATTCTTCCAAGCATCCCTTTCCTGTTTCATCCTAACCAGAGTTAGTTTTAGTTCTTCTAGATCATCTAATAAAGGAGGAGTGATCTTCAAAAATAGATCAAGCATGGGTGTCTCCCGAGTATACAACATCTTCAACTGAATGGCTCTCGATCGGACCCACTGAAGATATGGCTCCAAAGAAATAGCACCCCTAGGTCTCATATCCTTCCCACGCTTCTTATGAATGTGACGTCAGGCCTTCGCAATCTGCTACCTAGCTTCCCTATGGTCTTCTCCTTCTTTCAGAAAGAAACTACTCAAATGAATACTATTCGGTTTATCCCTCATCGGGTAACCAAGTTGTCGCCGTGCAAGAACAGGGTTATAGTTAATTCCTCCCTTTGTACCAAGAAGAGGTACATTGGGGAAACTACCACAACTGTCAATAATCTCTACATCCTGATAAGCTCGATGATACCAATCAATATCCGAGTGAGTAAGTGCCATGATCTTAGGAGCCCACTGGGGTTCCTTCTTGACATCCCAAAAAGCATCAGACTGAGGCATATGAGAGATGAACCACTAATACAACAAATGCGTGCAATAGATAATCATTCCCCCATGATAATAACTCCGAAGATGAACAGAGTAATAAGCATCACCTAACAGTGTAGGAACCGAATTTACAATCATGAAAATCCTGATAGCGTTAATGTCGACAAACTTGTCCACATTAGGAAATAAGAACAATCCATAAGTAAGCAGAGCAAAGATGGCCTTAAAAGCAACCGTACTCTTCATTCTGGTAAAGTAACGAGCTTTCTCCAATAAGAACTGGGCTGGTAATCCTCTAATCCCTCCTTTAGTAGTCATATGCGCTTCCACCTCAGACTTCCCCAGATGAATTAAAGCAGCAATCTCATGTGGTTTTGGCTCACCCTTCAAACCAGTAAAAGGAACACGATCGGTAGCAGGTAAATCAAATAGATAGGAATACTCTTCCAGTGTAGGCATCAACTGATAATCGGGAAAAGTAAAGCAGTGATATACCGGATCATAGAACTGGACCAAGGTCGAGAGAAAACCCTCCTTCATCTTCAGCTTCATGAAAGGAATAATGGATCCATACTTGTTACGAAAGTCTACAGGACACTCGATCTCTGGAATTAGACTGATCAACTCATCTATCTTGGGATCCTTGAAATTATATTTCCCGGTCTTTCTCTTTCCAGAATCCATGGTTAAAAGTACCTGAGATATTTACAAATAGTCAACCTTTAAATCCCTTGAAATATTGTTTTCTTCAAAAGATGTTTATGAGTGCATGGTTGCATGATACAACAATCACACACAAGATCACACATATAGGATTCATAGGTTCAACTTCACGAGCATGAGGTCGAAGGTACTACCCATAAGGTGTTGGTCTAAAAAGTTATCACCTACCGAACAAGGTTCTAGAGGTTCCTAAAGTCTACATCCTTCCTTCGAATATTACCAACTTCCCGATTAACTCGGTAATTAGTAATATTCCCAAGAAAGACTCGTCCGAGCGTAGTATCGCGTGACAACTATTTCCGAATTACTCCGTCATAGCTTCCGCACTACACCTAAAAGGCCAAGATGGGTTTGGTATTCTATGGTCCTCAGTTTCAGCAGGCTCCCAGGTCGAAAGCAGTACGTCTTCCCGATTACTCGGTAAATGACACTACAGTCAAAGGGGCCTCCACTGAGTGGGGGATCTCAGGCCTCCTTTTTTGGGATTACTCCCTCAAAGTTAACATGACTATATTGCCCGTCTTATCTTAAGGTTTTCCCATGTCCGGGTATAGGACTTATGAGTAATCACCAAGCACCCTGAAAACAAGGAAAAATCCAGACAAACATATATACAAATTATAACACATAAACAACAATAGCATATATACAGATATAAATAAAGATAGGGTTAACCCTTTTAGGGATGGACCGGCAAGAGGTCAATCTTTCCCTAGTGAAGTCGCCATTTTTCTGTAGCGATAGAAATGTTCAAGACTGAGCCATTAGATTGACTAGACTTTATACAAATCAAAAATAAAAATCGCCACCGCGCTTTATTGTTTCCAAAGGAAAGGGATATTGGAAGAGATATTGGAAGGAGTCTACGCCTGACTTTTTTTCCAATAGAGTATCAGAAGGAAATCTACACCTGACTTCATCTGAATGATGCACTAGAATGAGTCTACGCCCGACTTTGTCTAGAAGAGATATTGGAAGGAGTATACGCTTGACTTTTTCCCAAAAGAGTACCAGAAGGAAATCTATGCCCGATTTTATCTGAATGATATATTAGAATGAGCCTGTGTCAAGCCGCATTTGGAAATGTATTATAAGGAACCCGTGTAAGGCTGCTTCAGGATGAGCCCGTGTTAGACTACACCTGGAAATGTCTTGGTAGGAACTTGTGTAAGATTGCTTCAGAATGAGCTCGTGTTAAACATCATCTGGAAATATATTTAGAAGGAGCCTGGGTAGGGCTGCTTCAGGATGAGCCCGTGTGAAGCTGCATCTGGAATTTTTAGAAGGAACCTGGGTAGGGCTGCTTCAGGATGAGCCCGTGTGAAGCTTCATCTGGAAATTTTTAGAAGGAACTCGGGTAAGGAGTCTTCAGGATGAGCCCGTGTGAAGCTTCATATAAAAATATTTGAGGAGTATCCCGGGTAAGGCTACTTTAGGATGAGCCCGTGTGAAGCTGCATATGGAAATATTAGAAGGAACCCGTGTAAGATTGCTTCAGGATGAGCCCGTGTGAAGCTGCATCTGGAAATATATTAGAAGGAACCCGTGTAAGATTGCTTCAGGATGAGCCCATGTGAAGCTGCATCTGGAAATATATTAGAAGGAACCCGTGTAAGATTGCTTTAGGATGAGCCCGTGTGAAGCTGCATCTGGAAATTTTTAGAAGTACCCGTGTAAAGCTGCTTCAGGATGACCTCGTGTTAAGCTTCATCTGAAAATATTAGAAGGAACTCATGTAAGATTGCTTCAGGATGAGCCCGTGTGAAAATGCATCTAGAAATATCTTAGAAGGAACCCATGTAAGGTTGCTTCATATGGTCGTGTAAATAGTCACCCGGCCTGTTACGGGAATTGATCTTTTACCTACTGTGTAAAAATTTTGTTGGCAGTGTTCGCCTGGTCTTGAACTAACCTGAAAACAAAGTTTGTTTTATGCAATCTCATTATGTATGCATTGCGTAATGATGCTCTTGAAATAAATGAGAATTTTACATGCGTTTGGTATGCATATGTTATGATATTTTAGATGATGTATGGATGCGACATGTCATTGGAGTGTATCGGTAGCTTCTTATAACGAAATTCTTGCTGGGGAAAATGAATCCTTAACTGTCTCTAAAGATGAAGAAAGTAATTCTTCAGTTTTTGCTGGGAATAATTTTACTGGAGATTCTTGTCTTCTATTTAAGGATAGTTCGCTGGGGATCTTCAACTTCTGCTTGAGGTTAGAAATAATCAAGGAGAGTCGGTTTCTCGTTGTTCGCTGAAAGAATTGATTCTTTCATATCCTGACTAGGGAAAAGAGAGATGGATGCTATCGGGCTATGTTTTAGGCATTATAGCAATTTCTTTGGGGATAGCAACTTTTGGTCAGACCCTGTTAGGGGGAAGGAGAGGATTTCATTATGTTGGAGAAATAAACTCTGTTGGGGAATGAAATTCCTATAAACCGTGTTAAGGAGATAATTTTTGTTGGGGATTAGTATTTCATAGGCTGTGTTGAGGAAGTTTTCACCGTATACTAGGGGGAATGATCGGATCTTCCTATCTACTAGGGAACCTCTTGGGGAAGATGGTCCTATTAAGCTGTCAATCAGAGATATGAAAATGAACTGCTAGAAGATGCCCCAATTTTGGTTTGACTTACATATTTAGGCTTGTTGGGGAATGTATCTTTGTTGAAGATGGGCTTGTGCAGATAGCTCTGTAGAGATAATTCAGTGGAAACTGCTTTGTGGGGATTTATGGATGACTTGAACATTATCTCAACTTCTAGAGCCCTCGGTAAATGTTGATCAGGATGATAAGTCTTCTACTGATAGACAAGTGATGAGATTACGGGACATAGTTGTACGATTTAATCCCTAACTTTTTCCTAGATCGCCTTTTCAGGTTTTCAGTCCATCGGGATACCCATTTTTGCCTAATCCTCCTTTTCAGGTTTTTGACTTTCCGAGTGTACAATTTTTTATATATCCCAAATTTTTTCCCGAACCCTTTTGGTTCGCCAGAATGCCCTTATTTTTGCCTAGGCTTGTCGACCTAGCGAGTCTCTTTTATGCGTAGTATTTTTTTGACTATGTCCGTATTTACAGGGTGCGGAGAATTTTCACTGTAAGTGTTGTAGCATGGCATAGAATATTTTATTGATCATACGTGGACCTTTGCTGGAACTCATGTTCAATGTCCCAAGTGATTCAGATGGAGGTTTTCCCCTGGCTATTCGGCAATTTTGAGAGATTCCTTGAATCTTGACTTGACTTCCTCCATATCAGTTAGACACAATGTCACGCCCCTTGATTATTAAAGGTCTGTTACTAGAAATGTATTTCCATCTGAGGTGATTCTGTTCATTGAGAAGATTTTCGTTCATTGAATATTCGTTGTGCGAATTTCTATGTTGTCGAACAATTAGTCATATGCAAACAGTGGTATTAAAAATGAAAAGCTTATATCTATCTTGAAGTTTTAAAAATGCATTTTTAGTAAAAACGGAATTTTGTAAGAATATAAATTCAACTCAGGTTTTATAGTAAGCCTTATAGGAGTCAAGATACCTTTTGTAACAGTATACTTTCGAACTAACCTATGCTTCAGTTAGGACTTTTAAGGGTTGTGATGTGACCTAGTTCATGGTTTAAGAAGCAAAGGAAAAAAGGCTCAAAATTTATTTGTTCCCAAACCGTTCTCCGTGATGTTCTTCATCCCTATACTCAGTTGATTATGCGTTTAGATTTCAATTGAGTCTGGAATGATATTTTGGTGATGGTTCGGATACTGGGAGTTTATTTGAGAAGGAAATCATTTTTGTAACATGTTTTCCTTTTATTGAGGATTTGTAGAGACCTCTTTTGACTTGATTATCCCTAAGTTTTTCCTGAATTGTTTCTTCTATGATTACAGTCAGCGGGATGCCCCAGTTTTTTTCCTAAGTCTCCTTCATATGTTTTGACTTAGCTGGCTTTTCTTTTGAGAGATAATGACTGCCTATTTTATGGGGAACCATCATTGTCTTTTGATTTGGAAGGACGTCTTCGACACTTTTTGTTGTGTATAACGTGAAAGCTTGTGACTGAATGCACATTTGAATTAAGTGAGAAACTACCTTGTCCCAGGTTATGGTTAAAGGTTTCAATTTGTGTGAAAAAGAAAACTCCCACTTCTTAGGCTCAAAGGGATTTACTAGGGATTATCTTCCTCATAACTCAAATGTTTACGATTCAAAACAACGCCTGTACATCATCAGCAAGGTCTGTTCAAAAGCATGCTATAGAGATTATGGTATCGTTTTCGTCATCCTCCCTCTAAAGGCTTATAGTTTTTAATCGAGAGTTGAATATCACAAAACAAAGTAAGAAAGCAGTTTAAATATAGTGAAAACGAATTAATTCAAGACAAACATGTGCAATGCATTAATGGGAAAACCAAAGTTTGACATGACAGTAATTGTTTGAAAAAACAATGAAATTATAAATAAAAATTCGAATGAAGAAGCTTACATCGTTGGCAGTAAGGGAAATCTAGTTATTCAGGTCGTTGCTGCTATCGACATCTTCCACAACATTAATATGATCCTAATTATGATTCGGCATGGGGGCGGTGATCACGTTGGGAGTCCTAGAAGGATCAAATTCAATCTCCTTGGCATCAACCATATTTTGAATCTTGTATTTCAGCGCCCAACAATTGTTAGTATCATGCTCAGAACTACCGGAATGATAGGCACACCTTACATCGGGATTGTAGTTAGGAGAAGAAGTTTTGGGGTTTTGATGAGATTCTATCAACGTAATCAGATTAATCATCAACATGTGTTTCAATGCTTGAGACAGCGGCATGTTGATTTTGGTAAAGTGTCTCTTGGGCTCGTCTTGTCTGTGCTGGTTATTCTGTTATTGCGTTGGTGCAGGATTGGAAATCATTACTGCTGACACAGCTTGATGACAATCTCCTTTACCGTGACCCTTCTGGATGTACACAACATTAGCCTCTTTCTTCCCATTGAAAGGCTTCTTCACAGCATTTGAAGACGCAGCCACCTGAATTTTCCCACTTCTGATTCCACTTTCAACTTGTTCTCCAATTAATATCAGCTTAGTGAATCCGGATGAAGAGCTTTCGATCAGATGATTAAAGAAAGGCCCTGCCAGAGTTCCTAAGAACATATCAACCAACTTCCTATCAGACAAATGAGGTTGCACTCTTCCAGCCAAATCTCTCCACTTTTGGGCATACTCCTTAAAGCCTCCGTTCGAGCCCATAGTCATACTATGTAATTGCACGCGAGCTGGTGCAAGGTTAGCATTGTATTGGTATTATTTGTAGAAGGCAGCAACCAGGTCTTTCTAAGTGCAAATGTTGGTTCCTTCCAGTTGATAAAACCATTCTAATTGTGCCCCTGACAAGCTTTCTTGAAAGAAATGCACCCATAATTTTCTATCAGCAGTATGGGGTTGGATTTTTCGGACATAAGCCGATAGATGAAGCTTAAGACAAGACACACCATCATATTTGGCGAAGACGGGGACCTTTAACTTGTGAGGGACAATAACCCCCAAGATAAGACCCAACTCTTTGAAATCCAACCCAAGAACTCTCTGGATCTCCATGGAATTGAGACGATCTTCCAACTGTTTGTATTTGTCGTCGGTTGGAGGATATTATTCATCCGAATAGTCTGCTTCTTCTTCATTAGAACCCTTGTTGTTGTTATTCTCATCCTTCATACTTTTCTCATCTTCCTCTTGGTCGTCATTTTCTTCTTCAAACTTCAAAGCTCACTTGACCGGACCTTTGAGCCTCCTACCCATGTTGAGGATGCCAAATGGGTTCTTGATTTTCTACTCCCTCTCCTTAGTGATGAGGGCCTTCAGCTCTTCCTTCCCCTTGGCTAGATTCAGGAACATTTGCTAAGATTGAGTGTTCTGAGCTTGAAGTTTTTCCACAGTTTGTTTGAGAGCCATATTTTACTGAAATAAACAGTAAGAAGATGAGAAAACATGTCCGTGAATAAAACCTATTATGTATAACCTGCATGATATGTAAATGCAATGTTTTCAAGGACCTTATGAGATTTAAATTCGTTAACCAAAAGGTAACAGAAACAAGATTTTTATTAGTAGTTTCATGTGAGTACAAAAGATTATAAAGAATAAATTAAAACTCCTAAAGCTTTAAGTTTCTCATGGACACCTCTTCTTTGAGTTGACATATGAATTAAGACTCTAGTCCTCGTGAGGTTGCTTCGTCAGCTCCAACACTTTCTTCTCACTTGCATAGAATTGAGTCTCAAAGGTGTCTCGTTCTTCCTTGAGTTGAATCCAGGACTTTTGCAATTCTTCAAGGTCAGTAGGCATGTTTGGATGAAGGATGGTGTGAGAAATGTATCCTTTGACAATATGCTCCATGATTACTGGTAGGACAGCAGGATATGGAATTATAAGGTTTTGAGCATGAGCTCGTACCCATTTGAGTTGGGGCTCCAGAAGAATGGAGTTCTTATGCCCCAGAATCCGGATATCAATCTTATTGACCATACCCCGAGCACGGATAAATCTTTGTCGGTAACCTTGAAGATCATTGTCATAGTCGAATACAACACCCCGGATAAGCGTATCATAAGGACCGTCTCTTCAAGCATAACCAAACTGACGTAAATCTAGAGAAGGGTTGTAAGTAATTCCCCCTTTACACCCGGGAGTGGCACATTAGGGAACTCTCCATAACAATCAATAATAATGATGTCTTCCTAGGATCAGGAACACAAATAAATGTATGAATGAGAGAGTGACGTTATCCTTTGAGACCACATCAAACCTTGTTCATTCTTCATTATCGGGCAAGGAAGGTGCGAAATAAACCACCTGGATAGAAAAGGTATACAACACATGAGAGTTCCTTGCTTCCTCATGGTACGGGTGTGAAGAGAATGCAGAATATCTCCGAGCAAAGTAGGCACAGGATTGTGAGTAACGAATATCTTGATGGTGTTTACATCTATAAGTTGGTCTGGATTGGGGAATAATACCAAACCATATATTAGTAAATCCAAAACATCTTCAAAAGCATGAAAACTCATGGCATCTAGAAACAACTGAGCTTTCACCATCAGAAATTTTGCAACGAGACCTTTAACCCCACTCCTGGTTTCCCAATTAGATGCAATGTCAGACGGTTTCAGGTGTAAGGCTATGGCAATATCTTCAGGTCTTGGATCTTTCTCTAAAACAGTGAAGGGCATTTGATCCAGTATAGGCACCCCAAGTAATTTAGAGAACTCTTCCATTATGGGAACTAACTGATAATCAGGGAAAGTAAAACAATGGTATTTAGGATCAAAGAACTGGAATAAAACGCTCATCATGCCTTCTTCAAAACCGGAGATAACCAAGATGAGAAAATAACCATGTCTTTTGTTGAACTGAGAGCTTTCGAGAACCTTTGAGACCAATTCTTTGAGTTTGGAAGGTATTCCCATGAAGTTGATCCGGATATTATTTCTGCGAGCGGAGGCCATAGTCTGTAAAACAGAACAAAGATAAATCTCTTGGTCCTTGAAATGGTCAGTGAAAATGCTATGTTATGATGTTATGTTTAAACAAGATAGCAAGCACAAGCAAATCACATAAAAGGCCTTTGGTTTAAAGGCTTTCATGAGGTTCATAGGTAAGTACCCTCTTGAAGTTTAGTTGGCTCAACCTTTCCTAAGAATAGTAACCGGGTCCTAGGAGTCTCATATCACCGATCTTTCTCTCAGGCATTGTTTCAGCAGAGCAACTGACTTGCCACCGAAATATCCCGAGAGTCGAATCCCAATGAGCATAGCATCGAGTATCAACCAACTTCGGACTGCACCAAAGTCGGTCATCTCACTACTTTCTAATGGCTAAGTTGGGTCAATTAAGGTTCTAAAGGCCAGTTAATGCTTATGACACCATGCGGCAGCCTAGTTTTATCCTCGATTGACTCAAGGAACACCAGTACAAACCAATGTGTTGCACTAATGCAGTCATCACTTCAACCATATCGGTCTACACCATACAGTTTCCATGATTTATTGCTACTTACCTAAAATGTCCCCAGATCCGGGTATAGGATCTTTTCAAGAAATTAAACCCGAGCAAAACCCCAAAATTTAAAGCAAACAAACAAACAAAGCAAATAAAAGTGATATATCCCTAAGGTAACCCTCTTTTTTAGGTATATCCCCAGCAGAGTCGCCAATTCTATAATACGGTGGGAGAACTGACTTGTTTGGTTTTGCGTTTTATCGCAAATGTTGTGGTTAGCAAGAGTCTCCACCGACTTTTATTTTATCCAATAAAGAAAGGTGAAAAGAACAGGAAAGACCTTTTAAGATTTTGAGTTCGGGGGGTAAGTTATGAAAAGGGAAGGTGTTAGCACCCTTTTCATCTGTAGTTATCTACAGGCTCTTAATTTCTTAGCTCGCTTTAATTTGCTTTGTGTGTGCTTTGAAAAGGTTTTGAAAATTCCAATGTTAGGCAGTCTACTTTATAATAACCCTTGTATCGATCCTCAAGAGTGTTTATAAAGCATTTGAAAGTAGTTGTTTTGAAAGTGTGAGGTGTGAAAATTGTTTTAGTTTGTGAGCAAGAAATTAAGGGTATCTTACCCACTGAAAGGTCTTTTGTTATCCTTTTCCTTCTCCGTTTAGGGATTGTGCTATCCATATCATTAGTTGGTAGGTAGCCCCATCCATTGGATGTGAAGGGACAGGCGTTGGGTTGTCGTTATGGCCATTGAAGGCAACATGTAGGGATACCTTAGCAATTCGAAGGGACTGTCATCATATATTCATAGGCAACATCGAGGGACAAGATCATTTCTCATAGGCAACTCGAGGGACATCGTGGGACTATGATCTTTATGATGACTTTAACTGTGTGTCTTTGCTAATGGTATCTCTACGTTCGAGGGACACGACCATTGTTTTTTCTGAAGGCAACAGAGAGGCGGGCTACCTTAGAGGTGTACGTGTGCATAGTGATTCAATTCAGATATATTATCTTGATTAGGGTTTTCTACATTTTGGTTTTAAATCTTGCCATACATGCCTAATTACTATACAGTTATATATACATACATGCATACATAGTATAGGTGCGGAAAATAAAGTGCGGAAAATAAATCCTAAACTATTACATCCCATGAGCAATTACATAATAGTAAAAAATGCGAGGAAATAAACTAAGCTATTACAAAAATACCCGTGCGACCTATACAATTTCTCTAAGAAAGTAAAGGGGCAAATAAATAAGAAAATGTTAGAAAAGATGTTTTAAAGTCCTAAAATCTAAAATGTTAGAAATTATTTTTTTTTTTGTATATTTTTGTAGAAAGTAATTTAAGTTAATAATTAATAAAAACCTATTCTAATTAATTTTACAAATTATAAAATAAGACTTCAAATCTAATTAAATGAAAAAAGTTAATTAAGAAAACCTAAAAGACTACTTATTTGATTTTATGTAATATTCTAATTTTTATATGTTTTGATTTTAATTGTAGAAAAGAAATAAATTAGTGAAAATGGAGTTTCAAAGAGAGAATTCGGTCGTGCTCTAGCCATGGTAGCTCATCATCCATGCGTTATAGCTTGCATTTTTTTATTTAAACATGTTCTAAACACCGTGATGAACTCATTTGTGCACACGAAATTAGTTAAATATGCATATATTAAAAGATTCGAATTCAAGAAAATTACCAAAAACGATGGGCTTGTGTAAGCTATTCCAGACGTGAATAGATTTGTTTCTGGACTTGATGAGATTCTTGGGAGCTTCAGGAACACGATTTGTGGCTTGTTTTTGATGTTGACCAAAAATCTTAAGTTTGACTACATGTTAACCACGGTTGACTTTTTACCCTATATAGTTGATTTTCCACCATCTAAGCAATTGACTGAGCAAACTTGTGATGCAAGGCTTGAAATCTGACATGAGGATTCTTCGAAGCATATGAGGAGTCATGAAAACCATTTGAGGCATTAGAAGTTCAATTTCCTTTGAGAAAAGAAAAACCCTAGTTGTAGGCTAATTGATTAGGAGAAGACTTATCTGATCAATTCCTTGAGTGATCTTAAGCAAATGAGAACCCTGGGAAGATGAGAGACCTCTCGAAATAATTTGATTTGAAAATGAGAGGGAAAATTTTGGGGTATAACATCAATGAATGATGGGCAAAGTTTTCCTAGGATAAATCGGGGATATCCTTGAAGTCTACATGGACGATATGATCGTGAAATCCCGGGAAGAAACCTACCACACCGGCCACCTAAGGAGGGTCTTCGACAAGGCAAGAAGATGTAGGATGAGGTTCAATCCAGAGAAGTGTACTTTTGGGGTACATGTGGTCAAGTTCCTCAGTTTCTACTTACAGAGCGAGGAATCAAAACCAACCCAAACAAGTGCAGGGCCTTCTCCAGTTCCTAAAACTGAATTCAAAAAAATCCACCCAATCCCTAAAAGGGATGCTTACCTTGCTGTCTCGCTTCGTGGCAAAATCTTCTCAATACGCACTTCCATTTTTCAAACTATTGTGCAAGGAAGCAACATTTGAGAGGACGGAAGAGTGCGAGCAAGCCCTCCTCCTCCTCAAACAAGCACTTTTGCAACCACCATTCCTCTCGCGACCAGAAGGTGGAGAGACTTTGTACCTTTACTTGGTCGTCACATAATAAGCTGTCAGCGCATCCCTTATCTGTGAGACCCCCGACGGACAAAAGCCAATATACTTCACGAGCAAAGCTTTGCAAGTCCTAAAACTCATATACCAATAGATCAAGAAGGTTTCCTTGGACCTCAACAATGCGGCGTGGAGGATAAATCACTAATTCATAGCCCACACAATAATTGTATGAACTGACCAGCCCGTGAAGTAATTACTCGACCGTCCAGGCATAGGTGGTAGAATGGTTAAATGGTCACTAGAACTTTTGGATTTTGATATCCAGTACGAGAGAAGAAATTCCCTTAAAGCCTAAATCCTGGAAGACTTAGTGGCAGAAATAACCACACCCTCCTTCTCGGCGAGCGAAGCTCACAAGTGGATTATCTTCATGGACAGAGCAACCAACTCGACAGGAAGCGGTGCGAGCATCATTCTCGAGAACAAGGTAGGCATCCTAATCAAAGTCTCCCTCACCTTATACTTCTCGAATTCAAACAACCAAGCCGAATATAAAGCCTTCCTATAGGGCTACGCTTGGCTGAAGACTTAGGCGCACAGGAAGTAAAAATCTTCACTGATTCTCAGTTCATCGCCTCTCAGATACAAGGAGACTATCAAGCCAAAAACGCCAACCTCATCAAATACATAACTCTGGTAAAAGAAAAAATGAAAAAGTTCATTTCAGCAGAAGTCAAGCACGTTCCTCACGAAAACAACACCCGAGCGAGTATCCTTTTGAAACTCGCGAGAAAAAGGAAAAAAGGGTTGAAGCAAGTCCGTCATCCAGGAGACCCTCTCTCGCCCAAACATCAAAAAACCCTCCATGATGCTCGACGTAAACACAATTAGGGACAATGACTTCTGGATAACCCCAGTGTACCATTACCTTGCGACAAGTGAACTACCTTCATATCAGAAAGAAGTCAGCGTAACTAAGCGAAGAGTCTACTTCTACGTCTTAATCTAAGACAAACTCTACAGACGAGGATTCTCCATCCCACTCTTGAAGTGTGTTGAGGATGCCAAAGTACCCCACATCCTGCAGAAAATCCATGAAGGAAACAACGCCAACACCTGGGAGGAAGATCCCAAGCACGGAAGGCCCTACTAGCAGGATACTACTGGCCCACCATGCAGTACAACGCGAAAGAACATGTTAAAAAATGCGATAAATTCCAATGCCACACAGTTATGAACTTGGAGTTGTCCAACAAACTTAAGACTTTATTATCCTCGTGGCCATTCGTCTAGTGAGAACTGGAAATCCTTGGTCCATTTACTGTGGGATCATACTAGAACAAGTATTTAATTATCGTCGTCGACTACTTTACAAAGTGGATAGAGGTCAAAGCCCTCGCCAAAATCACGGCATAAAACATATTGTATTTCTACAAGAGAAACATGCTTTCCCAATTCGACATACCTTAAGTGCTCGTCACCAACAATAGAACACACTGACATAAACTTCCAAAACTTCGTCACTAAACTAGGCACCAAGAAACACTTCACATCTATCGAGCATCCTCAAACGAACGAGCAGGCCAAGATCGCGAACAAAGTGATCCTGCAAGGACTAAAACGACGATTGGGTGAGGCCAAAAAGATTGGGTCGAGGAGCTACACAGTGTACTTTGGGCCTACAGAATGAAACCACATCGAACACGACGATAACTCCCTTCCGAATAGCCTACATAACTGAGGATGTAATCCCAGTTGAAATCAAAGATTTGTCTAGGCAAACAGAATCCCCTCTCAACGAGGAGATGAACGACGAGGCCTTAAGAGAGGAGCTCAACCTGGTTGAAGAAATTTTGTCGGGGGAAGCTCTCTGTGAGGCCATATTAAAACAAAAGATAATTTTTCATTATGATGCCAAAGTCATAAAACGCGAGTTCCAAGTCAGCAGTATAGTCCTGTAGAGAAATAAGAAAAACTCGCGCGAGGGAAAGCTCGCCGCGATCTGGGAATACCCTTATCGTATCCGAGAAAATATGGATAACGGGGCCTATTACCTTGAAAAATTGAACAGGGTACAACTTGCTCGACCATGAAACACTAAAAAGCTAAAACAATATTACAGTTAGTCCTAACAATACTACGTTTAAGCCTAACAACCAGCCTTCCCTATTCAACAGGCAACAGGGTACGCCCGACCATGGAAGCGTGTTACGATACGGACACATCATCCTAAACCTGAAACTAAAAGGTGGGCTCCTGCTCATTGGTCGAGTGAAACCTTAGCCCGACGGGGATACCTCGAACGAGATCCTCTGTCATAGTACCGATAAGGAAGAACACCCAGCTCGCGATGGGAAAGTTCACGTTGCGGGATCAGGACCCCAACTGCGATATTAGTCCCGTTATCAAGCAGAACCCAACTCTGTTTCCTCAATATGTTCCCTAAATTGTCGATCTCTAATTTTTTCGAGCAAGAATCCCCACGCTTAAACAAATTATATGCTGTAAACATAAATAACGACGAGGAAATTAAGTACTCAACAAGCAAAAAACATGGAAGTATACAACCAACAACATTAAAAGTGACGACCACGAAGGCCAGCATTGTTAAAACATTACAAAAAATAGGAAGAGCCTAATATCCAAATATTACAAAAATAAATATTGGCACGTGTAACGCGGTGGGAGAACTGACTTGGGTGTTTTGTGTTTTATCGCAATTGTGCGGATAGCAAGAGTCACCCCCAACTTTTCTTTTATCCAATAAGGAAAGGCTGAAAAGAACAGGAAATACCTTTAGAGATGTTTTCTGAGTTCGGGGGTAGATTATGAAAAGGGAAGGTATTAGCACCCTTTTCATCTGTAGTTATCTACGGGCTCTTAGTTGCTTGCTAGATCACTTGCTTTTGTTTGAATGTGCTTGTGGTGTGGGTTTTGAAAGTATTTTGAAAATGTCTTTGTAATGGTTCACGTTTCTATAAGAACGTGTACAAAGTGTTGTTTCGAAAATAGTTCAAAGAGGTGTTTGTGGGATGTATTTTTGAAAGTGATTTTGAAAAGGTGTCTTCTTTGTAATGGCTCTCGTTTCTATAAGGACGCGTACAAAGTGTTGTCTTTTGAAAATGTTTCAAAATGAGAGTGTTGGTGTATAAAATGTTTTTTTTTGTGAGCAAGCGAGCAACTAGGGGCGAATCTACCTACTCAAAAGGTCTTAGATATTATTTTCCTCCTCCTTTAGATGTTGATATCTTACCATTGTTTTGTTAAAAATCCCCATCGTTAGATATGAAGGGACAAGCGCGGGTCAATCGTACAGTCATAGAAGGCAACTTATGAGACGCAATTAGCAATTTTCATAAGGGACTAGATCGTTTTATCGAAGAAAACATCGAGGGTCATCGAGGGACTATGATCTTTTTTATCAAAGGGTCTCTGCTAAATCGTCCCATATTTGAGGGACATGATTGTGTTTTCGAGGCAACGAGCAAGGTTATCTTAGGGGTGCGCGTGTGAAAAGTGTGTTTGTTTCAAGTTAATTTGCCTTTGATTAGGGTTATCTAGCGGTTTTTTTTATGTCTTGCCATGCACACCTAATTACTATACAGTATAAGGAAAACAATAAATTGCGGAAATTAAAATTCTATGCTATTACAGATTTTTCGGGAATGGGGGTACAAATTTACAAATGGGGATGGGTTAATACAATTAAATGTCCAAATAGGCAAACAATACAACCAAATCGAATCGAACAATTAATCGAAATTACAACAAATTTATAAAGTAAAAATTAATTAACAAAGTAAAAAATAAGGAAATAAAAATTCTTGTTTTTTCTATTTGAAAAGTTTGAAAAGAAAAATAGAAAAATCTATTCTATTAATTAGCTAAGGAAATTAAATCAAATGCATGTATATTGTCTTTTAGGATTTTTGTTATTAAGAAATTAAATAAACAAATTAAGACTTAAATACAAAAATTAATTAATAAAAATATTTACAAAGTTTTTTTCCTAAATTAAATTAGAACTAAGAACTAAACTAATTGAGAAAATTAATTAACAAAATTTATGAGTTATTAAATTAGTAGAAACAAGTAAAATCAAAACTAAGTATTAAAACAAAATACAAATGAAATGGTGGTGTTAAATCTGAAATGGGGTGATGTTGTTTTTTGGATTTGGGATAGAAGGAAGGCAAGCTGAGCCCAAAGCAAATTATATAAATGAACAAAAGAAAAAAAATGGATTGGGTCCGGGTTGTTATAAGGCCTAGCTTTTTTGTTTGTAAATTAGTTCACAAAAAAAATGAAAACGGGCCCAACAAAGGGATTCGGCCCAGATCTATCATCCAATTCATCATCAAATTTTGTTTTAAAATTTTCCAAATTATATAAAAAAAATTTGAAAAAAGAAGTAAAATGAAAAGATGGAAACGATGAGTTTAACAGAAGAATCAGTTTTTTGACAAAAAAGAAAAGCTTCTTCATCTCTCTCGTGTGCGACGGTGATCGCGAAACTCCCTCTCCGATTCAAAATCCGTGATGGTCTGACTTCTTCTCCGATCTCACGACTCCACCTCGCACCTCATCCCTCTTTGTTTGTCTCCATTCATCTCACCCTCTTCTCACGATAACATTGTTCATCAACCTTCTCTTTCGAACAAACACATCAAAGCTTAACGATTCCTCTTATGCGTCTCTCATAGATTCGCAATGTTAGACAACAAATATTATCGACGGTAATCAAACACACAAAAAAACCCTAGCCCCAAATCAAACACAACCCCAATCCATTATGATTTTTTTTAGTTCACGTATTACCTGAAGTTGCAGCGAAAAGGGAAATGGAAAAGAAAATAAGTCAGGTACGCTTGGTCTCGCTTTTCTGCTCCATTCTCTTATTTATCTGTTTCAATTGTGAATGTATCGTATTCTTCTGTGTGAGTTGTTGTATGTGACGTGTGTTGGATATCGCCCTTGAATAATTTCGTGAAGTTGAGGGATGCAGGTTGTAGGGCTGTGATAAGGTTAAGCCGAACCTCTGTTGAGGTGTATGAAGATTTAAGTGAGTATGGCTTATGCATAGAAACTTTTTTCTGAGGTATCTTCCTCTTTTTTTGGTTTGCTGGCTATTGTGTTGTTGGGTTTGCTGGATGGAGAGATGAGGTAGATGATGGTGTTTAATGGTGACTGAGGGTGAGTGAGGAAGGAAGATGATGATGAGGTGAAAACAGTTGGAGAGAGTTATGGATTTGAGTTGAATTTCATTCAATCTCTATGTTTGATATCGATTGTGGTTATGGATAACAATTTCTTATGGGTTATGTTTTATCTTTTGTTTGGTTTTCTGGTTTTTTAAGTATGCTCTCTTGGTTTGTATCTTTGCTCTTTTTTGCTTTCTTAGTTTTTTGCTCTCTTACTCATCCACCCTTTAGTGAAACAGTGGTTGTTTATTATATTGAAAATCAGGGTCAAAAGTGGGGGGAAATATTTTTTGATATGCTGACTTTTTGCCTTTTGAGTGTAGTTTTCATATTTGTTATTTGTGTGCAAACCTTGGGCTGTCAATAGCAGGTTTGAAACAGCTGATTTTGGCATATTGCATGATTTTTTTACTGTTGTTTGCTAGGTGATATCTCTTTCATCTCTCCTTTTTCATCTTTCAATGAAATAAAGCAATTTTGCTTATCAATACAATTCAGAAGGGTTTGTATAACTTAGGAAAATGATGATGTAACTTGTTTGTTGAGCAAGCTAGCTTGCTGTTTTGACTTGCCCTATTTTTGTTTTACTTGTTGCTTCCTTCTATTTGGTAGCATTGCTTTGTTATGTGATTTTGGTTCTGCTGCCCATTTGTTGTTGTTTGCTTCCTGCTATTTGGCAGCATTGCTTGCTTGTTGTAGGCTATTTTTGCTGCTATGTTTACAACAACCTGCCTTTGCTTGGCTTGTTGTGATGTTTGTTGCTTGTTTTTTGTGTTGTTGGCCTGCTGTTTTGCAGTGTTGTTTGGCTTGCTGTGCTGTTTTGTATCTTTGCTTGTTTTTGTAGTACGAAAACATTGGCAACCCTATTTTTCTTTTTTGAACCGAAATCCAGGTTTTGTGATTTGAAAAATAGGAGGAGATGGATTATGATTAAAAACAACAAACCTATTAATTTCTGATTCCAAAATGCAAACCCTAATGATGAGATAAAACTTGTTTTAACCATCAATTCTTGCTTGAATTTTCACGATGCTAGCTAACTTTTTCTTTTTCTCTTGTTTCGTGGATGGCAAGCGAGGCAAGGTGACGAGAAAATCATGGCTAGAAAAGATTGGATGGATTTCTTAAAGATGAAGCAAATGAAAACTTGAAGAAATAAAACAAAACTTCTCTCTTTGTAAATAAAACAAATTTTGTAATTTATTTTATTTGTAATCAAAACAAAATTTGTAATTTCACTTTACTTGTAATGTAATGAACACAAAGCCTTGAATAAATTTGGTGTGATTAAATTTATTGTACCAATCTTGAATTTTAATCGAACTTTGAAATTCCCAATTTGAATGGTTTGAACGATACACTTTGATTTGATAACTTGAACTTCAAGCAATCACAAACGACTCTTGTAACTTGTTATTTCAAGTAAACCACGCGCCTTGTACTCTAATCAAATTTCTAAACAAAATAAATGTTTAAGAATTTCCAACTTGGTTAACTCAAACCCAAAACCATGGTCATCTAAATGACAGTCTTAACCTTCACATCTTGTCTAAATCAAATTTGCATTCAAAGTGAACTCGCACGCCATGCTCGATTAAAATGGAACTTCATTGGAAAAATAAACATGCCTTAAGAACATTCATCAATCTTGTAGAATTAACAAACTTCAACCTGAGAAATATAGTCCTGAGAAAAACAAATTGTGGTTAAGAACATTCAAAATCAAACAAATGACTTACGATGATTCGATAACTTTCAAAGTCCTCCAAACACAATTTCCTTTCGATCTTTGAGGATAAACCCGTGAGCAACATCACTTATGACCATATGCAGAAATAATCGTCCTAAGATATTGTAATTTGAGGGAATGACAATTCTTAGAAATCAGGCGACAGTTACTTAAGATTAGGTCAAAGTCAATGACGCGACTTCTAACATATTCGAATTTTGGTGATCTTCTACACGTAATCAGCTCTTGATTTGTGAAGAAAAAATGAAGATGGCATCAAGGAGAATCATACGCAAAAAGAATCGCTCAAAAATATCGAATAATGAAGAAGTTACAATCGTTTGAACTCGCTCTTGCAAAAGGTCGATTTTTGGGTTAATGTAGTCGGTTTCAGTTATCTGAGCCATCGACTGGGCAAACTTGCAATGCAAAGTTTGAAAACTAGCATAAACATCCTTGAGGAGACAGGAAGACATATGAATACCATTTGAAACCTTGAAAGCTCAATTTTCTCTGAGAAATACCAAACCCTAATTGTTGATTTACTGTCTAGGAAGAGAATCTGTCTGATCAACTTTTGAGCCAAATTGGATATTCGAGAAACCCTAGGATAGTATTTTGCATGAAAAATGGGAGGGAAAATTTTAGGGTACAACAGTTGCCCATGTTCAATCTTCTTAAACATGAAAAGTGAGATATGCATGTTTGTCGTCCGTAGCTTGAAAGTGGAAGATGATTGAACACTAGAGTGCCCATAAATTTGTAATCGGTGATGTGTTAGTTGATTGTGTGGGGAATGGGCTTAAAAGATTCCATTTGGAGAAATGATGGAGATATTCTGGAGATGGGCTTGTAGATGCCATTTGTTGTACCCAAAAAATTTCCCTCTCACTTATCAAATATTTTCTCACAAAAGATCTCTCTTGGTTCAAGACTGCACTAGGGTTGATCAACTCAAGACACCTCCTTAAGCACTAATGACTGAAATTAGGGTTTGAGATTGCACAAGGATAATTGAACTTTCAATTCTTTATATGACTTTCATGGATCATTTTGTACCCCCAAGATTACTCATGCCAGGTTTTAAGCCTTGAATTACATCTTTGCTCAATCAATTGATTAGTTGACCTAAAAATCAGTTGTATTGGGGAAAAGTCAACTATGGCCAATTTACAGTCAAACTTCACAATTTTTGATCCACATCAACATTATAAACTCATATGTATAATTTGATCAAGTTTGGACCATGATTCCTCAAGAAATTTGATCAAATCATCAAAAGGGCAAAATGGTCAAAATTAGGGTTTTGACTGAGGAAAGGCAATTTCTGATTTTTGACCTAGAAAATGGTTAATTGGTTTGAGGCATGATATCAAGAGTTCAATTGCATCATTTTGACCTAATGGCATGACTCAAAACATTGCTCAAGATCAATTGGATTGATAGTGAATTTTCAGTCAACTGATCAAAAGTCAATTGTACACTGAAAAGTCAAACTTTGACTTTTTAGTCAAAATCAAGTGTCAAAGATCACAATTCATCAAAACATGTAAAAATTTGAAACTTATTCATCAAGAAATCAAAAATTCAAGATTTCATTTTGAAAAGTCAAAGTTTTCTAACTTAGAAATTTTTCTAAGTGTTTAAAACTTCATGTTTTTTCACAAATTTGAGCCAATTTTTCACTATGATGCAAGATGATTCAAAAGAAACGTTCAACATGAAAGTTGTAGATCTCCATAACATATACAACATTGCTTTACACAACTTCTTATAAAAATGCTTGGATCTCAAGTTATTAATTCATAAAGTCATGGTCTTGGAACTAAACACTTCGTAAGATTTTGCCCTAGTTTAGGCAGGATTTTGACCTAACTTCATGGCCCTTTATCATATAGTTCCAAGGGTAATTTTCAAAAGTGATTCAAAGAGGGGTTGTAGAGCACATTACAAGCTTTCCAAAATTTCCAAGAACTACTTGAGATCATTCTTGAGCAGGGAGAATCGAAGAGAGGAAGTTAGGGTTTTCAAACTTGAATTACAAGTCATTTTTGATGAACACATGAACCAAATCCATGCTAGGCTGCATAATCTTTGCTTTGCAGGCCTCAAACTTGTTTGTAACTTCATAATTAAATGTTTACGCAGCTGTTAGATCTTTGATCTAAGCAATTGAGCTATTATCCAAGTTGCATTTCCATTAATGGCACAAAGTTAACATTGTCATTCTTGTAAAGCAAGCTTTTTGAATAAAGTCCATTCTTGAGCCTCTAACTTGTTCCCTCTGATCACACTCCATCCACAAAGTCAGAAGAAAGTATGTTTAAAGCATAACCACTCTATCTTAGCAAGTGCACAAGGCTTTGAAACTTGAATTTCTCAAAATCACATGTTGTGCATAAACTTATGATTTTGAATTCTGATCAACAACAAGTCTCCAAACTTGTTGCTTATAAATAGAGTCACTATTTATGAGCTAGGACACGAGCTCAAGTACCCTGAAACACTCTCAAACTCCTTATAGCCAAAAATTGCATAAAAAACGCCATTGATACACAGTTCTGACCTTTAACTTGTATCTCTCATTCCCCTCATGCGTTTTCCCTCAAATTCATTCCTAAAGCTTCCTTACATCAAATACAAACCATCCCTGACCCTGTTTCATAATTGTAACTCCATCTTCATCAACCTCCATAACCAAAAACAGAGTTCTGCAAGTTGACTTCTCCAGACCATTTCATTCACCCATTGCTCAAGCTAATCATTGCATTAGCTTCCTGGGAACTTGAGGAAGCTAACCTGATCATTACAGCCCCTTGAATCAAGCCCATTTTCATTTCACGATTTCCAGTTTTGAAGTATTTTTCTTGAACTTTTATCTCATTACTTAGGCATTGTTAGGCTTACATTTGTGAAGATAAAATGTAGACATCATTGCCCTGAAGCTGTACATGTCCATAGATTTCATTTATGTTGATTGAGCTAGGATAATTTTAGGTTTGAATATCTGAAAATATTAAGGTCATAATTTGGTACTTTCAAAAATTCTCATTCATCTTTGATTTATAGTTTATGATATTTATATGGTTAGATTCGTATGAAAAAATGGAGTAACTTTCATGTTTACTTTTTTGCAAATGGTTGAGAAATGAACAAGTTGCAGGGCTTCTGGATGGAGGTTGAAGATGAAGTATATTTAGGGCAAGATTTGTGTTATATATTTGTTGTTTTACATAAGTAAATTGATGTATCACCACCCCAGTAGTTAAAGCACGCGCCTATCACCATGAGGTCCTGGGTTCAACCCCCCGCGTGACCTTTTTCCATTTTTTCCACTTTTTTGACATTTTTGTGTTTTTGCAGCGCTTGGGCCACCCTTTGGGCTTGACTTTTTTTTCTCACAATACCCCATGTTTAACTTATCAACCTCCCTGACTTATTTTTATTTTATGTTATTTTTTTTTTTACTTTTTATCTTTTATTCATTATTATCATTAATACTATTATTATTATTATTATTATTATTATTATTATTATTATTATTATTATTATTATTATTATTATTATTATTATTATTTTCATTAATCATGAAAAATACAAAAATATTTTTATTATTATTTAAACTTATTTATTTTATTTTCTTTATAAAAACAAAAAAAGGACTAAAAAATATTTTTCTTTTAACAAATTAATTTCTCTTTTAAATGATTAAATATTTAGACTTAGGTTTAATAATTATTTTATTTTCTTAATTAAAATTAACTTATAATTTAGGTTCCTTTTAATTATTTAATTTTCATTTTTATTATTATTTAACTTAAAACCTTTTTCATAAAAAACCTAAAAAACATTTTTAACTTAATTTCTTCCTTAATTAGTTTAAACTTAATTTTGTTTATTTTTAACTAATCATCTTCTTTAAAATTAGGTTAGAAATCCCTTTTCATAAAAAAAACTAAAATTACATTTTCTTTTTTACATTTGCATTCTTGCACTTTATTTATTTATTTTGTACACTTATTCAAAATTCAATATGGTTGTAATATTTATTTAAATTTAAATTCTTGCAATATTCCCCATTTGTAAATTTGTATACCCCATCCCCTAAATGATGTAATAGCGTAGTAATTTTAAATTCCGCAATTTATCACTTTATATACAAATGCTAGTAATTAGGGTTTTGTATGGAAAGACTAAAACCAATCAATAGAAAACCCTAATCAAAGACAAATCAAGCATGAAAATCAATACACTTGCACACAAGCACCCCTAGGGTAAATCCAATTGGTTGCCTTACAAAAATGGCCATATTACGCATGTGAGGTATCTTAGCAAAGACAAGCAAAATACAAGATTATATTCCTTCGATGATGCTATCTATGTTGCCTTTTCAAAATGATCTTAGTCCCTAAAGAAAAATCCTAAGATACCTTGCAATATTGATAATCATGGTTATACGATGACCCGCGCCCGTCCCTTTTACATTCAAAGATAGGTTTACTTACCAAATCAATGGTAAGATAACAATGTCAAAGGAAAAAGAAAATGAACATGAAATACTTTTGAGTAGGTAGAATGTTCCTAGTTACTTGCTCGAATTTAAAACAAAAACATCCTTGCTATTTTCAAAACAAACACCAACACTTTCAAAACATCTTTCAAAAACTTGAAAACATTTTCAAAGGATAACACCTTTGTATACATTCTTACGAATGAGAATCATTATAAAGTTTGCCTAAACAATGGCCTCTTTTCAAAATACTTTCAAAAACCATACAAAGCACATTTTCAAACAAAAGCAAGTGATCTAGCAAGTAACTAAGAGCCCATGGAAAACCATGGATAAAAAGGGTGCTAATACCTTCCCTTTTTATAATCTACCCCCCGAACTCAAGAAACAATCTCAAAGGTCTTTCCTATGCTTTTTCACATTTCCTTTTGGATAAAAGAAAAGTCGGTGGCGACTCTTACTAACCGCAACATTTGCGATCAAATGCAAAACACCTAAGTCAGTTCTTTCATCATATCACACCATCCAAAGGTGACTGTTGACAGAAGATGGACTAAGTCCGAACTTGGTTTCAACTGGAAAAGAATCAGAGTAAACCTTCGGAGCGATTTATCTGAAACTAGCATAAATATTGAATGGTGTTTGACTGAAAAGAATCAGAATAAATCTTGGAGTGATTTATCTGAACCAGAGAAGATGTCTATTTGAAAAGTATCAGGATAAATCGTCGAGAGATTTAAACTTAAACAGCATGTGTCTGGAGAAGAATCAGAACAAATCTTGGAGCGATTTATCTGAACCTGAGAAAGATATTTGTGGGAAAGAATCAGAATAAACCGTTGAGAGATTTAAATTGAACCAGCAGGGGTCTTGGATTAACTTTTACTGGAATGGAAATCAGAAGAATCTTAGGATCGATTCAACCGAAATAGACAAAAGTCTTGGAATATCTTCAACTGGAATAGAAATCAGAGAGATCTTAGTGTTGATCTGACTGAACCAGAGAAGGTCTTAGATTAAATTTGACTGGAATGGAAATCAGAAGAATCTTAGGATCGATTCAACTGAACCAGACAAAAGTCTTGGAATATCTTCAACTGGAATATAAATCAGAGAGATCTTAGTGTCGATCTGACTGAACCAGAGAAGGTCTTGGATGATCATCAGAATAATATTCATAAATGAATTGTATCTGACTCGTATCTAAGAGATGTACTGAATGAGCGTCAGAATGATATCAGTATCTGGATCGTATCTGGATTGTATTGGAAAGGTATGCTCAAAGAAGTATCAGAATGAAATCCGCATCTGGATCGTATCTGGATTGTATTTGAATGAGTGACAGAATGACATCCAAATCTAGATCATATCTGGATTGTACTGGAATGAGCGACAGAATGACATATGAATCTGGATTGTATCTGGTTTGTATTTAGAAGAGAATATGGAGTAAGTATCAGAATGTCAGCCATATCTAGATCGCATCTGAATTATCTCTAGAAGGAATCTAGAATAAGTGTCAGAATGTCAGCCATATCTGGATTGCATCTGAACTGTCTCTAGAAGGAATCTGGAATAAGTGTCAGAACATCAGCTGTATCTGGATCGCATTTGAACTGTTTCTAGAAGGAAATTTGGAATAAGTGCCAGAATGTCAGTCATATCTGGATCGCATCTGAACTGTCTATAGAAGGAATCTGGAAAGGAACCCGTGTAGGATTGCTTCAGCTGGTCGTGTAGATAATTAACCTGGCTTGTTACATGTATTAATTTCTGACTTTTTGAAGATTATTGACAATATCCATCTGTTGATTAACCTTTTCCTGAAAAAGGTAAAACGTTAGCTATATGCAATGTAATGATGCATGAAATGCATGGTGCAATGATGTTCTTAAAATAAAGGAGATTGTGTCGTATGCACTTGTCATGTATATAATATGATGTATGAAATGTGAGATGTTTATTGAAGCGTATCCTTGTCTGGAAAATAAATCCTTGACAAATACTGGGGAGTCATTAAATCCCGGACTGCTTGTTGAAGAGTAGGTGTGTCTTCAAACTTTGCTTAGAACGTTACCACCGGGGATTCCTGTTTCGGTTTTTAAGGAGAAATCCACTAGGGAATGTTGAAAGCCCTGTGGAGAGGGTTGATTTTTTCTTGGGGAAAAGAGTTCATGAGTCTTGATTGCATGTTGCTCTACTGGGGAGTCGAAGTTGAACTGATATCTGGTCGGGTCCAGGCTTCACAGTAACTTGTTGGAAATTGTAGAGTATTCTATTGGGGAAGAGGAGTTGTGGTCCTTTGATTTGTAGTAGTCGGAGAGGCATACTCAAGCTGGGGAATCTATAGTTTGTTGGGGAAATAAACCTTGTTGTCGGTCTGTTGGAGAGGTGTCTTCTTCACTGGGGAAAATCCTCGAGGGTTCTTGAGGTCAACTCAGCTGGTGAGAAGTTTTCAGAGATTGAAGCTCTGGATGGGAGTCATCCTATGAGAAGGATTTTGGGGATAATTATCACTGCCCCTAGTAGCGAGTGTTGTATTAATGCTAGAAAATGTTTGCTTGGTCGCACATTACCCTTTATATGGGAGCCTGTTTGCCCCCAGAGTTAAACTGGTGCACCTCAACGCTTGAGATTTTAATCACATTTTTGGTAGCCCTGAAATTCCTAGAGATATTTTCTAAGACTGTTGTGGAAGAAACCGAAGACCCGATACTGACACCATTTGATACTACTGGCACAGACGAACAAATTGGTGGTACCCAAGATCTTTGGTCAAGTCTTAGAATTTTCTAAGAACTGTCATGGGAGGATCGAAAGACATGATACTGACACCATCTGACACCGATACCATCTGATACAAGCAATTTTATGGTACCAGAAGTCTTCATAGTGGATATTGTTCAAACCCATGATCAACATAGCATTGCCCCTTGAGTGACTCAGATGGAGATTTTCCCCTGGTTATTCAACAATTCTTTGAGAGATTCTTTGAATCTTGACTTGACTGTCCCAGATGTGTTGGACAAAGGTCATGTCGTGCCCC
The DNA here is from genome assembly GCA_948472305.1 of Vicia faba. Classification (NCBI taxonomy): domain Eukaryota; kingdom Viridiplantae; phylum Streptophyta; class Magnoliopsida; order Fabales; family Fabaceae; genus Vicia; species Vicia faba. The sequence goes on along the minus strand of OX451736.1, from coordinate 654,164,571 downwards.
TTGATTATGATAGACTTGTCATTGGAAGTTTCTTTTCATTTGAAGTGATTTTGTTCACTGAGAGTGCTTTTGTTCACTGGATATTCGTTGTGTGAATTCCTTCGCTGTCAAACAAATAGCCATATGCAAACAACGAAATTCAAATAATACAAAGTTTATGCTTGTCTTGAAATTTTGAAAATGCGTTTTAGCAAGTAAAGAAGTTTTGTTAAGAAAATTTAAACTCAGGATTTAGAGTAAAGCCTTATAGGAGTCAGGATACCTTTTGTAATAGTATGCTTTCGAACTAACCCATGCTTCAATTAGGACTTTTGAAGGGTTGTAACGTGGCTTGGTTCACGGTTTAAGAAACAAAGGATAGAGGCTCAAAGTGTATTTGGACCTACCCGTTCTTCATGATGTTCTTTAGTCCTAAACTCAGCTAATTGTATGCTTGAACTCCAATTGAGTCTAGAATGACGTTTTGGTGATGGTTCAGACAAGTTTAGTTTATTAGAAGGAAGTCATTTTTGCAACATTTTTCATGTTGTTGAGGATTTGTACTGACCTCTTTTTTTTTATTATCCCTAATTTTTTCTCTACTGTCCTTGTTTTGGGATTATGGATAGCGGGATGCCCTAGCTTTTCTTAAGTCTCCTTCATAGCCTTTGACTAAGTGGGCTTTTCTTTTTTGAGAGATAATGACTGCCTATTTGATAGGGAACCATTACCATCTTTTGATTCCAGAGGAATGTCTTTGATGTCACGTGTTGTATTACAAGATGAGAGTTTGCGATTTGAACGCGCATTTGAATTAACTGAGAGACTACCCTGCCCCAGGTTTTGATTAAAGGTTTCAATTTGTATAAAAACTTATACTTCTTTGGCTCAAAGGGGTTGACTAGGGATTATCTTCCTTATAACTCCAGCGTTTTGGGTTTGAAAGAACGCTTGTACATCGTCAGCAAGGTCTGTTCAAAAGCATATTGTATAAGATGAAGGCATTATTTTCGTCATCCTCCCTCTAAAGGCTTGTAACTTTTAGCAAGAGTTAAATTCCATAAAGGGAGTAAAAAACATAGTTTAAATGTAATGAAAATGAATGGATCAATTCAAGACAAACATATGCAATGCATCAATGAAACAGAGTTTGACATTAATAGATAATTGTTTGAACAACAAAAGAGATTACAATTGAAAAGTCAAAATGAAAAGAATGCTCTCAATGATTCATCATAGGAGCAGTGATCATGTTTGGAGTGTCTGGAGGGTCAAAATCGATTTCCTTAGCATCAATCATGTCTTGGATCTTGTTCTTCATAGCCCAACAGTTGTTCGTGTCGTGTCCTGGACTATCAGAGTGGTGTGCACACCTTTAATTGGGATGATAGGTAGGAGCAGAAGTGTTGGGGTTCCGGAGAGGAGCCTTTAACGTAATAAACTTTGCCTTCAACATGTGTTGTAGCGCTTGAGCCAGTGACATGTTGATCTTAGTGAATTGTATTTTAGGCGCGACCTCTTTACGTTGATGCCCCTGTCTTTGTTGAGCAGGTGTAGGATTAGAGATCAAGATTGCTCCTATGTGTTGGTAATGATGACTCTTTTGACCATACACAACATTGGACTCTTTCTTCCCATTGTATGGCTTTTTCTGAGCATCAGAGGGTGTAGCTCCTTGGATCTTTCCACTTTTGATGTCTACTTTGGCTCTTTCTCCAGTCAGTATTAGCTCGGTGAACCCAGCCGAGGAGCTTCCAATTAGGTGTTTGAAGAAAGGTCTTGTCAAAGTTCTCATGAAGATGTCAATCAGCTCCCTATTAGTTAAAGAAGGTTGCACCCTACCATCCAGATCTCTCCATCTTTGGGCGTATCCTTTGAAGCTCTCGTTGGAACCCATGGTCATGTTCTGCAGTTACACACGAGTTGGTGTAAGATCAGCATTGTATTGGTACTGCTTGTAGAAAGCAGCAGCTAAATCCTCCCAGGTGTGGATGCGAGGACTCTCCAATTGATAGAACCATTCAAGTTGAGTCCCTACTAGGATCTCTTGGAATAAATGGATCCAAAGCTTCGGATCAGTTGTATATGGTTGAATCTTGCGGACATAAGACTTTAAGTGCATCTTAGGGCAAGAGACTCCATCGTATAGGTCAATGGTAGGGATTTTGAACTTTGGAAGGATGACCACTCCAGAAACCAAGCCCATGTTTCCTAAGTCCAAGCCAGGTATCTGCTGAATCTCCATAGCATTGAGGTGATCTTCCAACTATTTTTACTTGTCATCAGCGGGAGGATATTGTTCCTCAGAGTAGTCAGCTTCGACTTCATCAATCTTCGGACTGTTGTCTTCTTCATGACTATCCCCCATGTTGGATGGAGTTGGAAGATCTAGAGCTCCCTTGACTGGTCCTTTAAGTCTTCTTCCCAAGTTCAGGACTCTTACTGACTTCTTGGACTTTTTCTTTTTGTCTTTGAGAAGAAGAGTCTTCAGGTCCTCTTACCCCTTAGCCAAAGCCATGAACATTTGTTGGAATTGAGCATTTTGTGCTTGGAGATCCTTCACGGTTTGTTCCATATTCACCTTACTGAAATAAACAGTCGGAAGATAAGGAGGCTTGTATGGGAGAAACTTGTCAAGATATTATGCATGATACGTGGATGCATGTTTTCAAGGATCTCGCGGGGTAAATGTTAGTGGTCACTTACATTTTGATTGGAGAACTTTGTATCGGTGGATGTCCTTCCACGAGAATTAAGCTCACCGTGTCAAGTGGGTCATAGCCCTTGACTCAAGTTGTTGTACTTGACCTTTGACGGTGTTTGGTTAGAGGAAAATAAATCCTCTTCTCCCTTGATAGACGTCTGGTTCAACGTGACCCTGTATCAAAGACCCTCGAGATCCTTGAGATAATTATTGAAAATGCTAGGGTATGATGTTATGTACAAGTATGCAAAGTAAGTAAGTTTATATACAAATAATCGTATCCACACAAAGCAGACAAGTCCTTAGGTTTAGGCTTGTATGGGGTTTGTAGGTAAGTACCCTCTTGAAGTCTAGTTGACTCAACCTGTCCTAGTAATAGTAATCGGGTTCTAAAGGGTCTCAATATCACTGATCTTTCCCACAAACTTTGTTATGATTGACAACTGACTTGCCACCAAACAAATCTCGGGAGTCAAATCTCAATGAGTGTACTATCGAGTATCAACCAACTTTGGACTGCACCAAAGCCGATCATTTCACTACGTCCTAATGGCCAAGTTGGTCAAGTAAAGGTTCTAAAAGTCAGTTAGTGCTTCATGACATCACTTAGCGGCCCCGTATTCTCCTTGACTACTCAAGGGCTACCGGTACCCACAAATATGTCACACTAACATAGCTATTGCTTAGACCATGTCAGCATACCCCACACAGTTTCCACAATGTATTTCTACTTACCTATAAGGTATCCCAAATCCGGGTAGAGGATTCAAGCCCAAACAAAGAACCAAAATGTAAAGCATACAAGTCAAACAAAGAAAGCGAGTAAAGGTGATCTAGCCCTAAGGTAACCTCACGTTTAAGAATTCCCCAACAGAGTCGCCAGTTCTGTAACACGGTGGGAGAACTGACTTTGGTGTTTTGTGATTTATCGCAATTGTGCGGATAGCAAGAGTCGCCACCGACTTTTCTTTTATCCAATAAGGAAAGGCTGAAAAGAATAGGAAAGACCTTTAGAGATGTTTTCTGAGTTCGGGGGGTAGATTATGAAAAGGGAAGGTATTAGCACCCTTTTCATCTGTAGTTATCTACGGGCTCTTAGTTGCTTGCTAGATCACTTGATTTTGTTTGAATGTGCTTGTGGTGTGGGTTTTGAAAGTATTTTGAAAATGTCTTTGTAATGGTTCTCGTTACTATAAGAACGCGTACAAAGTGTTGTTTTGAAAATAGTTCAAAGAGGTGTTTGTGGGATGTGTTTTTGAAAGTGATTTTGAAAAGGTGTCTTCTTTGTAATGGATCTTATTTCTATAAGAACACGTACAAAGTCTTGTCTTTTGAAAATGTTTCAAAATGAGAGTGTTGGTGTATAAAATGTTTTTTTGTTGTGAGCAAGCGAGCAACTAGGAGCGAATCTACCTACTCAAAAGGTCTTAGATGTTCTTTTCCTCCTCCTTTAGATGTTGTTATCTTACCATTGTTTTAGTAAGAAGCCCCATCGTTGGATGTGAAGGGACAGGCGCGGGTCAATCGTACAGTCATAGAAGGCAACTTATGAGACGCTTTTAGCAATTTCCGTAAGGGACTAGATTGTTTCATCGAAGGCAACATCGAGGGTCATCGAGGGACTACGATCTTTTTTATCAAAGGGTCTCTGCTAAAGCGTCCCATATTCGAGGGACATGACTGTGTTTTCGAGACAACAAGCGAGGTTACCCTAGGGGTGCGCGTGTGAAAAAGTGTGTTTGTTTCAAGTTAATTTGCCTTTGATTATGGTTATATGGCGGTTGTTTTTATGTCTTGCCATGCACACCAAAATTACTATATAGTATAAGGAAAACAGTAAATTGCGGAAATTAAAATTCTACGCTATTACATAGTTTTCGGGAATGGGGTTACAAATTTACAAATGGGGATGGGTTAATACAATTAAATGTCCAAATAGGCAAACAATACAACCAAATCGAATCGAACAATTAATCAAAATTACAACAAATTTATGAAGTAACTTTTAATTAACAAAGTAAAAAATAAGGAAATAAAAATTCTTGTTTTTTCTATTTGAAAAGTTTGAAAAGAAAAATAGAAAAATTTATTCTATTAATTAGCTAAGGAAATTAAATCAAATGCATGTATTTTGTCTTTTAGTATTTTTGTTATTAAGAAATTAATAAACAAATTAAGACTTAAATACAAAAATTAATTAGTAAAAATATTTACAAAGTTTTTTTCTTAAATTAAATTAGAACTAAGAACTAAACTAATTGAGAAAATTAATTAACAAAATTCACGAGTTATTAAATTAGTAGAAACAAGTAAAATTAAAACTAAGTATTAAAACAAAACACAAATGAAATGGTGGTGTTAAATTTGAAATGGGGTGATGCTGTTTTTTGGATTTGGGCTAGAAGGAAGGCAAGTTGAGCCCAAAACAAATTATATAAATGAACAAAAGAAAAAAATGGATTGGGTCCTGGTTGTTATAAGGCTCGGCTTTTTGTTTGTAAATTAGTTCACAAAAAAAAACAAAAACGGGCCCAGCAAAGGGATTCGGCCCAAATCTATCATCCAATTCATCATCAAATTTTGTTTTAAAATTTTCCATATTATATAAAATAAATTAGCAAAAAGAAGTAAAAGGAAAAGATGGAAACAATGAGTTTAACAGAAGAATCAGGTTTTTGACAAAAAAGAAAAGCTTCTTCATCTCTCTCATGTGCGACGGCGTCCGCGAAACTCCCTCTCCGATTCAAAATCCGTGATGGTCTGACTTCGTCTTCGATCTCACGACTCTGCCTCGCGCCTCAGCCCTTTTAGTTTATCTCCATTCGTCTCACCCTTTTCTCACGGTAACCTTGTTCATCAACCTTCTCTTTCAAACAAACACATTAAAGCTTAACGGTTCCTCTTATGCGTCTCTCATGGATTCATAATGTTAGACAACAAATATTATCGACGCTAATCAAACACAAAAAAACCCTAGCCCCAAATCAAACACAACCCCAATCCATTATGATTTTTTTTCAATTCACGTATTACCTGAAGTTGCAGCAAAAAGGGAAATCCAAAAGAAAATAAGTCAGGTACGCTTGGTCTCGCTTTTCTGCTCCATTCTCTTATTTATCTGTTTCAATCGTGAATGTATCGTACTCTTTTGTGTGAGTTGCTGTATGTGACGTGTGTTGGATATCACCCTTGAATAATTTCGTGAAGCTGATGGATACAGGTTGCAGGGCTTTGATAAGGTTAAGGTGAACCTCTCTTGAGGTGTATGAAGATTACAATTAGTATGGCTTATGCAGAGAAACTTTTTTTGAGGTATCTTCCTCTTTTTTTGGTTTGCTGGCTATTATGTTATTGGGTTTGCTGGATGGAGAGATGAGGTAGATGATGGTGTTTAATGGTGACTGAGGGTGAGTGAGGAAGGAAGATGATTATGAGGTGAAAACAGTTGGAGAGAGTTTTGGATTTGAGTTGAATTTTATTCAATATCTATGTTTGATATAGGTTGTGGTGATGGATAACAGTTGCTTATGGGTTCTGTTATATCTTTTGTTTGATTTTATGGTTTTTTAAGTATGCTCTCTTGGTTTGTATCTTTGCTCGTTTTTTGCTTTGTTAGTTTTTTGCTCTCTTACTCATCCTCCCTTTAGTGAAACAATTGTTGTTTATTATATTGAAAATCAGGGTCAAAAGTGGGGGGAAATATTTTCTGATATGCTGACTATTTGCCTTTTGAGTGCAGTTTTCATATTTTCTATTTGTGTGCAAACCTTGGGCTCTCAATAGCAGGTTTGACATAGTTGATTTTGGCATATTGTAGGATTTTGGACTGTTGTTTGCTAGGTGATATCTCTTTCATCTTTCCTTTTTCATCTTTCAATGAAATAAAGCAATTTTGCTTATCAATACGATTCTGAAGGGTTTGTATAACTTAGGAAAATGATGATGTAACTTGTTTGTTGAGCAAGCTAGATTGTTTTTTTGCCTTGCCTTGTTTTTGTTTTACTTGTTGTTGCCTTCTATTTGGAAGTGTTGCTTTGTTATGTGGTTTTGGTTCTGCTACCCATTTGTTGTTGTTTGTTGCCTGCTATTTGGCAGCGTTGCTTGCTTGTTGCAGGTTGTTTTTGCTGCTATGTTTATAGAAGCCTGCCTTTGCTTGGCTTGTTGTGATGTTTGTTGCAATGTTGGCCTGCTGTTTTGCAGTGTTGTTTGGCTTGCTGTGCTGTTTTATGTCTTTGTTTGTTTTTGCAGTACAAAAACATTGGCAACCCTCTTTTTCTTTTATGAACCGTGTGATACGGTGGGAGAACTGACTTGAGGTTTTTGCGTTTGTTTTCTCACTTGTTCGGTTTAGCAAGAGTCGCCACCGACTTTTTATTTTATCCTAAAGGAAAGGTTAAAAAGCACAGGAAAAACCTTTGAGATGTTCGTGGGTTCGGGGGGTAGATTATGAAAAGGGAAGGTATTAGCACCCTTTTCATCCATGGTTATCCATGGGCTCTTAGTTACTTGTTTTAGATCACTTGCCTTGATTTTCGATTGCTTGAAATGGTGGTGTGTGTGTATGTTTTTGAAAATATTTTGAAAAAGATGCCTTGTCTAGGCAACCGTTGTAACAATTCTTTACTCGAATGTTTTACAAAGGTGTTTGTCTTTTTGAAAAGATGTTTCAATATTTTGAAAGTTGTTTTTGAAAGTGTGTTGTGAAGTGTGTTTTGAAAGTAGGCAAGTGTGTTTTACAAGTTGATCAAGTAACTAAGAGTTGTCTACCCTTAAATTTACTCAAAGATTTTTCCTATGTTTTAACCCTTTTAACAGTATTGTTCCACCATTGTATTTGGTGGGCAATCTTGTGTTAGGATGTTAACGGGACGGGCACGGGTCATCGTATGGACCATGAATGCAATGGTGCCAAGTGTCTTTGGCAATTTTGCTTGAAGGGACTATGATCATTTTGTTTCGGCAACTTCGAAAGCGTCATCGAGGGACTATGATCATTTTGATTTGTTTTGTTTTTCCAAAGAAACTCAACGTGCAAGCATGGCCCATTTTGGAAGGCAACAAGCGGGATTACCCTAGGGGTGCAAGTGTGATTGGTGTATTGATTTTCATGCATTTGTCTTGTATTAGGTTATCTAGCGGTTGATTTTATTCACATACAAACCCTAGGTCTAAACATGGTATAATTGAAAGCGAGAAATTGCGGGAATTTAAAGTCTAAGCTATTACAAATAAGTATTCGGGGATGGGGGTACAAATATTTACAAATGGGGATGAGACTTATTAGGAGAGTAGTGTCCAAATATATTTACAATCAAATTGAATCGTATTCTCAATGTAATATATATCAATGTATAAGAATAAAAGTATTGCAAAATGTGTATGTGATTATTTACAAGTGATGCAAAATGTTAACTTAATGCAAAATTAAGTAAGTATTTATTCTTTATTTTTGAGTTTTTGTTAATGTTTTATAAACAAAAGTTTTAATTAAAAGAAGAAAAAAATGTTTTAAGTTTAATTATCCTATTGTCTAGGTATTTAGTTAATGTACAAAGGTTTATTAAACAAAGATTCTAAAAAAAGAAAATTATTTAATTTAGAAAAATCCCATTTTTATGTACTCTTAAATGTGATGAAAAAAAGTATTAATAAACATTTCGCAAAGAAAAAAGGATTTAATGTATCCTTTTTTATTTTAAACAAAAATATTAGTATAAGTTTAAAAAAAGAAAATAAAGGGATAAGTAAAAAATATATTGGTTTTTGTAAAGAAAAGGAAATGGGCTTAAAGGAATTTGCTTGGCCCAATCAAAATAGGCAAAGTTAAGAAAAAAGGGGGGGGGGGGTATGCGCCTGGAAATGGGCTTAAGGCAATTGGATGGGGCAGCAGGCCCAAGCGTTTCACAACATTTGTTTTAGGGTTTCGTTTGGTTTGTCTCATTTTGGAATTAGGGTTACTGAGTTACAAGCTTAGAGCGGCGCCGCTTCCACCTATGTCCTCTTCGTTCTCCTTGAGCCATGGATTCTGACCTTCTCCCTTTGCCTCAGCTACCAAACGCCATCATCGCTTCCTCCTCTCCATGGTCACGCAGGCGGCGATTTCGAAGAAGGTAACGATTCAAACTTAACGCATTTTTAGGGTTTCCGTTCATGCATATTTTTAACCTTTTATGTACTGATTCTTTATGTGCTATCTGTTTCTGTGTGAGGTGTGGAAAGAAAGAGGAAGAGATACTACCTTTGGGGTTCGTCGCTTGGAGAGAAAGAGAGGTGGACTTGGAGGCGTGTCTCAGGCAGCTGAAGGCGAGGGAGTATGAAGCTGATGAGCTTGCTTGGAAAAACTGGTATTTTGTATCTTTCTTTTATGGTTTTATGATGATATCCCTGAAAACCTTTGCCTATTTGCTTCTGAAAACTTCTTTTCCACTTCTTTTGCTTGCTTCTGATTGCTGGCTTTGAGTATTGATGATGTTGTGTTTCGAACCTCTGAATGGCTTGCTTCAGTTTGCCTCTGATTATGATATCTGAGTTTGCTTTTGATATTGTTTCACTTCTGAATAGCTTTTCCTCTGAGCTTGATAGTATTGATTCTGAGTTGCTTGATGTACTACCCTATGATGAAGTCATTCTGAGGGTTTTGTTGGTTCAGTTGTTGTTGATATGTTTGCTCAATGATGAACCTAGGTTCTGAGAGATTGTTTGGATATGGTTGGCCCTATGATGAGGTTGCTCTGAGGGTGTTTTTGGCTTGAATGCTTTGAGGTTGGATATTTGGCTTGGACAGGTTTGTGTTACAGTCGTGTGAACTGGTTGTTTTTTATGAACAAGCTTTTTAGGCTTTACAGGGCTTGAGGTTACAGGCCTTTAGGGCTTGTAGGCTTCTGGTTTGAAGGCTGTTAGGTTTGCTGGTTTGATATACTGGTTTTGACAGGTTTAGAGGAAGCTTTGGGGCTTATGCTTAGCAAGGCTTAAGGGTTTGAAGTTTTCTGTTTATGTTTGTTTCTGGTATAGGCTTGAGCAGTTTGTTTTCTGGTTTTTGTACTGGTTTTGACAGGTTATGAGTTTATATGTTTGATATGCTGGCTTTTGAAAACTGAGTTTAGGTTTTGGAAGGCTGTGTATAGTTTTACACAGGTTTTTGGAAGGGCTATAAGTTGGAAGGCAGGATGTTTATGTTTTGTGAACTGGTTTGATGCTTTGAAACAGGTTGAAGGCAGGTTTGCTTTGAAGCCTGTTTTGGAGGCAGACTGTTTATTGTTAACAGTTTGTAGCTTGGAGCTCGTTTGTGCTATTTTTCTTTGTATTTTTCTGCCTCCCTTTTACCGTGTTCTGATAACTTGTTTATATCTTTTTCTAAGCCTCAAGCCTGTAAGCCTCTTCTCTCTCTCTTCTCTCTCTCTATCAGAAAAAGCATTTGTTTATTGCTTACTGTACTATGCTCTGAAAAAGTGATTGGCTTGGGAAATGATGATTTTGAATATGTTTGCATTGTTAGTATCTTTCCTCTGCATACTTTCCAGATTTCCTGCATATTTTTGTGTACTTTGTTGATAGCTTTTGGCTTTTGATATCTTTCTATATCTTTTGGACAGCTTTTGACAGTTTCCTTTGGGAAATTTGTTTTGACATTCAGTTTGCTTAGTTTGAAACTTGTGACTTGTTTTGTGCAGTTCAGTTTTCTATTCAGTTTGAAAACTTTGGTTGCCAATTTGGAATTATGAACTATGCAGCTTTGTATTTGGCATATTGAATAGCTTTGTGCATTTCATTTTTTTTGCAAGCATATTTATATCCCTCTTTGTGAACCAAGAATTTCTTGTGATTTGCAGAGAGGGTGAATAAACTGATTCTGGCCAGTCACTTTTAATGATGAGCTTTTTTTTTAATTAATTGTCTGCTTTTTTTATTTCATCTGCATTTGACTTCTTTCCCTTCTTTTTTGTCTTTGCAGATAAAATCAATTGAGCAAAGGAGCATCAGTAGAAGATGAAGACTTAGGAAATTTTAGGATGTAGCTTTATTTCATTTTAATTATTTGTAATAACATTATTTGTAAATACTGTAAATGTATTCAAATAACATTTGTACTTAATAATTAAAAGTAAATAAAAGCTCTTTTGTCAATTAATCCTTTTTAATTCTTCTTCAATTGTTTATTTTAATTATTTATAATTCTTAAATTATAATAAATGGAAATAAATCCCAACTATTCTAACTTATAATAAATAATTAATTAATAAACATTGTAGTCCCGCCACTTAGCATTAATCAATAATAAACCCGGCGCTCCAATTAACCATAGCAATGCACAGTCAATCAAACCAACATCCATATGCTTATCCCTTTTTTTGATTAAATCAAACACTGCAAATTCTCAATTCAAATGCCTCAGCTCATATCTCAGAGTAAATTGAAAAGAACTATAGAATTAATTCTTTCCGAGAATGCGTGCACAAACCCTAGTTCTTGATTTAATTTTCACAGAAGCGCCTGCCTGATCAAACCCTGAGCCAAACTCAATCAAACCCTAATAATCTGCTTGAACTGTTCCAGAGTCCATGAAAACCCTAATTTGGATAGACTGATAAGAAAAAGTCTGTTTGACTGATTCTTATGCCAATCTGAAAAAGTCAGGGAAAACCCGAAGCTGTGATTTCTTGTGGAAAAATAGGAGGGCAAATTTTGGGGTACATAAAACCCAAATCCAGGTTTTTTGATTTGCAAAATAGGAGGAGATGGATTATGATTAAAAACAACAAACCTGTTAATTTCTGATTCCAAAAAGCAAACCCTAATGATAAGATAAAACTTGTTTTAACCATCAATTCTTGCTTGAATTTTCACGATGCTAGCTAACTTTTTCTTTTTCTCTTGTTTCATGGATGGCAAACGAGGCAAGGTGACGAGAAAATCATGGCTAGCAAAGATTGGATGGATTTCTTGAAGATGAAGCAAATGAATACTTGAATAAATAAAACAAAATTTCTCTCTTTGTAAACAAAATAAATTTTGTAATTTATTTTATTTGTAATCAAAACAAAATTTGTAATTTCACTTTACTTGTAATGTAATGAACAAAAAGCCTTGAATAAATTTGGTGTGATGAAATTTATTGTACCAATATTGAATTTTAATTGGACTTTGAAATTCCCAATTTGAATGGTTAGAACGATAAACTTTGATTTGATAACTTGAACTTCAAGCAATCACAAATGAATCTTGTAACTTGTTATTTCAAGTAAACCATGCGCCTTGTACTCAAATCAAATTTCTAAACAAAATAAATGTTTAAGAATTCAATTCCAATTTGGTTAACTCAAACCCAAAACCATGGTGATCTAAATGACAGTCTTAATCTTCACATCTTGTCCAAATCAAAATTTCCTTCAAAATGAACTCGCACGCCATGCTCGATTAAAATGGAACTTCATTTCCAAAACAAACATGCCTTAAGAACATTCATCAATCTTGTAGAATTAACAAACTTCAACCTGAGAAACATAGTCCTGAGAAAAACAAATTATGGTTAAGAACATTCAAAATCAAACAAATGACTTGCGACGATTCGATAACATTCAAAGTCCTCCAAACACAATTTCCTTTCGATCTTTGACGATAAACTCTTGAGCGACATCACTTATGACCATATGCAGAAATAATCGTCCCAAGATCTTGTAATTTGAGGGAATCACAATTCTTAGAAAACAGGCGACAGTTACTTAAGATTAGGTCAAAGTCCATGATGCGACTTCTAACGTATTCGAATTTTAGTGATCTTCTACACGTAATCAGCTCTTGATTTGTGAAGAGAAATTGGAGATGACATCAAGGAGAATCATATGCAAAAAGAACTGCTTAAAAATATCGAATAATGAAGAAGTTACAATCGTTTGAACTTGCTCTCGCAAAAGGTCAATTTTTGGGTCAATATAGTCGTTTTCAGTTATCTGAGTCGTCGACTGAGCAAACTTGCAATGCAAAGTTTGAAAACTGGCATAAAGATCCTTGAGGAGACAGGAAGACCTATGAATACCATTTGAAACCTTGAAAACTCAATTTTCTCTGAGAAGTACCAAACCCTAATTGTTGATTTGCCGCCTAGGAAGAGAATCTGTCTGATCAACTTTTAAGGCAAATTGGATATTCGAGAAACCCTAGGATAGTATCTTGCATGAAAAATGGGAGGGGAAATTTTGGGGTACAGCAGCACGCAGCCCATTCGAATACAAAGAATCAAACATCTTTCTCCTCATCATGCAAGGTCCCCCCTCTGACACCGAAACCCTCTAGATCGATTATCTGACCATCAACTACCTTGTGGAAAGGCCCAATCCGGTGACAAGTCAAACCTCGGGGTGGATGAGCTAGATTTTCTCCACCGTAGTGTTGAAACCCATCCCAAGTGTATCCAAGAAATCATGTTCGAGCACCCAGAGACAGGAAATCAACTTAGCCCAGTTTGTAAGAATTTTCTCCTCATTGGTCTCCTCCTCGGCAGGTGCCGCAGCAGCTTCCAACTTAGTCACTTTGGCCTGGAGGCTTTCATTCTCCAATGTCACTCTGGATAGCCCCTCTTTTAGATTAACTATTTCCTCATAGAGCCCAGTATGGATCTGGTACTTCTCCTTAAGGTGAAAAAGATCATTCTCCAGCCTAGTCACCTCCGCTTCCATATTTATATTATGGTCCTGCACCTTCCCCGGCTCTTTCAACAAACATGTATCTACGTCATTGAGGGCTATATCAGTCTCCAAAAACCCTCATCATAGGAGGCACGTCCTCGGTTAGTGTCTTTCTCATGGCCACCTTGTCAACAGCCAGGACGACCTTCGACTCTGCCTCATAGACGACCATAGATTTATCCCTATTGAAGAGCCCATGGTAAAGATAACAAGGGACAACATAAATGTCTCCCCAATTGATCCACCAGTGAGATCGAGGTGCTCAGTCTCCTCTCTACGCTGCCGTTTGGAAGGCTTCACTTGAGGAGACTGACTCCCCAGAGGTGAAGAACTTGAACCAACCAGGGTTTTTTCATTCCCCGCCTGCTCTTGGATTTGGGTGAGACAGATTTTCGATATTTTCTTAACAACTCTGTTGGACACTATCTTGACCATGCGCTCATGGAGGCTCGACATATGACCTGCAGCAAATAAAGAAACATGGTTAGCGTAACGAGGAAACATAAGCACGCACTAGTTACGAACATACTTCCTACCTAAAAGCCTTAAATCTTCTTCGTCAGAATCACACTCGAGGAGCGCCTTCGTATTAATCATCCAAACAACATAACAGGGCTCCCCGTCTGCAGCCAAAATAAAAATACCATATTTATTCATGCATTTGGAAGGGGAGAAACCCTTAACAAATGCCACGAGCTTCCTATAAGCGAGCTGGTCCTTAGTGTCTAACTCATTGGGCTTTACAATATATGCGTCAGTCCCCTTGTCGAAATGATTTCTCTGCCATTCAAGAGGGAAACTTGCTCGAAACCTTGTCACCTTCCTGCTATTCTCAAGCTCGACCACATGGTCATACAGCGAATTCACATCTGCCTCTGAAAGGGGCTTCACAATATAATATATGTCCTTAAAGGAGTGAACAAAGTCCATGTACGTTCTGAACAACTTCCTCAGATGCTTGAAAGACACCCAGATGTGTCTTCCATTGACGGATGCCTCTGAAGATTAAAAACTCTAAAAAACAAGGGTAGTGTGGCACCGATATCGAGATACCAACACGCGAGTTTGAATGCCTACACAAACGCGAGCGCATTGGGATGAATTTGCGAGGGAGCCAACTCCAACCATGTAAACGTTCGGACAAGATTTGGATCTATGTTCAAATCTCTATGTTTTGATGATAACAATGCATATATTTTATAAAGAACAATTTAAGTTCTAATAATTTTCTTGAGTGTGTGGATAAGTAATTCCAATTGATTCATGATTGTTGTCTGGTGAATCAGAAATACGCCAAGCACATCAGAAAGACTATTCATATCCCCTTTTGAAGAAACACCGGTAGTTCGGAAGAATGTTGAATGCTCGCCAGAAAGAGGATCAGATGTGTACTTCTCAACAAGTTACTACTTCAGAAGTCACAAGTAATAAGAAGAAATGATTTATGATAAGTTGTTACTTCAAGATCAGAAATCAGGATTGTACAAATAAACAAGCTTTCAACATAAAGATCAGAAGTCAAGATTTGCTCATCAGAAAAGTTGCTGCTTATATTTCTGAAGATAAAGTAAATATTTTGAACACATAAAGAGAAAGCTTCTACTTAGGAATCAAAAGTCAAGACCTGCTCATTGGAATAGTTGCCGCTCACATCTCTAAAGACAAAGTCGAAGTTCTAATTACTCGAATAGTTTATGGAATGCTCACATATCTTCTCTACAACAGAAGTATTCCATTAGAAGAAAGGAAGAAAGATCTTCTGGACTCATTTCTAATCAACATCATATAGTCCACCATAAGACAAGATCAAAGGATGATATATTCTCAAGTAAATCTACTCAACATAAGTAATATTCATCAGAAGAACTATTGTGGCCATTTCTAAATAAACATTAGCAGTTCTAAGGAATGTTGAATGTTCATCAGAAAGGGAATTAAAGATGTTCTTAGAAAAGCGCCACTCTCATATCAGAAATTACATACTCTTTTAGAGAGAAAGAATTCATGATTAGAAACCAAGATGTAGCTGACATAAGTTGTTGCTTCTAGCTCAATCCAAAGATTAGAATTGAAGATCAACGTCAAAACCAGACGTACTGATATAAGCTTTTGCTTCAAAAATCAAACATCAGATACGCAGCTCAGTAAAGCTGATTATCATAAATCAAAGATCAGATCTAGATAAATTAACCAGAAAATTAGATGTACTGATATAAGCTTTTGCTTCAGAAATCAGACATCAGACATCAGATATGCAACTCAGAAAAGTCGATTACAAAGAAATCAAGATTAGATCAAGACATAGTGGATCAGAAAATCTTTCACTCATAAATAATAAGTTGTTCCTCATATTAGTTGTTGCTTGTATATCTGAAACAATGTTCAAATATCCGAAAGACTCTAAATCTACAACAAAGAAGTATCTCCTAGATTGCTATCGTTCTTCAATCATAATAAATCTAACAAGAAGGAAAGAATCAAATCTCAAGAACTTAAAGACTTAAGAATCAGAAAGGTTGTTTCCATAATATCTGATTTCAAGATCCAAACATCATAAAAATCTTTTGATATCAACATCAAAAAAGCTTTCTCCTATAACGTCAAGACTTGTTTTTCAGATAAGTTATTGCTTATATATCTGAAGACAAGAATCCACTAATAAAATATTTTGTAATGAAACATCTGCTCACATAATCTTCATCTCTCAGATCAAAAAAGAAATATGCCTTCAAGACTAGTTCTAAGATCAAAAATCAAGCTTCGTGTTTCACAAAAGTTGTTGCTATTATTTCTGAAGACAAGTCATGGTTTTGATAACTCTGATGTTCCTATGCTACAACAACAAAGTAGTTTCAAAACTACTCATCAGTTATTCATCAGAAGAATGAAGACAAAGTAATTGATCTCTTCTAAGCTTAATACTTCAGAATCAGAAGTACATCATCGGAAGATAAAGATGAAGAAACTTAGTCAATAAGAATACATTACACCTTAAATTCCACTATCATGATATTGGTTGTACTATTCACCGAAGTTATCTCCCACGATCTTATGCTAACAACTGCAAGCTACAGGTTAAGGAAAGTGACGTTTCGTACTATTCCAAACCTCTCTTGAATCTATCCATTGGGAATCAACCGTTGAAATTATAAAGGACTTTTCTACCCTTACAACGACTCTTTTTGAAGGCTATAAAAGAAGATTAATGAAATGAAGTTAAGTTACTGAAAAGCCGTGGAAGTAGATGTTGCTCAAGCTGTTACGCTGAACAAGCTGAAGCTAATCACAAAGAGAAGAGAGGAAAGAAAGAAAGAAAGAAAGAAAGAAGAAGAAATAAGAATTCTACAAGATGTTACACAAATTATCATCAAATACATCTTGGTAGAAATATGAAGAAGCAAGGATTTGTTGCTCATAACTTGCTCAACAAAGAAGATGAAGAAGAAGAAGACTACAAGATAATGCACTCAAACTTAGATTATATCCATCTTTGTAGAATTATGTAAAATCAAGGAGTTATTGCTCATATCTTGCTAAACACTTTTGTGTTTTATCATGTACTTAAATTAGGTGTAATTTTCTTGTAAAGAAGCACTCATGTAATCTCCAGAAAAACAATTATGTTTAGAATTGGTGATGCCTCAAGTGATCGAGTGAAGATCTGTATACTTGATAAGACTTTAATAGCTAGTCATTGTAGATGAAATCCTGTTAAGAAAACCAGGTTGGTCAGATTTCTTAAGGGGTCAATGATCATTATATCTTGTGGAGATCATTAAACGTATCATTGTATTATTCCTTGAGTGACTAGTGTTGGTCAGAAGACTCAAGAGGACAACGGATGTGGATCATTGTGTGGTTGTTAGTCACCAGCGAGTAGGCTGTGAAATTGTAATCAGTTTGGTTATAGTAGATTAAGTCCTTGTTGAAGGCAAAATCATCTGAGGAGGGTGGACAAGATGTAGCCTAGTTAAAGATGAACTTGGATAATTGAATGTGTCTCTTTATATTTATAGCATTCTATATTCCTTTCATATTTTTATCAAATAGTTTTAAAAATGGGGATGTTTTAAAAACCCAATTCAAACCCCCCCTTTCTTGTGTTTTTCTCTACCATCAGTAAAGATCCTCGCCTAAAGACCACTAAAGGGCGGGTGAATTCCCACCTCTTTAAAAGCAAATTCGTACATCAGGAAACGCAACCCCGGGAACACCGAGCAAATTTGGCTGGTTGATTTAGGGTGCAAAGGTGTCCAAGACGCGGGGGGGGGGGGGGGGGGGGGGGGGGGGGGGGGGGGGGGGGGGGGGGGGGGGAGGGGTCATTATTCTCGGTCCTTGACAACATTAAATGCGTCAAAAGAGTCAAGGGAAAATCTCGAGGCGATCTCTAAGGGTTCTTGCCCCACCCAATCTAAATTACTTCTGGCATTCACGTTGGACAGATTGACTTCAGTAGTTTGTTGGGCCATTTTACCTGAAAAGAAGGGAAAAATAGTAAATTTGACTGTAAGATCAAATCTACCCTTACACCATAAATCAAGTGTAAGAGCGAGGAAATGCTCGAGGATACGTCCTCGACCAGGGCCCTTGCCGGGGAGCATAGGAACGCGAGAATCCTATCCTCGAAAAAAGACACAACTATTCACGCAGAATCTACACGACACGATGATAAGCATAAATTTCCCTTCCTTCCAGAGAGAAATCTTCCCGTTATAAAATCCAACGGAAGCCCATAAGTCCTCATCGGGGAAACTCATGAGATTCTTCAGAAATCTCATGAGACTCACTGGGAAAATCTTACACTCATCAGAAACTTCATGAAACTCACTGGAAAACTCATACATTAGTTGATAAACTGCTAAAAGGATTCATGGTCACCAAAATTTCTAACAAGAAAATCCTAAAACCAGCATAGGGACAACATACTTACTTGGAAGGGAGGAGTAGACAGCGGGTAGTGATGGCATTGATAGCGACGATGACAACAACAAACACAAGAGCAACGAGAGATTAAGAAGAGAGCCAAAATTTGTAATGTTTCAAATGAGCCTCTCCACACTCTTTTATAAACAAACCCACCACACAGGGGAATACGCGACAGGTCATCATTTCCTAGGCCCTAGGCTATCATAGGCAATAATGATACATTATTTAGCTGTTATACATGGCACGCGGAATGGTTTGACATTTGCTCTCCCAAGACTCATTGTTTTGTATTCCCACGCGTCGAGCTCACGCGGAAACTCCCCATGTTCCAATGGTCGGGCACGTACCCTGAGACTGTAACATTACGCGTCTCAGTTGTCGGGAACATAAGAGCCAACCTATCGATGTCTCTCATGAGCATGTTTTCATGAAGAAAACCAGTATCTAATCACAGTCGAGCATAACTAGCAAGAGAAGACGATTCTACATCGTCAGTCGCGCTCAATGAATTCAAGTAAGCTCCCCTCGAGCACAACCTTGAGAAGTTGGCAACAAACCCACTTTGTCGAGCAAGAACCACAAGTCATTCTGGGAGAACTCCCTCGAAAGCATGGTCGGCCACGTATGAAACTCCCTTCCACCATGACACTCGAACTGACTCTAAGTCATAGCTTCTTTATCTAGGAGAAACGACTTGGGGGATCCTATTCTAGACTGGTCATGTGTCTGGCCCACCATAGGGCATGACCCAGTCCAGCGCTACCTCAAGGAAGGCCCAACAAAATGGACCAGACTGACATGACCGTTAGGAAGCGTCTTTTCCACGTGTGCCCCTCTGAGGACACGTGGCCAACTGGTCTCCGTATCCCACAGAGCCATTCTGCCCTCCATGAAGAACAAGTCTTCCATCATCTGAAGATCACGGGGGCAGTTGACCCAGGATGAAGACCACATGCTAGTCTTCCCTACCCACGTAAGATCCTGGCAGTCATCCATTGTGGGCCAGAGAATTCAGCCCATAATATAGACCTTGGCCCATCGCTGGGGGCTCTATAAATACCCTATTTCACTAGAGGGTCACATATTCTATTCATTCTCACTAATTATGTACTTTCTCTCCTTTCACTCTGAACCTTACTTTGGCATCAGAGTATCTTGCAGGTACACCCTCCTTTTTCTCCAACAACCATAAAAAACTCAAGTGTTGCAGGCCACTGAAGATTCTTCTGATTCCAGTAAGATAAGTTATTAAAATTATTAAAAAAAATGTCGTTTAACAGAAATTTGGGGGGGGGGGTGGGTGCCGAAATTTCGAAAAAATTATCAGAATTTTTGAAATTTTCATGAGTTATTATCGAAAATTTCAAAAAACATGTCGGAAATTTTGAAAAATTATCAGATTTTTTTTAAAATCCGATAGTTTATTTCGAAAAATAAATAAATAATTTTACACTACAAGAAATTTCAATCTATTTCAAAATTCCTGGTACATTTACAGGAAATGTCACTATATTTTGAAATTTTCGGTAGTATAAATTTTTTGTTACAATACCAGAAATTTCAAAATTTCTGGTACATTACATAAAATTTCATTATATTTCAATATGTCTGGTAGTATAATTTTTTTAACTTTTTTTCAAAAAATTATACTGAAAATTTTGCAAAACTCCTGAAAATTTCGTTCTCGGGCACCCCCCAAATTTGTTCATAAGCATTTTTAGAATTTAAAAAATTGGGAGGGTGTCAGGTTTAATATGAAGGGTGACAGGTTAAATCGTCGACTTATCCAATATAAGAGATTATCTTTGAGATATAGAAAAGAGAGTTTTTCAAATGATTTTTCTTATATTTATTGGGAAATGCTAATCTCAACTTAAGTGGTGAAAAAACACTATACAAATTTTAAAATGTCTATCTAATTTCAAAAATATATTTCCGAACACGCTTTGAGTCTTACCAAAATACGTTCTAAGTGAGACTCATCCTAGTTTTTTCTAAAATTTAGTTCGAAATTCATTTTTGCATTTACCATATATTCATTTACATTAAATTCATATGTAAATGAGTCACATATTTATTTTATCAAAAAAATAGCACAAATATATATTTTTGGAATAAATTTGAAAGTATACTTTTGAAATTTTTTTAAGTCAAATAATGGATAAGAATATTGAAGGGTAATTTAGTATTTTTAGTATGTTGCCTATATGATCCTAGTTTGTGTGTATAAATAGACTAGTAGTAGTTGTCATATTTAATTTAATCTTTCTTACATCTTTTGTAGCTGTCATTGCAGAGCAATAAAATATATTTTCTCATTCTTTCTATAGTTCATCACCTTGTGCTCTAACAATTAGCATCAGAGCCTGGTTCAGATCCACAGGGAAACACGGGAAACACGAGTGAAACGGTGAGACATTGTGTGATTGATTTTATTTCTTGAATTAGTGTTGAATCTTGAATGGAATCGTAACAGAATCACATTTTCTGATTTTGTGGGATTGGAAAACACTGTGTTTAGTGAGATCAGAGTGACTTGCACAAGGTTGAAGATCACCAAAAACATTAGTATGAGCACCAAACTTCCAGTGTTTGATGGCAAGAACTGGAATCGTTGGATGATTCAGATGCGTGTGTTATTTGGTACTCAAGATGTTCTTGATCTTGTCAATGATGGTTATGTTTAGGTTGCACTTCCAGAAAATGAAACTGATGCACAGAGAAATGATCAGCTGATCTAAGGAAGAAAGATTAGAAGGCGTTGTTATATATCCATCAGTGTGTGGATGTGAACATGTTTGAGAAAATCGTTGATTCGGCGACAACAAAGGCTGCATGTGACACATTGGTTAGGTGTTACGGTGGAGATGCATCAGTGAAGAAGGTGAAGCTTCAATCTTTACAAAAGCAGTATGAGAATCTTAACATGAAGGGCAACAAGAAGGTATATGAGTACATCTCTAGAGTGATTCGAATCACTAATGAGATGAAAGCTTGTGGAGAAACCCTTTATGAAAAATTAATAATTGAGAAGATATTGAGGTCTCTTACCCGTCAATTTAATTACATTGTTGTAGCAATTGAACATTCTAAAGATTTGGACACCATGAGAATAGAAGAGTTGTAAAGCAGCCTAGAGGTGCAAGAGTTGCGTCTGACTGAAATAACTTCTGAGAGAGGGGTTGAGCAGGCTCTGAAAGCTTCTTTTGTTAAGAAGGACCAGAAGGAGAAAAGACATGGTAGGTCTTAGAAGTCATAAACATCCACTTCTAATGAGAATAAATATATGAGGGAAGGGAGAAGTACGACAAGAAGAAGGTTCAATGTTATTGTTTCAAGCAGTTTGCCCACTTTGCTAAAGATTGTTGGTAAAACAAGGGGAGGAAATCAGAAGAAGCAAATATAGCCAGAGGAGATTCCTATGATGAACTTGTGCTATTAGTGGCTTCTGAGTCTGATGGAAGTTGTTTGGTAGACTGCTGGTATATGGACACTGGCTGCTCAAACCACTTGACTGGAAACAAACAATGACTAATAGATTTTGACTCCGGAAGGAGGACAAAGATCAGATGTGTCGATGATAAGTACATTAATGCAGAAGGTATGGAAATGTCAAAGTTAAAGTGAATAATAGGAAGACTATTTTGATCAAGGATGTTTGGTATGTTCCTGACATTAAGAGCAATCTGATGAGTGTGAGTCATCTCGTTGAGAGAGGTTTCTCAGTTGTTATGAAGGACATATCTTGAAGTTATATGATTTCAATCAGAATCTGATTATACAATCTGAGCAGGGAAGCAACAGAATATTCAAGGTGAATATGGAGACAACTGAAATAGAGTGCCTTAGTGCAGAAGGCGCTGAAGGTGATAATAAGCTATGACACAAGAGGTTTGGGCATCTGAACTACAGAAGTGTAGGGCATCTGAGTTATAAGAAGCTCGTGTGTGGCATTTCAAATATTGTGAAGCTTGAGAAGTCATGTGAGGTATGCATGAAAGGCAAATAACCCAAATTTCCATTTGTACCAGAAGTAGCCCCAAGAGTAAAGCATGCTTTGGGAGTAGTGAATTCTAATGTGTGTAGACCATTTCCAGAACCTTCAATTAGAGGAAATAAGTATTTTGTGTCGTTTGTGGTTGAGTTCACAAGAATGAAATATGTAGCACTCATAAAGTTTAAGCATGAGGTGTTTACCAAGTTCTAGAAGTTCAAGGTGAAGGCTGAGAAACAAAGTGGTCAGAAGTTGAAAATTCTCAAAATGGATGGTGGAGGTGAGTATAACTCTACAGAATTCTAGAAGATATGAGAGGGGAATGGAATTGAGCATGAGGTTACTACTCCTTATACTCCTCAACATAATGGTCTTGCTGAAAGAAGAAATCATACTTTGCTTGATATGACGAGAAGCATGCTAAAGGAGAAGAAGCTTCCTCACACCTTGTGGGGAGAAGATGTTGCCACCGCAACATATGTGCTTAACAGATGTCCAAAGAAGAAGCTGAAGGAAATTGTTCCTTTAGAGAAATGGACTGGTGATAAGCAAAGTGTGAGTCATCTAAAAGTTTTTGGTTCTGTTTGCTATAAACATGTTCCAGATGCTAAGAGGAAGTAGTTGGATGATAGAAGCAAAGTGATATTACTGGTTGGGTACCACAGTACAAGTGCGTACATGTTTTATTGTCCAGAAACTAATAAAGTTAAAGTCAGTAGAGACGTCATTGTAAAAGAGTCAAAAGCATGGGATTGGAATAAGTCTCAATCAAATTCTAATGTAGTGTCAACACCTGATCTAGCTTCTGAAGATACTTCAGATGGTTCTAAATATGAGTCAGAACTTGAAAGTTCTGAAGAAAAGTCAGAGTTAGAAAATGTTTCTGGAGACTCTGAAGATGAGTCAGAAAGTGAAGGTGATTATGATGGTCAATCTGATTATGGTCTAGATTTTGATGATGATCTAGAATCTGATGATGATCATGCTTCTGGAAGTGAAAACTCTGAAGATGTAGGTTCTGGAGGACAAGCTTCTAGAGGTGATGATGTTTCTGAAGGTGGTACTTCTGAAGATATGGGTTCTAGATGTGGTCCAGAAGCTAACATTGTTCCAGGTTGTGTAGAAGATTCAAAACAAGTTCAGAGGCCACAAAGAACCAGAAAAATACCAAGATGGTTTAAAGAGTTTGACATGTTGCAAGACACTAAAGTAGACTTTGAGGGAAAAGTCGTTCAGTGTACCATGTTAGTAGGTTTTGAACCAGTGGGTATTGAAGAAGCTCTCAAGAAAAACATGTGGTTGAATGCCATGAAAGAAGAACTTGAGGCTATAGACAGAAATAAGACTTGGAAGTTGACTAAGCTTCCAAACAAGAAGAAAGCGATCATCTTCAGATGGGGTTTTAAGGTAAAATGTAAGCCAGATGGATCAATTGGCAAGCACAAAGCAAGGCTAGTGGCTAGAGGTTTTCTTCAAAAACCTAGGATAGATTACTTTGAGGTGTTTGCACTTGTAGCTAGACATGAAACCATCAGACTGGTGATTGCTTTAGCTGCAAATAGGAATTGGCCTCTGATGCATTTGGATGTGAAGTCAGTATTTCTGAACGGTCTGTTACAAGAAGAGGTATACATGTCACAATCTCCTGGATTTATGAAAAATAATTAGGAAAGGATGGTGTACAAGTTTCATAAAGCCTTGTATGGATCGAAGCAATGGCCCAGATCTTGGAACTTGAAGATTGATTCATTTTTCAAGAAGCAATGGTTTTAGAAATGTGAGATGGAATATGGCGTTTATGTGCAGTATTCTGGAGGAAATCTGATTATGGTGTGTCTTTATGTTGATAACATATTGCTAATAGGGAGTTGTCCATAAGATATAATCAAGTTCAAGGAGGTGCTGATGAATGAGCTTGAGATGAGTGATTTGGGAAATATGGTATATTTTTATGAATGGGGATTCTATACTCTAAGAAGGGTATCATTTTGCATCAGCTGAAGTATGAACTTAAGTTTCTGAAGAGATGTAAGTTGCAGAATTGTAAGTTGTTATCACACCTGCAGAAACCAATTATAAATTGGATTCTGATTCTGAGGGTGACAATATGGATGCTACAACCTTCAAACACTTGGTTGGTTCTTTGAGGTATCTGTGTAATACCAGACCTGATATTTGTTATGCAATTGGAATGGTTAGTAGGTTCATGAGTAAACCTAAGTAGTCCCATTACTAAGCTGATGTCAAGATTCTAAGGTATATCAAGGGATTTCTGAAATATGGAGTATTATTCCCTTCTGGAAGAAAGACTAATTCAGAGTTGATGAGTTACTCAGACTCTGATTAGTGTGTAGATAGAGTTAACAGAAGAAGTACTTATGGATAGTTGTTTAAGTTTATGGAAGGTCCTATTTCTTGGTGTTCTAAGAAACAATTTGTTGTTGTACTATCAACGTATGGAGCTGAGTACATTACAGGTGTTGTAGCTGCATGTCAAGTTGTTTGTCTTCTGAATCTACTACAGGATATGAAGATCAAGGTAGAAAAGTCGCTGAAGTTGATGATTAATAACAAGTATGCATCAATATTGCCAAGGACCTAACGCTACAAGGGAGAATCAAGCATATTGAGACAAAATATCATTTCCTGAGAAGTCAAGTCCATAACGGAGTACTAGAAATTATGCATTGTAGCACCCAGAAGCAGGTGGCAAATATTCTGACAAAGGCGATCAAGACGGATTAATTTATCCAATTAAGGGATGAAATTGGTGTTGTTAGTTTTGATTAAAAAATTCTAAATTAAGGGACGGTATTGAAGGGTAATTTAGTATTTTTAGTATGTTGTCTATGTGGCCCTAGTTTGTGTGTATAAATAGACTAGTAGTAGTTGTCATCTTTAATCTAATCTTTCTTATATCTTTTGTAGCCATCATTATAGAACAATAAAATATATCCTCACATTCTTTCTATACTTCATCACCTTGTACACTAAGAGAGAATAGTGAAAGGTGTGATGTTTTTTTTTAGCAAGATGAAGTATTTTCATTTTATTTTGCCTTTGTTTTCATTTCATTGTTCTCTCTTGAGAAATGATAAGAATAATCTCTTTTTAATACTCTCTTAAATAATTATTTTTTTATTGATTAAAATATGTGTGGATCTTATCACTTTATGTGTGACTTATTTCTAAAATAAAAGATACACACATATTTCAACCAATAAGAAATTGATTGCTTAAGAAAATATTTAAAAGAAAGTGTTACTAACACTCTTGTTATACTAAATAGGGAGTGAAGTGGGAGAGTAAGGAAGTGGTAGTGATTTTTATTTATTGATTTGAGAGAGAAAATAGAAGCATAAAATTCACCATTTTCACAATCTTTTTGAAGATAAATATTATTTTGATAATAATTTTAATTTAAATCTGTATTTTTAGGGATATTTTGGTATTTTTATAAATAATTTTTTTTTCCTTATAATAAACAGAAACAACATATCAAATCTTTTTTTTTTATACATTTTTTCTCACATTCTCTTATCATTCTATTTTCTCTTCACAATCAAATACAGTATATATGATTTTTAAGTGTTTAAATTTAGATTCATCCATATTCATTTGAAAAAAGAGATTGCATTAAAACTATATCCACTTTTCAAGTTCTTATTAATCATCAATATCTTCAAACAAATAAACAAACACACTATAACTCTTAAATTATGTACATATAAAATATAATTATAATTAGTAGTATCAGTTAATTATAACCTATGATTTTTGTAATATACTTTTAAAATATTATTTATAGATAATTATGCTATGAACGTGTAAATTTTTTTATACAAGAGGACATATCAGTTAATCATATATTTTTATATTAACACTTAATTTTAATTTTAAAAAGAAAAAAGCTGCAAATTTTTAAAGTATTTTTTTTTAAATGAGGATATAGATTAAAAATAAAATTGTTATAAAAAAGATAGGGGGCATTCATCAAGACCCTATCAAGAAGAAATGAACCCAAAGAAAAGTATATTTAGCCTATTCTTTATAAAATCAACCCTTAAACAAACAGGGATAGGAAAAGCATAAGTAGAATCAGTAATAGTAAGCCTTAGGTTAGCAAGACTGGCTGCACAACTATTCTCTTCTCTAAAAATATGGGAAACCACAAAATTTCAATTAACAACTATATTTATACAATTCGTCCATCAATTTCTAATAGACCGGGGCACTATAAAGGGGATTTAAACGCTTTTACCACCACCGTCGAATCGGTTTTCAGCCAAAGATTATTCAATTTTTCTCATAAACAAACTTTATTGCAATCATTGCACCCGAGAGTTCGGCCATGAGAGAATCGGAAACTCCAAAAAAAGAGGCAAAAGCTCCTAAAAAGCTACCATCACTATTTCTCATAATGCCACCACAAGCTGAAATACCATAGGGAGAAATTGAGGCTCCATCACAATTAATTTTTATCCAATTCTTCGTAGGGGGTTTCCAAATAACCTCAATAATATTCAAAGTTTTGGGAGGACGATTAATAACCTTGAATCTCTTGAAAATCACGAAATCATGCATATTCAGAAAATTGGCCGCTGAAGCAGAACTACAAGCCAAGGAAACACCATCCATAATAGAGGAAATGGAAGAAGAATTATTAAAACCGGTATTTTGAAATCTTACCTTATTTCTAGCCAACCAAATTGCGTTAAAAACAAAAAATGATAGATGTAACAATGGCAGTGCCATTTTGCACTGACCGTCCCAAAATTTCTACAAAGGCACCAAACATAAGACCAACCAAGAATGTGAGAGGAGAAATTAAGCTTGTTACCTAACCAGAACCAAAGATGAGAAGCAAACTTACATTAAAAGAAGAGGTGATAAGTTGTTTCTTTTGCTTCATTGCACAAGTCACAACGAGAAAGAAACGTGAAATTACTTCTTTTCCATTGATCACTCGTATGCACCCTGTTATGTAAAAGCTTCCAAACAAAACAATACTTCGAAGGTGGAATTGATTTAGACTAAATCCAATGCCACCAGTCCATATGGGTTCGTTTCGACCTCTTAAAATCATAACCAATTTTAGGAGTGAACTCCCCATTGGAAGAATGAATCTAAACTCTTGACTCTGGCAGAAGGTCAAACAGAATATGGCAGTCTGAAATCCTCACCTAAAGCACAGAAGGAATGAGAGTTATGGCTTTAGAGAAATCCCAACTAGCGTTGGTCATGAGACTGCTGACCGATTGATCCATAATATTAGTTGGTTCCTCCAAACCAAAGTGAAATGGAGTACCACACCAATTATCAAACCAAAGATTGATAGATGCACCATTACCAAGATTCCAAGAAGTGTTAACATCAATCGGCGATATCTTCAGCTTAATGTTGGACCAAATGGAAGAGAAAATATGATGCTTGATGATCTTGCTTTTTATGAAAATTCTTTGTCTAAGCAAGGCTTCTCAAGGTTCATAAGAGTTATGTAAGTCCAAGGAAAGCTTAAGATTATAAGCTTCATTTAACTTGATGAGTGATCTAATCCCAAGCATGCCCTCCTCTAACTCCAAATAAACTGCTTCATTGCACACTCCACATCACGGATAAGAGAAATTAGCCATGAATAAATATCCATGGTCTGAATTATCATACCTTGAATGATGGACTTCACCAGCTCCGCTCTACCATAAAACTATAATAAAGAACCTTTCCAATAGGCTAGCTGTAATATAGTGGGAGAACTAACTTTTTGGTTTTATCTAAATATGCGGATAGCTAGAGTCGCCATCGAATTTTCTTTTATCTAATATTTAGGAAAGATGAAAAGAACAGGAAAGACCTTTGATAGATTTTGAGTTTGAGGAGTAAGTTATGAAAAGGGAAGGTGTTAGCACCCTTTTCATCCGTAGTTATCTACGGGCTCTTAATTGCTTAGCTTACTTTTTAAAATCTTTCTTTGTGTGTGTGATTTGTTTGAAAATATTTTGAAATCGCCAATGTAAGGCTGACTTTGTAATGATTCTTGTATCAGTCCTCAAGAATGTATATAAAGTGTTATTTTTTAACATATTTATTTGAAAGTGTAGTGTGAAAAAAAATTTTTGAAAAGTTGTGAGCAAGCAATTAAGAGTTTCTTACCCACTAAAGTCTTTCTTATTCTTTTCCTTCTCCTTTAGAGATAGTACTATCCATACCATTAGTTGGTAGATAGTCCTATCTATTGGATGTAAAGGGACAGGCGTAGGGTCATCGAAGACAACAAGTAAGTATACTTTAGCAATTGTATCGAAGGGACTATCATCATTTTGTAGGCAACTCGAGAGGACTAGATAATTTTGTAGGCAGCTCGAAGGGTCATCGAGGGATTATGATCTTTATTCGAAAGGGACATGATGATTTGATCGAGGGTCTTTTGCTAAAGTATCCCCACTTTTGAGGGACGTGACCAATATCATAAGGCAACAAGAAAGGTTACCCTAGAGGTGCAAGTGTGAGAAGTGTATTGATTCAGTTATTTATCTTGAATATTAGGGTTTTCTAGATTGTTTTTAGTCTTTCCACGTAAACCCTAGTTACTAGCAGTTAAATATGTACAGAAAAATAAAGTGTGGAATGTAAAGTCCTAAGCTATTACATGGCTTTGGGAGAGGTACATAAGTATAAAAATTCGCGAGAAAGTAAACCTATGCTATTACATCCTGCGAGCAGTTACAAAATTAGGAAAAAATGCGAGAGAAAAAATCTATGCTATTACAATTAAAGAATGCAACCTATACAATTTTCTATAAAAATTAAATAGCAAGAAGAAAGAAAATAGAAAAAGAATTCTAAAATGTTTTATGATTTTTTTGTAGAAAATAATTTAAGTTAATAATAGTAATTAAAACCTAAATCCTAATTTATTTTAATGATAAGGAAAATGCTAATTTAATTAATTAGTAAATAAAAATATAAGAAAAAACTAATTACTAACTAAAACCCTAATTCTAATTTGTTAGTTATTAAGAAAAAATATTAGGTTAGTTAATTATTAATTAAAAAATAATTAAGAAAGAAAATAGAAAAATTAGGTTAGAAAAATAGGGCAAAAAACTACATGTGGTGGGTGTTGAACCCACGCTCCCTGGCTTCACAAACGGAATTGCTTGCCACTAGGCCAAGCGCCTGTTGGTGTTTGAGAAATAGGAATTGATTAATATATATAAAACATGCGCGTTAGTTTGAAAAATAACAAAAAATAACTGTAAGACGCAGAGATCGAACCCACGCCCTTCACGTTACATGCCTTTGTCTCAACCAACTGCGTTGCGATTCATTTCTATTATTAAAATATAAGCAAACAAATATATAATAAAGAAAGTGAACCAGGGAAGCATCGGATCCCTAGCTCTAGTCGTCTTCTCCGGTGAGAGGATTTTCAAACTTGCAAAATAACATGTGTTAGACCATAAAAAGGACCTTATCCCCCTAATTCGACCCTTGCGAATCCAATGGTGGTGTTTGTTTGGCCTGAAAACACTTGTATCATGAATTTATAAGAAGACATCTCAAATTGCCCTAGCCATGGCAAAACATGATTCTCACGTTAGAGCTTCTATTTTATGATTCAAACATGTTCTAAGTAACAACAGGAACTCATTTGGGCAGTTAATAAACATTAGCAATGCATGAAATTAATTATATGAATGTTTGAAAGAAAAGCAAATCGGAGAAGATGAGTATGTTTGTTTCAAGCATCAATGGCCATGACTTTCAACCTATTTTTGCCCTTAGATACCTCAGGAATGATTTGTAATGGATGGCTTGGACTGAAAGTGGCTGGATCTTTGATTTTGACTTTGCCCTAGTTTTGACAAAAATTGAGATTTTTGAGAGGGTGTTCTTGAGGCAATTTTCGTGTGTCCCTTGGTCTGAATGTGTTCTCTATTTATAATGGAAGATTTAGGTCAACAAAAGTGGAATCAGTCTTTTGTATTTCATGATCAAATCTTTGATTGAAGTTTTGCATGAAATCTTTCTTTTTTAGGCCAATCATGTACCAACAATCTTTACACGTTTTTTTTGCAAGTTTTCACCAGCTTTTTAGACTTATGATTTGGTTCAAAAATATATCTTCATTCCTTGATTCATTCACTTGGTATTTTATTTGATTTATTTTGCTTTTAATCGAATAAAATTAAAAATAAAAGAAATAAAAACTACAAAAATAAATGAATGGATTTAGGAGTCTATTATGAGGTCAGAAACATGTTTGAACCTTAAAAGACATGCCCATTAGCCTAAAAATTCAAATTTTCTTAATTTGGATTTCATGCATTTCCTCAAAATTGCCCAACTTGTACAAATTATATCTCACTCAATTTTTATCATATGAATGTGATCTTAGACTCTTTGGAAAGCTCAAGATATCCCCTACAATATTCATGTTGGTCATTTTTTCATTTGAAGCCTTTATCTTGATTTAAATTGCTTTGACAAAAAGTGTCTTTTTGTTAACTTTTAAAATGACATGTAATGTTTTGGCCCATATCTCTAAAATGAAGCATTTTTGTCCTTGAGCTTAGAGAGACAAAGTTGTAGAGAATTGAATTTAATTTAAAATGAGCTTTGGTTGAGAAATTTCTGATGCAGTATGTGAAAGTTACGCTTGGTCAAAGTTCAGTTGACTTCTCCTTAAGAAAACCCTAATTTAGTAACTTTTGACTTTTGATGAATGTGATACGGTGGGAAGAACTGACTGTTTTTGGAATGCTGGTTTGCGTTTTGCGTTTGTTTTTGCAAAATGTCGCGGTAAGCAAGAGTCGCCATTGACTTTTATTTTATCCAACAAGGAAAGGAAAAAAAGCACAGAAAAATTCCTTTTTGAGATTTTCTGAGTACGGGGGGTAGATTTATAGAAAGGGAAGGTATTAGCACCCTTTCTATCCGTAGTTATCTACGGGCTCTTAGGTACTTGCTCATTGTTTTCAAAATTGTTTTCTTTGTGCTTGTGGGTTTTGAAAAGTTTTTGTTTGAAACTTCGATTTAACTCTTGCTTCTGTCCTCAAGAGTGTAATGAAGTGTTTTTGAAAACTTTGTTTCAAAATGAGTGTAAGTGTGAAAATTTTGTTTTGTTTTGGATGAGAGAGTATCTAATAACTATCTACCTACTCGAAAAAGGAATCGTTCTATGCTAATTTCCTTTAGACAATGCTATCCTACTATTAGTGAGTAGGTAGCACCGTCGTTGGAGTTTAAGGGTCAATTAGAATAGGGACATAGTCACTAGAGCAATGTTAGGACGCCTTAGTGGTAATCCTAATGTCTTAGATCATTTGTTTGAGGCAACAATATCCGAGGCAACCATTTCGAGGCGACTATGATCTTTTAGACAAGAGGACGACCTCTAAAGCGACCTATACTCAATGACCGTGTACGAATGAAACCAAGTGGGGGTGTACCCTAAGAGTGCGCAAGTGCGAGTGTGTCGTTTTCAGTTATTTTTATCTTTGTACATGTTAAAGCGATAAAAATAATTAAATATCCTATTTAACTATTACAAATCCGGGAGCAGATACATTAATATGATAAAAATAAATAAAGCGCGTGAGAAATTAGATCGAGTGCGAATTTTAGGGTTTTGACCCTTTTGGTTAAAGAAGATATCTTTTGGTTTTTGTTGTTTTTATTTTAAGAAATAAAATAAACCTAAGTCACACAACTAAATTAATAAATTAATTAAATGAAAAAATAAATTATTTTTGGAGTTTTTGATTATTTAGGAAAGAAATTAAAAATGATTAAATTAGTGGTTAATAGCTAATTAAATCTAATTAATTAAAATTATTTACAAAAATAAATTAAATTTTTCTAATTAAAAACCTAGTTAATTAATAAATTTATTAAGAAAAATAAAAGTTAAAAATTTGATTGAAATAAAAAATATTTTTTTGTGATTTTATTTAATAAAAAAAAGAATTTTGTGATTGATTAGAAATTAAATAAAATAAAATAAAGTAAATAAAATAACCAAATAAAATATAAAGGGAATGAGGAATTGGGCCTGTTTTGAGGTGTAAGGAGCAATTTGAAGGCCCATCATCAGCTAGCCCGTTTGACCTTTGTGGACTTTCTGGGATCTGGTGCTCATGTGTTGACTGGTGCCTTGGTGGACCTCCAATCATGGACCATCAGATCTGGCTTTTGGCCATCTGGCGTCTGAATGGATGAGGATGCATGGTGGATAGCAAGCTAACGCGCGCATGTGATTATCTGTAAAAAAAATCATTGAGAAATTGGGGGACCTGGGATTCGAACCCAGGTCCTGAAGGAGAATGCACTAACACGATTGCCACTACACCATGCTGCCTTGTTTGTTATAGTAATAAGCATCAATAATAATATATCAAGACAAAACAAATGCCAGCAAAACAAAAAAAACACGCAAAATTATTTGAATTGGCCAACAGAAGGATGACACGAACTCATCCCTGTCCTCAGACCTGTAACAAAAATACCTGCGGATTTGAATCCGCAGCTAAAAGCGCAGGCCTATGCTAAAATTCTCTCCAGGTCATATAAATCCATTCCAAGAACATGGTTTGACTCGTCATGGCCTCCTGATCAAAACCATGTTCTTCTTGTGTCTCAATTATGCCTGAAACAAAAACGCCCAAAAATACGAACCGAACCCTAACAATGGTGGTTCTTCATACATAGCATATAAATGAAATTAAACAATGCAAAAAGTTTAGACATGTTCTTGTGATCACGAATGTACCATTAGTTTGTTCAATGGATGTCAGAATGCTTCAAATCGAAATCAAGAACAGAGTTGTATTACGTGAGACTTACAGGGAGTTTGGGAGACTGAAAATGCTTGGTTTTGGTTGGAATGGCTTGTTTGAATGCCCAGGAAGCGATTGGAACAAGTCTCGCGTCCTGAAATTGCCTCTAACCTGGATTTTGATCTCTCACTTTTTTGTGAATTTTTGCACTTTTGTTCTGCCTCCTCCAACAGTTTTCCAACCCTTATTTTCATGTCTTTTTCTTCCTTATGTAATGCTCAGTGTATTAGGGTAAGAGTCATGGTCCAAATCTCTCCATATCAATGCACATGAATTGGATTTGATTCCAACATTAAAACCTTCCAAATTTGATTCAAATCATATCTTCTTGTACACTTATGCCTTGATACGAGTTTGGAGATGTGCTAGCTGTCCATTGAAGCCTATAATCAACAAAAAATCTTTGGTTATCAATATTTTTGATTTTATATGATTTTATTTGATTTAAAATGAATAAATTCAAATAAAAATCAAATTAAATAATAAAAATGAGATATGGACATATGGCTGAAGCTAGGGCACGTGGGCTATAATTCAAACTCAAAACAAGTGAAAAAGAATGGGCCCATTTGAAAAAATTTGATGTTTTGGGGATAGTTGACTTTTGGCAATTTTGCAAAAAAGTCCAACTTCAACAATGCATAACTTCTTCAATTTTGAACTTTTGGAGGTATTCTTGGACTTTTTAGAAAGCTTGAGATGTCATCTAACCAACCCTTTTGGTCTAATATCATTTTGATATTCCATTATCAAGTTATAAGCTTTGGCAAAAAAGGTGTTTTTGTTGACTTTCAAAAATGACCTATAATGTCCAAATTCATAACTTCTTGTGAGTGCATTTTTTGATCTTGGGGTATGAATATGGATTGCAGGGAATTTCATCCTCTTCAAAATTAGCTTTGGATGGGTCATTTATCATAAAGTATGAGAAAGTTATGCTTGGTCAAAGTTGAGTTGACTTTTCCTACAAAACCCTAATTTAGCAACTTTTGAGTCTTGATGAATTTTGAGCAATCCTTGATGAATAATGATAAACCCTTGATAAAATGATGAAATATCCTTCAAAATGAGAATGTTGACAAAAAATCTTGAAGTTTGACTGTTTATAGGTCACAGTTGACTTTTGCCCTAGCACGTTCGATTTTTGGACCTTTTGAGCAATTGACTGAGCAAACTTCCTCTGCAAGGCTTGAAACTTGACATGGATGACCTTGAGAACATATTAGGACACCGGGGAGCACTTTAGGTCATTTGGACTTAAGGATCTTGATTCAATACAAAACCCTAATTTGGGGTAAACTGCCTTAGGAGATTGCTTGTCTGACCAATCCTTGAGCAAACTTAAGCCACTTGGAGATTTTTCTTGCAATGCTTTGAGAAATATGGGAGGGAAAATTTTGGGGTACAACAGCTGCCCTTATTCAATCTTCTTAAACCTGAGGATGTAGATTGGCTTTTGTGCCTTTCGTGATCCGAAGGTGGAAGATGATTGAACACTAGAGTGCCTAGAAATTTGCACTCGCATGAAGTGGTATCAGCCTTGTGATGTCGGGAATGGGCTTACAGATGCCATTTGGAGATTTCTGGCGGGAGGATGGGCTTAAAGATGCCATCTTCAGGAGTGTCGATCGCGTAAGAGATTCCTTAGCGAGAGCTTGTATACCTATTGTTGTAGAAGATTCCGCTGGGGAAGTCTAATTTTTGTTGAGATTTAGGAACTTGCCTGTACTTCAACTGAGAGAACATCTCTGCTGAGTTTTAAGAACTTGTCCGTAATTCAACTGGGGGGAAACATCTTCATCGAGATTTAAGAACTTGCATGTAATTCAACTGAGAAAACTCTGCTGAGATTTAGGAACTGTCTGTAATTCAACGGAGAAACATGTCGAGATTTAGAACCTTATCTGTAATTCAACTGAGGATAATTTGGTTGAGATTTAAGAACCGGTCAGTACTTTGACTGAGGGAAACATCTTCATCGAGATTTAGGACTTGTCTGTAATTCAACGGAGGATAATTCTGTTGAGATTTAAGAACTGTCAGTAATTCGACGGAGGAGCTTTGTCGAGATTTAGAACCTTATGTGTAATTTAACAGAGGATAATTTGGTTGAGATTTAAGAACCGGTCAGTACTTCGACTGAGGGAAACATCTTCATCGAGATTTAGGACTTGTCTGTAATTCAACGGAGGATCATTCTGTTGAGATTTAAGAACTGTCAGTAATTCGACGGAGGAACTTTGTCGAGATTTAGAACCTTATCTATAATTCAACTGAGGATAATTCAGTTAAGATTTAAGAACCGGTCAGTACTTCGACTAGGGAAAACATCATCATCGAGATTTAGGACTTGCCCATAATTCAACTGAGAAAACTCTGCTGAGATTTAGGAACTCTCTGTAATTCGACGGAGAAACTTGTCGAGATTTAGAACCTTATCTGTAATTCAACTGAGGATAATTCGGTTGAGATTTAAGAACCGGTCAGTACTTCGACTGAGAGAAACATCTTCATCGAGGTTTAGGACTTGTCTGTAATTCAACGGAGGATAATTCTGTTGAGATTTAAGAACTGTTAGTAATTCGATGGAGGAACTTTGTCGAGATTTAGGATTTTGCTTGTACTTCAACTAAGAAAACATCTCTGCTGAGATTTAAGAACTCGTCCGTAATTCGACTAAGGTAAAAGCTTCAAAACTTTGAATTTTGTGAGAAATTAACCGCATCCTTCCTGAAAGGAAGAGGTTAGTTGTATGTAATGCATGATATGTATCAGGCAATGGTGTTCTCAAAATAAATGAGATTGTATTGTATGATTCGCATATGCATGTGTCATGATGTATGGAAATGTAATGTTTTTAGCTGGGGAACATAAATCCCGGATAGCTGCTGGAGGAAAGAGTTGAATTCTTCGTTTCCGCTGGGGATGGAGAACGAAGATGATTGTGAGAATAAACCTGCAGGAGAGGATAACTCCGTTGGGGAATAAACTGATGAGGAGATTACTCTGCGAGGAAGAGATGTTCTGCTGAGGATTCTACCGATAAATTCCACTGGGGATGAATTACCGCTGCTGGTGATACTGAATCCAATTGGGGATTTGAGTTCTTGTTTGTGAAGGGAAAGAACTCCGCTGGGGAAGCTTTCAGTTGCGACTTCACTGGGGATAAACTTTTAGACTCTAATGGGGATAATCCTTTGAGCTCTGCTGGGGACAATCTTCCAAAGTCTACTGGGGATGATTCTCCAAACTCCACTGGGGAAGCTTTTTTCAGACTGCGCTGGGAAAAAAAATTTCAGACTCCACTGGGGATATCTTGTACTTTGTCGGGGAATAATCTTATACTCCGTTGGGGAATATTAAGACCTTTCAGTGTTGATGGTATATAAACTCTGCTTGGGGAGAATATTACCAATTCAATTACAGTTGTAAGTCTCAGCTGGGGAGAGCCATCATTACTGTCTTTTCTTACTCTGCGGGGAGTGAAAGCACTTTAGCCATATTCTTCAGCTGAATCTACCTTTGTACCTGGTGGATAGAGAAATTGTACAGTTTGGACATTTCTTATTTCCCCTGTTTCTGATATTACGAGTAATCGTCTTTTGTTTCATATGTAAATATTCATGAGCAGTAATTAGTGTCAAATGCATATATCAAAAACGAACATTGGACGTTCTTTGCAAAACAAAACAGATAAAGGAAAAACAGCTTGAAATTTCTCTGAAAATGAATTGTATTGATTTGAAGTTTGGCCTG
Organism: Vicia faba; assembly: GCA_948472305.1. NCBI lineage: Eukaryota > Viridiplantae > Streptophyta > Magnoliopsida > Fabales > Fabaceae > Vicia > Vicia faba. Next base: position 654,127,692 of record OX451736.1, on the reverse strand, counting down.
TAAATAGGCGTTTTTGTACAAGAGGCAGACGTCCTAGTAAGAGAACGCCGCCGAGCAAATAGAATTTACACAATTTGTGAAAAACTAAACAAAACAGCTATGTGAATAATCCCACTGGGTTCCAACTCTGTTATTGTCGTTATGTCCTCAAACATCTCATCATTTTGCTACTTGGTTGAAGGTAGATCAGATTGATTAGTGTCGTCTGAGCTTGATAGTCGATACCGAAGTCTGGTTGCAAGGTGATCCAATGAGACATAGTGTTACGCTTTGATCCCTAATTTTTGCCTGGACCGCCCTTTCGGGTTTTCAGTCCACCGGGATACCCTTTTTTGCCCAAGCCGCCTTTTCAGGTTTTCGACTTTCCGGGGTACAGTTTTTTTCATTTTCATCCCTTATTTTTGCCCGAACCCTTTTGGTTCGCCGGGAAGCCCTTATTTTTTCCTAGGCCAGTCGACCTAGCGAGTCTTTGATTATGCGTAGTATCTTTTTACTATGTCTGCATTGACAGGGTGAGAAAGGTCGTCACCGTCCATGGTGGTTAGAATCATAACTCCTCCTGAGAAAATGTTCTTAACCACAAATGGCCCTTCGTAAGTAGGGGTCCATTTTCCTCTGGGATCACCTTGAGGTAAGATAATGCGCTTGATTACCAGATCCCCAACTTGATACTCTTGTCGTCTAAATTTCTTGTTAAATGCCTTGATCATTCGTTTTTGATACGTCTGACCATGACAAATAGCAGTAAGTCTCTTTTCGTCGATTAAATTCAGCTGATCAAGTCGGGTCTGAATCCAGTCATCTTCGCTCAAACTTGCATCCTTCATAATCCGAAGAGAGGGTATTTGAACTTCAATGGGCAAGACGGCCTCCAAGCCATAAACCAAGGAATAGGGTGTTGCCCATGCTGACGTCCGCGCTGAGGTACGGTACCCATGAAGAGCAAATGGTAACATCTCGTGCCAATCTTTGTATGTCACCATCATCTTCTGCACGATCTTCTTAATGTTCTTATTAGTCGCTTCTACAGCCCCATTCATCTTCGGCCGGTAAGGAGAAGAGTTATGATGCTGTATCTTGATCTACTTGCAGAGCTCGGTGATCATCTTATTATTGAGATTTGTACCATTGTCCGTAATGATCCTCTCTGGTACACCATATCGACAGATCAGATTGTGCCGAATGAACCGTGCCACGACGTTTTTGGTTACAGTAGCAAAGGAAGCTGCTTCAACCCACTTTGTAAAGTAATCGATTGCTACCAAGATGAAATGATGCCCGTTGGATGCTGTAGGTCTAATCTCGCTGATCATATCAATGCCCTACATTGCAAAAGGCCACGGAGCTGTCAAGATGTTCAGAGGAACTGGAGGTATGTGCACTTTATCAGCATAGACTTGACACTTGTGACAGGTCCGAGAATGCTGATAACAGTCAGCTTCCATTATGGACCAATAATATCCTGCCCGTAGGATTTTCTTTGCCATGGTGTGTCCACTGGAATGAGTTCCGAAAGTACCTTCATGAAATTCTACCATAATCCTTTCTGCTTCGTTCTTATCCACACATCGCAGTAAGGTTGAATCATGGTTACGCTTGTAAAGGATGACATTACTGATAAAGAACTTCGTCGTGAACCTCCTCAGAAACTTCTTATCATTAACAGATGCACCTTCAGGGTACTCCTGAGCCTCAAGATACCTCTTCACCTCGTGGAACCAGGGTTTATCTACTACCTCTTCAGTCTCAATGTCATAATAATGTGTAGGTTCGTCCAACCTTTCAATGACAATCCGGGGAGCCTCGTTGTCCTAATTGACTTTGAACATAGAATACATTGTAGCTAGCGCGTCCGCCAACTAATTCTCCTCTCTAGGGAAGTGTTCAAAGGTTATCTCCTCGAAGTGCGGAAGCAAAGTCAACACATACTCCTTGTAAGGAATAAGATTTGGGTGTTTTGTATCCCACTCTCCTTTGATCTGGCTGATCACGAGAGCGGAATCTCCGGAAACACTCAAGAACTTAATCCTTAGGTCAATTGCTGCTCGAAGACCCATGATGCATGCTTCATACTCTGCCATATTGTTGGTGCAGTTGAAACATAGTCGGGCGGTGAACGGAGTATGAGAGCCTTTAGGAGATATGATCACGGCGCCAATGCCATTACCCAAAACGTTTGAAGCTCCATCAAAGTACATAGACCATTGGGATCCTTCCTCAGGTCCTTCATCTGGTCAGGTGTCTCACAATCAGTCACGATCATGATATTCTCATCCGGGAATTCAAAATTCATAGACTGGTAATCATCCACTGCCTGATGTGCCAGATGATCTGCCAACACACTTCCCTTAATTGCCTTTTGGGTCATATACTGGATGTCGTACTCAGTCAAGATCATTTGCCATCTTGCTATTCTTCTGGACAAGGCAGGCTTCTCGAAGATATACTTGATTGGATCCATCTTTTATATCAATAGAGTAGTGTGAGTCAGCATATATTGTCTCAGCCGGCGAGCAACCCATGCCAAAGCGCAACAAGTTTTCTCAAGCAACGAGTATCGGGTCTCACAGTCGGTAAACTTTTTGCTAAGGTAATAAATAGCATGCTCTTTTCGGCCAGACTCGTCATGCTGCCCCAGCATGCACCCCATTGAATTATCAAGTACTGTCAAGTATAAGATCAAAGGTTTCCCTTCAACTGGAGGCATCAGAATGGGTGGCTCTTGGAGATACTCTTTGATCCTTTTGAAAGCCTCCTGACATTCATTGTTCCATCTTACCACTTGATCTTTCTTCAGCAGTTTGAAGATTGGCTCACAAGTAGCAGTCAAGTGTGAGACGAATCGGGCAAAGTAATTCAGTCGTCCCAAAAATCCTTTGACTTCTTTTTTTGTTCGGGGAGCTGGCATTTCTTGTATAGCCTTCACCTTTGCAGGATCCACTTGAATACCTTTGTCGCTTACAATGAAACCCAACAACTTACCAGATCTCACCCTGAAGGTGCACTTGTTCGGGTTTAGCCTCAGCTTGTACAACTTCAACCTGTCAAATAGCTTCTGAAGGTGGTCAAAATGTTCTTCTTCAGTCTGGGATCTTACAATCATGTCGTCGACGTATACCTCAATCTCATGATGGATCATGTCCTGGAACAAAGTGACCATGGCGCGCTGATACGTTGCCCCAGCATTTTTCAATCCAAAAGGCATGACCTTTGAAATTCTGGCTGCAGATACTCAATGTCACGTCCAATGTTATGACACCGTGTCTGACTTACTATATGACAGTAAATACAAAAGCAGTAAATAACACAGTCAATTGTTTACCCAGTTCAGTGTGCAACAACACCTACTCTGAGGGCTACCAAGCCAGGGAGAGAATCCACTATAAGAGATGTTAATTCAGGAATAAACCAACCAGTTTATCTCCTTCACTTAAGACCTACCCAATGCAATTCTAATCTAAGTACAACTTAAACCTGAGTTCCTACTCACTCCCCCTCAATCACAGCAGTGATACATAAACCAATTTGACTTAAGAATTGATGAAGACACTCTTCAAAACACACACTTGATTAAGCTTCACAACTTTTTAATCAAGTAACACAATCACTCGTGCTTCACAGCTTTGAGTGATGTACACAACTAACTTGACTCTACTTCACAGCTTTAGTCAAGTAACATTCAAACACTCTTGCTTCAAAGCTTTGAGTGCTACACAACCCTTACAATTGAAACCTATTCCAAAGCACTTATCACAATGATAATTGCTTGGAGTACAATAAACAAATCTATACAGATTACAAAATTGATCTTCTAATCAATCAGCAGGGATGTCTTGAAAAACCGCAGCTCTGTTGAATATATAGCAGCTGTAACTTCAGTTAGGGTTTCCAAAAACCTAGGGTTGATTCCGTTTGACCTAAAGACCAGGTCACAGTACTTTATTGATCAGGTTAGGATTGAGCTAGGTTACTCCTCAGAAAACGCAGGATTCTGTTCAGAAAGGACTGAGTTATTTCCTGAAAAAACTCAGACTTATCCAATCCTGCAATCCTGTTAGTTCAGAACAGGATGTCATAACATCTGTTATGACATCTGAGAAAACCTGTCTACTGATTTAGCAAAATGTGATCATTTTGCAAACTTGCTCAGATACACACTTATAAACATCAGTATTTGAATTACAATATTTTTCTGCACATGTACCTATTGAGTTAGTACAACCTGAACTAGAATGTTATGACATCAGTCATGACATTCACACATACACTTGGGATTTACCAAAAATGCAAGCCAATACCTAAACACCTACAACCTTTGTGATACGGTGGGAGAACTGACTTGAGGTTTTGCGTTTGTATTCGCACTTGTTCGGTTTAGCAAGAGTCGCTACCGACTTTTTATTTTATCCTAAAGGAAAGGTTAAAAAGCACAGGAAAAACCTTTGAGATGTTTTCGTGGGTTCGGGGGGTAGATTATGAAAAGGGAAGGTGCTAGCACCCTTTTCATCCATGGTTATCCATGGGCTCTTAGTTAATTATTTTAGATCACTTGCCTTTGATTTTCAATTGCTTGAAATGGTGGTGTGTGTGTGTGTTTTGAAAATGTTTTGAAAAAGATGCCTTGTCTAGGCAACCATTGTAACAATTCTTTACTCGAATGTTTTACAAAGGTGTGTGTCTTTTTGAAAAGATGTTTCAATGTTTTTGAAAGTTGTTTTGAAAGTTGTGTTGTGGAGTGTGTTTTGAAAGTAGGCAAGTGTGTTTTGCAAGTTTGATCAAGTAACTAAGAGTTGTCTACCCCTAAATTTCTCAAAGATCATTCCTATGTTTTAACCCTTTTAACAGTATTGTTCCACCATTGTATTTGGTGGACAATCTTGTGTTAGGATGTTAACGGGACGGGCGCGGGTCATCGTTTAGACCCTGAATGCAATAGTGTCAAGTGTCTTTGGCAATTTGCTTGAGGGACTATGATCATTTTTTTAGGCAACTTGAGAGCGTCATCGAGGGACTATGATCATTTGATTTGTTTTTGTTTTGCCATAGACACTCAACATGCAAACATGACCCATTTTTGAAGGCAACAAGCGGGATTACCCTAGGGGTGCAAGTGTGAATTGTGTATGGATTGTCATGCATTTCTCTTGTATTAGGTTATCTAGCGGTTGATTTTGAATCTTCGCATACAAACCCTAATTACTATACAGTATATAGAAAGCGATAAATTGCGGGAATTTAAAGTCTAAGCTATTACAAATAAGTATCCGGGAATGGGGGTACAAATATTTACAAATGGGGATGAGTCTTATCAGGATAGTAGTGTCCAAATAATATTTACAACCAAATCGAATCGCATTCTCAATGTAAAATATAGCAATGTATAAGAATAAAAGAGAAATAAAAGTATTTTGTGAAAGTGTATGTGATTATTTACAAATGAGAAAAATATGTTAACCTAATGCAATATTAAGTATTTATTTATTTTTGTGTTTTTGTTAATATTATATAAACAAAAGGTTTAATAATAAAAGTAAATATTTAACCTTAAAAAAAGTCTATTTTTTTAATGTATTTTATTGATATTTTTGTGTTTTTGTATATTATAAATAAAAGAAAAAGAAACTATTTAATTAAATTAATTCTACTATTTATGTATTTCAAGTGTGATAAACAAAATATTATTAATAAAATATGAAGAATTAATATATTAATTTTTAACTTAACAAAAATATAGATTGTAAAAAAGAAAGAAAATAAGGTAATAAGAAAAAAGTGTTAATTTGTAAGTATAAGAAAAAAATAAATAATAAAAAGGTTAAATGGGCCAAAGGTCAAAATGAACAGATTTGCAAAGGGGGTGTAGGCGCCAGTGTTGAGATGGGCTTAAGGCTTTTGCGTGGGACAGGCCCAAACGGGTTTGATAATTTTTCTTAGGGTTTGTTTTGTTGTTACTCAGAATAGGGTTTACAGTTTTGATAAGCGGCGTCGTTCCCTTCTCCTTCTTCGTCGTTCTTTTCCTCAAGCAAAAGCCATTGATGTCTCTCTCCGCCTCAGCTGCCAGAGCGCCATCTCCACTTCTTCCTCCTCAAGGCTGCTCAGGCGGTGACAACAAGGTACCGGTTTCTGTCTTCATGTTTTAGGCTCTTTTTTTTGGATAGCAATCTTGCATGTTATTATTTCTATGTGTTCTGATCTTTATGTATTATTTTAGGCTTGTGTGAGGTGTAAAAAGAAAAGGGAAGAGGAAATTATACCTTTGGAGAGGACACGGAGGAATGGACTGGAGGCGTTTTAGGCGGCTGGAGGCGGAGGGAGTATGTGATGTCTTGCTTGTTGGCTTGCTTCCTGGTACTCAGTATCTTTAACCTTGCTTTGGTTTAGTGATGAGCATCATGCTTCTGAAAACCCTAGCTTTTAGTTCTCTCTTCTTCTTCTGTTTGCTGGCCCGTTTGTTGTTGCTTTTGCCTCAGTATGTTGCTTTTGATGATTATGATATTTGAGTTGCTTTCAAAATCTTCCTCTCTTTTGCTTGGTTAGTTTAGCCTATGATGAATCCAATTCTGAGGCACTTTGGCTTTGAATACTATGCAGTTTGACAGGTTATATGTTTGTTGGCTTGCTCAATGATGAACCTTGGTTCTGAGAGACTTGGACTTTTTGATGATTTTTAATGTTGAATTTCTGAGATGCTTGCCTTTCTCTTTTGGCTTTGATTCTGAGATGCACCTAGTTCTGAGAATGTTTATGTTGTAGTTGGCCCTATGATGAAGTCATTCTGAGGGCTTTCATTTCTGTTGTTTGGACATTTGGATGGATTTGCTTGAGTTTGGATTTGGAGGGTTATTGGTACAGGTTTATTGTCTGCTTGTTTTAGTTTTGTTTGAATAAGGCTTGAGACAGGTTTTAATACTGAGTTGAAACAGGTTGTTTTGGCTTGTGTTTACATGCTTCAAGGCTTGATGTTTACAGGCTTTAAGGCTTGTATCTGGTTTTTTAGCAGGTTGAAACAGTTTGTAAACTTGTTTGTTTTCTTCAAGGCTTTCAGGCTTGTTTGTATTATGTAGGCAGGCTGTTGTTTATGATGGCAGGTTGAATGTAAGCTTGTATGGCTTTGAGCAGGTTTTTGGTATGAGTTTGAAAACAGGTCTGTGTTTTGAGGCTTGTTTGGAAGTCACCAGGTTGAACACAGGTTTGAGTTGGTTCAGGCTTGCTTTGTAACAAGTTTAAAGCTTGAGGCAGCTTTGTTTGTGTTTTTGATACAGGCTTGAGAGCTTGTGTTTTTAGCTTTTGCAATGTTACAGTTTTTTTGGTTTTAGGCAGGATTTTGAAGTTACAGCTTGAGAGCTTGTGTTCTCTTTCTATGTGTATTCTGCCTCCTCTTTACAGTGTTGATTCTGTTTGTTTTATATGCCTCAACAAACTATAAGCCTATACTTCTTTTACTCTCTTTCTCTCTCTATCAGAAAAACATATTTTAATGCTTTACTGTCCTTTTTTCTGAAAAAGTGTGGCTGGAAAATGATGATAATTTTGAAATGTTGCTTGCATTGTGTCTTTCCTCTGCATATTGTACTTTCTTCTTTTCTTTGATGACAGCTTGATATCTTTTGATATCTTTTGGCAGCTTGGTTGACATCTCTTTTGACAGTTTTACAGCTTTGTACTTTTGACAAATTGGTTTGCCTTTTCAAGTAGCTTGTTTGTTCAATTTGAAACTTTGCAACTTGTTTTGGCATATTCAGTTTGTTACCTGTGACTTGGTTTGGAATTTTGAACTGTGCAGCTTGTTTGCCCATTTTGACAATGCAATTTTGGTTTGAAATTATGCAGCCTTGTATTTTGCTTTAATGATTTGCATGCTTGCAACATTATTTTCTTTCCCTCTTTGTGAACCAAGATTCTTCTTGCGATTTGCAGAGAGGGAGAACAAACTGATTCCGACCAACACTTTTAATGATGAGTTTCTGATTAACTGTCTGCCTATTTTAATTCATCTGTGTTTGACTTCTTTCTTTTTTTGTTTTTGCAGATAAAAATCAGTTGAGCAATGGGGAGCAGCAGTAGAAGATGAAGATTTAGGAGATTTAGGATATAGTTTTAAATTACCTTTAATCATTGTAACAATATTAATGTAAACAATTGTAAATAAATTTACAGTGTTCAAATAATAATTGTAACAAACAATTAAAAATGAATAAAAATAATCCTTTGTCAGTTAATTCTCTCTTAATTCACTGTCTATTTAATTATTTAAGTTTCTTGAATTAAAATAACTGGAAGTAAATCCCAATTATTCTAACTTGGATAAAATAAATAATTAATAAACACCGTAGTCTTGCAACTTCGCATTAATCAATAATAAACCCGGCTTTCCAATTAACCATAAGCATTGCACAATTAATTAAAGAAACGTCAACATGCCTTTCCTTTTACTGATTAAACTAAACACTGCAAATTTCCAACCAGAAGCCTCAGCTTCTAACCCATAGGTTCAGGTTTTTTGAGAAACAAACTGAAATCTTGAGCAGGCGTCAAAGCAGTGTAACAGCCAATTAAGACACTGTGGATTCAAATTCTTCCGAGAATTCCGAGAATGCGCGTGCAAACCCTGATTCTTGATTTATTGTCAAAGAAACGTCCGCCTGATCAAACCCTGAGCCAAATTCAACCAAATTAATAAAAACCCTGATAATCTGCTTGAACTGATTCAAAATCAATGGAAACCCTAATTTTGTCTGACTGATGAGAAAAGTCTGTTTGACCGATTCTTAAGCCAGTCTGAAAAATCAGGAAAAGCCCAAAGCTGTGATTTCTTGTGGAAAAGAGAGAAGGGCAAATTTTGGGGTACAACAGTTGCCCCTGTTCAATCTTCTTGAACCTGAAGAGTTAGATTGGCAAGTTTGTCGTTCGCGACTCGAAGGTAAAAGGAGATTGGACACTAGAGTGCCCAAAAAAATTTTGCACTCGTCAAAGCGTAGTTTGAGGGAATGGGCTTAAAGATGCCATTTGGTGATGGGCTTACAGATGCCATCTGGAGATGTGACAGGGGGATGGGCTTAGAGATGCCATCTGGAAATGTTTGTTGAACTGTATGTCGTTGGTGAGTGGGTGAGTATCAGAAAGGTATCCATGTTTTGGAACATCTCTGAACTGGGGGTCTGAATAAGCAATGAATTGACATCCATGTTTGGACTCATCCGTAAACTGTTTTCAGTAGTCGCATCTGAACAAGCGATAGATTAACATCCGTGTTTGGAGAATCCGTAAACTGTTTTCAGAAGTCTTAGAGATGAATAAGCAATAGAGCAGCATCCATGTTGGGAAGCATCCGTAAACTGTTTTCAAAAGTTGAGTCTGAACAAGCGGTAGATTAACATCCGTGTTTGGAGAATCCGTAAACTGTTTTCAGAAGTTTGAAGAATCTGAACAAGCGATAGGTTAACATCCGTGTCTGGAGAACCCGTAAACTGTTTTCAGAAGTCTTGAAGTTGAATAAGCAATAGAGCAGCATCCATGTTGGGAAGCGTCTGTAAACTGTTTTCAAAAGTTGAGTCTGAACAAGCGATAGATTAACATCCGTGTTTGGAGAATCCGTAAACTGTTTTCAGAAGTTTGAAGAATCTGAACAAGCGATAGGTTAACATCCGTGTCTGGAGAACCCGTAAACTGTATTCAGAAGTCTTGAAGTTGAATAAGCAATAGAGCAGCATCCATGTTGGGAAGCGTCCGTAAACTGTTTTCAAAAGTTGAGTCTGAACAAGCGATAGATTAACATCCGTGTTTGGAGAATCCGTAAACTGTTTTCAGAAGTTTGAAGAATCTGAACAAGCGATAGGTTAACATCCGTGTCTGGAGAACTCGTAAACTGTTTTCAGAAGTCTTAGATCTGAACAAGCGATAGGTTAACATCCGTGTCTGGAGAACCCGTAAACTGTTTTCAGAAGTTGAAGAATCTGAACAAGCGATAGATTAACATCCGTATTTGGAGAATCCGTAAACTGTTTTCAGAAGTCTTGGAATGGAGAAGGAACGGTGTAGGGTTGCCTCATGATGAGTCCGTGTAGAACTGCATCTTGGATAATTGTTAATGATAACCTCTTATTCTTATCCTGAAAAGGACAAAATGTTAGTTAAACACAAAGTTATGTTGCATGAAATGTATGATACAATATATGTTATATCAATGTTTATGATATGAATGTAATGAATGCGCATGTAAGCTGATGAGCTGTCTTGATGAGGATAGATGAATCCTGGATAGCCGGAGATAATAGAATCTTGACTGCTGCCGGGGAAAGTGAATCCTTGACTGCTGCAGGGGATTTGAAAATGAGAAGTCCTTGGACCGCTGTTGGGGAATCAGGAGCTTGGGTTGTATGCCAATCTACTGGGGATTCTTGTCTTGAGGAGATCTTCACTGGGGAATATCTGAATATCCTGTGAGGAACTAAGAATGAGAGTCTTCATTCTGCTTGGGGATTGATAGTTGGAAGTTTTTTTTTAGCTCCGCTGGGGATTGCAAGAATCTTTTGATTGCTGCAGGTATTGATCTGGGATCTTGAAAAGGTTGGTCGGTGAGATGGTTGTCCTGGCTGGATTCAGGTATTAATCTCTGACCTGAGAAAGAAAAATAGTTTTCCTGGCATGTTATAGGTATTAATCTTCAATCTCTTCATGTAGATAGTTTTCCTGGCTGGTTTCAGGTGTTAATCTACAATCTCTTCATGTTGATAGTTTTCTTGGCTGGTTTCAGGTGTTAATCTACAATCATTCGTCCACAGATAGTTTTCCTGGCTTGTCACAGGTATTAATCTGGAACTTGGGTTATACGCCACTTTGAGAATGAGAATCTTCATTTTGTTGGGAGTCAGAAATTGGGAGTATACCAATCTTCAGAGGTGATGAGAATCTTCATTCTGTTAACGGTCAGAAACTGGGAGTATACCAATCTTCTGAGGTTTTAAGGATGAGAATCTTCATTCTTGAGGGTCAGAAATTGGGAGTATACCAATCTTCTGAGGTGATGAGAATCTTCATTCTGTTAACGCCTAACTGTTATCTGGTCGATCTCCAGGCTTTCACAGAAACTTGTATTGCCATCTGGTCTTAATCCAGGCTTTGCAATAACTTGCTAAGCTGTTATCCGGTCAAATCCGGGCTTCACGGCTTGTGTTAAAGATATACCACTATCTGGTCGACTCTAGGCTTCGTAGTATTCTTGGCTACTATCTGGTCGTAATCCAGGCTTCATAGAAACTTGTATTGCTATCTGGTCGTAATCCAGGCTTCACAATAACTAGTTAGGGATTAAACTATTATCCGGTCGAATCTGGGCTTCATAGCTTGCTTTTAGGAGATACCATTATCTGGTCATAATCCAGGCTTCGCGGTAGTCTGATACTGTAACTGGGATCTGAATGAGTGACAGAATAGCTACCATGTCTGAAGCGTATCTAAAACTGTATCTTGGAGTAGAGATCTGTATGAGTAGCAGAATAACTTCCGTGTCTGGAGTGTATCTGAAAATGTAATTGGGATCTGAATGAGTGACAGAATGGCTACCGTGTTTGGACGTATCTGAAACTGTATCTTGGAGTTGAGATCTGTATGAGTAGCAGAATGACTTTCGTGTCTGGAGTGTATCTGAAACTGTAATTGGGATATGAATGAGTGACAGAATGGCTACCGTGTTTGGAGCGTATCTGAAACTGTATCTTGGAGTTGAGATCTGTATGAGTAGCAGAATGACTTCCGTGTCTGGAGTGTATCTGAAACTATAACTGGGATCTGAATGAGTGACAGAATGGCTACCGTGTTTGGAGCGTATCTGAAACTGTATCTTGGAGTTGAGATCTGTATGAGTAGCAGAATGACTTCCGTGTCTAGAGTGTATCTGAAACTGTAACTGGGATCTGAATGAGTGACAGAATGGCTACCGTGTTTGGAGCGTATCTGAAACTGTATCTTAGAGTTGAGATCTGTATGAGTAGCAGAATGACTTCCGTGTCTGGAGTGTATCTGAAACTGTAACTGGGATCTGAATGAGTGACAGAATGGCTACCGTGTTTGGAGCGTATCTAAAACTATATCTTGGAGTTGAGATCTGTATGAGTAGCAGAATGACTTCCGTGTCTGGAGTGTATCTGAAACTGTAACTGGGATCTGAATGAGTGATAGAATGGCTACCGTGTTTGGAGCGTATCTGAAACTGTATCTTAGAGTTGAGATCTGTATGAGTAGCAGAATGACTTCCGTGTCTGGAGTGTATCTGAAAATGTAACTGGGATCTGAATGAGTGACAGAATGGCTACCGTGTTTGGAGCGTATCTGAAACTGTATCTTGGAGTTGAGATATGTATGAGTAGCAGAATGACTTCCGTGTCTGGAGTGTATCTGAAATTGTAACTGGGATCTGAATGAGTGACAGAATGGCTACCGTGTTTGGAGCGTATCTGGAACTGTATCTTGGAGTTGAGATCTGTATGAGTAGCAGAATGACTTCCGTATCTGGAGTGTATCTGAAACTGTAACTGGGATCTGAATGAGTGACAGAATGGCTACAGTGTTTGGAGCGTATCTGAAACTGTATCTTGGAGTTGAGATCTGTATGAGTAGCAGAATGACTTCCGTGTCTAGAGTGTATCTGAAACTGTAACTGGGATCTGAATAAGTGACAGAATGGCTACCGTGTTTGGAGCGTATCTGAAACTGTATCTTCCAACAGGTGATGAAGGAATTTTTGAACGACCTTGGTTTTGACATTCGAATGCCCCAAGTGATGATAAAAGAGACTTGCCCCAAGTTCACTGAACTTTTGAGAGATTTGTTGAAATCTTGACTGGACTGCCCCAGGTTAACTGAACTTTGAAAGATCTGTTGAAACCTTGACTGGACTGCCCCAGGTTAATTGGGCTTTGAAAGATTCTGTTGAAATCTTGACTGGACTGCCCCAGGTTAAATGGACTTTGAAAGATTCATTGAAATCTTGACTGGACTGCCCCAGGTTAACTGGATAGTGACATGTCATGCCCCCTTGTTGATAGGAGATTTGTCAATGGAAGTGTCATCCTTTTTTAAGTGATTTTGCTCACTGAGAGAGCTTTCGTTCCTCCGAACATTCGATGTATGAATTTCTTCACTGTCAAACAAAATAACCATGTGCAAACAACGATATTCAATTAATGCAAAGTTTATGTCTGTCTCGAAGTTTTTTTTTAAAATGCGTTTTTTAGCAGAAAACTTTTTATAAGACAAATTCAACACAAGATTTAGGGCAAAGCCTTACAGGAGTCAGGATACCTTTTGTAACAGTATGCTTTCGAACTAACCCATGCTTCAATTAGGACTTTTGAAGGGTTGTAACGTGGCTTGGTTCACGGTTTAAGAAACAAAAGATAAAGGCTCAAAGTATATTTGTACCCACCTGCTCTTCGTGATATTCTTCAACCCTAAACTCAGTTAATTGTGCGTCAAACTCTATTCGAGTTTGGAACGACTTTTGGGTGATGGTTCACCAATTGAATTTTATGGGAAGACAGTCATCATCATTTTTTTTGCAACATTTTTCATGTTGTTGAGGATTTGTAATGACCTCGTTCTTTTGATTTATTATCCCTAACTTTTGCCTGACTGTTTCTGTTTTCCGAGATTACAGTCAGCGGGATGCCCCAGCTTTCTTAAGCCTCCTTTATAGGTTTCGGCTCAGTGGGCTTTTTCTTTTTTTTGAGAGATAATGACTACCTATGAGATAAGGAACCATCACTGTCTTTTGATTCCAAAGGAATGTTTTTTTGATGTTGTTCGTTGTATTACGAACTGAGATTTTGCGACTTCAATGTGCACCTTTTTTGAATTAACTGAGAGACTACCCTGCCCCAGGTTTAAACCAAAGGTTTCAATTTGTTTAGAACAGAAAAACTCCTACTTCTTTGGCTCGAAGGGGTTGACTAGGGATTATCTTCCTTATAACTCCAGTGTTTAGGATTTGAAAGAAATGTCTGTACATCATCAGCAAGGTCTGTTCAAAAGCATATTGTATGAGATTATGGTATTGTTTCGTCATCCTCCCTTTAAAGGCTTGTAGCTTTTTATCAAGAGTTAAATATCATAAATAAAGCACAAGAATAGTGAAAACGAATAGATGAATTCAAGACAAACATATGCAATGCATTAATGAAACAGAGTTTGACATTAACAGATAATTGTTTGAATAACAAAGAGATTACAACTTGAAAGTTCAAATGAAACAAAAGTCTCTCAGTTCGAGCCTTGTCAATTCAGGTGGAGAAATCCTTAACGGAAGATTTTCATCTCGCCATCGGGCATGAATCTCAGCACTCCAATGTCAATCAGATCTTGAATCTTGTTCTTCAAGGCCCAACAGTCGTCGGTGTCATGTCCCGGGCTATAGGAGTGGTATACACAAAATGCGTCGGGATGATAGCTAGGAGCGGAGGTATTGGGCTTCCGAGTAGGATCCCTTAAAGCAGTCAGATTGACCTCCAACAAGCGTTCCAGTATTAGAGATGACGGTATGTCAGTCTCAGTGAACTGTCTTCCCGACGTATTTTGCTTACGCCGATTACCCCGTTAACGCTGACGAGGTTGTTGGTGAGCTTGTGACCCTGAAGCAAGTAGAGGAGCCTTTCCTTTGTCTTCTTGTCTCAAAGGGGGTTGAGTGATGACTTGATCTTCAACCTCAGACGTTTGCCCCACTTGGTTGTCCCGAAGCAGTTGGTTGACGAGAACTCTGAGTTCCTCTTGTCTTTGAGCCCAGTCTTGGATGAGAGCCATTTGGCCCAGCAGTTGTCCTGTCATTTGGATCCTCATTGTTGTCAACTCAGACTGAAGTTCTTCCAACTGATCACTCCTGGCATTGCTTGAATTCCCCTGGACCAATCCCCTTGTGAGGAGAGATTTCACTTCTTCTTGCCCCTGGGACAGGTTCAAGAACATTTCTTGAAGTTGAGCATTTTGATCCTGGATATCCTTGACAGTCCTCTCTAGAGCCATCTCTATTGAAATAAACAATAGGAGAATAAGGAAACCTGAAAAGGAAAAAACTGTTATGATGCAATGCATGATATGTGAATGCATGCTTTCAAGGATCTCTCGGGGTAAACACAAGAAAATGTTAGAGGTTGAGCTTTGGTCAGTGTTGTACCCCAAAATTTGCCCTCCCATTTCTCATTGATTTCTCATCACAAAGCCTTTGAAGATCAAGATCCAGTTAGGGTTTCATCTGCTCAAGACTTCTCCTTGCACTGTGGACCCAAATTAGGGTTTGTGTTTGCACAAAGATGTTTTGACCTAAAATGCCTAAGATGACTTTCTTGCTTCATATTGGGCTCCCAAGTTTATCCTCATCAAGTTTCAAGTCTTGATTCCAAGCTTTGCCCAGTCAATTGGACAGTTGACCTAGAAATCAACTGTATTAGGGAAAAAGTCAATTGTGGCCAATTGACAGTCAAACCTCATGGAAATTGACCCACATCAACATTATGAACTCATATGAACCCTTTGATCAAGTTTGGATCACAATTCCACAAGAAATTTGATCAGATCACCAAAAGGGCAAAATGGTCATTTTTAGGATTTTGACTGCACAAAGGCAATTTTTTACTGTTGGACCCAACCAATGGCAAACCAAGCTCACATATGGACTCAAGGACCCCATGGAATTATCTTGACATGCTCAACAAACTCAAAAGATCCCAAGTACACAAGATTGACAGTTGAATTTCCCAGTCAATTGATCAATTTTGACTGTATACTGAAAAGTCAAACTTTGACTTTTTGGTCAAAATCAAGAGTCAAGATTCATTTTTCATCAAAACATGCCAAATCATGAAACTTGTTCACCAAGAAATCAAAAATTGCAAATTAGGGTTAGAAATGAGAATTTTTCATAACTTAGAATTTTTCTAAGTTATGAAAAACCCTAATTTTTTCCCAACTTTGCCCCACTTTCTCACCAAGATCCATTTGGATTCAAACAAAAATCAAAACATGAAAGTTGTAGCTTGTTGCATAATCTACAACTTTTATTCACAAAGTTTTCCCAAATGAGGCTTGTATCTCAAGTTACAATTTTTTGAATAAGGGCACTAAACCATTCTTAACTTAGTGAAATTTTAACCTATTTTGACAAGGTTTTCTACCCAACTTCAAGGCCATTTTCCATACACTTCCACTTGGAATTTCAATTTTCATTTCAAAGATGGATTGTAGTACTCATTCCAAGCTTTCCAAAATGTCCAAGAACTTCTCAAACAACCTCATAACTTGAGAGAATCGAATTTCACAATATGGCAAAAACTCACTTTTGAATTGGCTATTTTCCATGTTCATAACACTATGCATTTTCAAAACTCAGCATGCCACTTGATTACAGGCCTTTTATCTCAATTACACTCATAAATTTAATGCCAAACCTTTGTACCAAGACCATGTTTTGTGTGTCCAAGCATTTCCTAGAAGATTAATCCATTTATAGATAAAGCATTATATCCATTTTTGCAAAAGTTTCACTTTATGTCATGATGCAAATCCACAAGTACAGATGAGATCTAATTGGCACAAGATTATGAGCAAAACACTCTGATCAAGGAGAGATTATGCAGCACATTAGGGGGCCTCTACTGACCTAGAACACAACTTGGGCATTTGTTGCTTAAAGTGTAAGTAACTTGGCATTTTGTAAGACAACTCTCATATCAGCTTACAAACACTTAAGCAAACTTGAAAAACACATCCAGGACATCACAACCAAGTTAGCACACGACCCTAACATCCCTCATACACTCCCAATCTCAGAATCACCTTCAAACTGCAAGAACAGGGCAAGGCCTGCAGTTTGAGTGTCATCTCTCATTCCTCTCAAGCTTTCTTGCCCAAACCAGTTCACACACCTTCCATACCATCTATGCAAGCTAACCAAAGCCTAAAACACGACCTGTAATTCCTCTAACTGGTTCCACCATTTTCACTTTTCTGATTTGCAGGTGAAGTGCTCTAGCACGATTCAAAAGCTTTCAAGACAAAGTAAAGCTTGGAATAGCATCCCTGGACCTCAAGGAAACTATCCCAATCATCACCTTGCATTGAAAGCTTCTCCATTGCCAGATAGAACTTCAACTGAACAGGTAAGTTTTTGAATTCGTATCTCTCTTATTAGGCATTGTTAGCTTTAGGTTTGTGAAGAGAATATGTCACAATCATTGCCCTGAACATGCCCATATAATTAGATTTCATTTATATTATGTATGCTTAGAGAATTTGATGTCTGAACTTTGAACAAAAATTAGGTTAAGAATTGGGAGAGAAGAAATTCTCTCTCATTTCTGAGAGTTAAAACATATTTTTTATATGTGTGAATTCGTGAGAAGATGCTTAACAGTTTTGATGTTGGAAGTTTTTGCTAAAACTCAAGGAATCAGGACCTTGCAATGGAAGAAAGTGGCGCGTGTTTTTGTTCAAACAGAAGGCTGGAGGTTGAAGAAAGGTCTTCATGGGCTGGGCTTGTGTTGACTTTTCTTTTTGCACCATACAATTGCTTCTGAACCCCCTGAGTCCATTTGGTTTATTTTTAATGTTTTTTGACTTTTTCTTTTTTTAATTGACTCATTTATTTTTTCTCATGATATTAAAAATATAAAAATATTTTTTCTCACCATTTTTGAATTTATTAGGTATTTATTTGATTTTTCTTTTAGTTTGTACATAAATAAATAAATACATATACTTTTTTTATTTAAAATACTAAAATAATGCAAAATACATTTTTATATACACTTTTATTTTGTTCTACTTTCTGAAAATATTTTATAGAAAAAATACTTTTTTTTATTAAATATTAAATATTATTAATTAGTATATATAATACATATTTTGTACATAAATAAATAAATACATATACTTTTTTTATTTAAAATACTAAAATAGTGCAAAATACATTTTTATATACACTTTTATTTTGTTCTACTTTCTGAAAATATTTTATAGAAAAAATACTTTTTTTTATTAAATATTAAATATTATTAATTAGTATATATAATACATATTTTGTAAATAATATAAATAAATACTTATACATTAGTATACTTAGAATAAAATACCAAAAATATACATATTTTATTTTATTAATATTTAACATTAAAAATACATTTTTCACAATTAGACTTCATTTTTATTTTATTCTTGTATGTAAATAATAAATATTGTATATATTGAATAAATAATGCATTTTTATTTTGTAAACTAGGGTTTTGACCTAAAAATGAAAATACTCCAAAAATACTTTTATTTTTATTTTTGTGACATAAATAATACTTTTTTTTCATACATATAAAAACCTTTTTTGCATTCTTGCATATTTGTTTTATTTTTATTTAATTTATGTCTTTAATTATATTGTAAATATTCAAAGAAAATGATGTAATAGCTAGGTTTAATTTCTTGTCTAAATACACCCCATTTGAAACATTTGTACCCCCCTCCCCATATTATTGTGTTGTAATAATGTAGGAATTTAAATCTCGCACTTTAATGCTTTCTAAATATACCATGCTAGAATTAGGGTTTGTATGCGAATAAAACGAACAAAATAGTTTGACCTAATTTCAAGATACACAAGCATGAAAATGGACAACACATTTCACACTTGCACCCCTAGGGTATTCCACTTTGTTGCCTTCAAATAATTGGGCCATATTGCATGTTAGGTTTCTTTGGGTAAAACAAACAATCAAATGATCATAAGTCCCTCGATGACGCTTTCAAAAAGTTGCCTAAAATGATCAAATCCCTTTCAAAGAAAAAATTGCCCAAAGACATTTAACACTATTGCAATTATGGTCTAAACGATGACCGGCGCCTGTCCCTTTCACCTCCTAATACAAGATTGTCCACCAAATGCAATGGTGGAACAAAATTGTCAAAAGGTTTAAAATATAACAAAAATCTTTGAGAAAACTTTAGGGTAGATAACTCTTAAGTACTTGCCAATTTGCAAAGAAAACACTTGCCTATTTTCAAATCCCACTTCACAAACACTTTCAAAACCAACTTTCAAAAACCTTGAAACATCTTTTCAAAAGACAAAACACCTTTTGTAAAACATTCGAGTAAAGAATTTTTACAAGGGTAGCCTATACAAGGCATCTTTTCAACATATTTTCAAAAAACACACACCAAGCACCATTTCAAACAATTGAAAACCAAGGCAAGTTGATCTAAGCAAGTACCTAAGAGCCCATGGATAACCATGGATAGAAAGGGTGCTAATACCTTCCCTTTCTATAATCTACTCCCCGAACCCAAGAAAAATCTCAAAGGTTTTTTTTCTGTGCTTTTTAAACCTTTCCTTAGAATAAAATAAAAAGTCGGTGGCGACTCTTGCTCAACCGAAACATTTGCGAAAACAAACGCAAAACCACAGTCAGTTCTCCCACCGTATCACAGAACTGGCGACTCTGCTGGGGATAATTTTAAAAGTGGAGTAACCTTAGGGCTTAGATCACCCTCTTGCATGACTAATTGTTTGAATTGTTTGCTTTATATCTTGGCTCTATTGTTTGGGTTTGCAATCCTACACCCGGATTTTGGGAAACATTCATAGATAGCAAAACGTTGTGGAAACTGTGCGGGGTATACCGACACGGTCGAAGCAATAGCTATATTAGTGCGACATATTTGTGAGTACCGGTAACCCTTGAGTTCAATCAAGGAGAGTATGGGGCCGCTGAGTGATGTCACTAAGCACTGATAACCTAGAACCTTACTTGACCATCTTGGCCTTTTATTAGGGGTAGCGAGATGATCGGCTTTGGTGCAGTCCGAAGTTGGTAGATACTCGATACTACACTCATTGAGGGTTGTTTTCTTGGAATATTTTGGTCGCTAGTTAAGTGGCTAAACCAAAACAATGAACAATGAAAACAATCACGTGATATTGAGCTCCTTAGAACCCGGTTACTATTTATAGGACAGGTTTTTAAGCCAACTACACTCAAGAGGGTACTTACCTATGAAACCCCATGCAAGCCTGAAACTAGGGTTTGGTGTGATTTGCTTGTACATATGTTTTATGCATACATCATAAACATCATGAAACATCATATGCATTCACTAACCATTTCAAGGGTTTTGGATCTTCATCTTTGTTCTTGTTTTGTAGGACATGGAAATTCCTCGCAGAAATACCATTCAAGTCAACCTTGTGAGAATCTCTCCTCAACTCAAGGAGCTCACCTCAAGGATTCCGGAAAATTCATCCTTCAGTGAAAGACATGGTAGACTGCTTAGTCTAGTCAACACCAACGTTGAAGAAGACATGATGAAGGTGCTATTCCAGTTCTTTGACCCTCTTCACCACTGTTTCACTTTCCCCGATTATCAGTTGGTACCCACTTTGGAGGAGTTTTCTCAACTCCTGAGAATTCCTATCCTTAATCAACTACCCTTCAACGGTACGGAAAAGGGACCAAAGCCGGAAGATGTTGCTCGAGCATTACATCTACAACCATCCGACATCAAGGGGCATTGGGAAACCCGAAGCGACGTCAAAGGATTCTTAGCAAAATTCTTGTTTGAGAAGGCACAAGAATGTTGGAATTCATTGGACCTACAAGCCTTTGAAGAGATTGTGGCACTCCTTATCTATGGATTGGTCTTGTTCCCAAATCCTGACCAATTGGTAGATGTCAACACCGTCAAAATCTTCTTGTCCAGAAATCCAATACCAACATTGCTTGGGGACATCCTTCACTCATTTTACACACGAACAATGAGAAAGAGGGGTGTTCTCATGTGTTGTACTCCTCTCCTTGCAAGGTGGTTTATTTCGCACCTTCCACAATCTGTCTTGAAGAATGACCAAGGTTCAAGGTGGTCCCAACGGTTGATGACTCTTACTCATTCTGATGTGCATTGGTGTTCTCGGTCCAGAGAAAATGTCATCATTGTCGATCGTTGCGAAGAATTTCTTAATGTTCCTTTACTTGGAATCAGGGGAGGTATCACCTACAACCCTTGCCTAGCTTTGAGGCAATTTGGATATGCACGGAGGGATGTCCCTCATGACATGTTGATTCCTGACCTAGTTTTCGACTTCGACAATGATGCGCAAGGACTTCGCCAAAGATTCATCAGAGCTTGGGGAAAACTCAACAAGGTTGATAGCAAGACTCTGGGACACAAGAACTCCATCCCTCTTGAGCCCTATCTCAAGTGGGTACGAGCCCGAGCCCAAAGTCTAATGATGCCTTATCCTCATGTTCTCCCAGTGATTAAAGAGCCCGTCAATGAAGGAGAGGTTCCCTATACCATCCTACATCCAGATATGCCTACATCGTGGGAGGAAATGCAGAAAAGTTGGATTCAGCTCAAGGAGGAACGGAATACTTTGGAAACTAGCTTCTACGCCAGTGAGAAGAAGGTTCTAGAGCTTACCCGCCGACTCCATGAGCAAGAGGCCCTCAACACCTACATCGCACCAAAGAGGATCCGCAATGTCTTTTTGCCTTAAGAAGTTATTTTGTAATATTTGGCCCATGGGGCATTTATGTACTAACAAATTTCTTCTTATTAATATGACGTGCGTTTTTCTTTATTTGCAACAATTTTGAATGTTCTAAATCCTTGAATGCATTGCATACATAAGCATGCCATTCATCATGTGCATAAGCAGGTCTCACATCAGGTTTCCTTATCTGTCTGTTGTTTATTTCAGTAGGATGGATCTCGAGCAAACAGTCAAAGACCTACAAGCTCAGAATGCACAGTTCCAGCAACTCCTGATGACCTTGGCTAAGGGTCAGGAGGATATCAAGACTCAATTGGGGAATAAGGACCCAGTGAAAAAGAAGAAAAAGAGGATTGGGGTGGCTACTTTGGGGAGAAGATTTGACGGAGAAGCTCGAAGAGTGCTTGAATTTCCTCCTACTTCTGATGAAGGGACCAGTAAAAGAGATGGAGCTGCGGTGCCTTCCGAGTCTGATGCGGAAGAAGAAGAGGTTGAAGAGGATGAAGATTATTCTGACCAGCAATACCCTCCAGCTGATGATAAATACAAAGGTTTAGAAGATAGATTGGCCGCCATGGAATTACAAAGAGTACCGGGTTTGGATTTTGAAGACTTGGGTTTGGTTGTCGGGATTGTGATTCCCCCAAAGTTCAAAGTGCCAGTGTTTGTGAGGTATGATGGGTTGTCCTGTCCAAAAATGCATCTCAGGTCCTATGTGAGAAAGATTCAACCCTATACGGCAGATAAAAACCTTTGGATTCATTTCTTTCAAGACAGCCTTTCGGGAGCTCAGTTGGAGTGGTTTTATCAGCTAGAAGGAACCAGTGTCAGAAATTGGGAAGATTTGGCCACCGCTTTCTACAAACAATACCAGTATAATTCTGATCTTGCTCCTACTCGTACCCAACTTTAGGGTATGTCACTAGGAACAAGCGAGGGATTCAAAGAATATGCACAAAAATGGAGGGATTTGGCTGGCAGGGTGCAACCTCCTTTAACCGACCGTGAACTCGTTGATATGTTTCTTGGGACCCTATCTGGGCCATTTTTCAATCATCTAATTGGTAACTCTTCCGCGGGGTTTACCGATTTGATCTTAACAGGCGAAAGAATAGAAGCTGGCATCAAGTCAGGAAAGATTCAGAAGGGTGTTGCTGCAAGTGTTGAGAAGAAGCCTTTTAAGAAGGAAACAGTTGTGGTATATTCTCAGAGAAGAGCAGGGAAGATGGAGCGTCGGCCAACTGTGGGGGCCGTAATGATTCAAAACACTCCGAGCGAGCAGCCTCGCTATAACCAGTCCAGACCAAATCAACAACGGGTGGAACGGCCACAACGGCAGTTCACCCGCATTAATATGACTCCAGCGCAAGTGCTTCCCCATCTATTGAAGTTGAATCTCGCCACCATCAAGGAGGCACCAAAGAATGTGAATACGTCCTCTCCGCATTATCATGCCAATGCTAAATGCGCCTACCATTCAGACAGTGTTGGACACGACACCAATGATTGTTGGGCACTCAAGCATAAAATCCAAGACCTGATAGAGGCTAAGGAGGTGGAGTTTGACGCTCCAGAGAAGCCTAATGTGATATCTGCACCCATGCCGAAGCACGGCCGAAATGTCAATGCCATTGAAGAAGATTTGTATGTTGCTGATGTCAGTGATCTGACTACTCCACTGCTAACCATTAAGTTGAACCTGTTGAGGGTCGGGATCTTCCCGGGATGTAAGGAAGACTGTTATTGTTGTTACTCTCTGCCGTTTGATTGTCCGTTATTGAAGAAAGGCATCCAAGGCCTTATGGATAGTCGACAAATTTTGTTTGAAAAAGTTTCTGCTGTTCCAGTTCATACTGAAGATGTCTCAATCATAACCATTCACGCCAATCTTTCCAAGGCCGTCAAAAAGCCTGTTAAGATTACACCAGCTACGAAATCTGTTCCTTTGAAGATAACAATGCCAGGGCCTGTTCCCTATGTTTCTGAGAAGTCGATACCTTGGAACTATGGCGGTGACGTCTATTACCATGGTATCAAACAAATCGAAATAATTGAAGAAAGTCCGGATGATGAAGAAGCCAGCATTAGTAACATTGCGGGCACTAGCAAAATCACCAGGAGCGGGAGAGTATTTTCTCCAGAGATTGCCCCTCCAAGAGCAGTCTTTGGACCCTCATCAGCTGACAAGGTCGTCCCTGCACCAATAAAACTTTCTGCTAGAACTCCTTTGATTGAAGACGTTGTTGTTCCTAGTACTGTCTCTCCTGCCGCTGCTGACAAAGGTAAGGGAATCCAAGATGAGCCCGTCAGGACGAGGACTCAACCCTTGGTAATCCCGGAAACCTCCAAGAAGGAAATGGATGAGATTTTGAGGATAATCAAGAGAAGTGATTACGATGTAGTAGAACAGCTGGGGCAAACCCCCTCCAAAATCTCCATGCTAGCACTACTACTTTGCTCAGAAGCGCACGCTAAAGCCCTGATAAAATTCCTGAAGGCAGCCCATGTGCTCCAGGAAACCTCTGCAGATCAGTTTCAAAATTGCGTGGCTAGCCTGACTGCGGACAATGGATTAGGTTTTTCTGATGCCGACCTAACTCCTAAAGGTAGGAATCACAATGATGCTTTGCACATTTCAGTCGAGTGTCGAGGGACTACTCTCGCACACGTCTTGGTCGACACTGGTTCGTCGCTGAATGTATTGCCTAAAAAGGCCTTGGACCGACTAGATTGTGAAGGGTTGGAATTGAAGCCGAGTGATATTGTTGTCAGAGCTTTCGATAGTTCGAAGAGAATGGTCCATGGGGAGGTTGAAATTCCCATCAAGATAGGCACTGAGGTGTTTAAATCCATTTTCTATGTGATGGACATCCGTCCGTCATACTCTTGCTTGCTGGGTAGGCCTTGGATACACCATGCTGGGGCAGTCACCTCCTCCTTGCATTAGATGTTGAAGTATCCTGTCAAGGGAAAGATCATTACTGTCCATGGCGAAGAAGAGTACATGATTAGCCACTTAAATTCTTTCTGGTATGTGGAGGTTGAAGGAGAGTTCATTGAGACACCGTTTCAACATTTCGAAGAAGTCCTTCCTGAAATAGCAGTAGCAAAGTTGACAGCTGAGACACCGAGACAGATGGCCAGGATGGCATCTCTGGAGGACGCAAGGGCCGCAATAAAAGAAGGGAAGAATTCAGCATGGGGGAAGTTACCTGACATTCCACATAAGACAGACAAATTTGGATTAGGGTTCACAGCCGCAGGCCAGAAAGCTATGCATTGTTCGAAGATTGAAAGAGCGCCAGTCAAAATTTCTCCCTACGGAATCAACGCCTTGGAAGATGAAGACAAGGAGAGCAACATTGAAGAGTGGATTTATCCAACTATCAAGGGAGGATTGAGCAACTGGGAGGCAAAAGACTTTGTCCCCATCACTTTTATTCATCAGTAATTTATCTGTTAAACATTTCTTATTTGGTCTGTAATATTTACTTTCAAACAATCCGTACACTATCTTTTCACCTCCTGCCTTGCCCGGGGCATGTAGGTCCACTTGTAAGGGTTTTGATTATTTTTCATATCCATGTGCCATGTTTAATGATTCATTGGACGTTTTTCATTTGATAAACTGCTTGTGTTCATTTTCTTTCCTTTTGCATTTTTGATTAAGGATGGCTATCCCTTACACACACCCACACTCACCAATGCAGGTACCCATCCACTCCGGATTCCATGGGTGACTATTCTGCTATATCTTTCAATAACTCTGAAGATCTGGTCAATCTAGCCGAGTATGAAGATGACGAAGGTTGCGAAGTACCCGGGGAACTAGCCAGACTTATGCAACAAGAGGAAAGGGCCATCTTACCGCATGAAGAGTCATTAGAAACTGTCAACTTAGGGACCGAGGAGGACTGGAAGGAGGTGCAAGTGGGTGCCAATTTGAAACCGAATGTCAAGGAAAGCCTGATACAGTTGTTGAATAAGTATGTTGAAATCTTTGCTTGGTCTTATGAAGACATGCCGGGTTTAGACACGGACATCGTGGTTCACCGTATCCCCACAAGAGAAGACTGTCCACCGATCAAGCAAAAAGTTCGCCGAATGAGGCCTGACATGTCCGAAAAGATCAAAGCAGAAGTAATGAAGCAATTTGATGCTGGCTTTCTGGCTGTTACGTCCTATCCTCAATGGGTCGCTAACATTGTGCCAGTACCTAAGAAAGATGGAAAAGTCAGGATGTGTGTGGACTACCGGGATTTCAATAGGGCCAGCCCTAAAGATGATTTCCCGCTACCTCATATTGACATCTTGATCGACAATACAGCTCAGCATAAAGTGTTTTCCTTCATGGATGGATTCTCGGGCTACAATCAAATCAAAATGGCCCCCGAGGATATGGAGAAAACAACTTTTGTCACACAATGGGGCCCTTTCTGTTACAAGGTGATGTCGTTCGGGCTGAAGAACGCAGGGGCAACTTATCAACGCGCCATGGTAGCTTTATTTCATGATATGATCAATCATGAGATTGAAGTTTACGTAGACGATATGATAGCTCGGTCACAAACAGAGGAAGAGCACCTTGAACATCTGGAGAAGCTGTTTGCCAGATTAAAAGAATACAAGCTCAGGTTGAATCCAAGTAAATGCACTTTTGGAGTTAGGTCTGGTAAACTCCTGGGATTCATTGTAAGCAACAAAGGCATTGAAGTCGATCCCGCAAAAGTAAAAGCAATACAAGAGATGCCTGCTCCCCGTACTGAGAAGGAAGTTAGAGGATTCTTGGGGCGCTTAAACTACATTGCCAGATTCATCTCACATCTGACTTCTACCTGTGAGCCAATTTTCAAACTCTTGAAGAAAGATCAGGTAGTCGAATGGAACGACGACTGTCAAGCTGCTTTTGATAGAATCAAGGAGTATTTGCTAGAACCTCCTATTCTGATGCCACCCGTCGAAGGAAGACCATTGATCATGTATTTGACCGTCTTGGATAACTCAATGGGGTGTGTTTTGGGCCAGCATGACGAGTCTGGTCGAAAAGAGCATGCTATTTATTACCTTAGCAAAAAGTTTACCGACTGTGAGACTCGCTACTCACTGCTCGAGAAAACTTGCTGCGCTCTGGTATGGGCTGCTCGCCGACTAAGACAGTATATGTTGACTCATACTACCTTGTTGATTTCCAAAATGGATCCTATCAAGTATATTTTCGAAAAGCCCGCTTTATCTGGAAGGATAGCTAGATGGCAAATGATCTTAACTGAGTATGACATCCAGTACACCACCCAAAAAGCTATAAAAGGGAGTGTACTAGCTGACCATCTGGCTTATCAGGCTATCAAAGATTATCAACCCATGAGATTTGATTTCCCGGACGAGGACATCATGAATTTGGACAACATTGAAGGTAACGGGCCGTATGACGGACCCGAAAAGGGATCCCGATGGACCCTGTACTTTGATGGCGCTTCAAACGCACTTGGAAATGGTATCGGCGCGGTACTCATTTCTCCGGAAGGTTGTCACACACCTTTCACGGCCCGACTTTGCTTCAGCTGCACAAACAACATGGCTGAGTATGAAGCTTGCATCTTTGGTCTCAAGGCTGCTATAGACTTGGGGATCAAATCTTTGATCGTATTCGGGGACTCGGCTTTGGTTATCAGTCAAATCAAAGGAGAGTGAGATACCAATAATCCTAATCTTATCCCATACAAAGAACATGTCTTGACATTGTTGCCTCATTTCGAGCAAATTACCTTCGAGCATTTCCCGCGAGAAGAGAATCAGCTAGCAGATGCTCTAGCCACAATGTCCTCCATGTTTAAACTCAACTGGGATAACGAGGCTCCCTAAATCACCATCGAGCGAATGGATGAACCTGCGCATTGTCACGAGATTAATACCGAAGAAGTAGTAGAACAACCCTGGTTCCATGAAATCAAAAGGTATCTCGAGACTAGGGATTATCCTGAAGGAACTTCCGTAAATGACAAGAAGTTCTTAAGGAAATTCGCTGCTAAGTTCTTCCTGAGCAACGGCATCCTTTACAAACGAAGCCATGATTGTGTATTACTTCGATGCGTAGATAAAGCTGAAGCAGAGTTGATCATGACTGACATACACAGCGGCACATTTGGCACCCACTTGAGCGGGCATACAATGGCTAAGAAGATCCTAAGGGCAGGCTATTACTGGTCTACCATGGAAGCTGACTGCCATCAACATTCCCGTACTTGCCACAAGTGTCAAGTCTATGCTGACAAAGTTCATATCCCTCCGGTCCCTCTCAACGTCCTGACTGCTCCGTGGCCCTTTGCAATGTGGGGCATCGATATGATTGGAGAGATCAAGCCCATGGCTTCCAACGGACATCGCTTCATCCTGGTTGCCATTGACTATTTCACCAAATGGGTCGAAGCAGCTTCCTTCGCCTCTGTTACTAAAAATGTGGTTGCTCGCTTCATCAAGCAAAATCTCATATGTCGGTATGGTGTTCCAGACAGGATCATCATAGACAACGGTACAAATCTGAATAACACAATGATCACCGCTTTGTGCAAACAGTTCAAGATTTATCATCACAATTCATCTCCCTATCGGCCGAAGATGAACGGTGTTGTTGAAGCTGCGAACAAAAACATTAAGAAGATCATTCAGAAAATGACAGTCACTTACAAAGACTGGCATGAGATGTTACTGTTTGCTATACATGGATACCGTACGACGACACGTACTTCAACCGGGGCAACCCCGTTTTCTTTTGTTTATGGCATGGAAGCTGTTTTGCCTATGGAAGTCCAGATCCCTTCTCTAAGGATTATGAAGGATGCAGGTTTGAACGAAGATGATTGGATGCAGACCCGACTTGATCAACTCAATCTGATCGACGAAAAGCGACTCGCTGCTATATGCCATGGTCAAGCGTATCAAAAACGGATGATCAAGGCCTTCAATAAGAAAGTCAGACGTCAAGTGTATCAAGTCGGAGATCTCATAATCAAGCGGATTATCTTACCGCAAAGTGATCCCAGGGGCAAATGGACTCCTACATATGAAGGACCATTTGTGATCAAGAGCATATTTTCTGGTGGTGCAATGATTCTGACCACCATGGACGGCGACGATTTGCCACACCCTGCGAACGCAGACATAGTCAAAAGATACTACGCATAAAATAACCCGACAAGCCGAAAACCTGAAAGGGCGGCTTGGGCAAAAATGGGCATCCCAGTGGATCGAAAACCCGAAAGGGCGGTTCAGGCAAAAATTAGGGATAAAAACAAAAAAATCTGTACACCCGGCAAGTTGAAAACCCGAAAGGGCGGCTTGGGCAAAAAGGGGTTTCCCAGTGGATCGAAAACCCGAAAGGGCGATTCAGGCAAAAGTTAGGGAATTAAAGCGTATGACTATGTCTCGTCGGATCACTTCAAGGACAATCTCTTCACCAACCGGTTCCAGGCTTCTGATCAATCCAGTCATCGTCAAACGAAGCATTGAATGGACAGATATTCAGAGTTAAGAAAGCTATAGCGGAATGGAAACCCATGGAATTATTTCACATAGCCATCCTTATTTCTTTCAAATATTTACGACAAAATCCTCTTACTAGGATGATTATCTCCTTTGTACAAATATACTCATAGAAATTAAATACAAATACTTTTCCCAGAAATTTGTGTCATTTCCTTTTCTCTTCTCTTGCACTGTTTGTTTTATTTTGAGAAACGTCCAATGTTTTGTTAAATAGGCATATGCATTTGAACATAATCACTTCCTTATGAACCAAGAAAGAGGATTACTAATAAGTCAAAGGTACAATTGGATATCTTGATACCCCTTCAAAGGAAACCCCCAGGAGATTTGGAATCCATTTCCTCCAGCAAGTCTTGAAACTTATCCCCAGTAGATTCTGGAAGCTTATCCCCTGCAGAGTACGGACGTCTCTCCCGAGTTTTATTCAAAGTTATTCCTCACAAAGGCCTATAACTGGGTTATCCTCAGCTTATTGCCACGAAAGATCGTGCTCTCCAGAATTCTTCTTATCCCCAGCGGAGTTCATCAAAATTCCCCAGCCAGAAGGTCCTCGGGAATTCAATTCCCCTCAGAGTTTAAGTTTCAGCATCCCCGGCAAAGCTAGACTAATGAACCTTCTCCCCACAGAATTTTGGAAGGACAAATTTTGAGTTCCCCAGTGAAGTCGCTAGAGATACTTCCCACCAAATTGAAGATTCTCAGTCTTACCTCCCCAGCAAGACAGCTCATCAGCTTACATGCGCATTCATTACATTCATATCATAAACATTGATATAACATATATTGCATCATACATTTCATGCAACATAATTTTGTGTTTAGCTAACGTTTTGTCCTTTTCAGGATAAGAATAAAAGCTATCCTTGACAGTTTCAGATGCAGTTTTACACGGACTCATCATCAAGCAACCCTACATCGGTTCCTATTCAAATTCAAGATTTCTGAAAACAGTTTACGGGTTCTCCAAGTAACGGATGTTAACCTATCACTTGTTCAGATTCTTCTCAAGACTTCTGAAAACAGTCTATGGATTCTTCCCAACAACGGATGTTAATCTATCACTTGTTCAGATACAACCTTCTGAAAACAGTTTACGGGTTCTCCAAGTAACGGATGTTAACCTATCACTTGTTCAGATTCTTCTCAAGACTTCTGAAAATAGTTTATGGATTCTTCCCAACAACGGATGTTAATCTATCAGCTTGTTCAGATGCAACCAATGAAAACAGTTTACGGACGCTTCCCGACAACGGATGCTGCTCTATTGCTTATTCAACTTCAAGACTCTTGAAAACAGTCTATGGATTCTTCCCAACAACGGATGTTAATCTATCACTTGTTCAGATACAACCTTTTGAAAACAGTTTACGGACGCTTCCCAACAACGGATGCTTCTCTATTGCTTATTCAAGTTCAAGACTTCTGAAAACAGTTTACGGGTTCTCCAAGTAACGGATGTTAACTTATCGCTTGTTCAGTTTCTTCTCAAGACTTCTGAAAACAGTTCACGGGTTCTCCAAGTAACAGATGTTAACCTATCGCTTGTTCAGATTCTTCTCATCTTTGAAAACAGTTTACGGATTCCTCCCAACAACGGATGTCGATCTATTGCTTATTCAGACCCCCAGTTCGAAGATGGTCCAAAGCATGGACGCCTTCCTGATACTCATTCCATATGGAATCTTTAAGCCCATCCCCGACAAGTTTTTGTCACCCCTCAATATGGCATCTCTAAGCCCATCTCCAAATGGCATCTCTAAGCCCATTCCCGCATCCATTGCTTTGACGAGTGCAAATTTCCGGGCACTCTAGTGTCCAATCTCCTTTTACCCTCGAGTCACAAAAGGAAAACTTGCCAATCTAACTCTTCGGATTCAAGAAGATTGAACAGGGGCAACTGTTGTACCCCAAAATTTGCCCTCCCATTTCTCATTGATTTCTCATCACAAAGCCTTTGAAGATCAAGATCCAGTTAGGGTTTCATCTGCTCAAGACTTCTCCTTGCACTGTGGACCCAAATTAGGGTTTGTGTTTGCACAAAGATGTTTTGACCTAAAATGCCTAATATGACTTTCTTGCTTCATATTGGGCTCCCAAGTTTATCCTCATCAAGTTTCAAGTCTTGATTCCAAGCTTTGCCCAGTCAATTGGACAGTTGACCTAGAAATCAACTGTATTAGGGAAAAAGTCAATTGTGGCCAATTGACAGTCAAACCTCATGGAAATTAACCCACATCAACATTATGAACTCATATGAACCCTTTAATCAAGTTTGGATCACAATTCCACAAGAAATTTGATCAGATCACCAAAAGGGCAAAATGGTCATTTTAGGGTTTTGACTGCACAAAGGCAATTTTTGACTGTTGGACCCAACCAATGGCAAACCAAGCTCACATATGGACTCAAGGACCCCATGTAATTATCTTGACATGCTCAACAAACTCAAAAGATCCCAAGTACACAAGATTGACAGTTGAATTTCCCAGTCAATTGATCAATTTTGACTGTATACTGAAAAGTCAAACTTTGACTTTTTGGTCAAAATCAAGAGTCAAGATTCATTTTTCATCAAAACATGCCAAATCATGAAACTTGTTCACCAAGAAATCAAAAATTGCAAATTAGGGTTAGAAATGAGAATTTTTCATAACTTGAATTTTTCTAAGTTATGAAAAACCCTAATTTTTTCCCAACTTTGCCCCACGTTCTCACCAAGATCCATTTGGATTCAAACAAAAGTCAAAACATGAAAGTTGTAGCTTGTTGCATAACCTACAACTTTGATTCACAAAGTTTTCCCAAATGAGGCTTGTATCTCAAGTTACAATTTTTTGAATAAGGGCACTAAACCATTCTTAACTTAGTGAAATTTTAACCTATTTTGACAAGGTTTTCTACCCAACTTCAAGGCCATTTTCCATACACTTCCACTTGGAATTTCAATTTTCATTTCAAAGATGGATTGTAGTACTCATTCCAAGCTTTCCAAAATATCCAAGAACTTCTCAAACAACCTCATAACTTGAGAGAATCTAATTTCACAATATGGCAAAAACTCACTTTTGAATTGACTATTTTCCATGTTCATAACACTATGCATTTTCAAAACTCAGCATGCCACTTGATTACAGGCCTTTTATCTCAATTACACTCATAAATTTAATGCCAAACCTTTGTGCCAAGACCATGTTTTGTGTGTCCAAGCATTGCCTAGAAGATTAATCCATTTATAGATAAAGCATTATATCCATTTTTGCAAAAGTTTCACTTTATGTCATGATGCAAATCCACAAGTACAGATGAGATCTAATTGGCACAAGATTATGAGCAAAACACTCTGATCAAGGAGAGATTATGCAGCACATTAGGGGGCCTCTACTGACCTAGAACACAACTTGGGCATTTGTTGCTTAAAGTGTAAGTAACTTGGCATTTTGTAAGACAACTCTCATATCAGCTTACAAACACTTAAGCAAACTTGAAAAATACATCCAGGACATCACAACCAAGCTAGCACACGACCCTAACATCCCTCATACACTCCCAATCTCAGAATCACCTTCAAACTGCAAGAACAGGGCAAGGCCTGCAGTTTGAGTGCCATCTCTCATTCCTCTCAAGCTTTCTTGCCCAAACCAGTTCACACACCTTCCATACCATCTATGCAAGCTAACCAAAGCCTAAAACACGACCTGTAATTCCTCTAACTGGTTCCACCATTTTCACTTTTCTGATTTGCAGGTGAAGTGCTCTAGCACGATTCAAAAGCTTTCAAGACAAAGTAAAGCTTGGAATAGCATCCCTGGACCTCAAGGAAACTATCCCAATCATCACCTTGCATTGAAAGCTTCTCCATTGCCAGATAGAACTTCAACTGAACAGGTAAGTTTTTGAATTCGTATCTCTCTTATTAGGCATTGTTAGCTTTAGGTTTGTGAAGAGAATATGTCACAATCATTGCCCTGAACATGCCCATATAATTAGATTTCATTTATATTATGTATGCTAAGAGAATTTGATGTCTGAACTTTGAACAAAAATTAGGTTAAGAATTGGGAGAGAAGAAATTCTCTCTCATTTCTGAGAGTTAAAACATGTTTTTTATATGTGTGAATTCGTGAGAAGATGCTTAACAGTTTTGATGTTGGAAGTTTTTGCTAAAACTCAAGGAATCAGGACCTTGCAATGGAAGAAAGTGGCGCGTGTTTTTGTTCAAACAGAAGGCTGGAGGTTGAAGAAAGGTCTTCATGGGCTGGGCTTGTGTTGACTTTTCTTTTTGCACCTTACAATTGCTTCTGAACCCCCTGAGCCCATTTGGTTTATTTTTAATGTTTTTTGACTTTTTCTTTTTTTAATTGACTCATTTATTTTTTCTCATGATATTAAAAATATAAAAATATTTTTTCTCACCATTTTTGAATTTATTAGGTATTTATTTGATTTTTCTTTTAGTTTGTACATAAATAAATAAATACATATACTTTTTTTATTTAAAATACTAAAATAGTGCAAAATACATTTTTATATACACTTTTATTTTGTTCTACTTTCTGAAAATATTTTATAGAAAAAATACTTTTTTTTATTAAATATTAAATATTATTAATTAGTATATATAATACATATTTTGTACATAAATAAATAAATACATATACTTTTTTTATTTAAAATACTAAAATAGTGCAAAATACATTTTTATATACACTTTTATTTTGTTCTACTTTCTGAAAATATTTTATAGAAAAAATACTTTTTTTTATTAAATATTAAATATTATTAATTAGTATATATAATACATATTTTGTAAATAATATAAATAAATACTTATACATTAGTATACTTAGAATAAAATACCAAAAATATACATATTTTATTTTATTAATATTTAACATTAAAAATACATTTTTCACAATTAGACTTCATTTTTATTTTATTCTTGTATGTAAATAATAAATATTGTATATATTGAATAAATAATGCATTTTTATTTTGTAAACTAGGGTTTTGACCTAAAAATGAAAATACTCCAAAAATACTTTTATTTTTATTTTTGTGACATAAATAATACTTTTTTTTCATACATATAAAAACCTTTTTTGCATTCTTGCATATTTGTTTTATTTTTATTTAATTTATGCCTTTAATTATATTGTAAATATTCAAAGAAAATGATGTAATAGCTAGGTTTAATTTCTTGTCTAAATACCCCCCATTTGAAACATTTGTACCCCCCTCCCCATATTATTGTGTTGTAATAATGTAGGAATTTAAATCTCGCACTTTAATGCTTTCTAAATATACCATTCTAGAATTAGGGTTTGTATGCGAATAAAACGAACAAAATAGTTTGACCTAATTTCAAGATACACAAGCATGAAAATGGACAACACATTTCACACTTGCACCCCTAGGGTATTCCACTTTGTTGCCTTCAAATAATTGGGCCATATTGCATGTTAGGTTTCTTTGGGTAAAACAAACAATCAAATGATCATAAGTCCCTCGATGACGCTTTCAAAAAGTTGCCTAAAATGATCAAATCCCTTTCAAAGAAAAAATTGCCCAAAGACATTTAACACTATTGCAATTATGGTCTAAACGATGACCCGCGCCTGTCCCTTTCACCTCCTAATACAAGATTGTCCACCAAATGCAATGATGGAACAAAATTGTCAAAAGATTTAAAACATAACAAAAATCTTTGAGAAAACTTTAGGGTAGATAACTCTTAAGTACTTGCCAATTTGCAAAGAAAACACTTGCATATTTTCAAATCCCACTTCACAAACACTTTCAAAACCAACTTTCAAAAACCTTGAAACATCTTTTCAAAAGACAAAACACCTTTTGTAAAACATTCGAGTAAAGAATTGTTACAAGGGTAGCCTATACAAGGCATCTTTTCAACACATTTTCAAAAAACACACACCAAGCACCATTTCAAACAATTGAAAACCAAGGCAAGTTGATCTAAGCAAGTACCTAAGAGCCCATGGATAACCATGGATAGAAAGGGTGCTAATACCTTCCCTTTCTATAATCTACTCCCCGAACCCAAGAAAAATCTCAAAGGTTTTTTTTCTGTGCTTTTTAAACCTTTCCTTAGGATAAAATAAAAAGTCGGTGGCGACTCTTGCTCAACCGAAACATTTGCGAAAACAAACGCAAAACCACAGTCAGTTCCCCCACCGTATCACAGTCAGCATCTTTGATTGGAGAACTTTGCACCGGCGGATGTCTTTCCACGAGAATCAAGCTCACCATGTCAAGTGGGTCATAGCCCCTTATTCAAGTTGTTGCAATTGATCTTTGATGGCATTTGATTATAGGAGAAAACCTCTTTCCTCTTGGTAGACGTCTGGTTCAACATGACCTTGCATCAACAGACCCTCGAGATCCTTGAAATGGTTATTGAAAATGCTATTGTATGATGTTATGATGTTATGTACATGTATGCAAATAAGTGTATATACAGGCAATCATATTCACACAAAGCAAACAAGTCCTTAGGTTTAGGCTTGCATGGGGTTTGTAGGTAAGTACCTTCTTGAAGTTAGTTGGTTCATCCTGTCCTAAAATAGAAACCGGGTTCTAAGGAGCTCAATATCATTGGATTGTTTTTTGTGTTCATTGTTTTGGTTTAGCCACTTAACTGGTGACCAAAATATTCCAAGAAAACAACCCTCAATGAGCGTAGTATCGAGTATCCACCAACTTCGGACTGCACCAAAGTCGGTCATCTCACTACCCCTAAAAAGTCTAAGATGGCCAAGTAAGGTTCTAGAGTTCGTTAGTGCTTCATGACATCACTCAGCGGCCCCGTACTCTCCTTGATTGAACTCAAGGGTTACCGGTACTCACAAATATGTCACACTAACATAGCTTACTGCTTCAACCATGTCGGTACACCCCGCACAGTTCCCTCACAGTTTTATTGCTATTTACCTAAAAAAGTGCCCCAGAATCCGGGTGTAGGATTGAACAAACCCAAACAAGGAACCCAAAAAGTAAAGCAATCAAAGCAATCAAAGCAAGTATGTAAAGGTGATCTAAAACCCTAAGGTAACCCCACTTTTAAATTTCTCCCCAACAGAGTCGCCAGTTCTGTGATACGGTAGGAGAACTGACTTGAGGTTTTGCGTTTATATTCGCACTTGTTCGGTTTAGCAAGAGTCGCCACCGACTTTTTATTTTATCCTAAAGGAAAGGTTAAAAAGCACAGGAAAAACCTTTGAGATGTTTTCGTGGGTTCAGGGGGTAGATTATGAAAAGGGAAGGTGCTAGCACCCTTTTCATCCATGGTTATCCATGGGCTCTTAGTTACTTGTTTTAGATCACTTGCCTTTGATTTTCAATTGCTTGAAATGGTGGTGTGTGTGTGTGTGTGTGTTTTGAAAATGTTTTGAAAAAGATGCCTTGTCTAGGCAACCATTGTAACAATTCTTTACTCGAATGTTTTACAAAGGTGTGTGTCTTTTTGAAAAGATGTTTCAATGTTTTTGAAAGTTGTGTTGTGGAGTGTGTTTTGAAAGTAGGCAAGTGTGTTTTGCAAGTTTGATCAAGTAACTAAGAGTTGTCTACCCCTAAATTTCTCAAAGATCATTCCTATGTTTTAACCCTTTTAACAGTATTGTTCCACCATTGTATTTGGTGGACAATCTTGTGTTAGGATGTTAACGGGACGGGCGCGGGTCATCGTTTAGACCATGAATGCAATAGTGTCAAGTGTCTTTGGCAATTTGCTTGAGGGACTATGATCATTTTTTTAGGCAACTTGAGAGCGTCATCGAGGGACTATGATCATTTGATTTGTTTTGCCAAAGACACTCAACATGCAAACATGGCCCATTTTTGAAGGTAACAAGCGGGATTACCCTAGGGGTGCAAGTGTGAATTGTGTATGGATTGTCATGCATTTGTCTTGTATTAGGTTATCTAGCGGTTGATTTTGAATCTTCGCATATAAACCCTAATTACTATACAGTATATAGAAAGCGATAAATTGCGGGAATTTAAAGTCTAAGCTATTACAAATAAGTATCCAGGAATGGGGGTACAAATATTTACAAATGGGGATGAGTCTTATCAGGATAGTAGTGTCCAAATAATATTTACAACCAAATCGAATCGCATTCTCAATGTAAAATATAGCAATGTATAAGAATAAAAGAGAAATAAATGTATTTTGTGAAAGTGTATGTGATTATTTACAAATGAGAAAAATATGTTAACCTAATGCAATATTAAGTATTTATTTATTTTTGTGTTTTTGTTAATATTATATAAACAAAAAGGTTTAATAATAAAAGTAAATATTTAACCTTAAAAAAAGTCTATTTTTTTAATGTATTTTATTGATATTTTTGTGTTTTTGTATATTATAAATAAAAGAAAAAGAAACTATTTAATTAAATTAATTCTACTATTTATGTATTTCAAGTGTGATAAACAAAATATTATTAATAAAATATGAAGAATTAATATATTACTTTTTAACTTAACAAAAATATAGATTGTAAAAAAGAAAGAAAATAAGGTAATAAGAAAAAAGTGTTAATTTGTAAGTATAAGAAAAAAATAAATAATAAAAAGGTGAAATGGGCCAAAGGTCAAAATGAACAGATTTGCAAAGGGGGTGTAGGCGCCAGTGTTGAGATGGGCTTATGGCTTTTCCGTGGAACAGGCCCAAACGGGTTTGATAATTTTTCTTAGGGTTTGTTTTGTTGTTACTCAGAATAGGGTTTACAGTTTTGATAAGTGGCATCGTTCCCTTCTCCTTCTTCGTTGTTCTCTTCCTCAAGCAAAAGCCATTGATGTCTCTCTCCGCCTCAGCTGCCAGAGCGCCATCTCCACTTCTTCCTCCTCAAGGCTGCTCAGGCAGTGACAACAAGGTACCGGTTTCTGTCTTCATGTTTTAGGCTCTTTTTTTTGGATAGCAATCTTGCATGTTATTATTTCTATGTGTTCTGATCTTTATGTATTATTTTGGGCTTGTGTGAGGTGTAAAAAGAAAAGGGAAGAGGAAATTATACCTTTGGAGAGGACACGGAGGAATGGACTGGAGGCATTTTAGGCGGCCGGAGGCAGAGGGAGTATGTGATGTCTTGCTTGTTGGCTTGCTTCCTGGTACTCAGTATCTTTAACCTTGCTTTGGTTTAGTGATGAGCATCATGCTTCTGAAAACCCTAGCTTTTAGTTCTCTCTTCTTCTTCTGTTTGCTGGCCCGTTTGTTGTTGCTTTTTCCTCAGTATGTTGCTTTTGATGATTATGATATCTGAGTTGCTTTCACAATCTTCCTCTCTTTTGCTTGGTTAGTTTAGCCTATGATGAATCCAATTCTGAGGCACTTTGGCTTTGAATACTATGCAGTTTGACAGTTTATATGTTTGTTGGCTTGCTCAATGATGAACCTTGGTTCTGAGAGACTTGGACTTTTTGATGATTTTTAATGTTGAATTTCTGAGATGCTTGCCTTTCTCTTTTGGCTTTGATTCTGAGATGCACCTAGTTCTGAGAATGTTTATGTTGTAGTTGGCCCTATGATGAAGTCATTCTGAGGGCTTTCATTTCTGTTGTTTGGACATTTGGATGGATTTGCTTGAGTTTGGATTTGGAGGGTTATTGGTACAGGTTTATTGTCTGCTTGTTTTAGTTTTGTTTGAATAAGGCTTGAGACAGGTTTTGATACTGAGTTGAAATAGGTTGTTCTGGCTTGTGTTTACATGCTTCAAGGCTTGATGTTTACAGGCTTTAAGGCTTGTATCTGGTTTTTTAGCAGGTTGAAATAGTTTGTAAACTTGTTTGTTTTCTTCAAGGCTTTCAGGCTTGTTTGTATTATGTAGGCAGGTTGTTGTTTATGATGGCAGGTTGAATGTAAGCTTGTATGGCTTTGAGCAGGTTTTTGGTATGAGTTTCAAAACAGGTCTGTGTTTTGAGGCTTGTTTGGAAGTTA
Source organism: Vicia faba (assembly GCA_948472305.1). Lineage (NCBI taxonomy): Eukaryota > Viridiplantae > Streptophyta > Magnoliopsida > Fabales > Fabaceae > Vicia > Vicia faba. Next base: position 654,088,672 of record OX451736.1, on the reverse strand, counting down.
CCAGGTTGAACACAGGTTTGAGTTGGTTCAGGCTTGCTTTGTAACAAGTTTAAAGCTTGAGGCAGCTTTGTTTGTGTTTTTGATACAGGCTTGAGAGCTTGTGTTTTTAGCTTTTGCAATGTTACAGTTTTTTTGGTTTTAGGCAGGATTTTGAAGTTACAGCTTGAGAGCTTGTGTTCTCTTTCTATGTGTATTCTGCCTCCTCTTTACAGTGTTGATTCTGTTTGTTTTATATCTCTTAAGCCTGCCTCAACAAACTGTAAGCCTATACTTCTTTTACTCTATTTCTCTCTCTATCAGAAAAGCATATTTTAATGCTTTACTGTCCTTTTTTCTGAAAAAGTGTGGCTGGAAAATGATGATAATTTTGAAATATTGCTTGCATTGTGTCTTTCCTCTGCATATTGTACTTTCTTCTTTTCTTTGATGACAACTTGATATCTTTTGATATCTTTTGGCAGCTTGGTTGACATCTCTTTTGACAGTTTTATAGCTTTGTACTTTTGACAAATTGGTTTGCCTTTTCAAGTAGCTTGTTTGTTCAATTTGAAACTTTACAACTTGTTTTGGCATATTCAGTTTGTTACTTGTGACTTGGTTTGGAATTTTGAACTGTGCAGCTTGTTTGCCCATTTTGACAATGCAATTTTGGTTTGAAATTATGCAGCCTTGTATTTTGCTTTAATGATTTGCATGCTTCCAACATTATTTTCTTTCCCTCTTTGTGAACCAAGATTCTTCTTGCGATTTGCAGAGAGGGAGAACAAACTGATTCCGGCCAACACTTTTAATGATGAGTTTCTGGTTAACTGTCTGCCTTTTTTAATTCATCTGTGTTTGACTTCTTTCTTTTTTTGTTTTTGCAGATAAAAATCAGTTGAGCAATGGGGAGCAGCAGTAGAAGATGAAGATTTAGGAGATTTAGGATATAGTTTTAAATTACCTTTAATCATTGTAACAATATTAATGTAAACAATTGTAAATAAATTTACAGTGTTCAAATAATAATTGTAACAAACAATTAAAAATGAATAAAAATAATCCTTTGTCAGTTAATTCTCTCTTAATTCACTGTCTATTTAATTATTTAAGTTTCTTGAATTAAAATAACTGGAAGTAAATCCCAATTATTCTAACTTAGATAAAATAAATAATTAATAAACACCGTAGTCTTGTAACTTCGCATTAATCAATAAAAACCCGGCTTTCCAATTAACCATAAGCATTGCACAGTTAATTAAACAAACGTCCACATGCCTTTCCTTTTACTGATTAAACCAAACACTGCAAATTTCCAACCAGAAGCCTCAGCTTCTAACCCAGAGGTTCAGGTTTTTTGAGAAACAAACTGAAATCTTGAGCAGGCGTCAAAGCAGTGTAACAGCCAATTAAGACACTGTGGATTCAAATTCTTCCGAGAATGCGCGTGCAAACCCTGATTCTTGATTTATTGTCAAAGAAACGTCTGCCTGATCAAACCCTGAGCCAAATTCAACCAAATTAATAAAAACCCTGATAATCTGCTTGAACTGATTCAAAATCAATGGAAAACCTAATTTTGTCTAACTGATGAGAAAAGTCTGTTTGACCGATTCTTAAGCCAGTCTGAAAAATCAGGAAAAGCCCGAAGCTGTGATTTCTTGTGGAAAAGAGAGGAGGGAAAATTTTGGGGTACAACAGTTGCCCCTGTTCAATCTTCTTGAACCTGAAGAGTTAGATTGGCAAGTTTGTCGTTCGCGACTCGAAGGTAAAAGGAGATTGGACACTAGAGTGCCCAAAAAAATTTTGCACTCGTCAAAGCGTAGTTTGAGGGAATGGGCTTAAAGATGCCATTTGGTGATGGGATTACAGATGCCATCTGGAGATGTGACACGGGGATGGGCTTAGAGATGCCATCTGGAAATGTTTGTTGAACTGTATGTCGTTGGTGAGTGGGTGAGTATCAGAAAGGTATCCATGTTTTGGAACATATCTGAACTGGGGGTCTGAATAAGCAATGAATTGACATCCATGTTTGGACTCATCCGTAAACTGTTTTCAGTAGTCGCATCTGAACAAGCGATAGATTAACATCCGTGTTTGGAGAATCCGTAAACTGTTTTCAGAAGTCTTAGAGATGAATAAGCAATAGAGCAGCATCCATGTTGGGAAGCGTCCGTAAACTGTTTTCAAAAGTTGAGTCTGAACAAGCGATAGATTAACATCCGTGCTTCGAGAATCCGTAAACTGTTTTCAGAAGTTTGAAGAATCTGAACAAGCGATAGGTTAACATCCGTGTCTGGAGAACCCGTAAACTGTTTTCAGAAGTCTTGAAGTTGAATAAGCAATAGAGCAGCATCCATGTTGGGAAGCGTCCGTAAACTATTTTCAAAAGTTGAGTCTGAACAAGCGATAGATTAACATCCGTGCTTGGAGAATCCGTAAACTGTTTTCAGAAGTTTGAAGAATCTGAACAAGCGATAGGTTAACATCCGTGTCTGGAGAACCCGTAAACTGTTTTCAGAAGTCTTGAAGTTGAATAAGCAATAGAGCAGCATCCATGTTGGGAAGCGTCTGTAAACTGTTTTCAAAAGTTGAGTCTGAACAAGCGATAGATTAACATCCGTGTTTGGAGAATCCGTAAACTGTTTTCAGAAGTTTGAAGAATCTGAACAAGCGATAGGTTAACATCCGTGTCTGGAGAACCCATAAACTGTTTCAAGAAGTCTTAGATCTGAACAAGCGATAGGTTAACATCCGTGTCTGGAGAACCCGTAAACTGTTTTCAGAAGTTGAAGAATCTGAACAAGCGATAGATTAACAGCCGTGTTTGGAGAATCTGTAAACTGTTTTCAAAAGTCTTGGAATGGAGAAGGAACCGGTGTAGGGTTTCCTCATGATGAGTCCGTGTAGAACTGCATCTTGGATAATTTTTAATGATAGCCTCTTATTCTTATCCTGAAAAGGACAAAATGTTAGTTAAACACAAAGTTATGCTGCATGAAATGTATGATGCAATATATGTTATATCAATGTTTATGATATGAATGTAATGAATGCGCATGTAAGTTGATGAGCTGTCTTGCTGAGGATAGATGAATCCTGGATAGCCGGAGATAATATAATATTGACTGCTGCCGGGGAAAGTGAATCCTTGACTGCTGCAGGGGATTTGAAAATAAGAAGTCCTTGGACCGCTGTTGGGGAATCAGGAGCTTGGGTTTTATGCCAATCTACTGGGGATTCTTGTCTTGAGGAGATCTTCACTGGGGAATATCTGAATATCCTGTGAGGAACTGAGAATGAGAGTCTTCATTCTGCTTGGGGATTGATAGTTGGAAGTTTTTTTTAGCTCCGCTGGGGATTGCAAGAATCTTTTGATTGCTGCAGGTATTGATCTGGGATCTTGAAAAGGTTGGTCGGTGAGATGGTTGTCCTTGCTGGTTTCAGGTATTAATCTCTGACCTGAGAAAGAAAGATAGTTTTCCTCGCTTGTTACAGGTATTAATCTTCAATCTCTTCATGTAGATAGTTTTCCTGGCTGGTTTCAGGTGTTAATCTACAATCTCTTCATGTTGATAGTTTTCCTGGCTGGTTTCGGGTGTTAATCTACAATCATTCGTCCACAGATAGTTTTCCTGGCTTGTCACAGGTATTAATCTGGAACTTGGGTTATACGCCACTTTGAGAATGAGAATCTTCATTCTGTTGGGAGTCAGAAATTGGGAGTATACCAATATTCTAAGGTGATGAGAATCTTCATTCTGTTAACGGTCAGAAACTGGGAGTATACCAATCTTCTGAGGTTTTAAGGATGAGAATATTCATTCTTGAGGGTCAGAAATTGGGAGTATACCAATCTTCTGAGGTGATAAGAATCTTCATTCTGTTAACGCCTAACTGTTATCTGGTCGATCTCCAGGCTTTCACAGAAACTTGTATTGCCATCTGGTCGTAATCCAGGCTTTGCAATAACTTGCTAAGCTATTATCCGATCAAATCCGGGCTTCACGGCTTGTGTTAAAGATATACCACTATCTGGTCGACTCTAGGCTTCGTAGTATTCTTGGCTGATATCTGGTCGTAATCCAGGCTTCACAGAAACTTGTATTGTTATCTGGTCGTAATCCAGGCTTCACAATAACTAGTTGGGGATTAAACTATTATCCGGTCGAATTTGGGCTTCATAGCTTGCTTTTAGGAGATACCATTATCTGGTCATAATCCAGGCTTCGCGGTAGTCTGATACTGTAACTGGGATCTGAATGAGTGATAGAATAGCTACCGTGTCTGGAGCGTATCTGAAACTGTATCTTAGAGTAGAGATTTGTATGAGTAGCAGAATGACTTCTGTGTCTGGAGTGTATCTGAAAATGTAATTGGGATCTGAATGAGTGACAGAATGGCTACCGTGTTTGGAGCGTATCTGAAAGTGTATCTTGGAGTTGAGATCTGTATGAGTAGAAGAATGACTTCCGTGTCTGGAGTGTATCTGAAACTGTAACTGGGATCTGAATGAGTGACAGAATGGCTACCGTGTTTGGAGCGTATCTGAAACTGTATCTTGGAGTTGAGATCTGTATGAGTAGCAGAATGACTTCTGTATCTGGAGTGTATCTAAAACTGTAACTGGGATCTGAAAGAGTGACAGAATGGCTACCGTGTTTGGAGCGTATCTGAAACTGTATCTTGGAGTTGAGATCTGTATGAGGAGCAGAATGACTTCCGTGTCTGGAGTGTATCTGAAACTGTAACTGGGATCTGAATGAGTGACAGAATGGCTACCGTGTTTGGAGCGTATCTGAAATTGTATCTTGGAGTTGAGATCTGTATGAGTAGCAGAATGACTTCCGTGTCTGGAGTGTATCTAAAACTGTAACTGGGATCTGAATGAGTGACAGAATGGCTACCGTGTTTTGAGCGTATCTGAAATTGTATCTTGGAGTTGAGATCTGTATGAGTAGCAGAATGACTTCCGTGTCTGGAGTGTATCTGAAACTGTAACTGAGATCTGAATGAGTGACAGAATGGCTACCGTGTTTGGAGCGTATCTGAAACTGTATCTTGGAGTTGAGATTTGTATGAGTAGCAGAATGACTTCCGTGTCTGGAGTGTATCTAAAACTGTAACTGGGATCTGAATGAGTGACAGAATGGCTACCGTGTTTGGAGCGTATCTGAAACTGTATCTTGGAGTTGAGATCTGTATGAGTAGCAGAATGACTTCCGTGTCTGGAGTGTATCTGAAACTGTAACTGGGATCTGAATGAGTGACAGAATGGCTACCGTGTTTGGAGCGTATCTGAAACTGTATCTTGGAGTTGAGATCTGTATGAGTAGCAGAATGACTTCCGTATCTGGAGTGTATCTGAAACTGTAACTGGGATCTGAATGAGTGACAGAATGGCTACCGTGTTTGGAGCGTATCTGAAACTGTATCTTGGAGTTGAGATTTGTATGAGTAGCAGAATGACTTCCGTGTCTGGAGTGTATCTAAAACTGTAACTGGGATCTGAATGAGTGACAGAATGGCTACCGTGTTTGGAGGGTATCTGAAACTGTATCTTCCAACAGGTGATGAAGGAATTTTTAAACGACCTTGGTTTTGACATTCGAATGCCCCAAGTGATGATGAAGGAGACTTGCCTCAAGTTCACTGAACTTTTGAGAGATTTGTTGAAATCTTAACTGGACTGCCCCAGGTTAACTGAACTTTGAAAGATCTGTTGAAACCTTGACTGGACTGCCCCAGGTTAATTGAGCTTTGAAAGATTCTGTTGAAATCTTGACTGGACTGCCCCAGGTTAAATGGACTTTGAAAGATTCATTGAAATCTTGACTGGACTGCCCCAGGTTAACTGGATAGTGACATGTCATTCCCCCTTGTTGATAGGAGATTTGTCAATGGAAGTGTCATCCTTTTTGAAGTGATTTTGCTCACTGAGAGAGCTTTCGTTCCTCTGAACATTCGATGTATGAATTTCTTCACTGTCAAACAAAATAACCATGTGCAAACAACGATATTCAATTAATGCAAAGTTTATGTCTGTCTCGAAGTTTTTTTTTTTAAAATGCGTTTTTTAGCAGAAAACTTTTTATAAGACAAATTCAACACAAGATTTAGGGCAAAGCCTTACAGGAGTCAGGATACCTTTTGTAACAGTATGCTTTCAAACTAACCCATGCTTCAATTAGGACTTTTGAAGGGTTGTAACGTGGCTTGGTTCACGGTTTAATAAACAAAAGATAAAGGCTCAAAGTATATTTGTACCCACCTGCTCTTCGTGATATTCTTCAACCCTAAACTCAGTTAATTGTGCGTCAAACTCTATTCGAGTTTGGAACAACTTTTGGGTGATGGTTCACCAATTGAATTTTATGGGAAGACAATCATCATCATTTTTTTTTGCAACATTTTTCATGTTGTTGAGGATTTGTAATGACCTCGTTCTTTTGATTTATTATCCCTAACTTTTGCCTGACTGTTTCTGTTTTCCGAGATTACAGTCAGCGGGATGCCCCAGCTTTCTTAAGCCTTCTTTATAGGTTTCGGCTCAGTGGGCTTTTTCTTTTTTTTGAGAGATAATGACTACCTATGAGATAAGGAACCATCACTGTCTTTTGATTCCAAAGGAATGTTTCTTTGATGTTGTTCGTTGTATTACGAACTGAGATTTTGCGACTTCAATGTGCACCTTTTTTGAATTAACTGAGAGACTACCCTGCCCCAGGTTTAAATCAAAGGTTTCAATTTGTTTAGAACAGAAAAACTCCTACTTCTTTGGCTCGAAGGGGTTGACTAGGGATTATCTTCCTTATAACTCCAGTGTTTAGGATTTGAAAGAAATGCCTGTACATCATCAGCAAGGTCTGTTCAAAAGCATATTGTATGAGATTATGGTATTGTTTCGTCATCCTCCCTCTAAAGGCTTGTAGCTTTTTATCAAGAGTTAAATATCATAAAGAAAGCACAAGAATAGTGAAAACGAATAGATGAATTCAAGACAAACATATGCAATGCATTAATGAAACAGAGTTTGACATTAACAGATAATTGTTTGAATAACAAAGAGATTACAACTTGAAAGTTCAAATGAAACAAAAGTCTCTCAGTTCGAGCCTTGTCAATTCAGGTGGAGAAATCCTTAAAGGAAGATTTTCATCTCGCCATCGGGCATGAATCTCAGCACTCCAATGTCAATCAGATCTTGAATCTTGTTCTTCAAGGCCCAACAGTCGCCGGTGTCATGTCCCGGGCTATAGGAGTGATATACACAAAATGCGTCGGGATGATAGCTAGGAGCGGAGGTATTGGGCTTCCGAATAGGATCCCTTAAAGCAGTCAGATTGACCTCCAACAAGCGTTCCAGTATTAGAGATGACGGTATGTCAGTCTCAGTGAACTGTCTTCCCGACGTATTTTGCTTACGCCGATTACCCCGTTAACACTGACGAGGTTGTTGGTGAGCTTGTGACCCTGAAGCAAGTAGAGGAGCCTTTCCTTTGTCTTCTTGCCTCAAAGGGGGTTGAGTGATGACTTGATCTTCAACCTCAGACGTTTTCCCCACTTGGTTGTCCCGAAGCAGTTGGTTGACGAGAACTCTGAGTTCCTCTTGTCTTTGAGCCAAGTCCTGGATGAGAGCCATCTGGCCCACCAGTTATCCCGTCATTTGGATCCTCATTGTTGTCAGCTCAGACTGAAGTTCTTCCAACTGATCACTCCTGGCATTGCTTGAATTCCCCTGGACCAAGCCCCTTGTGAGGAGAGCTTTCACTTCTTCTTGCCCCTGGGACAGGTTCAAGAACATTTCTTGAAGTTGAGCATTTTGATCTTGGATATCCTTGACAGTCCTCTCTAGAGCCATATCTACTGAAATAAACAGTAGGAGAATAAGGAAACCTGAAAAGGAAAAAACTGTTATGATGCAATGCATGATATGTGAATGCATGCTTTCAAGGATCTCTCGGGGTAAACACAAGAAAATGTTAGAGGTTGAGCTTTGGTCAGCATCTTTGATTGGAGAACTTTGCACCGGCGGATGTCTTTCCACGAGAATCAAGCTCACCATGTCAAGTGGGTCATAGCCCCTGATTCAAGTTGTTGCAATTGATCTTTGATGGCATTTGATTAGAGGAGAAAACCTCTTGCCTCTTGGTAGACGTCTGGTTCAACATGAGCCTGCATCAACAGACCCTCTAGATCCTTGAAATGGTTATTGAAAATGCTATGGTATGATGTTATGATGTTATGTACATGTATGCAAATAAGTGTATATACAGGCAATCATATTCACACAAAGCAAACAAGTCATTAGGTTTAGGCTTGCATGGGGTTTATAGGTAAGTACCCTCTTGAAGTTAGTTGTCTCATCCTGTCCTAAAATAGAAACCGGGTTCTAAGGAGCTCAATATCATTGGATGGTTTTCTGTGTTCATTGTTTTGATTTAGCCACTTAACTGGCGACCAAAATATTCCAAGAAAACAACCCTCAATGAGCGTAGTATCGAGTATCCACCAACTTCGGACTGCACCAAAGTCGGTCATCTCACTACCCCTAAAAAGGCTAAGATGGTCAAGTAAGGTTCTAGAGTTCGTTAGTGCTTCATGACATCACTCATTTGCCCCGTACTCTCCTTGATTGAACTCAAGGGTTACCGGTACTCACAAATATGTCACACTAACATAGCTTACTGCTTCAACCATGTCGGTATACCCCGCACAGTTCCCTCACAGTTTTATTGCTATTTACCTAAAAAAGTGCCCCAGAATCCGGGTGTAGGATTAAACAAACCCAAACAAGGAACCCAAAAAGTAAAGCAATCAAAGCAATCAAAGCAAGTATGTAAAGGTGATATAAAACCCTAAGGTAACCCCACTTTTAAATTTCTCCCCAACAGAGTCGCCAGTTCTGTGATACGGTAGGAGAACTGACTTGAGGTTTTGTGTTTGTATTCGCACTTGTTCGGTTTAGCAAGAGTCGCCACCGACTTTTTATTTTATCCTAAAGGAAAGGTTAAAAAGCACAGGAAAAACCTTTGAGATGTTTTCGTGGGTTCGGGGGGTAGATTATGAAAAGGGAAGGTGCTAGCACCCTTTTCATCCATGGTTATCCATGGGCTCTTAGTTACTTGTTTTAGATCACTTGCATTTGATTTTCAATTGCTTGAAATGGTGGTGTGTGTGTGTGTTTTGAAAATGTTTTGAAAAAGATGCCTTGTCTAGGCAACCATTGTAACAATTCTTTACTCGAATGTTTTACAAAGGTGTGTGTCTTTTTGAAAAGATGTTTCAATGTTTTTGAAAGTTGTTTTGAAAGTTGTGTTGTGGAGTGTGTTTTGAAAGTAGGCAAGTGTGTTTTGCAAGTTTGATCAAGTAACTAAGAGTTGTCTACCCCTAAATTTCTCAAAGATCATTCCTATGTTTTAACCCTTTTAACAGTATTGTTCCACCATTGTATTTGGTGGACAATCTTGTGTTAGGATGTTAACGGGACGGGTGCGGGTCATCGTTTAGACCATGAATGCAATAGTGTCAAGTGTCTTTGGCAATTTTCTTGAGGGACTATGATCATTTTTTTAGGCAACTTGAGAGCGTCATCGAGGGACTATGATCATTTGATTTGTTTTTGTTTTGCCAAAGACACTCAACATGCAAACATGGCCCATTTTTGAAGGCAACAAGCGGGATTACCCTAGGGGTGCAAGTGTGAATTGTGTATGGATTGTCATGCATTTGTCTTGTATTAGGTTATCTAGCGGTTGATTTTGAATCTTCGCATACAAACCCTAATTACTATACAGTATATAGAAAGCGATAAATTGCGGGAATTTAAAGTCTAAGCTATTACGAATAAGTATCCGGGAATGGGGGTACAAATATTTACAAATGGGGATGAGTCTTATCAGGATAGTAGTGTCCAAATAATATTTACAACCAAATCGAATCGCATTCTCAATGTAAAATATAGCAATGTATAAGAATAAAAGAGAAATAAAAGTATTTTGTGAAAGTGTATGTGATTATTTACAAATGAGAAAAATATGTTAACCTAATGCAATATTAAGTATTTATTTATTTTTGTGTTTTTGTTAATATTATATAAACAAAAAGGTTTAATAATAAAAGTAAATATTTAACCTTAAAAAAAGTCTATTTTTTTAATGTATTTTATTGATATTTTTGTGTTTTTGTATATTATAAATAAAAGAAAAAGAAACTATTTAATTAAATTAATTCTACTATTTATGTATTTCAAGTGTGATAAACAAAATATTATTAATAAAATATGAAGAATTAATATATTACTTTTTAACTTAACAAAAATATAGATTGTAAAAAAGAAAGAAAATAAGGTAATAAGAAAAAAGTGTTAATTTGTAAGTATAAGAAAAAAATAAATAATAAAAAGGTGAAATGGGCCAAAGGTCAAAATGAACAGATTTGCAAAGGGGGTGTAGGCACCAGTGTTGAGATGGGCTTAAGGCTTTTGCGTGGAACAGGCCCAAACGGGTTTGATAATTTTTCTTAGGGTTTGTTTTGTTGTTACTCAGAATAGGGTTTACAGTTTTGATAAGTGGCATCGTTCCCTTCTCCTTCTTCGTTGTTCTCTTCCTCAAGAAAAAGCCATTGATGTCTCTCTCCGCCTCAGCTGCCAGAGCGCCATCTCCACTTCTTCCTCCTCAAGGCTGCTCAGGCGGTGACAACAAGGTATCGGTTTCTGTCTTCATGTTTTAGGCTCTTTTTTTTATAGCAATCTTGCATGTTATTATTTCTATGTGTTCTGATCTTTATGTATTATTTTGGGCTTGTGTGAGGTGTAAAAAGAAAAGGGAAGAGGAAATTATACCTTTGGAGAGGACACGGAGGAATGGACTGGAGGCGTTTTAGGCGGCCGGAGGCGGAGGGAGTATGTGATGTCTTGCTTGTTGGCTTGCTTCCTGGTACTCAGTATCTTTATCCTTGCTTTGGTTTAGTGATGAGCATCATGCTTCTGAAAACCCTAGCTTTTAGTTCTCTCTTCTTCTTATGTTTGCTGGCCCGTTTGTTGTTGCTTTTGCCTCAGTATGTTGCTTTTGATGATTATGATATCTGAGTTGCTTTCACAATCTTCCTCTCTTTTGCTTGGTTAGTTTAGCCTATGATGAATCCAATTCTGAGGCACTTTGGCTTTGAATACTATGCAGTTTGACAGGTTATATGTTTGTTGGCTTGCTCAATGATGAACCTTGGTTCTGAGAGACTTGGACTTTTTGATGATTTTTAATGTTGAATTTCTGAGATGCTTGCCTTTCTCTTTTGGCTTTGATTCTGAGATGCACCTAGTTCTGAGAATGTTTATGTTGTAGTTGGCCCTATGATGAAGTCATTCTGAGGGTTTTCATTTCTGTTGTTTGGACATTTGGATGGATTTGCTTGAGTTTGGATTTGGAGGGTTATTGGTACAGGTTTATTGTCTGCTTGTTTTAGTTTTGTTTGAATAAGGCTTGAGACAGGTTTTGATACTGAGTTGAAACAGGTTGTTCTGGCTTGTGTTTACATGCTTCAAGGCTTGATGTTTACAGGCTTTAAGGCTTGTATCTGGTTTTTTAGCAGGTTGAAACAGTTTGTAAACTTGTTTGTTTTCTTCAAGGCTTTCAGGCTTGTTTGTATTATGTAGGCAGGCTGTTGTTTATGATGGCAGGTTGAATGTAAGCTTGTATGGCTTTGAGCAGGTTTTTGGTATGAGTTTGAAAACAAGTCTGTGTTTTGAGGCTTGTTTGGAAGTTACCAGGTTGAACACAGGTTTGAGTTGGTTCAGGCTTGCTTTGTAACAAGTTTAAAGCTTGAGGAAGTTTTGTTTGTGTTTTTGATACAGGCTTGAGAGCTTGTGTTTTTAGCTTTTGCAATGTTACAGTTTTTTTGGTTTTAGGCAGGATTTTGAAGTTACAGCTTGAGAGCTTGTGTTCTCTTTCTATGTGTATTCTGCCTCCTCTTTACAGTGTTGATTCTGTTTGTTTTATATCTCTTAAGCCTGCCTCAACAAACTGTAAGCCTATACTTCTTTTACTATCTTTCTCTCTCTATCAGAAAAGCATATTTTAATGCTTTACTGTCCTTTTTTCTGAAAAAGTGTGGCTGGAAAATGATGATAATTTTGAAATATTGCTTGCATTGTGTCTTTCCTCTGCATATTGTACTTTCTTCTTTTCTTTGATGACAGCTTGATATCTTTTGGCAGCTTAGTTGACATCTCTTTTGACAGTTTTACAGCTTTGTACTTTTGACAAATTGGTTTGCCTTTTCAAGTAGCTTGTTTGTTCAATTTGAAACTTTGCAACTTGTTTTGGCATATTCAGTTTGTTACCTGTGACTTGGTTTGGAATTTTGAACTGTGCAGCTTGTTTGCCCATTTTGACAATGCAATTTTGGTTTGAAATTATGCAGCCTTGTATTTTGCTTTAATGATTTGCATGCTTGCAACATTATTTTCTTTCCCTCTTTGTGAACCAAGATTCTTCTTGCGATTTGCAGAGAGGGAGAACAAACTGATTCCGGCCAACACTTTTAATGATGAGTTTCTTATTAACTGTCTGCCTTTTTTAATTCATCTGTGTTTGACTTCTTTCTTTTTTTGTTTTTGCAGATAAAAATCAGTTGAGCAATGGGGAGCAGCAGTAGAAGATGAAGATTTAGGAGATTTAGGATATAGTTTTAAATTACCTTTAATCATTGTAACAATATTAATGTAAACAATTGTAAATAAATTTACAGTGTTCAAATAATAATTGTAACAAACAATTAAAAATGAATAAAAATAATCCTTTGTCAGTTAATTCTCTCTTAATTCACTGTCTATTTAATTATTTAAGTTTCTTGAATTAAAATAACTGGAAGTAAATCCCAATTATTCTAACTTAGATAAAATAAATAATTAATAAACACCGTAGTCTTGCAACTTCGCATTAATCAATAATAAACTCGGCTTTCCAATTAACCATAAGCATTGCACAGTTAATTAAACAAACGTCCACATGCCTTTCCTTTTACTGATTAAACCAAACACTGCAAATTTCCAACCAGAAGCCTCAGCTTCTAACCCAGAGGTTCAGGTTTTTTGAGAATCAAACTGAAATCTTGAGCAGGCGTCAAAGCAGTGTAACAGCCAATTAAGACTCTATGGATTCAAATTCTTCCGAGAATGCGCGTGCAAACCCTGATTCTTGATTTATTGTCAAAGGAAACGTCCGCCTGATCAAACCCTGAGCCAAATTCAACCAAATTAATAAAAACCCTGATAATCTGCTTGAACTGATTCAAAATCAATGGAAACCCTAATTGTGTCTGACTGATGAGAAAAGTGTGTTTGACCGATTCTTAAGCCAGTCTGAAAAATCAGGAAAAGCCCGAAGCTGTGATTTCTTGTGGAAAAGAGAGGAGAGCAAATTTTGGGGTACAACAACCTTGTAACAAAAGGTACCCCATTGAGTAACAAAAGTTGTCTTGTCCATGTTTTCGGGAGCCATTTTAATCTTATTATAACTGGAGAAACCATCCATAAAGGAGAAGACCTTATGCTGTGCGGTGTTGTCAACCAGAACGTCAATATGAGGCAGAGGGAAATCATCCTTGGGGCTTGCCCTGTTCAGATCCCTATAGTCAACACACATTCGAACCTTACCATCCTTCTTCGGCACAGGAACCACATTGGCCACCCACTGTGGGTAAGAAGTAACTTCTAGAAAACCGGCATCAAACTGTTTCATCACTTCAGCCTTGATCTTCTCAGACATCTCTGGGTGCATTCGGCGGACCTTCTGTTTCACTGGAGGACAGTCTTCCTTGGTAGGCAGGCGGTGAACCACAATATCGGTATCCAACCCAGGCATATCTTCATAAGACCAGGCAATGATCTCAACGTAGTCTCGCAGCATCTGAATCAACCGTTGTTTAAAATGAAGCTCCAGATTTGTACCGATCTTGACCTCTTTCTTGTCTACCTCTGTACCCAGATTTATTGATTCCACTAGCTCTTCATGCGGCTGGATAACCCTCTCTTCCTGAAGTAACAGCCTAGAAAGTTCACCAGGCACTTCGCAATCATCTTCACCTTCATCTTCGGCTAAGTTGATCGGACTTTCAAAGTCATAATTGGCAGTAGCAGAGTCGTTACCAGTAAGATCCAGAGTGGATGTAGACCTGTATATATGTGAGTATGTGTAAAATAGCTGCTTTGCAATATATAATAAAAGAAAAACAAGGAGCGCAAAACTTGAAATGCAAAAAACGTCCAATGCTTTTATTAATGACATATGTAGATGACACACATAAAGCCCTCACAAATGAAGCCATGGTGCCCCGGGTAAGACACCGGGCCGTAAAGTTTAAAACATTGTCTATTACAAATTCAAAACAAAAGTCTCATTACTGGGTAATAAAAGAAATTGGGACGAAGTCCTTTGCCGTCCAATTGCTTAATCCACCATCGGCAGTCGGGTAAATCCAACTGTCAAACTCAGACTCTTCAACATCGTCTTCAATGGAATTTACTCCTGAATTGCTGATGAACAAGGGAGGTCTTCTGATCCGTGCACTCTGAACAGCCCTTTGAGCTTCTGCAGTGAACCCAAACCAAACTTGTTAGTCTTATGTGCAAAATCAGGGAGTTGGCCCCAATTTGCACACCCACCTTTCTCAACAACAGCCTGGGCATCCTTGAAGGAAGCCATCTTCATTGGAGGATCTTCAACAACAGTCTCAGTTGATGCCAGCGTCTGGGGAACCTCTTCAAAATGTTGAAACGGGGTCTCAATGAACTCCCCATCCATCTCTACATACCGAAAAGAGTTGAGGTGACTCACCATGTACTCCTCTTCTCCTTGTATTGTCACAATTTTCCCTTTCACTGGGTACTTTAGCTTCTGGTGGAGCGTTGAAGTTACTGCCCCAGCTTTGTGGATCCACGGGCGACCCAGCAAACAAGAATAAGATGGCCGAATATCCATCACATAGAATGTAGATGCGAAAACTTGAGAACCGACCTTAATCGGAATATCCACTTCTCCGTGTACCATTCTCTTGGACCCATCAAAAGCCCTGACTACAATGTTGCTTGGTTTCAGCTCCAACTCTTCACAATCTAACCGGTCTAGAGCCTTTTTAGGTAGAACATTCAGCGATGACCCAGTATCCACCAATATGTGAGCAAGAGTAGTGCCCCTGCATTCAATGGAGACATGCAGGGCGTCATTGTGATTCTTCCCTTTAACAGTCAAGTCGGCGTCAGAGAAACCCAACCTATTATCAGCAGTCAGACTAGCCACGCAATCTTTAAACTGATCAGCTGATGTCTCTTGCGGTACATGGGCAGTCTTCAGGAAAGCGATCAGAGCCTTGGCATGGGCTTCTGAGCAAAGGAACAGAGACAACATAGAGATTTTGGACGGGGTTTGCCCCAGCTGCTCAACTACATTTTAGTCGCTCTTTTTGATGATCTTCAAAATTTCCTCCATCTCTTGTCTAGAGGCTTCAACAGTAATCTTCTTCGGTGCCTCCGTCTGGGCAGGCTCACCGATGATCTCTTTGCCCCGAGCGTCAGACGACTCGGCGATAGGGGTAAGAATTGGAACTTGAACAGGGACAGTAGCAGGTGTACTGACAGGCGTAATAACACAAGGCTTCCGGACAGTTGGTGGAGAGATCTCTGGGGAGAAAAGTCTTCCGCTGCGGGTGACTTTACTAGATCCAACGATATTGCTGATGTCAGTATCAGCATTCAAATCTTGTTTAACTCTGTGATAGTATACGTCATCCCCGTAGTGCCAAGGGACAACTTTATTTTATGTATAGGGGATAGGTCCAGGAATGGTAATGATCAACGATGCAATTCTTGGAACGGATGTAATTTTAACAGGCTTTCTCGAGGAAGCCTTGGAAGAATTGTCGAAAATGGTGATTATAGCAACTTCTTCAGCAGGAACCAAAGGAACAAAAGTCTTCTCAAACAGAATTTCTTTATTATCCATCAGGCGTTGGACACCTGAATTCAAAAGAGGGCAGCCGGTAGGTAGGACGAAACACATACAACAACCTTCGTCACAGCCCGGAAAAAAACCGGCTAACAGAAGGTTCTTCTTCACAGTCATCAAGGGAGTAACAATGTCTTACACAGAAACCACAAACGAGTCTTCATCTACAGCATTTACTCCATGCTTGGGCATAGGAGCAGTCACAACATTAGGTCTTTCAGGTGCTTCTAACTCAATCTCCTTAGCATCAATCAAGTCCTGTACCTTATTCTTCAAAACCCAGCAATCATTTGTATCATGCCCCGGACTGTCGAAGTGAAAAGCACAGCGGGCGTTCGGATTGTACATGGGTGATGTTGTATTGGGAGTCTTCGGGGCCTCCTTTGGAATCACCAGGTTGGTTTTCAATAACTGCGGCAGAATTTGGGATAAAGTCATGTTGAGCTGAGTGAATTGTCTTCGTGGCCTCTCGGCCCTTGGCTGATTGTTGCGCTGAGGAGCAACAGCAGGTCTTGATATAACCACCACATTAACTGCTTGGCGGCGTTCAGATCTATTATGACTTTTTGAACTGTAAATAGCACTGGACTCCTTCTTAAAAGGTTTCTTCTCGGTGCTTGATGAAGCACCCTTTTGTATTTTACCAGATTTGATATCGGCCTCAATCCTTTCCCTGATCATAATCAGCTCTGTAAACCCGGACGATGAACTTCCAATCAGATGGTTGAAATACGGACCAGACAAGGTCCCCAAAAACATATCCACTAACTCCCTGTCGGCCAAGGGAGGTTGCACCCTTCCAGCAAGGTCCCTCCACTTCTGAGCATAATCTTTGAAACCTTCGCCCGCACCTATAGACATACCCTGGAGTTGGGTACGCGTGGGAGCGAGGTCGGCATTATATTGGTATTGCTTGTAGAAAGCAGCGGCCAAATCTTCCCAATTACGGATACTGGCTCCTTCCAGTTGGTAAAACCATTCAAGATGAGTCCCTGAGAGACTGTCTTGAAAGAAGTGGATCTAGAGGTTCTTGTCAGCGGTGTATGGCTGAACCTTCCTAACATACGAACGGAGGTGCAGCTTTGGGGAAGAAACCCCATCGTATTTAGCGAAGATTGGTGCTTTAAATTTGTGGGGAATTACCACCCCAAATGACAGTCCCAAATCACCAAAGTCCAGACCAGGCACTTTCTGAACTTCCATCGCGCTCAAACGATCTTCGAGTTGCTTATATCTATCCTCAGCCGGAGGATACTGGTCTTCGTCAAAGTCCGTCTCGTTGTTAGAAACCACAGGGCTAGGAGCCCTCCTTTCTTCCTGATTATCTCCCCCTCCAGATGAGTGGGTCAAATCAACCTCTTCTCGCAAATTATTTCCGAATCTGCGACCCATGTTCAGTAGGACCGTCTTCTTCTTCTTCTCTTTCAAGATAAAGGTCTTCAGATCTTGCTGACCCTTAGCCAAACTCATGAACAATTCCTGGAACTGGGCATTTTGAGCTTGCAGAGCCTTGATTGCTTGTTCAATTGATGTTTCAGAAGACATGATGCTGAAATAAACAGCGAAGAAGATGAGAAACCTGTAAGGGTACTTGTTATGAGGTGCATGGGAATGATATGCACATGATATGATTTCAAAGACTTTAGAGATTCAAATTCGTAAACCAAAATGCAACACGCTTTTATTAGATAAACTTGAAATTCAATTGTTCAACAGATGCCTTTAAGGCGTTACAAGAAAGAAAAACTAAAAAGTAAATCAAAACTAGAAATAATCAAAAAGACAATCAGTGCTCCCATGGTCGTTTCCTGTCGGTGCGGACATAGTCATTGAGGATCCGCTTATTCTCCAGCTGCCTTGTTAACTTCTGAATCTTCTGCTCTTGCTCGTGATACTTTTCTCTGTAAGTATCCCGCTCTTCTCTTAGCTGCATCCAAGATCTCTTTAATGCTTCAATGTCAGTAGGCATGTATGGATGGAGGATGGTAGGAGGAACCCCTTCTTCATCAGCAACCTCAACAATTATAGGCAAGACGGCTTCGTATGGCATTCCCAGCTTTTGGGCACGGATACGAACCCATCGGAGATATGGCTCCATCAGAAGAGAAGTCTTTGCACCTAGCTCGTGCGGATCAGACCTGTGAACTCTATCCCAAGCTCGTATGAACCTGCGGCGTTGCTCGTCACTATCCCCTTGGAAATCAAAGACAATACTTGGCATTAGCAACTCATGAGGTCCTTCCCTCCTAGCTCGCCCAAATTGACGTAAGGCCAAGCACGGATTATAAGTGATCCCTCCATGGGTTCCTAGAAGTGGGACATTGGGGTATTCCCCACAGCGATCAATAATAGACACATCTTTCATGCCCTTAATAGTCCAAATGATATCCATGTTAGAGAGGGACATAATCCTGTAGGCCCAGCCCATGCCTTCCTTGTTCTTCAAAACTGATTTGGGGAGGTGAGAAATAAACCACCTCGCCAGCAATGGCACACAGCACATAAGGGTTCCCCGTTTCCGAGTAGTACGGGCATAAAGAGAGTGCAAAATATCACCCAAGAGAGTGGGCACAGGATTACCGGACATGAAAATCTTCACTGCATTCACGTCGACGAAAGAATCTGAGTTAGGAAACAACACCAAACCATATATGAGAAGAGCCAGAATATCTTCAAATGCCTGGAAGTCTAGACTGTCCCAGAACTGATTAGCCTTACCAACCAAGAATTTAGTCAAGAAGCCCTTTGTTCCACTACGAGTTTCCCAATTAGACATTACCTCAGCCTTTGTCAGATGGAGGGCTGAAGCAATTTCTTCCAGCCTAAGGATCTTCTCCCAACCTGTGAATGGGGTCTGCTCCAGAATAGAGATACCAAGCAGATCAGAGAACTCTTCCAAGGTAGGGACCAACTGGTAGTCCGGAAAAGTAAAGCAATGGTACAGTGGATCAAAGAACTGGACTAAGACACTCATCATCTGTTCGTCCAATTTGGAAGTGACCAAACCCAGGAGGTGACCATGTCTTCTGATAAAGGAGGAAGTATCTGAAATCTTCGCAACCAATTCCTTAAGCTGAGTGGGAATATGGACAAAATTAATCTGAATGGTGTTTCTACGCATGGGTGCCATGACCCACAAAACAGAACAAAGATGAATCCCTCTATCTTTGAAATGGGTTAGTCCAATGCAAGATGCATGAAATGTCATGATGTATGATGTCATGATAGAAAACACACCACAAGTATCCACAAATAGCAAACATGGTAAGGGCATACAAGTCACACGGATAGCCCTTAGATTTTAGTCTGGCAAGGAGCTTAGGTACTACCCTCTTTCAGTTCAGTTGGTTCAAACCTGTCCTAGAAATAGTAATCGGGTTCTAGAGGATCTCAATATCATTGACCACCCTCGATCGGTCATAATTCCAGTTTAGTAACCTTTTCTTGCGGTCGGAATCATCGCGAGAGTTTGGTCTCAATGAGTGTAGCATACTGCTACTGTTCTATGGCCAAGTTGGTCAATTATAGGTGCTAAGGTCAGTTGGTGCTTAATGACCCCTTAGAAGACCCATATTCTCCTCGTTGCGCCATAAGGGATATCGGTACAAACTAAAGTGCCACACCAACGTAGCTACTGTTTCAACTGTATCAGTCTACATCGTACAGTTCCCTCACAGTTTATTGCTACTTACCTAAAAGGTGTCCCCCAGATCCGGGTTAGGATCTATAGTAACTCTGATTCAAACCCACAAAGATAAAGCATACAATTCAAGCAATTGAAAACAATATGAATTATTCCTAAGGTACACCCCACTTATAAGCATCCCCAACAGAGTCGCCAGTTCTGTGATACGGTGGGAAGAACTGACTGTTTTTGGAATGCTGGTTTGCGTTTTGCGTTTGTTTTTGCAAAATGTCACGGTAAGCAAGAGTCGCCGCCGACTTTTATTTTATCCAACAAGGAAAGGAAAAAAAGCACAAAAAAATTCCTTTTTTGAGATTTTCTGAGTACGGGGGGTAGATTTATATAAAGGGAAGGTATTAGCACCCTTTCTATCCGTAGTTATCTACGGGCTCTTAGGTACTTGCTCATGTTTTCAAAAAAAATTTCTTTGTGCGTGTGGGTTTTGAAAAGTTTTTGTTTGAAACTTCGATTTAACTCTTGATTCTGTCCTCAAGAGTGTAATGAAGTGTTTTTGAAAACTTTGTTTGAAAATGAGTGTAAGTGTGAAAATTTTGTTTTGTTTTGGATGAGCGAGTATCTAAGAACTATCTACCTACTCGAAAAAGGAATCGTTTTATGTTAATTTCCTTTAGACAATGCTATCCTACTATTAGTGAGTAGGTAGCACCGTCGTTGGAGTTTAAGGGTCAATTCGAATAGGGACATACGGTCACTAGAGCAATGTTAGGACGCCTTAGTGGTAATCCTAATGTCTTAGATCATTTGTTTAAGGCAACAATATCCGAGGCAATCATTTCGAGGCGACTATGATCTTTTAGACAAGAGGACGACCTCTAAAGCGACCTATACTCAATGACCGTGTACGAAGGAAACCAAGTGGGGTGTACCCTAAGAGTGTGCATGTGCGAGTGTGTCGTTTTCAGTTATTTTTATCTTTGTACATGTTAAAGGTGATCTAATTTTGATTTTAAGATTAACATTCAGTCTTGTCATGCAAACCCTATTATCAAACATCTAGCAGTTATAATTTGCGGAAATAAAAATGCGGAATTTTAAATTACAAGGCGTCGGGTATTTACATCGCCAAAGACAAACCCTTTGAAAAATAAAATAAAGCGATAAAAATAATTAAATATCCTATTTAACTATTACAATCTTGGAGTAGATACATTAATATGATAAAAATAAATAAAGCGCGTGAGAAATTAGATCGAGTGTGAATTTTAGGGTTTTGACCCTTTTGGTTAAAGAAGATATCTTTTGGTTTTTGTTATTTTTATTTTAAGAAAGAAAATAAACCTAAGTCACACAACTAAATTAATGAATTAATTAAATGAAAAAATAAATTATTTTTGGAGTTTTTGATTATTTAGGAAAGAAATTAAAAATGATTAAATTAGTGGTTAATATTTAATTAAATCTAATTAATTAAAATTATTTACAAAAATAAATTAAAGTTTTCTAATTAAAAACCTAGTTAATTAATAAATTTATTAAGAAAAATAAAAGTTAAAAATTTGATTGAAATAAAAAATATTTTTTTGTGATTTTATTTAATAAAAAAAAGAATTTTGTGATTGGTTAGAAATTAAATAAAATAAAGTAAATAAAATAACCAAATAAAATATAAAGGGAATGAGGAATTGGGTCTGTTTGGAGGTGTAAGGAGCAATTTGAAGGCCCATCATCAGCTAGCCCGTTTGACCTTTGTGGACTTTCTGGGATCTGGTGCTCATGCGTTGACTGGCGCCTTAGTGGACCTCCAATCATGGACCATCAGATCTGGCCTTTGGCCATCTGGCGTCTGAATGGATGAGGATGCATGGTGGATAGCAAGCTAACGCGCGCATGTGATAATCTGTAAACAAAAATCATTGAGAAATTGGGGGACCTGGGATTCAAACCCAGGTCCTGAAGGAGAATGCACTAACACGATTGCCACTACACCACACTGCCTTGTTTGTTATAGTAATAAGCATCAATAATAATATATCAAGACAAAACAAATGCCAGCAAAACAAAAAAAAACGCGCAAAATTATTTGAATTGGCCAACAAGAGGATGACACGAACTCATCCCTGTCCTCAGACCTGTAACAAAAATACCTGCGGATTTGAATCCGCAGCTAAAAGCGCAAGCCTATGCTAAAATTCTCTCCAGGCCATATAAATCCATTCCAAGAACATGGTTTGACTCGTCATGGCCTCCTAATCAAAACCATGTTCTTCTTGTGTCTCAATTATGCCTGAAACAAAAACGCCCAAAAATACGAACCGAACCCTAACAATGGTGGTTCTTCATACATAGAATATAAATGAAATTAAACAATGCAAAAAGTTTAGACATGTTCTTGTGATCACGAATGTACCATTAGTTTGTTCAATGGATGCCAGAATGCTTCAAATTGAAATCAAGAACAGAGTTGTGTTACGTCTGAAAATGCTTGGTTTTTGTTGGAATGGCTTGTGTGAATGCCCAGGAAGCGATTGGAACAAGTCTCGCGTCCTGAAACTGCCTCTAACCTGGATTTTGATCTCTCACTTTTTTGTGAATTTTTGCACTTTTGTTCTGCCTCCTCCAACAGTTTTCCAACCCTTATTTCCGTGTCTTTTTCTTCCTTATGTAATGCTCAGTGTATTAGGGTAAGAATCATGGTCCAAATCTCTCCATATCAATGCACATGATTTGGATTTGATTCCAACATTAAAACCTTCCAAATTTGATTCAAAACATATCTTCTTGTACACTTATGCCTTGATACAAGTTTGGAGATGTGCTAGCTGTCCATTGAAGCCTATAATCAACAAAAAATCTTTGGTTATCAATATTTTTGATTTTATATGATTTTATTTGATTTAAAATGAATAAATTCAAATAAAAATCAAATTAAATAATAAAAATGAGATATGGACACATGGCTGAAGCTAGGGCACGTGGGCTATAATGCAAACTCAAAACAAGTGAAAAACAATGTGCCCATTTGACAAAATTTGAAGTTTTGGGGATAGTTTACTTTTGGCAATTTTGCAAAAAAGTCCAACTTCAACAATGCATAACTTCTTCAATTTTGAACTTTTGGAGGTTTTATTTGACTTTTAGAAAGCTTGAGATGTCCTATAACCAGCCCTTTTTGTCTCATATCATTTTGATATTCCATGCTCAAGTTATAAGCTTTGGAGAAAAAAGGTGTTTTTGTTGACTTTCAAAAATGACCTATAATGTCCAAATTCATAACTTCTTGTGAGTGAATTTTTTGATCTTGGGGTATGAATATGGATTATAGGGAATTGCATCCTCTTCAAAATGAGATTTGAATGGGTCATTTATCATAAAGTATGAGAAAGTATTGCTTGGTCAAAGTTGAGTTGACTTTTCCTGCAAAACCCTAATTTAGCAACTTTTGAGTCTTGATGAATTTTGAGCAATCCTTAATGAATCATGATCAAACCTTGATCAAATGTGAAATATCCTTCAAAATGAGAAATTTGACAAAAACTCTTGAAGTTTGACTATTTATAGGTCACAGTTGACTTTTGCCCTAGCATAGTCGATTTTTGGACCTTTTGAGCAATTGACTGAGCAAACCTCCTATGCAAGGCTTGAAACTTGACATGGATGAACTTGAGAACATATTAGGATATTGGGGAGAACTTGAGGTCATTTGGACTTAAGGATCTTGATGCAATACAAAACCCTAATTTGGGGTAAACTGCCTTAGGAGATAGCTTGTCTGACCAATCCTTGAGCAAACTTGAGCCACTTGGAGATTTTTCTTGCAATGCTTTGAGAAATATGGGAGGGAAAATTTTGGGGTACAACAATGAATCTTGAGTTTTCTTGATGAATCATGATCAAACCTTGATAAAATGATTAATGTGACTTCAAAGTGTTGATTTTGACCAAAAATATTGAAGTTTGACTGTAAATTGGTCAAACTTAACTTTTTGCCCAATATAGTTGATTTTCAATCATCTGACTAATTGATTGAGCAAACTTGTGATGCAAGGCTTGGAATTTAGAATGAGGATTATTTGAGACATATGAGAAACCATTAAATACACTTGAGGCATTAGAAGTCCAATTTTTCTTGAGAGAAGCAAAACCCTAGTTGTAGGTCAACTGCTTAGAAGAAGGGTTTGCCTGATCAATCCTTGAGTAGTCTTGAGTAACTGAGAACCATAGAAGCATTGGGATACCTACTGAAATAATTTGTATTGAATAATGGGAGGTAAAATTTGGTGGTACAACAGCTTCCCCTGTTATATCTTCTCAAACCTGAAGAATTAGATTGACATGCTCGACATTCATGATCTGAAGGTGGAAGAAGATTGAACACTTAAGTGCCCAGAAATTTGCACTCACATGTGCACAAAGTAACACTGTTGGTTGATTGTATTGCTTGAATGGACTTAAAGATTCCATTCGGAGAGGTGATAGAGTGTCGTCAGAGATGGGCTTATAGATGCCATCCAAAGTAATTGTTGATAGGAGTATTAGAATGAGTCTACGCTTGACTTTATCTAAAGAATGATTTTTAGAATGAATCTATCTAATCCTATCTGAGGGAAATGCTTTTCAGAGTGAATCTCTAAAGGAAATTCTTTTCATAATGATGCTCTGAAGGAACTTCTTGTCAGATTTAGTCTCTGAGGGAAATGCTCGTCAGAATAAATCTCTGAGGGAGGTGCTTTTCAGAATAAATATCTGAAGGAAGTGCTTTTCAGAATAAATCTCTGAAGGAAGTGCTTTTAAGAATGAATCTCTGAAGGAAATGCTCGTCAGGTTTAGTCTCTGAGGGGAATGCTTTTCAGAATGAATCTCTGAAGGAAATGCTCGTCAGAACCAGTCTCTGAATGAAATGCTCGTCAGATTTAGTATCTGAGGGGAATGCTTTTCAGAATGAATCTCTAAAGGAAATGCTCTTCAAAACCAGTCTCTGAAGGAAATGCTCTTCAGAATGAATCTCTGAGGGAGGTGCTTTTCACAATAAATCTCTGAAGGAAGTGCTTTTCAGAATAAATTTCTGAAGGAAGTGCTCTTCAGAATGAATCTCTGGAGGAACTACCTTACTAACGGAGAACTACCGTCCAACCAAAAAGAGGTCAGTGCGACCAAGCACCAAGCTTGCTCTTACGTTTTGATCGAGAAAAATCTATATAGACGGGGATTCTCCATCCCATTCCTAAAGTGCATCGAGGAAACTAAAGTCCCTTACGTCTTACGAGAGATCCACGAGGAAATTAATTCCCAACACCTAGGCGGAAGATCCTTAGCACTGAAGGCCCTATGAGCGGGATACTACTGGCCTATGATGCATCGCGATGCCAAAGAGCATGTCAAAAAGTGCGACAGATGCCAGCGTCACGCAGATATGCACCTGGCACCTTCGTATGAGCTCAAAACATTGTCCTCCTCGTGGTCATTCACCTGGTGGGGGGTGGACATCTCCGGCCCTTTCCCCTAAGGGTCATACCAAAACAAATTCTTGATCATCATCGTGAACTACCTCACCAAATGGATATAGTCCGAAGCCCTCGCCAAAATCACATCGCACAACATTCTTTGTTTCTATAAAAGAAATGTGCTCGTCCGGTTCGGCATACCGCAAGCACTTGTCACTGACAACGGGACACAATTTACTGACAGGAAATTCCAAGATTTTATCGCTAAGCTCGGCACCGAACAACGCTTTATGTCCATCGAGCATACTCAAACAAACGGGCAAGCAGAATCCACAAACATAGTCATCTTGCAGGGACTCAAGCACCGACTAGGCAAAGCAAAGAAGGGGTGGGACGAGGAGCTCCACGGCATGCTCTAGGCTTACATAATTACACCCTCAGACTACTATCGGGGAGACACCTTTCTGACTAACATACGGAACCGAAGCGGTCATCCCCCATAGAAATAAGGGAGCCAACTAGGCGAACTGAAACCCCTCTTGACGAGGAGCTGAACGACGAAGCATTGAGGTAAGAGCTCGACCTGGTCGAAGAGATACAATCGGAAGCAACCCTTCGAGAGGCCAAGATAAAGAAATAGATAACTCTGTGACATGATGCCAAAGTCATAAAGCACGAGTTCTAGGTCAGTAGTTTGGTCCTACGAAGAAATCAGAAACATTCTCGTGAAGGAAAGCTAGCCGCCAACTAGGAGGGCCCCTACCGCGTCTATGATAAGACGAGCAATATTGCATATTACCTCGAACACCTAGATGAGAAACATCTACCTCGACCTTAGAACATTGACAAGCTAAAACAATATTACAACTAAGTCCCAGACAAAGATAGGACTTGGCAGTCGACCTAACCTCTCCAATATAGACAGGTCTTGCTCGACCACAGAAGCATGCTGAGGTACAAACGTTGCTTCCAATGACCAACGAAGGACAGGTTCTCGCTCATAGGATAAATGGAACCTTAGCCAAACGGGGACCTCTCGATCAAGCTCCGTTGTTGTTGTACCAAAAAGGCAGAACATCTGGCTCGCGATGGGACGGTTCACGCTGCGAGAATAAGGTCCCAAACGCGACCTTGGCCTCGTCCCAACAGAGTCCAAATTTGTATCCCTGACACGTCTTCATACGTGTCGCCCACCAATAAACAGGTCAGGCACAAATTCCCACTCTTGTACAAAATACGACAAGTATAAAACGCCAAACAATAGCTAATGTAATTAAACATGCAAGATAAGTGTTTAGTAAAGTCGACCACCAAGGTTGGTATTATAAAAATATTACATAAAGAAGGGAATGCAGACCCAAACTAAATATATAAAAAAATGTGCATGGCCCATTGTCCAAGACATTAACAAATATTTGGCACACAGGCCAAAGAAATGCACGGGCACCTAAGCCCAAACTTAAAACTAATCTTCGTGCCCATTCTCTTCATCATCCGACTCTTCCTCGGGGTTATCATTGGGAGGAGCAAGGATAATACCACCGACCACTTGGTGAAAAGTCCTGGTCCCTTTGGTTACAAGATTAACCCCGACATTGACAATTTTAAGTTGCTTCACAACAGTATTAAAGCCATACTCAAGGGTGTTCACCACGTCTTGCTCTAGCTGACGAATTCATCCGATCAGCTCTTTCCGGGTTTGATAGGCCTCCTCCTTATAGGTTTCCTCATTAGCGGGCACCATGATCCCCTCTAGCTCCTTTTCTCGAGTAGTCAGTCATTCATTCTCCTTAGTCATGTCATCCATCTTCTGCTTCAGTTCGTTCAATCCAGTGAGGATCTCGACCTGGATCTCATATTTCGACTTATGGTCAAGGAGATCATTCTTTAGGTTTTCATTATGCGCCTTCAGCTTGTCAATCCGACCATTTTCCTTTTTAAGGGAGGCCTGGGAGCTTGTCTTCGTGTCATTCAGGGTCAAAGAAGTCTCAAGAACCCTCATTACATCGGCCACATCCTCAGGCAGATCCTTTCACGGAGCCCCTTTGTCTGCAGATAAAATAGCCTTCCTCTCCCCCTCGTGAAGACCCAAGGAATTACCCCCGCTAAAAAGGCTACAATTGAGATAACAGGGGGGCAACATAAAGGTCTCCCTAACATTCTTTCCCTTATCCATAGAAGCCATAGAGTCGGGACCTTCCCTGTGTTTCCTTTTTGCAGGCTGTTCGGGGGAGAAATTTGGCCACCTTGGGGGGAAGAGGAACCACTAGCATGAGCGTTAAGTTTGGCTTGTTCCTAGATATTAGCAGCACGCCTTTTGGGCGCTTTTTGGCCAGCTTTTCCCCTCAGCTTGAGCAGACGTTTTTCAAAAGTGGGCATTCGACCTGTAATTAGAAAATGGAACAATTAGCCTACAAAATAAAACAGGAAAAATATTTATTACGGGCACGTCCCTTACCTAGGAGCCTCAGATCTTCTTCGTCAAAAGAACACTTGAGGAGCACCTTCGTCTTTATAAGAAGGGAAACATACACATGCTCCCCCTCATCATCATAAATAAAATTGGTGTCCGAGTCCATGCATACAGCAGGGGAAAAACTCTTGACATATGCCGCAAATCTCTCATAAGAAAACCTATCTTGGGAATCCAACTTCTCGGGCTTTACTGCGTAAAATTCGGGTTTCTTCTAGAAGTGCTTCCATTTCCACTCGAGAGGGAAATTTGCCTTTAACTTAGTTACCTGTCGACCATCCTTAAACTCGACCAAATGCTCGTACGAGGAATCCACGACCGTATCAGAAAGAGGCTTCCCAATGTAGAACCTTTCCTTGAAGCGTCAGACTTCCAAGTATGGTCGAAACAGCTTTCTGAACAGCTTGAATGATACACAGACATGTCGACCCTCGAATGCCTACCGTTGGAGGTGGAAGATTCAGAAGAACAAGGTTAAAGTAGCACTGATGTTGAGGTAGTGACACATGATCTTAAATTCCTACATAAATGCGAGCGCGTTAGGGTGAAGTTGGGAAGGTGCCAGGTTTAGCCATTGGAAAACCCCCACCTGGAAATTTGTAAAAGGTAGGTGCATCCTCGCCTCCTTGAAAGCAAACTCATACACAGGGAAGCACTTGCTCGGGAAGGCTGAACATATTCTCCTATGCTTGCTTAGAATTAGAACCAACCAGGAGACGGGTACATCATATTCTTTCTCCTTGACGATGTTGAACGCGTCAGAGGGGTCATGCACGAACTGGGACATCAGATCCCTGGGTTCGGGCGTGACCCAATCTAAGGGATCCCTCGTAACCATATATTCCTCACCATTAGACTCGAGCAAAACGAGTTCTTTGACTGGTTGAGCCATCTTACCTAAAAAGCAGGGGAAAATAGTGAATTTGGCATCATCAAATTCACCCTTCCACCCCAAGTCAAGGAAGAAACTCGAGGGTGGGTCCTCGACTCAAGCCCTTGATGGCTCGCATGAAAAGAAGCAACTTCCCTCGGGTAACCATGAAATTACGGACACTCTCCTCGACATGAACTTAGGATGAAATTCATCCAGAATTTGTGGATCTTCATCCAGAATTCATGAATCTCCATCTGAAGTTCATGAACTTCATTGGAAAACTTATGGATCTTCATCCAGAATTCATGAAATTCGCCAGAAAACTTCATCCCTTCGTACTAAACCCTAAAGTAAATCAACAAGCTTAAGAAAATCACTTGCTTGGAGTGATGAATGCTGGAAAAATCTACGGTGGTGGTGACGGCAATGAAGCAGCTTGCAAATGGAGGAAAAGCAAGAGGAAAGCAAATGAAAAAATGCTCAGATGAATTTCTTCATCTCCTTTTATAGCTAGTCCCCACCGTACGGGGTAGCATGCAGGGAGTCATTATTGCTTAGACCCTTAGGCTTCCCTAAGCAATAATGATGTTCTGAATAGCTGCAACGTGAGGCACGCGAAATGATGTGTCGTTTGGGCTTCAAAAAATCCCACGTGAAACCATGCATTGACAATGCTCCAAAGTCTTCATTGTCGAACACATGCTTGACATCATTGCGGCGCTTTTCCTATGGGCATCCCGTGAAGATGCTCAGGGAAAATTTCCACGCTTTCCCCGCGAAAGCAATGCACTTTATCACTTGGGAACCTTAAGGAGGCAAGTTCGGGGAAAACATTTGTGTGTTCTCGCGAACGGAGGCCTTTTCCGAGGAACTTCGTGAAGGCGGGCAGTCAACGGACTAGTCAGGGCGATTTCTCCATAACAAATTGCTCGCGCCATATGCGCCCCCTTTTTGACGGGAAAGAGAGCGCATCTATGAAGAATGTACGAGGAAGTCGATGATTTGGCAACCACATAATCCTCGACCAAAATAGTTGTCCCTTTTTCGAGCAACGTCTCCCTGACAACCAAGTTGGTCTTAAGTCATCATTCTTTTGTCTAAGAGCAATAACTTGGGGGGATCCTATTATGGGTTGGGCTGGCACTTGGCCCATCATTGATAAGGCCTAATCTAGCGCCTCAGAGGCCCTATGGAATCCAGCCCACTTTGACAACCGTTAGGGATTTCCCCATGTGCCTCTTAGGCAAATGTGGCCAATAACTGTCCATAACCACCGCTATTATTCCCACTGAGAATAAAGGGTCCAACTTCCCTATTGTTGTACCCAAAAATTTTCCCTCTCACTTGTCAAGAATTTGCTCAACAGATCTCATTGGGCTCAAGACTGCACTAGGGTTTGATCAGCTCAAGACACCTCCTTAGGCACTGATGACCAAAATTAGGGTTTGAATTTGCACAAAGATTTTTGAACTATCAATGCTTCATATGACTTTCATGGACCATTATGGACCCCCAAGATTACTCATGTCAAGTTTCAAGCCTTGAATCACATTTTTGATCAATCAATTGAACAGTTGACCTAAAAATCAATTGTATTAGGGAAAAGTCAACCATGGTCAATTTACAGTCAAATCTCATAATTTTTGATCCACATCAACATTTCAAACCCATATGTATCACTTGATCAAGTTTGGCCCATAATTCATCAAGAGATTTGATCAAATCCCCAAAAGGGAAAAATGGTCAAAATTAGGGTTTTGACTGGGAAAGGGCAATTTCTGGTTTTTGACCTAGCAAATGCTCAATTGGTTTAAGGCATGATCTCAAGAGTCCTTTTGCATCATTTTTACCTAATTACATGGTTCAAAACATTGCAAGTCCATTGGATTGACAGATGAATTTTGCAGTCAATTGATCAAAAGTCAACTGTATACTGAAAAGTCAAACTTTGACTTTTTGGTCAAATTCAAGTGCCAAGGATCATAATTCATCAAAACATGTCAAAATATGAAACTTAATCATCAAGAAATCAAAAAATCAAGATTTCATTTTGAAAAGTCATAATTTCTATAACTTTGAGCCAAATTTTCACCATGATTTCTAAGTGTTGAAAAGTCAAGATTTCTAAGTGTTGAAAATTCATGTTTTTTCATAACTTTGAGCCAAATTTTCACCATGATAAAAGATGATTCAAAAGAAACTCCCAACATGAAATTTGTAGATCTCAATGAAATATACAACTTTACTTCACACAACTTCTTCCAAAAGTGCTTGGATCTCAAGTTATAATTTCAAGAACATAGGATCATGAAACTAAACACTTAGTGAAATTTTGCCTTAATTTTGTCAGGATTTTGACTCAACTTCATGGCACTTTTTCATATAGTTCCAATGGTAATATTCAAAATCAATTCAAATATGGGTTGTAGATTACATTGCAATCTTTCCAAAATGTCAGAGAACTCCTTGAGATCATTCTTGAGTAGGGAGAATCAAAGAGATGAAGTTGGTGTTTTATCACTTGAGTTACAAGGCATTTTGTGATGAACAAGAATCAAATTTCAAACCTATGCTGCACAATCTTGTTTTGCATGCTTCTAAACCTCAAGATCTCTCCATAATCATAATATTACACTTGCTTTTGAGCTATTATCCAAGTGTTCTAAGCATTGTCCAAGCCAATTTGCCATTTTTGGAAGAAAGCTACCATTCCATTCTTGAAAAGTTGCTTTAATCATAAAGTCAACTTGTCTTGAGCTTCTAACTTGTTCTTTCTGCACACATAACTCCTATAAACCAAAAGCAATGTGTCTAAGACCTAAGAAAGCTCAGAACATGCTTGTACAATACTTGAGATTTGTCATTTCACTTTTTTCAAAAGCAAGTTATAGAGCCATAACCCTATAACTCGGAAACCTTGAGTGATTTTGTGCTCTAATCTTTTCCATATATATTAACAAGTTTATTGCAAGCTAAGACACGATTTCAAGCATCCTAAAACTCTCCTAAACACCCTTGCTGCACAAGACTGCTCAACTTGACAGTTTTGAGCCAAAACTCTCCATCTCCATTTCCACTCGTGCGATTTGATTCTTAATCATTCAAACACCTTACATACATCATACACAAGTGATCCAGACCCATGTTTCAAGACTGTAACCCCTCCATCACTATTCACCATTTTTAAACATCAAGCTTATAGGTTGACTTGAGTAGGGAGATTCAGGGACTTTCAAAGCAAAGTAGGAGTTGGAATACACTCAAGGAGGTCCAGGCAAGCTAAACAGATTCTTAGGGCACCTCAAAGCTTGCTCAAACTCCATACACGAATCCATCTGCAAGAGGTAAGTTTTCAAACTTCAATATCTTGATACGAGCATCCTCTGTGCATACATTCTGAAGTAAAAATGTAGATATCATTACTCTAAAGCTAACCATGTCCATAGTTTTCATTTATATTGACTGTGTGTAGAGAATTTCAGATTTGAACTTTCTGAAAAAATTAGGTTTCAATTTAGGGCCAGCAAAATTAATCTTCATCTTTGACTTTTAGCTTACATAAGTTATATGGTTGGATTCGTGAGGAAAAATAGCACAACTTTCATGTTTGCATTTTCCATTTTTGTTGAGAAATGAATGAGATACAGGTGGTCCGCTGGCTGAAGGTTGAAGACGAAGTACGGGTCATGGAGACGTTTTACCTTATGTATTTATCATTTCATTTGTATTAACGGATGTATAGCCACCCTAGTGGGAAGGCAGCGCGCTGGTAATCAGGAGGTCATGGGTTCGAGCCTCAGCGCGCGCTGCCTTTTGCTTTTTTCACTCATTTTACATTTTTTTTGTTCCTTCTAGCGCATGGGCCTCCCCCCTCCTGGGCTTGACTTTTTTTTCTAACCTTCCCCCCCTGTTTCATATTTGCACCCTGGCCCAATTCAATTTTATTTCTTCATTTTTTTAATTTTACTTATTTTTCTCAAATATATATTCTAAATACTAAAAAATGATAAAAATGCAAAAAATGATATTTTATATTTTGACTTATTTTATTTTATTTTTCCATAAATAAAAATATTTTTTATTCTTCATACTTTATTTATTTATTTAAGTAAACCTTAGAAAATTAATTAATATTGTATTATTCATTTATTTTTCTTCACACCATTTAAAAATATATTATTTAAATACCAAAAAAGGACTAGATTTTTTTTAATGCTATAAATATTTTCAAGATAAAAAAAATGCCAAAAAAATACTTTCCTTAAATTATTTTCTTTTGATTGATTAATAGAACTAGGCTTTCTTTTAAAATATTTTTTCTAAATAAATTCAAACTTAAATTTAACCATTTTCTTTAAATCAGGTTAAGACAAAATCTTTTTATGAAAGTCAAACAAAAACTGATTTTCTTTACATTTTGCATCCTTGTACATTCATTCATTTTTATACCTTGTATTTAGGTAAATTCCTTGTATATTCATATCAATTCAATATGGTTGTAATAGACTAATTAGGGTTTTAATTTCTTGCAATCCCCATTTATACTTTGTACACCCCCTTCCCACAAATCATGTAATAGCTTAGTATTTTTATTTTCCGCAATTTAAATGCTTTATATTCACATGCTAGTAATTAGGGTTTGTATGGAAAGAATAAAATCAATAAAATAGAAAACCCTAATTCAAGACAAAAACAAGCATGAAAACAATACACTTGTACACAAGCACCCCTAGGGTAAAATCTACTTGGTTGCCTTACAAAATGGACACATTACGCACGTGAGGTATCTTAGCAAAAACAAACGAATACAAGATCATAGTCTCTTGATGACGCTGATTGTTGTACCCCAAAATTTGCCCTCCATTTTTCACAAGAAATCACAGCTTCGGGTTTTCCCTGATTTTTCAGATTGGCTCAAGAATCGGTCAAACAGACTTTTCTTATCAGTCTATCCAAAATTAGGGTTTCCATTGATTTTTGAATCAGTCAAACAGATTATTAGGGTTTCTATTGATTTGGTTGAGTTTAGCTCAGGGTTTGATCAAGCAGACGTTTCTTTGACAGCAAATCTGGAATTAGGGTTTTTCACTCGCATTCTCAGAAGAACTTGAATCCACAGTATTTCAAATTAACTGTTACATTGTTTTACGCTTGTTCAAGATTGTTGTTTGTTTCTTAAAAACCTAAACATCTGGGCTAAGAGCTGAGGCTTTTGAATTGAAAGGTTGGAGCATTGGTTTGATCAGTGGAGTGAAAGGCGTATGGACGTTTGTTTGTTTAACTGTGCAATGCGTATGGTTATTTGGAATGTCGGGCGTATGGTGGTTAATGCAAGGTTGCGAGACTGCAACGTTTGTTGATTATTTATTTTATCTGAGTTACAATTATTGGGATGCATTTCCAATTATTTTAATTCAAGAAATTTAAATAATTAAATAAATAATGCAGAAGAAATAAAGAATTATCTGACAAAGATTTTTATTTATTTTTAATTGTTGTTACAAATGATTATGTGGAATACTGTAAATTTATTTACTATATTTACAATAATATTTATTACAAATAATTGAAAAGAAAATAAATCTATATTCTAAGTCTTCATCTTCTACTGCTGCTTCCATTATCCCAACTGGTATTTACCTACAAAGACAGAAAAAGAAGTCAATACGGTTAAATTGAAAAGTATTTTCAGGCAGATAAATAAAAAACTCATCATTAAAGATTGTTGGTCGGAATCAGATTGTTTTGGTTTTCATCATGTTTTACTCGTCCTCTTTGCAAATCACAAGAAGATTTCTCTTCTTGGTTCACAAAGAGGAAAGTAAAATTATTTTTTGCAAGCATATAAATCAATTAAATAGAAGGCACAAGGCTGCATATAATACAAGGCACAAAGCTGCACAAGTTCAAACTAAGCAAACCAAGTTGCACAACCAAGTTGCACAAGCTGCACAAGTTCAAACTAAGCAAACCAAGCTGTCAACAAGCTGTCAACAAGCTATCAAGAAGCTGTCAAAGTACACAAAACTGTCAAGGCAGGAAATATGGAAGTACATTGCAGAGGAAAACCAAGATGCAAGCAAGCAACTTGTCAAAACATTTCATCATTTCCTGGCCAACACCTTTTCAGAATTAAAAGTACTTTAAGCAATAAAATATACTTTTATGGAGAGAGAAAAGAGAGAGTGAAGCAGGTTTCCAGTTTTTGGGTAGGCTTAGAGGATAAATAAATATAACAAACTAACAGTTCAAAGGAGAGAGGACAATTCAGAGCAAGAGAACCACAAAACTATAAACAGAAAGCTTCAAGCCTGTACCAGAAGCAAGTCTGAAGCCTGCATAAAACCTTCAAACAACAAATCCAGAACTGGATCCACCTGCCTAAAACCAGTAAAAAAACCTGTAACCTGCTAAGAAACCTTTAGCAAGCAAACTCCAAGCCTGCATAACCTATTCCAACCTGTACTAAACTCACAACAAGCGTGCAAAAAAACCTTACCAAGCAAGTTATCAAAACCTGCCTCAAACCTTCAAACTTACTCAACCACAAACAAGTCTGCTCCCAAAAACCAACAAACCTGTTTCAAAGTTGCAAGTTATCAACAAGCAAATACCTGTTAAATCACAAGCTATCAAAACCTGCCTGTACCAGACAAACAAGCTTCAAGCCTACAGAAACTTAACACCTACGGAAACTTCAAACTGGTAAAACCAACAGGAAGCCTCAAGCCTGCCTAAAGCAAACTCAAACTTGCAAAACCTGCAAAAACATTCAAACCTGCACTACAGGCCTGCATGACCTGCAAAACTGGCTTGTAAACACAAGCACTACAAGGTGGCAAACCTGTTTCAAACTGCAATCCAACACAACAAACACCCAAACTTGCCTTCAAAGAAAAACAACTCAGAAAGCACATGCTCATCATCATTGAAAATCAACAAAATCCAAAGAGAGGAAAAGTCAGAAGCAAACAAGCATTCTCAGAATAGACTTCATCACAGAATCAACAAAGCCCAAAGAAGAGGGAAAAGTCAGAAGCAACAAACAACTTCAAAGTTCATCAACATCCAAATCAACAACAACAACAACAAGCATCTCAGAAGAATATCATCATTGACAAAAAGAGAGAGGAAGATTGTAAAAGCTAGAAGCAAACAACTTCAAGGTTCATCAACATCATAATCAACAAAGCCCAAGAAAGAAAGTCAACAATAAACAAAATTCAGAAGAAGCTCATCATCATTAAGCAATATTTCAGAAATGCAAATTCATCATCAAAAGCCAATGTTCAAATAAGAAGAAGAAAGAACTCAGCATTCTAGGGTTTTCAGAACAAAGTCATCACAAAACAATTCAAGGAGAAAGATACAAAGTACCAGGAAACTATGCAAGCTTCATCACACTCTCCCTCCTCCGGCCACCCTAGAACGCCTCCATCCCAAACTCCCTCTCCATCGCCTCTCCAGGAACGAGGTCAGCAAGGTATCATTTTTCCCCTTTCTTTTTCTGCTTTACACCTCACACAAACACAAGCATCCAAGATCAAAACATGTAAAAACTTAAACATGCAAAGAGTAAAATTTAAATCTAAAACGCGTAAAGAACAAAGGCAAACAAAACCTTTTTTAAAATCGCCGCCTTGTACAAATCACGAGGAGGAGAGGTTGGAGGTGGCTTTCTGGTAGCCTAAGGGTTGGAGGAGACATCAGCTTGTTCACGTTTGAAAACGATGAAGAGGCGAAGAAGATGGAAAGCAGCGCCGTTCACAAAACTGTAAACCTGGTTCTGAGCACAACAATTGCAAACCCTAACAAAAGCTTGAACGTTGCATTTGGGCTTCTGCCCCACTAAACCCTTAAGCCCAATGCATTTCAGCGCCTGCACCCCCCCTCCCTTTTAGCCTAACCTTGTCTCCCTTATTTGGGCCAAGGGCATTCTTCAAAGCCCACTTAACTCTTTTTAGGTTTTACAAATCAATACTAATATTTTTGTCACCTTATTTTCATTTTCTTCTATAAACTAATTCTTTTGTTAAATAAAAATAATATAATAACTTTTTTGTATAAAATATTCTTAATAGCTTTTTTTTTAATATTCATTACACTTAAAGGTATATAAATAATAGATTATAATAATTTGTTTTTTTGTTTTAAAAAACTTTTTGTTTAATTAAACTTTTTATATAAGTTTCTGAAAAACATTAACAAAAATACATAAATAATAGTTTTTTTTTTAAGTTAATTAATTTTTTCTTTAAAAATATTTTGTTTATATATAATTAACAAAAACACAAAAAATAATAATGAACACTTAATTTTCATTTGATCATTTGTAAATAACCATATGCATCATACAATGCTTTTGATTCTCTTTATTTTCTTATACCTTGTTATATTCTTACATTGAGAATGCGACGATTCGATTTGGTTGTAAATAATATTTGGACATTACTATTCCGACAAGACTCATCCCCATTTGTAAACATTTTTACCCCCATCCCCGGATACTTATTTGTAATATCTTAGACTTTAAATTCCCGCAATTTATCGCTTTCCATATACTGTATAGTAATTAGGGTTTGTATGCGAAGATTCAAAATCAACCGCTAGATAACCTAATACAAGATAAATGCATGAACATCAATACACAATTCACACTTGCACCTCTAGGGTAACCTCGCTTGTTGCCTCGGAAAATGCAATCATGTCCCTCGAGTATGAGACACTCTAGCAATTGTCCCTTCGATAAACAAAGATCGTAGTCCCTCGATGACCCTCGATGTTGCCTTCGATAAAACGATCTCGTACCTTACAAAATTGCTAGAGCGTCTCACAAGTTGCCTTCAATGATTGTATACGATGACCCGCGCCCGTCCCGTTCAACATCCTAACACAAGGTTGTTCATCAAACACAATGGTGAAACAACACTGTTAAAAGGGTCAAAAACATAAGAAAAATCTTTGAGTAAAATAGGGTAGACAACTCTTAGTTACTTGATCAAAAATCTTGCAAAACATCCTTGCCATTTTTCAAACACACTTCACAAAACAACTTTCAAAACATTGAATTATCTTTTCAAAAAGACACACACCTTTGTATATATTCAAACAAGAATCATTACAAAGGTTGCCTAGACAAGGCATCTTTTTCAAAACATTTTCAAAACCACACACACAAAGCACCATTTCAAACAATTGAAAAGCAAAGGCAAGTGATCTAAAACAAGTAACTAAGAGCCCGTGGATAACCATGGATGAAAAGGGTGCTAGCACCTTCCCTTTTCATAATCTACCCCCCGAACCCACGAAAACATCTCAAAGGTCTTTCCTGTGCTTTTTAACCTTTCCTTAGGATAAAATAAAAAGTCGATGGCGACTCATGCTAAACCGAACAAGTGCGAACACAAAAGCAAAACCTCAAGTCAGTTCTCCCACTGTCTCACACTAATCATGGTTATACGATGACCCACGCCCGTCCCGTTTACATCCAAAGATAGGGTTCCTTACCAAATCAATGGTAAGACAACAATGTCAAAGGAAAAGAAAATGAACAAGAAAGACATTTGAGTAGGTAGATTGCTCCTAATTACTTGCTCAATTTCAAACAAAACATCCTTGCTATTTTCAAAACAAACACCTACACTTTCAAACATCTTACAAACTTGAAAACATTTTCAAAAGATCAACATCTATGTATACATTCTTACGAATGAGAATCATTACAAAGATTGCCTAAACAATGTCCTCTTTACAAAATACTTTCAAAAACCACACAAAGCACAATTTCAAACAAAAGCAATTGATCTAGCAAGTAACTAAGAGCCCATGGAAAACCATGGATGAAAAGGGTGCTAATACCTTCCCTTTTCATAATCTACCCCCCGAACTCAAGAAATAATCTCAAAGGTCTTTCCTGTGCTTTTTCACCTTTCCTTTTGGATAAAAGAAAAGTCGGTGGTGACTCTTGCTAACCACAAAATTTGTGATCAAACACAAAACCAAAGTCAGTTCTCCCACCGTATCACAGAATTGGCGACTCTGCTAGCGAAAATTCTAAAAGTGGGGTTACCTTAGGGATAGATCACATTTACTTGCTTACGTTGTTTGACTTGTATGCTTTACATTATGGTTCTTTATTTGGGTTTGAGTCCTCTACCCGGATTTGGGATATATTATAGGTAAGTAGCAATACATTATGGAAACTATACGGGGTATATCGACATGGTCTAAGAAATAGCTATGTTAGTTCGACATATTTGTGGGTACCGGTAGCCTTTGAGTTAATCAAAGAGAATACGGGGCCGCTGAGTGATGTCATGAAGCACTAATGAACTTTTAGAACCTTACTTGACCAACTTGGCCTTTAGGATGTAGTGAGATGATCGGCTTTGGTGCAGTCCGAAGTTGGAAGATACTCGATACTAAACTCATTGAGTGTTGGTTTCTTGGGATATTCCGGTCGCCATTAAAGAGGCTTATACTGAAACAATGACCAAGGAAATGAATCAGTGATATTGAGCTCCTTAAAACCCGATTACTATTACTAGGACAAGTTTTAGCCAACTAAACTTCAAGACGGTACTTACACATGAGACTCCATGCAAGCCTAAACCTAAGGACTTGTTTGCTTTGTTTATATATACATACTTATACATAACATCATGGACATCATAACATCATATTCATTCACTAACCATTTCAAGGGTTTTAGGATTTATCTTTGTTCTTGTTTTGTAGGACATGGATTCTATTCGCAGGAAAACTATTCAAGTCAATCTTGTAAGGATCCATCCACAACTTAAGGAGCTAGCTTCAAGGATTATTGAAAACTCTCCATTCACCGAGAGACACAGTCGCCTACTCAACTTGGTCACTTCCAACACAGATGAGGACATGATGAAGGTGCTCTTTCAGTTCTTTGATCCTTTACACCATTGCTTCACATTTCCTGACTATCAACTTGTGCCAACTTTGGAAGAATTCTCCCAACTCTTGAGGATTCCCATTCTCAATAAAATACCTTTCAACGGTATGGAAAGAGACCCAAAGCCAGAAGAGATTGCTCAAGCTCTACACTTGCACTCATCTGATGTCATAACTCATTGGGAAACTGTTAGAACATAGTTTGATTCTACAACCCTCAGTTAGAGTTTTGATGATAACAAAATACAAGATTAAATGAATTATGAGATTTATATAAGACATATATGCTACTCAAAATTATGTTGTGTATTTACAGAAACTCTGATGGAATCAGCATCAGAATATCAGTATCAACATCAGCATCAGAAGATATGTCAGCATCAGAAGATCAAACAACATGTGCTATACGCTGAAGCCTGATGAACAGAATCTGCACATAACATACTCTGACTCTGATCAAGATCCTAACCATGTCATCAGCACTCAGAAGCGTCAGAATAAGCTAAAGCCAAGAACACTCTGATTATCATTAGCAGAACATTCTGAAGTGTCAATGTTACTATGCATTCAAGACAGATTAATTACCAACGGCTTTATTCCAAGACAAAGATCTTCTCAAAAAGGAAAGAACATTATGAGCATTGAAATGGATTTATAGACAGCAACATATCTATTCCTAGGCTACTTAAACAAGTCAGTGAGAAAAGAAATGGCTAATACTCTACACGCATATACACGCCTAAGCTAATCATCCTCAAGCACGCTCTCACTTTTGCTAAAGCTTTCAACCATGCTTACTCTATAGCTCTAGCAATCTAGTTTCATCTAAGCTTCATATTGTGTATTATCACAGTTGTGATATATAGTTTTTCTAGAAAACATCAAACACACATTTGTTCATTAATCTGTAAGAGAAATTCCTTGAGATAAACCGGTCTGTGGTTAGACTCAAGAAGGCTTTAATAGTTGTTAAAGCAGTTGTGTATTCAGTTGAATATAGTGGATTAAGACCTCGTTGGAGAGAGGCGAAATCACCTTGACGGGTGGACTGGAGTAGATTGAGATCAAACGAACCAGGATAAAAATAACATGTTGTCTGCATTTGATTTCAAGTTTTACAATTCAACCCCCCTTCTTGTGTTTTTCACATCTTCAATTGGCATCAGAGCGCCTGGTTCTGAGCTTATAACACTCAACTGTGTCAGTACAAGATCCAGCATTAGAAAAACACAATGGCAGGACCACATCAAAACATCAGCAATGACAACAATGAAGAAAGAGACAGATTCAGTGGCAAACCTCCAGTCTTTGATGGAGAGAA
Source organism: Vicia faba (assembly GCA_948472305.1). Taxonomy (NCBI): domain Eukaryota; kingdom Viridiplantae; phylum Streptophyta; class Magnoliopsida; order Fabales; family Fabaceae; genus Vicia; species Vicia faba. The sequence continues at coordinate 654,048,011 of OX451736.1, read as the reverse complement.
CTTTGATTACTGGAAATACAGAATTGAAAGCTTCTTTCTGGCCCACGATGTTGATCTGTGGGATATGGTGACTGATGGATACACGCACCCAGTGAATGCAAGTGGTCAGAAGATTGACAGGAAAGCAATGTCTGATCAACAAAAGCGTGATTTCAGAAATCATCACAAAGCCAGAACAATTCTTCTCAGCGCCATCTCTTACTCTGAATATGAAAAGATATCAAACAGAGACACTGTAAAGAATATGTTTGACTCTCTGAGAATGACGCATAAAGGCAACATTCAAGTTAAAGAAACTAAAGCTCTTATGCTCATTCAGAAGTATGAGGCATTCAAGATGGAAGAAAGTGAATCAATTGAAACGATGTTCTCAAGATTTCAAATTCTGGTTGCTGGTCTCAAAGTTCTGGACAAAGGGTATTCTACTACTGATCATGTTAAGAAGATCATCAGAAGCTTGCCAAAACAGTGGAGGCCAATGGTCACAGCGCTGAAGCTAGCTAAGGATCTCAACAAAATCTCTTTGGAGGAACTTGTCAGTTCCCTCAGAAGTCACGAGATAGAGCTAGAAGCTGATGAACCTCAAAAGCAAGGTAAGCCATTAGCTTTAAAATCTAACAGAAAATCTGACTCCAAAGTTTTGCAGGCTGTAGAAGAAACCTCTGATGGGTCCTCATCAGAAGAAGATGAATTGTCTCTCCTCTCCAGAAGGGTGAACCAACTGTGGAAGCAGAGGCAAAGAAAGTTCAGGAATCCAAGAAGATCAGAGAATCAGAATGAATCCTCCTCCAGATACAGAAGGTCAGAATCCTCCTCTGGACACAGAAGATCTGAAGGCTCTTCAGGAAGAAGAAAGCCAAACAACAAAGACATCATCTGCTATGAATGTAACGAGCAAGGACACTACAAGAGTGATTGCCTAAAGCTTCAGAGGGAAAAGCCCAAAAAGAAGCTTGGCAAGGAAAAGAAGAAAAGTCTCATGGCTACATGGGATGACTCTGACACATCTGAAGCTGACTCAAAATCAGATGATGAGAGAGCAAACATAGCTCTCATGGCAAACATAACAGAAGACAGTGAAGCTTCTGAATCAGACACAGAAGAGGTATTTCCTGACTTTGCTATTAACTTTACTAAGGCTGAACTAGCTGAAAGCCTTAATGAAATTCTGGAAAGATATCAGTAGATCAAAGTCAAATTCAGAAACCTAAAAAGGAATCTTGCTTCTGACTCTGATAAAACTGAGAGTCTCAAATTGGAGAATTCTGAGTTGAAAAATAAAATTTCAAAATTAGAAAATCTATTACAAAACTCTCAAAAGGAAACAATCCCTGAAACTCCCAGCAGTGCTGATGAGATCATCAAGGAGTATGATCACAGCTTTCAGAAGTTTCTAGCTAAAAACATAGATAGAAGCAAGATGGCTTCAATGATCTATGGAGTTAGCAGAAATGGAAGAAAAGGAATAGTATACCAAGGTAAGGTACCTACACCAAAGAATGCCATGGATTTAGTGATAAAACGCACCTCACTTGATTCTCACTTTGTATATGGGCATACACATGACATCAAATACACTAGTAGTAATTATTCTGTCAAACCAAAATTCAACCAGAGTTTTGGTAAAACTAACAAATCAGGACCCAAGAAAATATGGGTACCTAAGGATAAAATAATACATGTTGCAGATATCTTTAGCAGCAAAGCAGAAACACCAGTCATGGTACCTGGACTCTGGCTGCTCACGACACATGACGGGAAGAAGGCATATGTTCCAAAGCCTGGAACTTAAGCCTGGAGGCCACGTAGGCTTTGGAGGTAATCAGAGGGGAAAGATCATTGGCTCTGGAACAGTAGGTAATGGAAATCTTCCCTCTATAAGTAATGTTTTATTAGTAGATGGATTAATGCATAACTTGTTATCCATAAGTCAATTAAGTGATAACGGTTATGATATAATCTTTAATCAAAATTTATGCAAAGCTGTTAGTCAGAAAGATGGGACTATCCTATTTAATGGAAAGAGGAGAAACAACATTTATAAAATAAAACTTTCTGAACTGAAAAGTCAGAATGTAAAGTGTCTTCTGTCTGTTAACAACGAGCAATGGATCTGGCACAGAAGATTGGGGCATGTTAGTATGAGAAGAATATCTAAGATTAACAAACTCAATATGGTCAGAGGACTTCCTAACCTGAAGTTCAATTCAGATGCTCTGTGTGAAGCATGTCAGAAAGGCAAGTTTGCAAAACCAGCTTTAAAATCTAAAAACGTTGTTTCCACCTCTAAGCCATTAGAACTTCTGCACATTGACTTATTTGGACCAGTTAAAACTGCCTCAGTCAGTGGTAAGAAGTATGGGTTAGTAATTGTAGATGACTATAACAGATGGACATGGGTAAAGTTCTTAAGACACAAGGACGAGTCACACTCTGTGTTTTTCACCTTCTGCAACCAAGTTCAGAATGAAAAGGATCTTAGAATCGTCAAAGTCAGAAGTGATCATGGTGGAGAGTTTGAAAACAAAGATTATGAATCATTTTTTAATGACAAAGGCATTCTGCATGATTTCTCTTGTCTTAGAACTCCCCAGCAAAATGGAGTTGTAGAACGAAAGAACAGAACATTGCAAGAAATGGCCAGAACCATGATCAACGAGACTAACATTGCTAAGATCTTCTGGGCAGAGGCAATAAACACAGCGTGCTACATTCAGAATAGAATCTCCATAAGACCTATTCTGGAAAAGACTCCATATGAATTGTGGAAGAACAGAAAGCCCAACATTTCTTATTTTCATCCATTTGGATGTACTTGCTTTATTTTGAATACTAAAAATTATTTGAACAAGTTTGACTCTAAAGCACAGAAGTGTATTATGTTAAGATACTTTGAACGCTCAAGAGGGTACAGAGTATACAATACAGAAACACAGATTGTGGAAGAATCAATCCGTGCTCGTTTTAATGATAAGCTTGACTCTCAAAAGTCAAAGCAGAATGAATTACTTGCAGGTATGGAAGTTGAATTCACAGGTACTGAAGACAAGTCATCAGAAGCTCTTAACAGAGACACTCCCTCAACAACAGAAAAAGGCACTGTAAGCAATCCATCACCTTCTGTTGATCAACTTCAGAAAAGACCATCCAGAAGCAGCATGGATCACCCAGAAGAAACAATCTTAGGAAGAAAGGAAGACCCAATCAGAACAAGATCTAGCTTCAGAAACTCTGAAGAATCCCTCATGGGACTTGTCTCTCTGATTGAACCATCTTCAGTTGATGAAGCACTTCTGGACAATGACTGGATTCTAGCAATGCAAGAAGAGCTGAATCAATTCACAAGGAATGACGTATGGGATCTAGTTCCTAAACCAAAAGGATTCAACGTCATTGGAACAAAATGGGTGTTCAGAAACAAACTGAATGAACAAGGTGAAGTCATCAGAAACAAGGCACGATTGGTAGCACAAGGTTATAGTCAGCAAGAGGGGATAGACTATACAGAAACCTTTGCTTCAGTCGCCAGGTTAGAATCTATCAGACTTTTAATTTCATTTGCAGTTAATAAAGGCATCACTCTGTATCAGATGGATGTTAATAGTGCATTCTTAAATGGCTATATAGAAGAAGAGGTATATGTGCACCAACCCCCTGGTTTTGAAAGTTCAAAAAATCCAGAATATGTTTTCAAACTAAAGAAGTCACTGTATGGTCTGAAACAAGCTCCCAGAGCTTGGTATGAAAGACTGAGTAACTTCCTGTTAGAAAAGGAATTCACCATAGGGAAAGTGGACACAACCTTATTCTGTAAGACAGTTAAGAATGACATCCTGGTATGTCAGATTTATGTTGATGATATCATTTTTGGATCTACTAAACCCTCTCTGGGAAGAAAGTTTGCTAAGTGTATGCAGGCAGAATTTGAGATGAGCCTAATGGGGGAACTGAAATTCTTTCTGGGAATTCAGATCAATCAAACCCCAGAAGGAACTTACATTCATCAGAGAAAATATGTCAGAGAACTTCTGAAGAAATTTGATCTCTCAGGATGTAAGCCATCAAAGATTCCAATGCATCCCACGTGCATTCTGGAAAAAGAAGATGTAAGCAAAAAGGTAGAACAGAAGGTCTACAGAGGTATGATTGGTTCTCTTCTTTATATGACATCTTCAAGGCCTGATATTTTATTCAGTGTATGCATTTGTGCAAGATTCCAATCAGATCCTAAAGAATCTCACTTAACAGCTGTTAAGCGAATTTTCAAGTATCTGAAAGGTACTACTAATCTGGGTCTGTTTTATAGAAAATCAAGTGATTACAGCTTAGTAGGATACTGTGATGCTGACTTTGCTGGAGACAGAGTAGAGCGTAAAAGCACTTCTGGAAGCTGCCAGTTTCTGGGAGAAAATCTGATCTCATGGTCCAGCAAAAGACAATCCACAATTGCTCTATCAACAGCAGAAGCTAAATACATAGCAGCAGCTGGATGCAGCACACAAATGCTCTGGATGAAAAGTCAACTTGAGGACTTCCAGATATTTGAGAGTAACATTCCTATCCTCTGTGACAACACTTCTGCTATTTGCTTAAGTAAAAATCCAATTTTGTATTCTAGGACTAAGCATATAGAAATAAAACATCATTTTATTAGGGACTATATTCAGAAAGGGATTTTAAATTTAAAATTTATTGACACAGACCATCAATGGGCTGATATTTTCACAAAACCACTTTCTGAAGATAGATTCAACTTCATTCTGAAACATCTCAGCATGAAGCTCTGTCCAGAATAAAACTGTTTTAATTTTATATATTAACCTTCAGAATTGTGTTTATTTCTCTATGAACTTCTGATCAATCCTCTTTCAGAATTTTAGAAATGCAGATTGTATCAAAATCTATCCATGAAGATTTGAGCGCTTCAGTTCAAGGATAGAAGTGTTGTTCACTCAAGCAAACAAGTGTCATCCAGTCATCAGCTGTTTTCTGAGGCTGAACATGCGTTCACGTTTCTGAAAAGGCAAAGCGCTGATTGGATGCATTGAGACACATGTCATGGGTAACCGTTCAAGTATCTTTCTGAATCCCCTAAACTCAGCTATCATTAAATGCTAATAATCATTATTTATTTCTCTCTCTTAAACGTTTATGTTTTCAAAAACTTTTTAGAAATCTATTTAAACACTTCACACCATTCACACTTTTTACCCTTACTTTCGTTTTCTCTCAATATTTCTGTTTACTGTGTTCTTACTTTCTTAAGAAAACCTTTCAATCTTTTTCAAAAACCTCGTGTGAACATGGCTTCTTCCAGCAATCCTTCTTTAGGTTCCCAGAAAATTGCTTCTGTTTTTAATACAAACATCTTTTGCTCTGATCATTTTAACTCTGATTATTTGTGCTTTTTGATAACTGACAAAAAGGGGGAGAAAGAATGATATTTTTCAATAACGGATTACTGAGACAAAAGTCTCAAACATTCTAACATTCTGATATATTTGAATTTCCTTCTTCTGAAAAGCTTACAGGTACAAGAATCTGATGAACTCTGATAAAGTAAAGTTCTGATGCTCAAAGAAAGTTCAATAAAGTTCTGATGCTCAAGGTCTCATGGAATTAAAGGGAAGTAATCAACTCAGGGGGAGTTTTTCTCTTCATTACTCTGATACTTTTTATTCCTTATCTTCTTATCTCTGATACCTTTTATTTGTTATTTGATTATCTCTGATACCGTTTCCTCTCTATCCTTAAACTCTGATACCTTACATCATTTTATCTTAATTGAAAAAAATCTGGTTTTTGTCATCATCGAAAAGGGGGAGATTGTTAGAACATAGTTTGATTCTACAACCCTCAGTTAGAGTTTTGATGATAACAAAATACAAGATTAAATGAATTATGAGATTTATATAATACATATATGCTACTCAAAATTATGTTGTGTATTTATAGAAACTCTGATGGAATCAGCATCAGAATATCAGTATCAACATCAGTATCAGAAGATATGTCAGCATCAGAAGATCAAACAACATGTGCTATACGCTGAAGCCTGATGAACAGAATCTGCACATAACATACTCTGACTCTGATCAAGATCCTAACCATGTCATCAGCACTCAAAAGCGTCAGAATAAGCTAAAGCCAAGAACATTCTGAAGTGTCAATGTTACTATGCATTCAAGACAGATTAATTACCAACGGCTTTATTCCAAGACAAAGATCTTCTCAAAAAGGAAAGAACGTTATGAGCATTGAAATGGATTTATGGACAGCAACGTATCTATTCCTAGGATACTTAAACAAGTCAGTGAGAAAAGAAATGGCTAATACTCTACACGCATATACACGCCTAAGCTAATCATCCTCAAGCACGCTATCACTTTTGCTAAAGCTTTCAACCACGCTTACTATATAGCTCTAGCAATCTAGTTTCATCTAAGCTTCATATTGTGTATTATCACAGTTGTGATATATAGTTTTTCTAGAAAACATCAAACACACATTTGTTCATTAATCTGTAAGAGAAATTCCTTGAGATAAACTGGTATGTGGTTAGACTCAAGAAGGCTTTAACAGTTGTTAAAGCAGTTGTGTATTCAGTTGAATATAGTGGATTAAGACCTCGTTGGAGAGAGGCGAAATCACCTTGACGGGTGGACTGGAGTAGTTTGAGATCAAACAAACCAGGATACAAATAACGTGTTGCCTGCATTTGATTTCAAGTTTTACAATTCAACCCCCCTTCTTGTGTTTTTCACATCTTCAGAAACAAGGAGTGGTGTCAAAGGTTTCCTAGCAAAGTTCCTATTCGAGAAAGCCCAAAGCTGTTGGGATTCCTTGGATTTGCAAGCCTTTGAGGAAATTGTGGCTCTCCTCATCTATGGGATGGTTTTGTTTCCAAATCCTGACCAACTCATAGATGTGAACACCGTCAAAATCTTCATATCCCATAACTCGGTGCCTACTTTGCTAGGAGACATCCTGCACTCTTTTCACACTCGCACAATGAGGAAAAAAGGTATTCTTATATGTTGCACTCCTCTCTTGGCAAGATGGTTTATTTCTCATCTTCCCCAATCTGTATTAAGGAATGAGCAAGGTTCAAGGTGGTCACAAAGGATGATGACACTCAAATATTTAGACATTCATTGGTGCTCCCAAACCAAAGAGAATGTTATCATTGTCGACCGTTATGGAGAATTTCCTAATGTCCATTTACTTGGCATTAGGGGAGGTATCACCTACAACCTCTGCTTAGCCTTAAGACAATTTGGTTATGCCCGAAGGGATGGCCCGCATGAGATGTTGATTCAAGGTTTGGTATTTGACTATGACAACGACGATCAAGGTCTTCGCCATAGATTTATCCGATCTTAGAGAATGTTAAACAAGGTAGATAGTAAGACATTGGGACATAAGAATTCCATCCCTCTTGAGCCTTACCTCAAATGGGTACGAACTCGTGCTCAAAGTATGATGATGCCTTACCCTTCCATTCTCCCGGTAATTGTTGAGTCTGTCATGGAAGGAGATGTTCCATACACTATCCTACATCCTGACATGCCCACCTCTCTTGAAGACCTACAAAGGGACTGGATACAACTTAAGGGGGCACGAGATACTTTCGAAGCCCAATTCTATACAAGCGAGAAGAAGGTTTTAGAGCTCACTAGGCTACTTCATGAGGAGCAGACTCTGAATGCCTACATTGCACCAAAGAGGATGCGCACTACCTTTTTATCTTAGAGTTTCTTGTATTTGTTTTGCCCAAGAAGGAATCATTGTACTCAAGCTTTAATCTATTAATATAACGTGTGTTTCCTTTTTGTCTAAAACGAATTTGAATCTTAAAATCCTTGAAATCATTGCATACGCATTTATCATTCATCATAACATAAGCAGGTTTCTTGCAATAAGTCTCCTCATCTCTCTACTGTTTATTTCAGTAAGATGGATCTCGAGCAAACAGTGAAAGACCTCCAAGCTCAAAATGCACAGTTTCAACAGTTGCTCTTGACCCTAGCCAAAAGACAAGAAGAGTTGAAGACTTTGCTGGCTGAGGAGAAGAAAAAGAAGACAAAGAAGGTAACCAGAGTCCTGAACATGGGAAGAAGATTTCATGGGCAGACAAGAAGGACCCTAGACTTTGAAACAACATCCAATGAGAGAAACAATCAAGATGGGAAAGGCAAGGAAACAGTTGTCCTGTCAGAATCAGAAGAGGAAGAGGAAGAAGAAGACTATTGTGAAGAACAATACCCTCCAGCTGATGACAAGTATAAACATCTCGAAGAGCGGTTGAGTGCAATGGAAATCCAAAAAGTGCTTGGCTTGGACTTTGAGGAATTGGGTTTAGTATCGGGGATTGTCATTCCTCCAAAATTCAAAGCACCTGCGTTCGCCAAATATGACAGAGTTTCATGCCCTAAAATGCATCTTCGGTCCTATGTGAGGAAAATCCAGCCCCATACCGCTGATAAAGACTTATGGGTACACTTCTTCCAAGACAGTCTGTCTGGAACTCAACTTAATTGGTTTTACCAGTTAGAAAGAGCCAACGTTCATAACTGGGAAGATCTTGCTGCAGACTTTTACAAACAATACCAGTACAATGCTGATATTGCGCCTACCCGTACTCAACTCCAGAGTATGGCCATGGTTTCCAATGAAGGTTTCAAGGACTATGCACAAAAATGGAGAGACTTGGCTGGAAGAGTTCAACCTCCCCTATCTAAAAGAGAATTAGTGGACATATTTTTAGGCACCTTGTCTGGTCCCTTCTTCAATCACCTAATTGGGAGTTCATCGGCGGGTTTTACTAAACTGATATTGACCGGAGAAAGGGTAGAAGCCGGGATAAAGAGTGGAAAGATTCAGAAAGATACATCCTCTGCTGCTATAAGGAAGCCATTTATCGGAAAGAAAGAAGTGGTTGTTGTTTATCCTCAGAGAAATCAAGATAGGGTCAAACGTCGTCCAATGGTGGGGGCTGTTATGATTCCTAAACCTGCACCTGATCAGCAAAGAAACAACCAGCCAAGGATGGAAAGACCAGTTAGACAATTCACTAGAATTAACATGACCCTATCTCAGGTATTGCCACATCTGTTAAGATCCAACCTAGTGACCTTGAAAGAAGCTCCAAAGAACCCTAACACAGCATCTCCTCGCTATCATCCCAATGCCCGATGTGCATACCACTCTGAAAGTCTCGGCCACGACACTAATAATTGTTGGGCTCTAAAGAACAAAATATAAGACCTCATTGAAGCCAAAGAGATTGAATTCGATGTGCCCGAAAAGCCAAACATCATTTATGCCCCTATGCCCAAACATGGACATAATACCAACACCATTGAGGAAGATATGTTTGTTACTTCAGTTGATGAGCTTATGACCCCACTCCTGACTATTAAAATGAACTTGTTAAATGCCAGTGTGTTCCCAGACTATGATGAAGTTTGTCATTTCTGTTTGTCCTCACCAACCAGCTGTCCTTTGTTGAAAATAGGCGTTTAGTGCCTAATAGATAACAAATAAATTTTGTTTGAAAAGACTTTTGTTCCACCTGTTCCTTTTAAAGATGTTTCTATCATTACCATTTCCGCCAATTCTTCCAGGGTCTCCACCAAAAGACCCGTTAGAATTACATCAGTTCGGAAAGCAACTCCTTTGATAATTACAATGCCTGGACCAGTCTCTTATTCGTCAGACAAAATCATACCATGGAATTATGGAGGGAATGATTACTACCATGGTATCAAGCAAGATTGGCCATCCGCCGAAGATTCAAGTTCTAAGAAGGTTGACTCCGATATCAGTAATATTGCAGGAACTAGCAAGATTACCCAAAGCGGAAGGATATTCTCTCCAGAAATTGCTCCCCCAAAAGCAGTTTCTGGACCCGTAATCATTCCTATTGTTACTCCTCCAAAAGTTGTTCCCAGTCCTACAATCATCCCCACTAATACTCTTATTGACAAAACTGTTGCAATCCATGTTATCACCCCTACCGATACTCCGGTTGTCGAGTTAACCGAGACTCGAGGAAAAAGTATTATGATTGAGCCTGTCCGGACGAAGACACAATCATTGACTATCCCTGAGACCTCCAGGAAAGAGATGGAGGAGATTCTAAAGATCATAAAAATAAGTGACTACGATGTAGTCGAGCAATTGGGGCAGACCCCAACGAAAATCTCCATGCTGGCTTTATTGCTGTGTTTTGAGGCGCATGCAAAGGCCTTGGTAAAGTTCTTAAAAACCGCCCATGTACCTCAAGAAACATCTGCCGATCAGTTCCAAGACTGCGTAGCCAGCTTGACTACAGATAATGGCTTAGGTTTTTCAGATGCTGATCTAACGCCAAGGGGAAGGAAGCATAATGAGGCATTGCATATCTCAGTTGAATGTAGGGGAACGACGTTGGATCATGTGTTAGTTGATACCGGTTCATCCATGAATGTATTGCCTAAAAAGGCTATTGATAGGCTTGACTATGAAGGATTGACATTGAAGCCAAGAAATATAGTGGTGAGGGCTTTTGATGGCTCGAAAAGGATGGTACATAGGGAGGTAGGCATTCCCATAAAAGTTGGAACACAAACATTTGATTCAACTTTTTACGTAATGGATATTCGCCCCTCATATTCTTGCTTGCTAGGTCGACCGTGGATTCACAATGCCGGTGCCGTTACTTTTACATTGCACCAAATGCTAAAATATCCAATTCAATGGAAGATTATCACCGTTCATGGAGAGGAAGAGTATATGATTAGCCATCTCAATTATTTCATATATATGGAATTAGATGGTGAATTTATTGAAACTCTATTCCAACACTTTGAAGAGGTCCCGCAAGATATGGCAGTAACCAAGTTTGTTCCTAAGATCACAAGCCCTCCACTCAGGATGTCATTTTTGAAGGATGCAAAGGTAGTAATAGAAGAAGGTGGGTGCATTATCTGGGGACAACTCCTGTATATCCCATATAAGTCAGATAAGTTTGGCTTGGGTTTCACTTCAAGTGCCCAGAAGGTTGTACGCCGTGCTAGTGCTGGAGGACCACCCCTGAAGATCAGCGACTGTGAAATCAACATGGTAGAAGATGATAAATATGGTTGCAACCTGGAGGATTGGATCTTCCCAACTGTCAGTGGAGGGATCAGCAATTAGGACGCTAGAGATTTTGTCCCGATCACTTTTATCCCACAGTAATTTGTTTTTACATTTTGTTGGATCTGTAATATTAAAACAATTCAAACTCTTAAAACCTTGTGTCTTACCCGAGGCACAATGGTCCATTTGTAAGGGTTATTATCTCATTTCCATATAACATCAATGAATCATGGACGTTTTGCATACAAACTTTGTGCTCATTGTTTTTTCTTTTTTACATTTTCATTAATTTCAAAGATAGATATACCCTTACACACACTCACACTTACAATGCAGGTATACATCCATTCGGGATTCCATGGTGTTGTATCCCAAAATTTGCCCTCCCATATTCTTCAAGAAATTGCCAAATCAAGTCTCAAGATTCCCCAAGGGTTGCACAGTCAAAGATCTCCTATACAGTCAAAATTAGGGTTTTGATTCTGATCAAGAAAATGAAGTTTCTAAAGGTCCAATCAAGTCTCACATGCCTAAAAAGATGGTCAAGCATCCTCATATCAAGTTTCAAGACATTCAGCTCAAGATTGCACAGTCAAAAACCCTAATTGCACTACAGTCAACTGTAGGGGCAAAATGGTCATTTGACAGTCAAAAGTTCAAATTTTTGGTCAACATATCATTTTGAAGCCACAAACATCATTTGATCAATGCTTGATCATGATTCTCAAAATTTGGCTCAGAAATCATCAAGATGCAAAAGTTTCCTTATTTGGACAGTTGAAAAAGTCAACTGAAATTGACCAGGGCATAACTTTCACATGGATTATCAGAAAAATTCCATCCAAAGCTAATTTTGAATAGAAAGACATTTCCTACAACTCATCTTCATACTTCAAGTCCAAGAAATGCTCTCACAAAAAGTTATCAATTTCAACATTATAGGTCATTTTCAAAAGTCAACAAAAAGGGACTTTAAGTCAAAGGCCATAACTTGAGATTGGTAAATCAAAATGACATGGGACCAAAGACATTGGTTATAGGACTCAAAGACCTTTCCAAAATGTCCAAGAACATGAGAAAAGCTTAAAAATTGAGCAAGTTATGCCTTGTGGAAGTTGGGAAATATTTGGATATTTTGAAAAGTCAACATTGATTCAAATGACCTAAAATTGCTAATGGGCCCATTTTTCTTCCATAATTCATCATCCATGACATATGCACGACTACTTGGCCCAAAGGGAAGTCTTATTTCATTTTTTATTTATTTATTTGAATTTTTATTTATAATAATTCATTTAAATCAAAATAAATGTATGAAAAATGCTAACCTAAAGTTTTAAATCTTTGTGTGCATGTTTCACTCTCAAGATTTCGTGCTTGTACCAATATGGAAAGATTGGGACTGATTGGATCATGATTTGCACAAAAGCACATGGAAAAAGATATGGAAATCATGGTGGAAAATCAAATCTTCAAATTCATGAATACAAGAGATTTTAATCAAATTTGTTAACCTAATGGACTCAGTACATAAGCCTAGAGACAACCCTAATGAGAAGACACGCGCAGCTGCTCAGAATACTCCATTGATAACTTGAAATTTTCTCTAAAAAAGTCAAAACTGAAAACACCTTTGCAAGGCGATTCAGGTCTCAATTCTTGTTCCAATAGCTTCCTCAAGCAATATAGGACGTATTCCAATCAAAAACATCAATCAAAATGCTGTGAAACGGTATCCAGAAGTCACACTTTTTCCAATTTTTTTCATTATCGTGTTTTAACATTTACGCACATTCATGGCATTTTGATTGTATATTCATGATCAGTGAAGTGTTTGCAAGCTAACCATATGCCTTAATTTGATTAGCATGCGCTATAGGCAAAAATACCATGTTTGTGTTTTAGGGTTTACAGGACCTCCAATTGGGGATTTTGAAACCAAGAAAAATTAGCCTTCAAGACCTGTGCCATTAGATTCAGCAGGTTTGGACGAAGAGGATACCATGCTCGCGCCTAATTTATGGACCCTCTAGACCTATTCGCTATTTTCTCAAAACTGGTCTAAGAAAACATATGGAAACCGTTGCCTATGTTATTTGTATTTCAGGAAAAATAAAACATGAAGAAGAAGACGATGTCGTGGCATGAATCGGTTGGATCATTTAAAATTCGCGCGTTTTTCCAAGCCATTAACCCACTTTCTTTTATATTATTTGTGTGTTTATTATATATCAAAACGCGTGGAATGGCTTAGTGGTGAGCAAGGCTATTGGTAACACTCCTGACCTGGGTTCGAGTCCCAGGTCTACGTTAATTTCCATATTATTTTGCAATATATATTCCTATGCAGTTTCAAAGGTGGAGCGCACCATACATCTTCCAGATCAAATCGCCCACGTGCCTAGTGGAATCAAACCAAAGGCTGAGATTGGAGGGACACCCTAAACCCTAGTCAATGCGCCAGTAGGTTGTCTGAAAAAAGTCAAATGGACCATGCTTATTGGACCAGAATCTCCATGATTCATACCTCCACTTTGGGGACTACCACCCCCTAGGTTTGCATATTTTTCACTTTTCTTTATTTTTTATTTCAATTTAGTTCTATTTCTTTTAATAATTGTTTTGTTCAATTTAATTAATTATTTTCATAAAATATAAAATACCATAAAAAATCAGAAAAAACTAAAAAAAAATCAAATATATTTATTTTAATTTTTCTTGTAAATAAATGCATGTAAATTAATTAGTTTAAATTAGGGTTTTAATTTTAATTCCTTTCATAACAAAAATCTAAAAAAATATAGAACTAGGTTTAATTAATGTTTTATTCCTTTTCAATTTTTCTTTTTTTCACAATAATATTTTTTATTTTATTTTCATAATTAAAATTGTAAATTAATTAGGGTTTCATTTAGGTTAAAAATTTCAATATTTTTTCTTAATAACTTAAAAACCATTAGAATTAGGGTTAGTATCAATTTTAATTAATTTTTTATATTAAATCCTAAAACATTAAAAACACAAAAAAACAAATTCTTGCATTCCTTTAATTTTAATTCCTCATTAATTTTAAATTTTGCAAAAGGGTCCAACGCCCATGTTCTTAATTTTTATTCTAATTCGCATATTTATTTTATTTCGCTTAAATAATTATGTACCTCTCCCGAAGCCATGTAAATTACTTCTCGCACTTTTACTTTATTTATTTTCCGTCAAATCGGGTCCTGGTTAATTTTGGCGATGTGGACCCGCGCCATTTGTAATAGCTTAGAATTTACTCTTCTCGCAAATATTTTAACTGTTAATCAAAAGCATGAAAGACTGTATGGACAAAAATAAAAGCAAGCATAGAACACCAATAACATGACAAGATAAATGCAAATGAACATGACACACAAATCACACACCACCCCTAGGGTACGCCTCACTGTTGCCTTGCCTCGAAAGGTGATCGTCGAGTAGAGGATGTTTTAGTAAGTCCTCATGATCCGGGAACCTGGCATGAGGGTAGCTTCTAAGGTGTCTTCCTATTGCTCCGGTGATCACCATGTCCCGAACCTCGAATTGACCCGAATACCTCCAACGGTGGTGCTACCTACCTCTCAATGGTGGGATGGCACTACTTTAAAGGACATTTACACAGACGAATTCCTTAGGGTAGGTAGATGACTCATAGATACTTGCTCTATTCAAAAACAAACAAAACTCTTTTCACACCGACACTTTCAAAAAGCTTTCAAAACAATTTTTTCAAACACTCTTGAGGACTGATACAAGAGTCGAACTGAAATCTTTAAACGAAACTTTTTCAAACTCACTCACAATTGAAAAGCAAACATTTTGAAAACACAATGAGCAAGTATCTAAGAGCCCATGGATAACCATGGATAGAAAGGGTGCTAATACCTTCCCTTTCTATAAATCTACCTCCCGAACCGAGAAACTATCTCATAAGGAATTTTGCTGTGCTTTTGTCCTGTCCATGTTGGAGAAAATAAAAGACGGTGGCGACTCTTGCTTCCGCGACATTTCGCGAACCAGCGTTAAACAGTCAGTTCCAGATCCACCGATCACAGAACTGGCGACTCTGCTGGGGACTCTTAAACTTAAAGTGAGGTGTACCTTAGGGTAGCTCATAACTGTGTTTTCAATTGTTTTCCTTGTGTGCTTTATTATTGTGGGACTGTCTTGGGAGTTCTATAGATCCTAACCCGGATCTAGGGGATACCTTCTTAGAAAGTAGCAACAAGGCTGTGAGGGAACTGTGCGGGGTATACCGACATGGTTGAAACAGTCTGCTACGTTGATGTGGCACTTTGGTGTGTACCGGTAACCCTTGAGTTC
This sequence comes from Vicia faba, assembly GCA_948472305.1. NCBI lineage: Eukaryota > Viridiplantae > Streptophyta > Magnoliopsida > Fabales > Fabaceae > Vicia > Vicia faba. The sequence goes on along the minus strand of OX451736.1, from coordinate 654,032,543 downwards.
AGTCAAGGAGAGTACGGGGCCTCCGCGTGGTGTCGTGAAGCATCAACAGACCTTAGGAACCTTAATTGAACTATCTTGGCCTCTTTAGGGTAGTGAGATAACTGACTTTGGTGCAGTCCGAGGTTGGTTGATACTCGATACTACACTCAATTGAGGGTTGCTTTCCTGGAATATTTTGGTCGCCAGTTCAGTGGCTAAATCGAAACGATGAACAATGAAAGCAATCCCGTGATATTGGGAACCTTAGAACCCGGTTACTTTGATTAGGACAGGTTGAACCCACCAACTTCAAGAGGGTACTACCCAGACCCCATGCTGGCCTTAAACCTTAAGGGCTTGTCTTGTGTGCCTTGTGTGCCTTACATGTTTGTCTTTGTAAATATCTGTGGTGTGTTTAATCATAGCATCATGACATCATCCAGCATCATATGCATTGACTAACCATTTCAGGGGTTCGAATTTTCATCTTTGTTCTTGTTTTGTAGGACATGGAAACTGTTCGTAGAAAGACAATTCAAGTCAGCCTTGTAAGGATCCCTCCTCAGCTTAAGGAACTTATATCCAGGATTCCCGAGAACTCTTCATTCAGTGAAAGACATGGAAGTCTCATCAGCTTGGTCAATACCAACATTGAGGAAGATATGATCAAGGTCATGTTCCAGTTCTTTGACCCTCTGCATCACTGTTTCACCTTCTTGGACTATCAGTTGGTACCTACATTGGAGGAGTTCTCCCGGCTCCTGAAGATCCCTATCCTTGATCAGCTACCCTTCAACGGTACAGAAAAGGAACCTAAGCTTGAAGAGATTGCTAAAGCCTTGCACCTACAGTCATCTGACCTCAAGGGACATTGGGAAGTTAGAAGTGGTATCAAAGGGTTCTTAGCCAGGTTTCTGTTTGAAAAGGCCCTTGAATGTTGGAACTCCCTTGACTTGCAAGCTTTTGAAGAAGTGGTAGCCCTCCTGGTCTATGGTCTGGTGTTGTTCCCTAATCCAGATCAGCTTATTGATATCAGTGCTGTTCAGATCTTTATGTCCAGGAATCCTATACCTACGTTGCTGGGGGACATCCTTCACTCATGTTACACTCAAACCATGAGAAAAAGAGGTGTCCTTATGTGTTGCACTCCTCTCCTGGGAAGGTGGTTTATTTCGCACCTTCCACAATCAGTCTTGAAGAATGAGCGGGGTTTGAGATGGTCACAACGGTTGATGACTCTTACGCATGCAGATATACATTGGTGCCCTAGGTCCAGAGAAGATATCACTATCATTGATCGTTGCGGGGAGTACCCTAATGTTCCTTTACTTGGAATCAGAGGAGGTATTACTTATAGCCCATGCCTGGCTTGGAGACAGTTTGGTTATGCTCGGAGGGATGGTCCTCATGACATGTTAATTCCTGACATAGTTTTTGACTTCGACAACGATACTCAAGGACTTCTCCAGAGATTTATCAGAGCCTGGAGGATGCCAAGTAGGATAGACAGCAAGACACTGGGGCACAGGAACTCCATCCCGTTGGAACCTTATCTCAAGTGGGTACGAGCCCGCTCCCAGAAGCTGGTGATGCCCTATCCTCATATGCTCCCTGTGATCAAAGAACCAGTCTTGGAAGGAGAAGTGCCCTATACTATTCAGCACCCTGATATGCCCACATCCTGGGAAGAGATGCAGAAGAGCTGGATCCAGCTTAAGGAAGAACGGAATTCTCTTGAGACTAGTCTACATGCCAGTGAAAGGAAGGTCTTGGAGCTCACCCGCCTGTTGCACGAGGAGAAGAATCTCAACACCTACATAGCTCCAAAGAGGATGCGCAGCATATTTTGGGATTGATTTGATTTTTGTATTATTTTGCCCATGAGGCTTTGATGTATTAAACAATGATTTCCTTAATGATAACGTGTGTTCCTTTTTGTCTACAACAAATTTGAACTTTCGAACCCTTGAATGCATTGCATACACACATCTCATTCATCATGTGCATAGCAGGTTTTTCCTCTTTTCAGGTTGCTTACAGTTCCTCGTTATTTATCTCAGCATCATGAATCCCGACTCTGCATCAACTGAAACTTCCATCAAGGCTCTTCAGGTGCAGAATGCACAATTCCAGGAATTAATCAAGGGTCTGGCTCAAGGCCAAGAAGAGCTGAAGGCTATGCTCCTGAAGAAGGAGAAGAAGAAGAAGAGAAGAACTGTTCTGTTCAACTCGGGCCAAAGGTTTGGCAATGCTCTGCAGCAGGAAGAGGCTGGTTCTTCTGTTGGCAAGAGTAGTCCTTAGGCAGAAGCAAGGGTTCCTAGTCCGGTAGTCTCCGACAACGAGACAGATTTTGATGAAGAGCAGTACCCTCCTGCAGACGACAAATACAAGCAACTGGAGGATAGGTTGAAGGCTATGGAGGTTCAACAGGTACCTGGGCTGGATTTTGGAGATCTGGGTTTGTCAACTGGTGTGATCATCCCTCACAAGTTCAAAGCACCATCCTTCTCTAAGTATGACGGGGCGTCTTGTCCCAAGCTGCATCTAAGGTCCTATGTTCGGAAAATTCAACCGTACTCTGCGGATAAGAATTTATGGATCCACTTCTTCCAGGAGAGTCTTTCAGGGACTCATCTCGAATGGTTCTATCAGCTGGATGGGACCAAGGTTCGTAACTGGGAGGAGTTGGCTACTGCTTTCTATAAGCAGTATCAATATAATGCCGACCTTGCCCCTACACGTACTCAACTCCAGGGTATGTCGTTAGGTGCAAGCGAAGGTTTTAAGGAGTACGCTCAGAAGTGGAGAGACTTGGCTGGCAGGGTGCAGCCACTGTTGACTGATCGGGAGTTGGTAGACATGTTCTTGGGGACCCTATCTGGGCCATTTTTCAACCATCTCATTGGGAATTCGTCTGCAGGGTTCACTGATCTGATTCTGACTGGAGAGAGAATTGAAGCTGGGTTAAAGTCTGGGAAGATTGCGAAGGGTGCATCATCTAGTTCTGAAAAGAAACCCTTCAAGAAGGAGTCTAGTGTCGTGTATGGTTCCAAGAGATCAGAGAGACCTGAGCGCCGCCAATCTGTCAGTGCGGTAATGATTGCTAAGCCTGCTGCCGCTCCTCGGCCGACCGATCCTCAAAGGGCTGAAAGACCCCGGAGGGAGTTTACCCGGTTAAGCATGACCCTATCGCAGATCCTGCCACAGTTGCTATCCACTAACTTAGTGACTGTCAGGGAGGCTCCGAAGTTCCCCAATACTGCATCTCCTAAGTACAACCCGAACGCTCGTTGTGCTTACCATTCAGATGGTCCGGGGCACTCTACCGATGACTGTTGGGCGTTAAGGAACAAGCTGCAGGACCTTATTGACGCCAAGGAGGTACAGTTTGAGGCATCTGAGAAGCCTAATGTAGTGACAGCGCCCCTGCCTGCTCATGGAGTGAATGCTATTGGGGACGAAGAGGAAGTTGATGAAGCTGAATTTGATAGCTGGATCTACCCGGCAACCGAAGGTGGACTTAACAATTGGAGCGCAAAAGACAATCTCCATGTTTCTCTCGTTACTGAGTAATGAATTCCTATGTTTTGTTATTTTGTAATAAACAATAATAAACTCTTTGGCCCGGTGTCTTACCCGAGGCACCGTGGTATCATTTGTGAGGGCATATAAATTGTCATTTCATATATCATGAATGAAAATCTTGGACGTATTTTCGCATTGCAAATATTGTGCTCCTTTTCTGTCTTCTTTTCCTTTATATAATTTTCAAAACAGCTGTATTTACACACGCACTCACTCATACAGGTTTCAATCCACTCTGGATCTCACTGATAACAACTCTGCTACTGCCAGTTACGACTTCGAAAATCCGATCAACTTAGCCGAAGACGAAGGTGAAGATGATTGCGAAGTGCCTGGCGAGCTTGCAAGACTGTTGCTTCACGAAGAGAGGGCAATTCAACCCCATGAAGAGCCAGTGGAAATGATAAATCTGGGTACTGAGGCAGACAGGAAAGAGGTAAAGATTGGTGCCAACCTAGAGCTCAGCGTGAAGCAACGGTTAACCAAGATGTTACATGATTATATGGAGATCTTCGCCTGGTCCTACGAAGACATGCCCGGGTTGGATACCGATATTGTGGTCCATCACTTGCCAACTAAGGAAGACTGCCCTCCAGTTAAGCAAAAGGTCCGTCGGATGCGTCCAGAGATGTCCGAGAAGATTAAGGCCGAGGTCATGAAACAGTTTGATGCTGGGTTCCTTGCAGTGACTTCTTACCCTCAGTGGGTTGCTAATGTGGTGCCGGTACCTAAGAAGGACGGTAAGGTCAGAATGTGTATCGATTACAGGGATCTGAACAGGGCCAGCCCCAAGGATGACTTCCCCTTACCTCACATTGATGTCCTCGTTGATAATACAGCTCAGCACAAAGTGTTCTCTTTCATGGATGGCTTTTTAGGATACAATCAGATCAAGATGGCACCTGAAGACATGGAAAAGACTACATTTGTCACTCAGTGGGGCACCTTCTGTTACAAGGTCATGCCTTTTGGATTAAAGAACGCTGGGGCAACCTACCAACGTGCCATGGTTGCTTTATTTCATGACATGATCCATCATGAGATAGAAGTGTACGTGGACGACATGATCGCAAGGTCCCAGACTGAGGAAGAGCACTTAGATCATCTGCAGAAGTTGTTTGACCGATTGAAACTGTACAAGCTGAGATTGAACCCGAACAAGTGCACCTTCGGGGTAAAATCTGGAAAATTGCTAGGCTTCGTGGTCAGTGATAAAGGTATTCAAGTGGACCCTGCTAAGGTCAAAGCTATTCAAGAGATGCCAGTTCCTAAGACAGAGAAGGAACTCAGAGGCTTTTTAGGACGCCTGAACTACATTGCTCGCTTCATCTCACATCTGACTGCTACCTGTGAGCCAATCTTCAAGCTGCTGAAGAAAGATCAGGTAGTACGTTGGAACGATGAATGTCAGGCTGCTTTTGACAAAATCAAAGAGTATCTCCAAGAACCACCCATCCTTATGCCACCGGTTGAAGGGAGACCTCTGATACTATACCTGACAGTGCTTGACAACTCAATGGGGTGTGTGCTGGGGCAGCATGACGAGTCTGGCCGAAAAGAGCATGACATTTATTACCTTAGCAAAAAGTTTACCGACTGTGAGACCCGATACTCACTGCTTGAGAAAACTTGCTGCGCTTTGGTATGGGCTGCTCGCCGGCTGAGACAGTATATGCTGACTCACACTACCTTGTTGATCTCAAAGATGGATCCTATAAAATACATATTCGAAAAGCCTGCTCTGTCTGGGAGAATTGCAAGATGGCAAATGATCTTGACGGAATACGACATTCAGTATACGACCCAGAAAGCCATCAAGGGAAGTGTATTGGCAGACCACCTGGCACATCAAGCTGTAGATGACTATCAATCAATGAACTTCGAGTTTCCGGATGAAAGCATTATGATAGTGACTGATTGTGAAGTACCTGGACCGGATGAAGGACCTGAACCAGGATCCCGATGGTCTATGCACTTTGACGGAGCCTCCAATGCTTTGGGAAACGGTATCGGCGCCATAATCATATCACCTCAAGGTACTCATACTCCACTCACTGCACGGCTATGTTTCAACTGTACCAACAACATGGCAGAGTATGAGGCGTGCATCATGGGTCTTCAAGCTGCGATCGACCTAAGGATCAAGTTTCTAAGCGTTTTCGGAGATTCCGCTCTTGTGATCAATCAGATCAAAGGAGAGTGGGATACGAAACATCCAAACCTGATTCCTTACAGAGAATGTGTGTTGACCCTGATCCCCCACTTCACAGAGATAACCTTTGAACACTTCCCGAGAGAAGAGAATCAGTTAGCGGACGTGTTAGCTACAATGTCTTCTATGTTCAAAGTCAAATGGGATAATGAGGCTCCCCGAATCATCATCTGGAAACTGGACGAACCGGCATACTGTTGCGATCTCGAGACTGAATTGGTGACTGAGAAGCCTTGGTACCATGAGGTGAAGAGATATCTGGAAACTCAGGAATACCCTGAAGGTGCCTCGGTCAATGATAAGAAGTTCCTGAGAAGGTTCGCAGCCAAGTTCTTCCTTAGCAACGGCATCTTGTACAAGCGAAACCATGATTCAACCTTACTGCGTTGTGTGGATAAGACTGAAGCAGAAAGGATCATGGAAGAGCTACATGAAGGGACCTTTGGTACACATTCCAGTGGACATACTATGGCTAAGAAAATCCTACGGGCAGGATATTACTGGTCCACAATGGAAGCTGACTGTTACCAACATTCCAGGACATGCCACAAGTGCCAGATTTATGCAGACAAGGTGCATGTTCCTCCGGTTCCCCTGAATGTTCTGACTGCGCCTTGGCCGTTTGCAATGTGGGGCATAGACATGATCGGCGAGATTAAACCTACGGCATCCAATGGACATCGCTTCATCCTAGTGGCGATTGATTATTTTACGAAGTGGGTTGAGGCAGCATCCTATGCTACGGTAACCAAGACTGTTGTGGCACGGTTCATTCGGCACAACCTGATCTGTCGGTACGGCGTCCCTGAGCGGATTATTACAGACAACGGTACCAATCTGAATAACAAGATGATTGCTGAGCTCTGCGAACAATTCAAGATACAGCACCACAATTCTTCTCCTTACAGACCGAAGATGAATGGGGCTGTAGAAGCAGCAAATAAGAACATCAAGAAGATCGTGCAGAAGATGACAGTGACCTATAAAGATTGGCACGAGATGTTACCGCTTGCTCTACATGGGTACCGTACCTCAGTTAGGACGTCAACCGGGGCAACTCCTTTCTCTCTGGTTTATGGCATGGAGGCAGTCTTACCGATCGAAGTACAAATTCCCTCTCTCCGGATAATGAAGGATGCAAATCTGAACGAAGATGATTGGATCCAGACACGACTTGATCAGCTCAACCTCATTGATGAAAAAAGACTTGCTGCTATCTGTCATGGTCAGACGTACCAAAAACGAATGATCAGGGCATTTAACAAAAAGGTCAGACCACAGGAATATCAAGTCGGGGATCTGGTGATCAAAAGAATCATCCTTCCTCAGAGTGATCCAAGGGGTAAATGGACCCCTACGTACGAAGGGCCATTTGTGGTTAAGCATGTGTTCTCAGGAGGAGCAATGATATTAACCAATATGGATGGTGACGACCTTCCTCACTCCGCCAATGCAGACATAGTAAAAAGATACTACGCATAAAAAAGACCCGCTAGGCTGACATGCCTAGGCAAAAATTAGGGCTTCCCGTCGAACCAAAAGGGTTCGGGCAAAATGAAGGGATGAAAATGAAAAAATCCGTACACCCGGCAAGTCGAAAACCTGAAAAGGCGGCTTGGGCAAAAATGGGTATCCCGGTGGACTGAAAACCCGAAAGGGCGGTCCAGGCAAAAATTAGGGATAAAAGCGTAATACTATGTCTCGTTGATCACTTTGCATCCAGAATCCGGTATCTACATCAAGTTCAGACGGCATCGATCAGTCAGCTTCACCTTCAACCAAGGTCATCAAGTGATGAGACGCTCGGAGTTATAAAGGCAATAGCGGAGTTGAAACCCAGTGGGATCATTCATTTCACACAACTGTTTTGTTTTCTTTTGTACAAAATTTGTATAAACTCTCTTGTTCGGCGGCGTTCCTCTTACTAGGACGTCAGCCTCTTGTACACAAAACGCCTATTTTCAGGCCATTCAAAAATCAATACAAATATATCTTTCAGTTAAGCGTGCCAATTGTTTTTCTTTTTCTGTTTTGTTTTGCGAAGAACGTCCAAGGTTCAATTTGTGATATATGCATTGATAATAGTTTGCTAACTCATAAATATTTGCACACGAAACAAAGGAATTAATTGCAGGTGACACTAGAAACAGGGGCAATAAAGAGTTGTCTGAGCAGTCTAATTGATCTGTCCTCTAAGGTACCAAGGTAGATTCAGCTAAAGAACATGACCAAGTACATCTTAATCCCCCAGAGAGTAAGTCAGCAGTCAGTACATTCCTCTCCAAGCAAAATTATCAAATCTCAAGAAAGTTGGGTATCCTCCAGCAGATATCAACATTCCCCAGCAGCAATACATATATTCTTAACAAGCATCCCCGGCAGTCTTGGTCCGAAGATTGTTCCCCGGCGGTATATCAGCATTCAAAGGAATCGCTTCCCCGACATAGTTCAAAGCTTCCCCAAGAGAATCCAATCCAGTTCCCCAGGAAGGTTGGAATTCATATCCCCAAGCAGTAAGCTTATCCCCAGTAAATTCTGGAAGCTTACCCCCTCGCAGAGCACGAACGCATCGTCCGGCTTGATTTAAAGAGTTATTTCCTTAACAGGATATAACTGGGTTATCCTCAGCCAAAAGCCATGGAAAGAGCGTCCTCGACGAAATTCTCTTACCCCCAGCGAAGTCTATCAACACTTCCGGCACAACAAGGGTATCCCCAGCAAATTATTATCAACACTCAGCAAGGCATCCCTCTTCCCACAGAGTATTGCTTCCCAGCATGGTCGCTAGAGTATCTTTTCTCCCCGCAGAATCTTCCATTTGCCAAGTTTATTCCGCAACGGAGTCATCTTCTCCTACCGGTATTCTTGAAATTATCATCCCCAGCGGAAGCAAAATCTATTCTTCAACATCAGCCCAGGATATGACTTCCCGGCACCCGTCAAGGATTTACTTTCCTAGACGAAAAACATACATTCATAAAACATCACATATATCATTATAGCATGCATAGACGCATTACGTCATACAAATCTCATTTATGTTGAGAACATCATTGCTTGATCCATATCATACATTGCATATGACTGACCTTTACCTTTCAGGAAAGATGCAGTTGAAAGTCTCAATCATATTTCAAGACCTAGACCGGTTCAGTTAATCGACTTCGAAGATTTCTTATCCAGTCCCAGGCCTTCTCTAGTCCAGCTAAATCGACTCCTAACAGATTTTTCTGATAAAGACTCAGTAGAAGTTATCCCAGATTATAATTTCAGATGTTTCCCTCTCCGACGGTGAGTGAGGTGATAGTCCCCTATGGTTCCCTCTCCGACGGTGAGTGAGGTGGTAAGTCCTTTTCAGATGTTTCCCTCTCCGACGGTGAGTGAGGTGGTAAGTCCTTTTCAGATGTTTCCCTCTCCGACGGTGAGTGAGGTGATAGTCTCATATGGTTCCCTCTCCGACGGTGAGTGAGGTTGTAAGTCCTTTTCAGATGTTTCCCTCTCCGACGGTAAGTGAGGTGATAGTCTCCTATGGTTCCCTCTCCGACAGTGAGTGAGGTGGTAAGTCCTTTTCAGATGTTTCCCTCTCCGACGGTGAGTGAGGTGATAGTCTCCTATGGTTCCCTCTCCGACGGTGAGTGAGGTGGTAAGTCCTTTTCAGATATTTCCCTCTCCGACGGTGAGTGAGGTGATAGTCTCCTATGGTTCCCTCTCCAACGGTGAGTGAGGTGGTAAGTCCTTTTCAGATGTTTCCCTCTCCGACGGTGAGTGAGGTGATAGTCTCCTATGGTTCCCTCTCCGACGGTGAGTGAGGTAGTAATTCCTTTTCAGATGTTTCCCTCTCCGACGGTGAGTGAGGTGATAGTCTCCTATGGTTCCCTCTCCGACGGTGAGTGAGGTGATAATTCCTTTTCTTATGGTTCCCTCTCCGACGGTGAGTGAGGTGATAATTCCTTTTCTTATGGTTCCCTCTCCGACGGTGAGTGAGGTGATAATTCCTTTCAGATTATAATTGCCTATGGTTCTCTTCCCGATCCTGCGAAGATGGTAATTCCCACCAAGATTTTCTCAGCGAGCGTTGTTGAAGTTAAAGTCACCCGAGGTTCTCTTACCGTTCATACTAAGGTAGTAACCATCCCTGGTTCATTCATCATCTTGTGAAGCTCCAGATCCAGCTCCTGTAACCAGTCAGGACACATCTATATCAAGCATCTGAAACCAGCTCCTGCAACGTGTCAGGTACTCATTTTTCCTATTTTGCAGGTATACAGGTTCTCGATAAGGAATCTCTTACGCGATCAGCATCCAGATGGCATCTATAAGCCCATCACCCTACCCATCAATCTCCAAATGGCATCTATAAGCCCATTCCACCATCACTGCTACTATGTGAGCGCAAATTTCTGGGCACTCTAGTGTTCAATCATCTTCCACCCTCGGATTACGAAAGGCACATCAGCCAATCTGCATCCTCAGGTCTAAGAAGATTGAACAGGGGCAACTGTTGTACCCCAAAATTTGCCCTCCCATATTCTTCAAGAAATTGCCAAATCAAGTCTCAAGATTCCCCAAGGGTTGCACAGTCAAAGATCTCCTATACAGTCAAAATTAGGGTTTTGATTCTGATCAAGAAAATGAAGTTTATAAAAGTCCAATCAAGTCTCACATGCCTACAAAGATGGTCAAGCATCCTCATATCAATTTTCAAGACATTCAGCTCAAGATTGCACAGTCAAAAACCCTAATTGCACTACAGTCAACTGTAGGGGCAAAATGGTCATTTGACAGTCAAAAGTTCAAATTTTTGGTCAACATATCATTTTGAAGCCACAAACATCATTTGATAAATTCTTGATCATGATTCTCAAAATTTGGCTCAGAAATCATCAAGATGCAAAAGTTTCCTTATTTGGACAGTTGAAAAAGTCAACTGAAATTGACCAGGGCATAACTTTCACATGGATTATCAGAAAAATTCCACCCAAAGCTCATTTTGAAGAGAAAGACATTTCCTACAACTCATCTTCATACTTCAAGTCCAAGAAATGCTCTCACAAAAAGTTATCAATTTCAACATTATAGGTCATTTTCAAAAGTCAACAAAAAGGGACTTTAAGTCAAAGGCCATAACTTGAGATTGGTAAATCAAAATGACATGGGACCAAAGACATTGGTTAGAGGACTCAAAGACCTTTCCAAAATGTCCAAGAACATGAGAAAAGCTTAAAAATTGAGCAAGTTATGCCTTGTGGAAGTTGGGAAATTTTTGGATATTTTGAAAAGTCAACATTGATTCAAATGACCTAAAATTGCTAATGGGCCCATTTTTCTTCCATAATTCATCATCCATGACATATGCACGACTACTTGGCCCAAAGGGAATTCTTATTTCATTTTTTATTTATTTATTTGAATTTTTATTTATAATAATTCATTTAAATCAAAATAAATGTATGAAAAATGCTAACCTAAAGTTTTAAATCTTTTTGTGCATGTTTCACTCTCAAGATTTCGTGCTTGTACCAATATGGAAAGATTGGGACTGATTGGATCATGATTTGCACAAAAGCACATGGAAAAAGATATGGAAATCATGGTGGAAAATCAAATCTTCAAATTCATGAATACAAGAGATTCTAATCAAATTTGTTAACCTAATGGACTCAGTACATAAGCCTAGAGACAACCCTAATGAGAAGACACGCGCAGCTTCTCAGAATACTCCATTGATAACTTGAAATTTTCTCTAAAAAAGTCAAAACTGAAAACACCTTTGCAAGGCGATTCAGGTCTCAATTCTTGTTCCAATAGCTTCCTCAAGTAATATAGGACGTATTCCAATCAAAAACATCAATCAAAACGCTGTGAAACGGTATCCAGAAGTCACACTTTTTCCATTTTTTTTCATTATCGTGTTTTAACATTTACGCACATTCATGGCATTTTGATTGTATATTCATGATCAGTGAAGTGTTTGCAAGCTAACCATATGCCTTAATTTGATTATCATGCGCTATAGGCAAAAATACCATGTTTGTGTTTTAGGGTTTACAGGACCTCCAATTGGGGATTTTGAAACCAAGAAAAATTAGCCTTCAAGACCTGTGCCATTAGATTCAGCAGGTTTGGACGAAGAGGATACCATGCTCGCGCCTAATTTATGGACCCTCTAGACCTATTCGCTATTTTCTCAAAACTGGTCTAAGAAAACATATGGAAACCGTTGCCTATGTTATTTGTATTTCAGGAAAAATAAAACATGAAGAAGAAGACGATGTCGTGGCATGAATCGGTTGGATCATTTAAAATTCGCGCGTTTTTCCAAGCCATTAACCCACTTTCTTTTATATTATTTGTGTGTTTATTATATATCAAAACGCGTGGAATGGCTTAGTGGTGAGCAAGGCTATTGGTAACACTCCTGACCTGGGTTCGAGTCCCAGGTCTACGTTAATTTCCATATTATTTTGCAATATATATTCCTATGCAGTTTCAAAGGTGGAGCGCACCATACATCTTCCAGATCAAATCGCCCACGTGCCTAGTGGAATCAAACAAAAGGCTGAGATTGGAGGGACACCCTAAACCCTAGTCAATGCGCCAGTAGGTTGTCTGAAAAAAGTCAAATGGACCATGCTTATTGGGCCAGAATCTCCATGATTCATACCTCCACTTTGGGGACTACCACCCCCTAGGTTTGCATATTTTTCACTTTTCTTTATTTTTTATTTCAATTTAATTCTATTTCTTTTAATAATTGTTTTGTTCAATTTAATTAATTATTTTCATAAAATATAAAATACCATAAAAAATCAGAAAAAACTAAAAAAAAATCAAATATATTTATTTTAATTTTTCTTGTAAATAAATGCATGTAAATTAATTAGTTTAAATTAGGGTTTTAATTTTAATTCCTTTCATAACAAAAATCTAAAAAAATATAGAACTAGGTTTAATTAATGTTTTATTCCTTTTCAATTTTTCTTTTTTTCACAATAATATTATTTATTTTATTTTCATAATTAAAATTGTAAATTAATTAGGGTTTCATTTAGGTTAAAAATTTCAATATTTTTTCTTAATAACTTAAAAACCATTAGAATTAGGGTTAGTATCAATTTTAATTAATTTTTTATATTAAATCCTAAAACATTAAAAACACAAAAAAACAAATTCTTGCATTCCTTTAATTTTAATTCCTCATTAATTTTAAATTTTGCAAAAGGGTCCAACGCCCATGTTCTTAATTTTTATTCTAATTCGCATATTTATTTTATTTCGCTTAAATAATTATGTACCTCTCCCGAAGCCATGTAAATTACTTCTCGCACTTTTACTTTATTTATTTTCTGTCAAATCGGGTCCTGGTTAATTTTGGCGATGTGGACCCGCGCCATTTGTAATAGCTTAGAATTTACTCTTCTCGCAAATATTTTAACTGTTAATCAAAAGCATGAAAGACTGTATGAACAAAAATAAAAGCAAGCATAGAACACCAATAACATGACAAGATAAATGCAAATGAACATGACACACAAATCACACACCACCCCTAGGGTACTGTTTCCAGTGATTTCTGGTAAACAACCGCTAGTCTTCCAAACTATCGAATAATCTTTATTAACGCTACTCAATCTCTCTGGTAACTCACAGGATCGACTAGATTGATCCTAGGACTCCTTGGATATTAAAGTTACTCTCACAATCGAACAATTATTCATGGTTGCTATTGTACAAGTGTTTGGTTTATTTCGATCCTTCTCTCTAAGAGTTTAAAAATGTGGTCAAAATGTATATGAAAACTAAGTTATATGAATAAATGCTAATTGTAATGCTGATTGAAGAGACATATAAAACTGTATAAAAATGAAGTAAATGGTTTCGATTTGCAAAACATTTAACATAAAAGGTTTTTGGAATGTAGAAGTTTAAAATGTGAAGAAAGCGTTTAATGCAATTTTAAGTAAAAGATGCGTTTGAAAAACAATACTTGGAAGTAAAGGTATTGAAAGCGTAACAGTTCTCTGAAATATAAAGTGCTCGAAATATAAAGAAAGCATTAAAGAGTAAAACTTTGAGGAAAAGACTTTGAAATGAAAAGACAATAAATAAAGAAACTTGTAAATGTTATTCGATAAAAAGAAAAGAGGAAAGTACTGGAAATGGTAAAAAGGCTTTCATTAAGTTAAAAATACATGGTGCTATCATACATACATCTCTCTTGCATTCGTTTCCCTTGCCATGTGGTAGTTTGAATGTTATTGAGTATTTTGTATAACAGATATGACACACCGAAATCCTAATACTAAGACTTCTATTTATACTAATTCGACCCTAACGGTCTCGCTATAGGATCATGCCACGTTTCGAACATGCAAGACAATGCTTCTTTCATCTTTCCACGTGTCCCCAAATGCTCCAACACATAACTTTCAAACTTTGAAAGTCCCGCTTCCATTTAAATTTTAAATGCTTTAGTGTTCTTCCGTTTCGAACGCTCTTCCCAAACCTAGCCTCGCTGTTGTTTCGAGACCCTTTTGGATATGTTCCCATAATCACCGTTCGAAGCTTCAAGCTTTGACACACTCATTCGAAACACTGCTTCTGCAACTTCGAAATATGGTGTTTAATTCCATTTCGATCAGAACTTTTAACTCTTTTGAATCCTAGATAACATTATCAAAATCTTCAGCCAACAAATTGCCCCTTTAAAATATGTATTTCGATCTCTTTGAGAAATACCTATTTTAAACATTTATACAAGATTTTGATAGGATTTTCGAATCATCGTAACATTTAATGCCTTTGACTCCAGTCACATCAATCATAGCACCTTTTGGGTTCCTTAACCGCCCAGAGTCACTTCACAGCGTGGTGCAGTTATAAGTAATGATTGTTTTTAAATCACGCCTATTACCTATATCAACTTCTCGCCACCTCTTCATCACACCAACCCATGATCTCCACGTATCACACTTTTACTCGGTGGATGTTTAATCTTCTCATTATAAAACGTTAATTTACTCTTCCTTTTCCTTTTTTACACTCTAAATCTTTCATACTCTGAATTTTCACTCTTCTTCTCTCATAAACCATCTAAGCTCTCAAACAACAAAAATGTCTTCTTCTACCTCTTCCCAACTCAAGAAAGTCTCAAAGAAGAAGGGAAAGACTACAGGAGCAACCATGGAGAGTAAAATCGTCACCATTCAAGGCCAATCTGTTAGAACAATGTTTGAATCTACTACCCTATATTTGAGTTTTGATGATAATTGGTATCAAAGCGCCTGGTTCTGAGCTAAAACACTTAACCGTGTCAGTACAAGATCCAACGTCAGAAAAACACAATGGCAGGAAACAACTCTCATTTCAGCAATGACAACAATGAGGACAGAGACAGATTCAGCGGCAAACCTCCAGTCTTTGATGGGGAAAACTTTGATTACTGGAAGGACATAATTGAAAGCTTCTTTCTAGCACATGATGCTGATCTGTGGGATATGGTGACAGATGGATACACGCACCCTGTGAATGCAACTGGTCAGAAGATTGACAGAAAATCAATGACTGATCAACAAAAGCGTGATTTCAAGAATCACCATAAGGCCAGAACCATCCTCCTCAGTGCCATCTCCTATACTGAGTATGAAAAGATCTCCAACAGAGACACAGCTAAGAACATCTTTGATTCTCTCAGAATGACGCATGAGGGCAACGTTCAAGTCAAAGAAACAAAAGCTCTGGCGCTCATTCAGAAGTATGAGGCGTTCAAAATGGAAGAATCTGAATCCATTGAAACTATGTTCTCTAGATTCCAGATTCTGGTAGCTGGTCTCAAAGTTCTGGACAAAGGATACTCTACTGCTGACCATGTCAAGAAGATAATCAGAAGTTTACCCAAGCAGTGGAGGCCTATGGTTACTGCTCTGAAGCTAGCGAAAGATCTCAACAAAATCACTCTGGAGGAACTTATAAGCTCCCTCAGAAGTCATGAGATAGAGCTAGAAGCTGATGAGCCTCAGAAGCAAGGTAAGCCTTTAGCTTTAAAATCTAACAGAAAATCTGAATCTAAAGTTTTGCAGGCAGTTGAAGAAACATCTGATGGATCCTCATCAGAAGAAGACGAACTTTCCCTTCTCTCCAGAAGAGTAAATCAACTGTGGAAGCAAAGACAAAGGAAGTTCAGGAATCCCAGAAGATCTGATCAGAACGAGTCTTCTTCCAGATACAGAAGGACAGATTCTTCCTCTGGATACAGAAGATCTGAAGGCTCCTCCGGTAGCAAGAAGCCAAACACAAAAGACATCATCTGCTACGAGTGCAATGAGCAAGGACACTACAAGAGTGACTGCCCAAAGCTTCAGAGGGAAAAGCCCAAAAAGAAGTTTGGAAGAGAGAAGAAGAAAAGTCTCATGGCCACATGGGATGACTCTGACTCGTCTGAAGCTGACTCAGAATCAGATGATGAAAGGGCAAACATAGCGCTCATGGCTAACATTCCAGATGATAGTGAAGCTTCTAAATCAGACTCAGAATCAGACACAGAAGAGGTATTCCCTAACTTCGCTGTTAATTTTACAAAGGCTGAACTTGCTGAAAGCCTCAATGAAATTCTGGAACGTTATCAGCAGATTAGAGCTAAATTCAGAGACCTGAAAAGGAATCTTGAATCTGACTCTAATAAGTCTGAGAGTCTCAAATTGGAAAACTCTGAGCTGAGAGATAAAATTTTAAAATTAGAAAACTCTTTACAAAACTCTCAGAAGGAACCAATTTCTGAAACTCCCAGAAACGCTGATGAGATCATCAAGGAGTATGATCATAGTTTCCAGAAGTTCCTTGCTAAAAGCATAGATAGAAGCAGAATGGCTTCAATGATCTATGGAGTTAGCAGAAACGGCAGGAAAGGAATAGGATACCAAGGTAAGGTTCCTACACCTAAGAATGTCATGGATTTAACCATTAAACACACTCCTCTAAGTTCACACTTTGTGTATGGTCACACACACGACATCAAATATACTAGCAGTAAGCACTCTGTGAAACCAAAATTCAACCAGAGTTTTGGTAAAACTAACAAGTCAGGACCCAAGAAGATCTGGGTACCTAAGGATAAAATAATACATGTTGCAGATATCTTTAGCAGCAAGTCAGAAACACCAGTCATGGTACCTGGACTCTGGCTGCTCACGACACATGACGGGAAGAAGGCATATGTTCCAAAGCCTGGAACTTAAGCCTGGAGGCCACGTTGGCTTTGGAGGCAATCAGAAGGGAAAGATAATTGGCTCTGGAACTGTAGGTAATGGAAATCTTCCCTCTATTAATAATGTTCTGCTTGTAGATGGATTGATGCATAATCTGTTATCCATAAGTCAATTAAGTGATAACGGTTATGATATAATCTTTAATCAAAAATCATGTAAAGCTGTTAGTCAGAAAGATGGGACTATCCTGTTTAATGGAAAGAGGAAAAACAACATTTACAAAATCAAACTTTCTGAACTAAAGAGTCAGAACGTAAAATGTCTTCTGTCTGTTAACAACGAGCAGTGGATCTGGCACAGAAGATTGGGGCATGTTAGTATGAGAAGAATATCTCAGATTAACAAACTCAATCTGGTCAGAGGACTTCCTAATCTGAAGTTCAATTCAGATGCTCTGTGTGAAGCATGTCAGAAAGGCAAATTTGCAAAACCTTCTTTTAAATCCAAAAATGTTGTTTCTACCTCTAAGCCATTAGAACTTCTGCACATTGACTTATTTGGACCAGTTAAAACTGCTTCAGTCAGTGGCAAGAAGTATGGGTTAGTAATCGTAGATGACTATAGCAGATGGACATGGGTAAAGTTCTTAAGACACAAGGACGAGTCACACTCTGTGTTTGTTACCTTCTGTAACCAAGTTCAGAATGAAAAAGATCTTAGAATCGTTAAAGTCAGAAGTGATCATGGTGGAGAATTTGAAAATAAAGATTTTGAGTCATTCTTTAATGACAAAGGCATTCTGCTTGATTTCTCTTGTCCTAGAACTCCCCAACAAAATGGAGTTGTAGAACGAAAGAACAGAACATTGCAAGAAATGGCCAGAACCATGATCAATGAGACAAACGTTGCTAAGACTTTCTGGGCAGAGGCAATAAACACAGCGTGCTACATTCAGAATAGAATCTCAATAAGACCTATTCTGGAAAAGACTCCATATGAATTGTGGAAGAACAGAAAGCCCAACATTTCGTATTTTCATCCATTTGGATGTACTTGCTTTATGTTAAATACAAAGAATTATTTGAACAAGTTTGATTCTAAGGCACAGAAGTGTATTATGTTAGGATACTCTGAACGCTCAAGAGGGTACAGAGTATACAATACAGAAACACAGATTGTGGAAGAATCAATCAGTGTTCGTTTTGATGACAAGCTTGACTCTGAAAAGTCAAAGCAGAATGAAAATCTTGCAGGTATAGAAATTGAATTTGCAGGTTCTGAAGACAAGTCATCAGAAGCTCTCAACACAGACATTCCTTCAACGTCTGAAAGGAGCAATGCTAGAAATCCTACAACTGCTGCTGATCAACCTCAGAAGAGATTACCCAGAAGCAGTTTGGATCACCCAGAAGAGACTATTCTAGGAAGAAAGGAAGATCCAATCAGAACAAGAGCAAGCTTCAGAAACTCTGAAGAAACTCTTATGGGACTTGTGTCTCTGATTGAACCTTCTTCTATTGATGAAGCACTTCTGGATAATGAATGGATTCTGGCAATGCAAGAAGAGCTGAATCAATTCACCAGAAACGACGTATGGGATCTCGTTCCCAGACCAAAAGGATTCAACGTCATTGGAACAAGATGGGTGTTCAGAAACAAGCTAAACGAACAAGGTGAAGTCATCAGAAACAAGGCACGACTGGTTGCACAAGGTTATAGTCAGCAAGAGGGGATAGACTATACAGAAACCTTTGCCCCAGTCGCCAGGTTAGAATCTATCAGACTTTTAATTTCATTTGCTGTTAATAGAGGCATCACTCTGTATCAGATGGATGTCAAAAGTGCATTCTTAAATGGTTATATAGAAGAAGAAGTTTATGTTCACCAACCCCCAGGTTTTGAAAATACAAAACATCCAGAACATGTTTTCAAACTGAAAAAGTCACTGTATGGTCTGAAACAAGCTCCCAGAGCTTGGTATGAAAGGCTAAGTAACTTTCTGCTTGAAAATGAATTCACCAGAGGGAAAGTGGACACTACTCTATTCTGTAAAACAGTTAAGAGTGACATTTTAGTATGTCAAATTTATGTTGATGATATTATTTTTGGTTCTACTAATCCTTCTCTTGGAAGAAAATTTGCTAAGTGTATGCAGGCAGAATTTGAGATGAGCCTCATGGGGGAACTGAAATTCTTTCTAGGAATTCAGATCAATCAAACTCCAGAGGGAACTTACATTCATCAGAGCAAATACATCAGAGATCTTCTGAAGAAATTTGACCTCTCAGAATGTAAGCCATCAAAGATTCCAATGCATCCCACGTGCATTCTGGAAAGAGAAGAGGTAAGCAAAAGTGTAGAACAGAAGGTCTACAGAGGTATGATTGGTTCTCTCCTTTATCTGACAGCTTCAAGACCTGATATCTTATTCAGCGTATGTATTTGTGCTAGATTCCAATCAGATCCTAGAGAATCTCACTTAACAGCTGTTAAGCGAATTTTCAAGTATCTGAAAGGTACTACTAATCTGGGTTTGTTTTATAGAAAATCTAGTGATTACAGCTTAGTAGGCTACTGCGATGCTGATTTTGCTGGAGACAGAGTGGAACGTAAAAGTACTTCTAGAAGCTGCCAGTTTCTGGGAGAAAATCTGATCTCTTGGTCAAGCAAAAGGCAATCAACAATTGCTCTGTCAACAGCAGAAGCTGAGTACATAGCAGCAGCAGGATGTAGCACACAAATGCTCTGGATGAAAAGTCAGCTTGAAGACTTCCAGATTTTTGAGAGTAACATTCCTATTCTTTGTGATAATACTTCTGCTATTTGCTTAAGTAAGAATCCTATTTTACATTCTAGAGCTAAGCATATAGAAATAAAACATCATTTCATTAGGGACTATATTCAGAAAGGTATTTTAAACTTGAAATTTATAGATACAGACCATCAATGGGCTGATATCTTTACTAAACCCCTTTCAGAAGATAGGTTCAATTTCATTCTGAAACATCTCAGCATGAAAGTATGCCCAGAATGAAAATGTTTTAATTCCATGTATTTATCTTCAGAATGTAATTATATTACTGTGAACTTCTGATCAATCTTCTTTCAGAAAGATAGAACATGCAGATTGTATCAGATGCAAGTCTAAAGATCTGAGAGTCTAATCTCAAATACAGACGTGCTGATCACTACATCAAACAAGTGTCATCCAATCATCAGCAAATCCCTGAAGCAGAACGC
The DNA here is from genome assembly GCA_948472305.1 of Vicia faba. NCBI lineage: Eukaryota > Viridiplantae > Streptophyta > Magnoliopsida > Fabales > Fabaceae > Vicia > Vicia faba. The sequence continues at coordinate 654,012,323 of OX451736.1, read as the reverse complement.
GTGCACGCTTCTGAGAAGGCAAAGCGCTGATTGGGTGCATTGAGACACATGTCTGGTAACCGTTTTTAAGTATCTTTCTCAAATCCCCCAAAATCAGCAAGCATTTAATGAAAAGTAATCACGCTTGTTAAATGGCAATCATTATTTTTTTCTCTCTCTTAAAAACGTTTAATTTTTTAAAATAATTTTTGAAAACTCTATTTAAGCACATTAATCCTTCATTTTTATTCTTTACGCTTTCTCATAATCTCTTAAGCATTTTCTGCATATTTCTGAGTTCATCTCCTACAAACCTTTTTTTTCTCAAATCATTCTCAAAGCTTTGTTGTGTGAGAACAATGGCATCCTCCAGCATTTCTGCAGGCAATCAGAAGAAAGAAACCTCTGAACAATATCAGGTGCCCCTCAGAACTCTTCTCACACCGGTAAAGAATCTTGAGGTTCTCTCTGAGTTAATCATCGACTTTGAAAGTTTGAAGGAAAATGGATTTGACCTAACTGAAGAAATTAGGGCTCAAAAGTGGGAGAGGTATTTCGATAGGTTGGTTGGACCAACATTCCTAGAGCTTGTCAAGGAATTTTGGATTCACGCCAAGATTTATAAACATCTAGTCATCTCTTCTGTCATGGGAAAGAAGATAGTGATTTCTGAAGATCTCATTGCAAAGCTAATCGGTCAAAGTGGTGGTGGAGTCCGTTGTGTAGACATGGCTGATAGATGCCCTGATATAGGTGCGGTAGCCAACAGCATTTTCACTCTTGGATTTCCCAGCAGCAAAATTAAGGATCTGAAGGATCACTGCAGAGTATGGGCCAAGATTGTTCTTGGATGCTTCAATCACAGGAAACCAACAAGTTCTCCTGATTATATAAACGTGGATCAGCAATTTCTGATCTACTTTATTGATCAGAGGGTAAAGATCAATCTGGCACACTTCCTGTTCAACCATCTCAAGACCAGTGTCAAAGAAACAAGAGAAGAAGAAAGGACCAAAAGGGACTGGATACCGTTTGGAAGGCTCATATCAGATATTCTGACAGAGAATAAGCTGATAGAGTATCTGAGCGAAGCTCAAGTGCTGAGCACTATTGAACCAACTGTTGGAAAACCGCTGAACGCTAAGAACTTGAAAAAGATGAAGCTGATAGAAAATATTAAGAAGGAACCCAGAGCTACTTCAACTGCTGACATCTCCAGCAGAAGAGTGCCTCTGAGTGATTTCCCAAAATTTTCTGAAATGGAATCCAAACCTGATATGTTTCTCAAGTATCCAGATTCATACAAGGAAGAAGATACAGTTTCAAAGCTGAAGATCAAAGATCTGAGTCAACCCCAACCTGAAGTGACTCAGAAGAAGACAAAGAAGAGGAAAGCGCCAACAGCCGGATCATCTCATCAGACTCCAAAGAAAAGAGGTATTTCATCTGCTGCCCCTATTTCAATTTCATCTACTATTCCAACATCTGCTGCCCCTCCTCAAACCTCTCACAGAATATCCATTCCAATCCCTACCATGGATGAAACCATACCAGAAGACCCTTCTGAGGCCTTACTACTCAGAAGACCCAGAACTAAGATTCCCAAACAACCAACGGTTTCAACAACACCAGCACTTGATAGAGTGCTAGCTGATATTGAGCGTGAACATGCTTCTGCTCAACCAAATTCTGAACCACCAAATATTCCTCCTCCACAACCAGAACCACAACCTGAACCAGAAATACAACAACAACCACTCACAGAAGAACCTCTGATCCCTGAGCAATCAGAGATTCCACCTCCTCAACCAGAAAATAATCCACCTTCACCACAAACAGAGTTTCACCGCTATGAAACCCCCTCTCCTCATCATTCTGACCCCCACTCACCTCAACCTTCACCGCTGGCAATCCAGTTTCCATGTGGAACCACTATTGTCAGGCCCCAGTTGCCATCTTCAGAGGAATCAACACCTCCAAAAACTCCAACCACTCCAATAGAAATATCTGACTCTGATTCTGATACCCTTCCTCCAAAACAAACAACCTCTCAGAAAACCGCTGAAAACCCCAGCAGAACTTTCATTGACTTGACAAGTCTTGAACGTCTTGCTGATCTAAGACACAAAATTGCCATACCCAAACCAAAGCAACCAGATGTTGGCTCTGGTATTTTGAATTTTGAAACAGGTATGCTGCAATGGATTGCTTCTTTGAAGCAAGTCTGTCCGGGGATGATCGACCCAGCTGCTTCTGATCAGCTCTGGTCACAGTTCAGAATATGGGTACGTGCTGAAGCCCTCAAGCTGCAGGACGTCAACTACGAGCAGGCTCAACAGAACTTTAGCAAGCTGCTGAAGGAAGTTGAGAGTCAGCTGCCTCAAGAAGTTGTGCTCCCTCTGGACAGTGAATCTTGGTCTGAGAAAGAGCAAGCTGCACAGGTGCAACCATCAGAAGAAGACAAGACCATTCAGGCTGAAGAAAATCCAGCAGAAGATGTCGCTGAAAGTTCTGAGAAGCTTCCTCCTTCTGACACTTCTCAAGCTGCCTTGGACAGGCAGGCTCTGGAAGAATTAAGGCTGAATGACTTGCGTCTCCAGCAGCGGATGGAAGAGAATGATCAGAAAATGAAAGCAAGAATGGATGTACAGGACAGCAAGATTGACACTGTTGTCAACATGGTTCAGAAGCAGAATGAAACTTCTGAAAAGATTCAAGCAATGCTGGAAAGCCTGTTCTCACGCATGCCCCCACAACCTTAAAAAAAATTTTCATGCATGACATTCTCTATGTTTTCTTCATTTTCTGATGTACTGTTTTGACTATGTTTTGTAATGTTCTTTTGCTCTGATTATGAACTATTTTAATATAATTTGTTTTTCTGATCTAAATTGTTTTAGCACATCACCAACACTTTTTGATTGCTGACAAAAAGGGGGAGAACAAGAATGATATTTAAAATCAATAACGGCTAACTAGACAGAAATTCTCAAACATTCTAACTCTATTACTTGAAATGTTTTTCTGTTTTTGTTTAAAGTCTACAGGCACAAGGAAACTCCTGAACACTATGAAGACTAGAAGCTCTGATCAAAATGTAGAAGCTCTGATCAATGTTGCTCTGATCTAATATGAAGATTCTGATCGACCAAATACTCTGATCCAAAGCAAAGCTCTGACAGGAAAAGCTCTGAAGCTCTGCTCTCTGATAAGTCAAAGACTCTTAATCTGATGTTCAAAGAAAGACAAAGATCTGATCCTGAAGAACACGTATCATCAAAGGGAAGTAATCAACTCAGGGGGAGTATCTCTTAACTCTGATTTTTCAGTACTTCTTATTCTGATACATTTCCCAGACACCTTTTCACGTTATTTTTCATTTAAAATATCTAGTTTTTGTCATCATCAAAAAGGGGGAGATTGTTAGAACAATGTTTGAATCTACTACCCTATATTTGAGTTTTGATGATAACAAAGTGAAAAGATATAGTATTTATATGTTTCATGTTTGAACTATATGCTGCCTAAAATTACTATGCTCTGACTTGCAGATACGCTGATTAAAATAAGCAAGATCACTTCTTCAGCATCAGAATTTGATTTCATACACCAGCATCAGAAGTTGCTGAATCATAACATCAAGATCAGATGATCAACTCACGTACATGCTGAAGCTTGATGAACAGAACTGCGCGTAAACACTCTGATACAAAAACAATAGTTCATCAGCAGCGAAGCAGAATCAGAATGAGCCAAGCCAGAACGTGCATTGAAGAAGCAACGGTACTGTGCATTGAACGCTAATTAATTCCAACGGCATCATTCTAGACAAGATCTGCTCAAAAAGGAAAGCTTGTTATTAGCATTGAATCAAGAATATTGCATTCAACGTTCATCTTCTCAAGTGCTATATAAACAAGGCTTTGAAGATTATAATGGCTAATGCTCTCCAAATCTCTACACGCAAAAAGCTGAACCATAATCTTCATCTACCAGTTTTGCTAAACCAACAAACTCTGATACTCCATTAGTGTTTAGCAATCTAAGTTTCTAAGCTTCATTTGTGTATACATCACAGTTGTGATAAAGTTTTGTAGAAAACATTCACACACATTTGTTTTGTACCTTTGTAAGAAAGTGTTGCCTTGACAAACCGGATTGTGGTTTGAATCAAGAAGGCTTTAGCAGTTGTTAAAGCAGTCTGTAATATTCAGTTGAATATAGTGAATTAAGACCTCGTTGGAGAGAGGCGAAATCACCTTGACGGGTGGACTGGAGTAGTTTGAGATCAAACGAACCAGGATAAAAATATCTTGTCAATTGCTTTAAGATTTCAGTTTTACAATTCAACCCCCCCCCCCCCCCTTCTTGTGTTTTTCACCCCTTCACAATCTGCTCTTGCTCCTCAAATGATTTCCAAAGAAAAGGAAATGCTGTACGCATCACAGGTACTCATCCCTACCCATGTTGCTGGTAAGAGGTTAGCCTTAAATGGTCCTCTTACAGTTTTTGAAATACTAAAGGACACCAGGACAATTTTTCCCGTATGTTATAGCTTCAAACCTTTATTCAACAAAATGGATACCCCTAGGGTAGTAGAATCCCTCAGTTCAAATACCGCAAAAACCCCAACTGTTCCTCCCAAGGACCCATTTGTTTTGGATTATGTAAAAAGCAATTTTAAACCCTTTAGATCTTGCCCTACTTCTGATATTGCTTATCAAAACTGGTTCACGAAAGTAGAAGCCAAGAAATCCCAGCAATGGGAAGAACTAGGCATTTATAACCTCATTAAGCTATCGAAACCTGGATTCACCTATAGCCATCCTTTGCTGTTTGCGTCCCTTTATTTTTGGGATAGTACCTACAACACTTTCCATCTCCCAAGTGGAATGATTACCCCAACTTTCTTTGATATAGCGGCTATTACTGGGCTTTCGCCAGTGGGAGAAACTTATGTTCCTGACAACGAAGAACACTCCAGCATAATTGACTTCGAAGTCAAGTTAGCCAGCTTTTCCAAATTTATCAGCCATTATCATGCTGAAGGGGATAATGTGTCTGACATAGAGCATATTGCATTCTTAACCCTGTGGCTGTCTAGGTACGTTTTCTGCAGTAGATCCCTGCAGGTAGCTAGTAGGTTCATTCCTCTAGCTAGGGATTTACACGAAAATCGCAAAGTGTGCCTAAGTGAATTACTCCTAGTTGACCTCTATGAGAGCCTGAGGTCAGCCGTTTCGAGTCTCAAATCCCACACCTCTAAAAACATTCTATTAGCTGGCCCATTTTGGTTACTCCAATTATGGCTAAACGCCATGTTCGAACCTTCTTTACCAACCGCCAACACCGTAGATGAGCAAGATTCAGAAATAAGTGATAGGATAGTCGAAGGCACTAGGCTTCGAAGACTAACTCCTAATGATGACAAGGATGACTTCAAGGTTCAATTCTCGAAGTACATCATGATCCTCTCCAAAAGGCATAAGTTCGAAGAGAGCATGGCGCCTTTCGCTTCGAGGGCTCATGGACCTTCTTGGTTCACCATGGCTCTCTCAGAAGCCATCAAGAGCAAGGAGATCCAAGATGTATGGAGAGCTTTTTTGCTTCCTAGACTCATCTCTTCAAGGATAACCCCAGCTAAGAATCAAATTCTCCTCTTTGCCTATCAACCAAACTTCGTTTCGAGGCAGTTTGGCTTATGCCAACTGATTCCTGAACCTTTGTTCCAAACTGAGAGCGCCATCACATCTGGTCGAACTTTCAAGGCAAGGGAAGCCAAGATCTAACAAGAACAATATCAAGGCTTTGCCCAATTTGAGCTGATAGCCTTCGAACCTACCCATCTCGCGGCTAAAGGATTTCTGGAGTGGTGGATTAAGTTTTATCAAACTTGCATGTTCGATACACTTACAATTCGACAGAAACTAATTGATGCCTTCGATGTGCAGGTACCAGCAAAGAAAGGTATGTTTACTCATGCCAAAGAGATAAAAGCTTTTCAAAATTATTTTGAAACTACTTACGACCCCACGCGCTTGGACTCCACTGTGCATCAAGCAGCTGAGACCTTGAAGGAAAAATTTAAACAAAAAGTTTCTAAGCTAAAACTTCCTTCAGGGCTGTCACCTGAGGATAGGTATAGGTTGGCATTCGAAATGCATCCACCTAAATTTCCCAGATTACCTACCTCAGAACTGGCTCTGGCTTGGTTTCCCCCATATCCATGGTGGTTTACTTGCAAAGAGATGTTCAAATATCTTCAAAGGAAACCAAAGCCATCTGAGACTGTGACATGGGCTCGACACTGGCTTCATGATTTCCCAGGACATCTTCGATATGACCTTTCTGCCATGTCAATTAAATCTGATCAAGGCACAGGTGCGAATGCTTGGGAACAATCCCAAATGTCTTTTATTTTCCATATCTTTAACCTTTGCCTTAATTGTTTTGATTTTCAGCTATCAGGATAAAGACTGCTGCCTCGAAATCGAAGGAAGGGAGTGCCTCTCAGACCTCCATTGAAACTACTGAAAAAGCTAATCCACCCGAAACAACTGCTACTGCTGCAACTACAACAACAACAATAACGCCAACAACAAGTGCCCCAATTCCAACGGTAATCACTTAGTTTTTTGATGCTTCGAATTCACTCAAGCTTTTTATATCTAACTTCGTTAAAATTCGTTCAGACCAACAAGCTTCCTCCCACTACTCCTAAGAAGCGAAAACCAAGCACTACTGGGGAAGATCCCACTGCTGGAGGAAACTCAAATACTGCTTCGAAAAAGAAGCCAAAGAAAGCTACACCTAAAAGTACTGTTCCGTCTAGTGTCTCTGGATTCGACTCCGGGGATGCTGCTCCTTTACAAAAATCCAAAAATCCACCTTCGACCTCCAACCCACAGTTGGAACGCATAGCTAGTAACCTCTCCTCTGAGGGCCCACAGGTAAATCGAACTTCCTCTAAAAATGTTTAACTTCTTATTACCTTGGTGAATATTTTTCTTTAACATTCTGCCACTCTTTGCAGAACATCTTGAATCCCACTTCTACCATTTCGACCTCACCGTCCAGAGCTGCTGCTCCGCTTAACTCCTCTCCCCAAGGAGATTCCAGCAATTTGGTCCAAAACAAAGGTTCTTCCAATGTGGCGGTTTTGGCTGGAACTTCTGAACAGCCAGATGACCAAGGTACCTCCATTCCTCTGAAAGAGGTGAACGAAACGATACTTCAAACGTCTGCAGAGGATTCACAAAGGGTTCTTCAAAAGTCCCCTCTTGAAACTCTTCAAGAGGACCCAAAGGATACTCAGACTGAAGAAGAAAAAGCTGATTCTGGGCGAGAATTCGAAGGATCTGCAGGCGAAGAATCTGAGGAGGAAAACGCCGATGACGAGGAAAACGTCAATGACGAGGATAACGCCAATGATGGTTCGACTGCCGGGACGGAGTCTAACGCACATAGCGGCGAAAGGGATGGTATCGAAGTGGTAGATTTGGACGAAGATGAAGAAGAGCAAGAGCACGAAGCAAATGAAGGGGGTGGTGATGCAATCAACGAAACCCTAGTGGTTGAAGCAAACGTGGTTCCCCTACGCGTGGAATTCCCCCAATCCTCTTCGTCTCGAATGACTGACGAGGAACTGGCACTTCTGAGGCGCAATGACCCCATTGGGTATATGAAGGCAAAGTTGGCTCAGAGGGATGTTCCAATCGCTAGGGCTGGCACAAGTTCAACCAGCTATCCTCTTCCCACAGATGAAAGAGTTGTTCTTCTTAACAAAATTAGGAGAACTATTCTCAATGTGGATATCTTCGAAGTGCTTAAGCAAGATAGTACTGCTTGCTATACTATGAAGGAGCTGCTCACAAAGGTTAATCTTTCCAATTGCTCTTTGCCAGTTAGTACTCTCTTGTTTGATCTTCAGAATTTGCTGGACAACGTAACTGGCTACCTTCTTCAAGACGAATCTGCTGCCAAGAAGGTTCATGAGAAACGCATTGCCATGGATGCCGCCTATGAACAAGCTTCGAAGCTTTCTCAAGAAGCTGAGGATCAGGCTATGCATCTGAAGCAGGCGAAAACTGAATATGAGGCTCGAGCTGAGTCCATTCTTATTTGGGAAAGGCAGATTCTGGAACTTCAGCAGAAAGTTAAGGAGGCTAAGGAACAACAACTAGCCTTCGAAACTAATCCTGCAGGTAACCAATTCGAAGAGCTTCTCAACCGGGGGCTTGCAGAAATGGAGACTGCAGAACAACTTAAAGGAGAAGTGGCAACCTTGGAAGGTGCCAGGCGGTTTGCTCAGCAGAGACTTGAAACATTTCGAAGCACCTTTAATCGATTGAAAAATAATGTTTATTTCTAAATTTTTATATCTCATCTGACCATAACTTTGGCTTTTTACATGTAATATTCGAACAATGCCATTTTGGCATTCTTATTTTGCCATCTTGGCTTTTTATAATATTTTGTTTATGTTGTTATTATTCGAATCTCCCGCAGGCTTGGCTTATATTTCTTTAAATATTTCCCATTAACCTTTAGGACTCGTTTATCATCCAAGAGTTCTTCGACTTCGTATGCATTGTTTGAGAATACTTTTAATATTCGAAAAGGTCCTTCCCAATGAGGTGACCATTTACCTAATGCTTTGTTCTTCTTATCCATAGGCAATATGACTCTCCAAACCAAGTCATTAATAACGAATACTTTTTTCTTCACCCTTTTATTGTATGTTCTGGCCACTCTTTCTTTTTGCCTCATCAGAATTTCCAACGCATGTAATCTAATTTCGTCCAACTCAACTAATTCATTCATCATCATTTCCCAATATAATGCAGCTGGGATTTCGTTTTGTTTCTGGATTCGAACTGATTGCAGATGAATTTCTACTGGTAATACTGCATCATGGCCGAATGTAAGTTGGAAAGGCGTAGTGTTAGTGGCTTCTTTAGGAGATGTTCTACAAGCCCATAACACTTGGTCCAGAGTTTTGTGCCAATTTCTTGGCTTCTTGCCAATATGCTTCTTGATTAATCCTATTATTACTTTGTTTGCTGCTTCGACTTGTCCGTTTGCTTGAGCATAATATGGTGTTGATGTTAGCAATCTGAACCCCATTTCTTGGGCAAATCCTTGCATCTTTCTACCAGTAAATACAGAGCCTTGGTCTGTAGTTATACTTTCTGGCAATCCAAACCTATAGATAATGTGTTTTTGTATAAATTCGATAATTGCCTCTTGATCAGCAACTACCAAAGGTATGGCTTCGATCCATTTGGTAAAATAATCTACTCCTACCAAGATATATTTCTGACCTTTGGACGAAGCAGGATTTATCTCCCCTATCAGATCCAATGCCCATCCTCTGAATGGCCATGGTTTGATGATCGAATGCAACTCACTTGCAGGGGCGTGTTGAATTCCTGCATGTTTCTGACATTCCTCACATCCTTTAGCAAAGTCTATGCAATCTTTGAGCATGCTAGGCCAATACAAACCATATCGAAATAGCAACCATTTCATTTTATGGCCTGCTTGGTGTGCCCCACATGCCCCATTATGGACCTCAGACAATGCTAAATATGCCTCACTTTCTCCTAGGCATTTCAATAATACACCTTCTTGGGTTTTCTTGAACAATTCGTTCCCCATGAGGAGATATGACAATGCTCTATATTTTGTTTTTCTATCCACCTTTAGAGTTGGGTCTGCTAAATAACTCTTTAATGGACTTCGCCAATCTGTATCTGACAAAGTATTTATGGCTAGAATTTCGAATCCTTGTTTCTCAGCATATCCCAATCTCATACTTTCCAGATCCGATGGTGTGAATCTAGTAGCCATAACTCTTCCCCTTATTTCGACCAAATCTTTAAGATTCTTGGTAGATACTCTATAACCTGAAGCCAACTGCGCTAAGTCATTTGCTTCTTGGTTTTCTAATCTTGGTATGTGTTGAATGTCCATGTATTCAAACTTTCTTAATAGCCTATTGACTATGACGAAGTATACCATTAAATTTTCCTTTATGCACTTGTATTCTTTTGTGATTTGTTTGACCACTAATTCAGAGTCTCCTTTAATTTCGACTCTGGTTGCCCCCAATTCCAACAAAGCTTCAAGTCCAACAATGAGCGCTTCATATTCAGCTTCGTTGTTCGAACAACGAGGACCATCCAATTTATACTTGAATTTTGTTGGAATTCCTTCAGGAGAAATTAGAAGGACTCCAACACCACTTCCATTCCTGTGGGTTGAACCATCAAAGTACAATTTCCATGGTTGCATTTCGACGTAACTCATGCTTGTCTGCTCAACCAACGAATGATCCACAATGAAATCAGAAATCACTTGACCTTTCATAGCTTTTAAGGGCATAAAAGTCAATGAATATTCTGTTAAGGCCAGAGCCCACTTTCCAACTCTACTATGCATTATTGGCTTTGAAAGCATATGTTTAATGACATCGAAGTGAGACGAAACATAAACATCAACAGGTTTTATATAATACTTGAGTTTCATACAAGAGAAGTATAAACAGAGACATAGCTTTTCTAAATTGCTATATCTGGTCTCTGCATCATTTAGCACTCTACTTAAATAGTATATGGCTCTTTCGACGCCATTGTTATCCTCTTGTGCTAACATACTACCTATGCTAACTTCAGAGGCAGATATGTACAATCTCATGGGCTTCCCCCATGATGGTGGAGACAAAATAGGAGGCTGGGAAAGATATTCTTTTATTTTGTCAAACGCCTCCTGGTGAGCTTCGTTCCATTCGAAGGGCTGACCTTGCTTCAGACGAAGTAACGGAGAGAAAGCTTGGGTCCTTCCACTCAGGTTCGAAATAAATCTTCTGAGGAAGTTAACTTTCCCTAGTAGAGATTGCAACTCCCTTTTTGACGCAGGTGCTTTCGTCTCCATTATAGCTTTGGTTTTGTTCTGGTTGATTTCAATTCCTTTCTTGTGGACCACAAAACCAAGAAAATCTCCAGCCTGCACAAAAAATGCACATTTCAAGGGATTCATTTTTAAGCCATGTTTTCTCATTCGTTCGAATGATTGGCTTAAATGATGCAAATGTGCTTCTGCAGATATAGATTTGATGACTATATCATCAATATACACCTGCATGAAGGTTTCGATGAAGTCATGAAAAATTGAATTCATCGCCCTTTGATAAGTTGCCCCAGCATTTTTTAAACCAAAAGGCATCACCACCCATTCGTAGGTGCCTAAGGCTCCTGGGCAACGAAATGCTGTTTTTGCAACATCTTCTTCAGCAATGAAAATCTGGTTATATCCAGAATATCCATCTAACATGCTCAAGTATTCGAATCCTGCAGCAGAATCTACTAGCATTTCTGCCACGGGCATGGAATATTCATCCTTAGGGGTTGCAGTATTTAAATCCCTAAAATCTATGCAAATTCTTAAAGAACCATTTTTCTTAATAACAGGTACTATGTTTGCTAACCATTCAACGTACCTTGTTGTTCTGATGAATTTGCAGCGCAGCAACCTTTCGATCTCAGTTTTAATTTTTGTGAGAACCGCTGGTGCGAATCTTCTGGGAGTTTGTTTGATGGGCCTCTGGCCATCTTTGATTGGCAGTCTATGTTCGACCAACTCCCTCTTTAAACCAGGCATCTCATCATAATCCCATGCGAAACAATCTTTGTTTTTCCTAAGGACTTCGATCACTTTTTCCTTGAGGCCTGGGCTAAGTTTAGCACTCACGTAAGTTACTCTTTTCGTTTCTTCATCCCCTAAGTTGACTTCTTCGAGCGGGTCCTGTGCCAACATTTTGACACCTGAGTTTATGGGGTCCCTTTCGAAGCCTAAGGGTTCTTTGTCATAGATGGCATCCAACCTTTGATCCATCTCCAATTCTTTGATGGGTGAGCATTTCGCACCTCCCCCACTGACTTCATTCGTCTTTATAGTTGATTCATTTATTTCAGCCTCTAAGGCCGCTTTCGATTCATTCTCAGCCATATAGGCCGAAATCCTTTCGAAGAAGGTAGACTCAGTCATGGTTAAGGTTGTCGAAGTTCCAGCCTGCTGGCCGTTTTTGTATAGCACCTTCAACTTCCTCTTCTTCACTGATTATTGTTCTATCCCAGTAAAGACCATCATGACGAAGTGTCATGTAGTAGTGGGCGTTTCTAGTTTCATTCATCTCATCGTTTGGGATACATGGAGCAATCTTTGCCAGATTTTTATCATAATCCCTTTTGTCAACTAAATTGACAGTCGACATAAAGTAACTCTGGTCTGCTTCGATGTTTTCCACGATTCCGTCATCTCTCCACAGAACTAGTCGTTGATGCATTGACGAAGGAACTGCCCCCACGCCATGAATCCATTCTCTTCCTAGCAGTAGGTTATAGTTGGCCTTGGCTTCGATAACCATAAACATGGTGGGCCTGCAACTTGAGCCTATTGTCAATTCCAACTGGACCACCCCCAGTGTTTTGCCCACTTTTCCCTCATAATTGGATAGAACCATATTATGGGGCTTGATATCTCCTTCGCGGATCTCTAACCTTTTTAGCATGAAATGGGGAATCAGGTTGACTGCAGCACCCCCATCCACTAGAACTTTGTTCACACCATGGACACCTACTTTCGCCCGAATGAAAAGTGGCTTGAGATGATTCTTCATTGCAGGCTCTGGACGTTCGAAGAACGCATTTTGTTCCTCAACAGCCCCATTGTCCATCACGTAGTAGCACACGGGCCTATGTTTCATTAAATCTATGGTGTCTTCCTCCTCATATTCATTGATTTCGGTTTCCTGCCCAAATTCGCAGGGAAGCACGGACACCACGTTACAATTCAGGTTGAATGAAGACTCCCCCTCCGATTCGAAGTTGTCTGTTATCATATCTTCGTCCTCTTCCGGGCCTGGAGTATATTCCTTTGGTTCGTCTCGTTGGTCTTCAGAAAAAAGCCTCCTATTGACTGGAGGTTTCTCTTCAGTCTGATTTTTTGGTTTGTTGGTGCTTGATTCACCTTGTATCTTCGTTGAAGTATCCCCTTTGTTTGCCATAGCTTCCCTCTCAGCCTTTCGAATCCTTTGCTGTCTGCGCCACTGGGATCTTGACATGGGGTTCCTTCCTTTGTAATTCTCTAATCTCACTTCCTCCCTTTTTTGTGTGTTGAATTGCCTCCTGTATGTCACAGCATGGCGTGCATTTCGTTCAGCACTCCTCCATTTGTCTTTGCCTTTGTCATTTCTGACTTGTAGCCATCTATCGGTTGGCACTTCAGCAGGGAGTTTGAAAGTCACTCTTCGAGCAACTTTGGGGTGAGGGCTATCAGGTCTTCGCTGTTTGTATCTGCTGTCGAAACGCGGGCCCATCTGGGCAGTTTCTTGATGGTTCCAGCAAGGGGCGAAGGGGATCGTTTCGAAGGCCCTGGCCATGCTTTGGTCATACACAGCAGAACATCTTGGGCAAACCAAACACTTAGTTGCCCCTTTGTAGCAGCGAAAAACAAACTCCAACAGACTCTCTCCAGCCTTGGGATAGCACCTAAAGAGTTGGTTATCCTGGCGCCAATTGTTGCCAGTTCGAGCCCTCTGTACCCTTTCGAAATTTGCAGCAATTCTTTGGTCGCAGAGGATGCTGCACCTAGGGCACAATATCATGCCTGGATCTCCTTTGTGGCATGTCATGAGATAGTCTTTGAGAGTAGCATCTCCAGTGTGATTATCCCCCATTCTGTGCTTTTCTTTTTCTAAGTATTTTTCCACTTCCTCCATCTCAGAACGGGGTCCTTCCATATCCACCATATTTATTTCCACGTCCCCCTCTTTAGTTTCGTCATCGCCCCATCCTGTGGGCTTTATATATTCGATTTGGACCTTCGAACTTTCTGGGGCAGAATATTTGACCAGATAGTCAAATTTCCCACTGGGCTCCCCTAGAGTGTCCCATATTTCCTTCTGAAGGGGAACTGGCTGCGTAATTTGGACTTTCTCCAATTCCAGCCTCAAGCCCTCAGTGACTTGTGTTAATCCTTCGTTTTGATTCCCTTGGCCTTCAGTAGCCTGGGTTTCTCCTGCAACAGCCACAGGTGCAACAATCGAAGTGTCTGGCGTTTTCTGGATGTCTTCAGTGACTTCCTCGCTGACTTCGACCATCACCCAGTTTTCGACTCCAGTGTCCTTCTCTTCTGTTAGGGCATCGCTTTGATCAGTTTCCACCATGTTGACCTCTCCAATGCATGCAGGCTCGGAGTAGTTGGTGTCTGCGACGTCCAAAGGATCTTCGTCCACTTTTATCTTCACCTTATCAGCAAACTTTAGTCTGCCATCTTTGATCGCGTTTTGAATCAAGTCCCTGAAAAGAAAACATTGTGAGGTCTTGTGGCCTAGGAAACTATGATACTTGCAAAATCCCCTTTTCTTCCTCTGATCCAAGGGGGGTATTTTGACATTTGATGGCACAATTAGTTGGCCATCCTTGACAAGCAAGTCAAAAATTTCGTCACACTTAGTGACGTCGAAGGTATAAACCTTCTTTGGAAACTTGTCACTTTTCTCATTTTCAACAATATCTTTCCCTTTCGTGGGAACTAACATTTTGCAGGAGTAAGGTGGGGCCTGTTTTAATTCAGCGAGGTCGATTTCGACCTCTTCGAATTCGAATTCAGGATATTCTTCTACTTCCTCAGTCCCAACATAGGAAACCCTTTCTTTCTTACTATTCTTAAAGACTCTGGCTTTTTCAGCTTTTAGTCTTTCGACCTGTCGAACCCTATCGGCTAATTGAGCCATATCCCTCAAATACTGAGTATCTAATTTCTTTCGAATAGAATAATCCAAACCCCCAGCGGCCATTTCGACTAACTCATGTTCAGGCACTACTGTGTAACATCTGGATTTTAACAGCCTAAATCTATTCAAATAATCATCTATGGGTTCAGTGAACTTTCTCTTAACACTGGCCAATTCCTTCAAACTTATTTTCGTTTGTCCCATGTAAAATTGTTCATGGAATAATCTCTCTAAAAGGGCCCAAGTGTCAATAGATCCAGGAGGCAACGTGGTAAACCAAGTGAAGGCGTTTTTTGTCAAGGAACTTGGGAAGTATTTGATCCTGAGATCTTCATTATTGGCTATATCTCCCGCTTCGGTTAGGTATCTCGCTATGTGTTCGACCGTTGACTCGTTGGTGTCCCCAGCGAACTTTGTGAATTTAGGGATTTTGTATCCCCTTGGTAAATCAGTATGCATTATACAATCCAATATAGGAGAAGCGTAATTTGGCCTCCTCATTCCCGTATTGAGGCCATTCTGGGCCATGATCCTCTCTATCATGGTGGTTAGGTTATTTTCTGTCAAGATGTTATCGTTTCGAATCCTATGAACGACGGCATCGGCATCTTGATTTCGACCAACTAAAACAACTCCCCTAGGTTGTTCTTCTCGAAATTTTGGGGCTTCTGGCCTTTCGATCCTTGCCCCTGGTTCCATAACTTCCCTTTGTGGGCCCTGAATTACTGGGGCTTCTAACCTTGGTGCTCTGGCTCCTAAGTTAGCTTCTTCTCTGGGTAGTCTCTGAATTGGGTCGTTAGCAATTCGTTCTATAACAGGCATGTTTGTTCGAAATCCCGCCTGGTTCTGCCTACGCCTTTCTGTGGGAGCAAAGAAATCTGCTATTCGACTCATATTGTCAGCGTTTTCCCTGTTCGTCACAGTCACATTCTGAACTATTGGGGCAAATATTTCCTGCATGGTTTGCGCTAACACCCCTATCATATTGTGGTTGCTGTCATCCATCAATTGCCTAAAAGCCAACTGGTTATCTGTGGTTAGGATAGGCAACGTGCTATAACCCACTGACCCTTGGTTATTTGTCATAAATTGGTTCGCCCCAGACCCAGATCCTAGTTGTGGGGATGAATTCGAAGTGGAATTGTGTAAACCTGCCATAAAAGATGTTGGCATTCCGTAAGAAGAACTTCTAATTCTATTCCCATCGAAGCCGGGTGGTCTAGTTAATGGTGTGGCTAAATGGGATTGTGTTCCTGGTGGTGGAACGAATCCCCCAGGGTAGCCCATAGTTCCAGTATTTCCTAAGATCGAACTGTTAGTTGATATGCCACTTACTCCAGTGGTGGCTATGTTACTGGTTGAAGATGCAACAGACTGTGCATTCGAAGGGATTACATTAGATGTTCCGCTCGAAATGGACGCGTTAGTGCCTGTTGCATGTGGGTCACCTTGGTTTCCTTGTTGATTGTCTGAATTAGACATTTTGTCCAAACGTTTTCTTCTGGATAAAGGTTGGTTGCTGTTGGTTATCTTACCACTTCTCAGGTTCATAAAACAGCAAATTTCTTATGGTTCCTACGTTTTTGGGATGGCTACGTCTCGACAATCCTTAATTCTGATATCCAACTATTCGTCCCATCAGGTGTGCCAATTTGTTTCCAGTGATTTCTGGTAAACAACCGCTAATCTTCCAAACTATCGAATAATCTTTATTAACGCTACTCAATCTCTCTGGTAACTCACAGGATCGACTAGATTGATCCTAGGACTCCTTGGATATTAAAGTTACTCTCACAATCGAACAATTATTCATGGTTGCTATTGTACAAGTGTTTGGTTTATTTCGATCCTTCTCTCTAAGAGTTTAAAAATGTGGTCAAAATGTATATGAAAACTAAGTTATATGAATAAATGCTAATTGTAATTATGATTGAAGAGACATATAAAACTGTATAAAAGTGAAGTAAATGGTTTCGATTTGTAAAACATTTAACATAAAAGGTTTTTGGAATGTAGAAGTTTAAAATGTGAAGAAAGCGTTTAATGCAATTTTAAGTAAAAGATGCGTTTGAAAAACAATACTTGGAAGTAAAGGTATTGAAAGCGTAACAGTTCTCTGAAATATAAAGTGCTCGAAATATAAAGAAAGCATTAAAGAGTAAAACTTTGAGGAAAAGACTTTGAAATGAAAAGACAATAAATAAAGAAACTTGTAAATGTTATTCGATAAAAAGAAAAGAGGAAAGTACTGGAAATGGTAAAAAGGCTTTCATTAAGTTAAAAATACATGGTGCTATCATACATACATCTCTCTTGCATTCGTTTCCCTTGCCATGTGGTAGTTTGAATGTTATTGAGTATTTTGTATAACAGATATGACACACCGAAATCCTAATACTAAGACTTCTATTTATACTAATTCGACCCTAACGGTCTCGCTATAGGATCATGCCACGTTTCGAACATGCAAGACAATGCTTCTTTCATCTTTCCACGTGTCCCCAAATGCTCCAACACATAACTTTCAAACTTTGAAAGTCCCGCTTCCATTTAAATTTTAAATGCTTTAGTGTTCTTCCATTTCGAACGCTCTTCCCAAACCTAGCCTCGCTGTTGTTTCGAGACCCTTTTGGATATGTTCCCATAATCACCGTTCGAAGCTTCAAGCTTTGACACACTCATTCGAAACACTGCTTCTGCAACTTCGAAATATGGTGTTTAATTCCATTTCGATCAGAACTTTTAACTCTTTTGAATCCTAGATAACATTATCAAAATCTTCAGCCAACAGGTACGCCTCACTGTTGCCTTGCCTCGAAAGGTGATCGTCGAGTAGAGGATGTTTTAGTAAGTCCTCATGATCCGGGAACCTGGCATGAGGGTAGCTTCTAAGGTGTCTTCCTATTGCTCCGGTGATCACCATGTCCCGAACCTCGAATTGACCCGAATACCTCCAACGGTGGTGCTACCTACCTCTCAATGGTGGGATGGCACTACTTTAAAGGACATTTACACAGACAAATTCCTTAGGGTAGGTAGATGACTCATAGATACTTGCTCTATTCAAAAACAAACAAAACTCTTTTCACACCGACACTTTCAAAAAGCTTTCAAAACAATTTTTTCAAACACTCTTGAGGACTGATACAAGAGTCGAACTGAAATCTTTAAACGAAACTTTTTCAAACTCACTCACAATTGAAAAGCAAACATTTTGAAAACACAATGAGCAAGTATCTAAGAGCCCATGGATAACCATGGATAGAAAGGGTGTTAATACCTTCCCTTTCTATAAATCTACCTCCCGAACCGAGAAACTATCTCATAAGGAATTTTGCTGTGCTTTTGTCCTGTCCATGTTGGAGAAAATAAAAGACGGTGGCGACTCTTGCTTCCGCGACATTTCGCGAACCAGCGTTAAACAGTCAGTTCCAGATCCACCGATCACACATGGGTAACGGTTCTTCTATGGCCTTTTGTGACTCTGAGAATCTAATCTACTAAGCCAAAGACGAAGGTGAGGAAGATTGTGAAGTACCAGGGGAACTTGCCAGACTACTATAACAAGAAGAGAGAACCATTCAGCCTCACGAGGAACCCGTGGATACAATCAACCTAAGTATCAAAGAAGACAAAAAAGAGGTCAGGGTGGGTGCCAATTTGGAACTCAGTATCAAGGAGCATCTAATTCAGTTGTTACACGATTATGTTGAAGTCTTTTCCTAGTCGTATGAAGACATGCCAGGACTTGATGCAGATATTGTGGTACATCGTCTGCCTACAAAAGAGGATTTTCCACCAGTAAAGCAAAAGGTTCGCCACATGATGCCTGATATGTCAGAAAAGATTAAAGTCGAAGTCATGAAGCAATTCAACACTAGATTCTTGGTTGTCACCTCTTATCCCCAATGGGTTGCCAATGTTGTTCCCGTGCCCAAAAAAGACGGCAAGGTACGAATGTGTGTAGACTACAGAGATTTGAATAGGGCAATCCCTAAGGATGATTTTCCACTCCCCCACATTGATATTCTAGTTGACAATACGCAACAACACAAAGTTTTTTCCTTCATGGGCGGATTCTCAGGTTACAACCAAATCAAAATGGCGCCTGAGGACATGGAGAAAACAACATTTGTCACGCAGTGGGGCACTTTCTGCTATAAGGTGATGCCATTTGGACTAAAGAATGTTGGGGTAACCTATGAACGTGCCATGGTAGCTTTATTTCATGACATGATACATCACGAAATAGAGGTCTATGTGGACGACATGATATCTAGATCTCAAACAGAAGAAGATCATCTTGATCATTTACAAAAACTGTTTGAGAGGCTAAAGAAGTACAAGCTGAGGTTGAATCCAAACAAATGCACATTTGGGGTACGGTATGGTAAACTCATAGGCTTTGTCGTCAGCAATAAGGGTATTGAAGTAGATCCTGTCAAGGTGAAAGCAATACAAGAGATGCCTGCTCCTCGTACTGAGAAAGAAGTCAGAGGATTCTTGGGACGTTTAAACTACATTGCCAGATTCATTTCTCACCTGACAGCTACTTGTGAGCCAATCTTCAAACTATTGAAGAAAGATCAAGTAGTCAAATGGAATGATGAATGCCAAACTGCTTTTGAAAAAATCAAAGAATACTTACAAGAGCCTCCTGTGTTGATGCCACCAGTCGAGGGAAGACCATTGATCATGTATCTGACTATTTTAGAAAACTAAATAGGGTGTGTATTGGGGCAGCATGACAAGTCTGGTCGAAAAGATAATGCTATTAACTACCTGAGCAAAAGGTTTACCGACTGTGAAACCAAATATTCACTGCTTGAGAAAACTTGTTGCGCTCTGGCATGGACTGCTCGTCGGCTAAGACAGTATATGCTGACCCATACTACCTTGTTGATATCTAAAATGGATCTGATAAAATACATCTTCGAGAAGCCTACTCTCTCTGGGAGAATAGCGAGCTGGCAGATGATCTTAACAGAATATGACATACAGTATACTACCCAAAAAGCAATAAAGGGCAGTGTACTAGCTGATCACCTTGCTCACCAAGCTATGGAAGACTACCAATCCATGAGGTTCGAATTCCCAGATGAGGACATCATGATGGTAAACAACTGTGAAGAATTCAGGCCATATGACGGACCTGAACAAGGATCCCGATGGACCCTGTTCTTTGATGGGGCATCTAGCGCACTCGACAATGGTATCGGTGTTGTACTCATATCTCCTGAAGGGTGTCATACTCCCTTTACCGCAAGACTCTGCTTCAATTGTACAAACAACATGGCGGAATACGAAGCATGAATCTTTGGTCTCAGAGCTGCCATAAACTTAGGGATCAAATCCTTGAATGTATTTGGAGATTCAGCTTTGGTCATCATTCAGATCAAAGGGGAATGGGACACCAAACACCCTAACCTTATCCCTTATAAAGAACATGTTTTGACATTGCTACCATATTTTGAGAAGATTACCTTCGAGCATTTCCCGCGAGAAGAAAATCAGCTAGCAGACGCACTAGCCACAATATCATCTATGTTTAAACTTAATTGGGATAACGAGGCTCCTCAGATCACCATTGAACGAATGGATGAACCAGCACACTATCACGAGATTAATACTGAAGAAGTTGTGGACCAGCCTTGGTTCCACGAAGTCAAGAGGTATCTCGAGGCTCAAGAATATCCAGAAGGAGCTTCGGTCAATGATAAGAATTTCTTAAAAAGATTCTCTGCTAAGTTCTTCCTTAGTAATGGCATTCTTTACAAACTCAACCATGACTCTGTGTTACTTCGGTGCGTAGACAAGGTTGAAGCCGAAAGGATCATGGCCGAGTTACATGAAGGCACTTTTGGCACCCATTCCAGTGGGCATACGATGGCAAAGAAAATCCTACGGGCAGGCTATTACTGGTCTACCATGGAAGCAGACTGCTATCAACACTCTCGAACCTGCCACAAGTGTCAGATCTATGTTGACAAAGTGCACATACCTCTGGTTCCTCTGAATGTCTTGACGGCTCCTTGGCCCTTTGCTATGTGGGGGATTGATATGATAGGGGAAATCAACCCAACAACCTCCAATGGACACCGCTTCATCTTAGTGGCCATTGACTATTTTATAAAGTGGCTGGAGGCAGCTTCTTTCGCTTCCGTTACCAAAAATATTGTTGCCCGGTTCATCAAGCAGAGCCTCATTTGCCGGTACGGTATCCCGGAGAGGATCATTACTAACAATGGTACAAATCTCAACAACACTATGATCACCGCCCTATGCGAGCAATTCAAGATCCAAAATCAAAATTCTTCCCCTTACCGTCCGAAGATGAATGGTGTTGTTGAAGCCGCAAATAAGAACATTAAAAAGATCATACAGAAAATGACAGTCACATATAAAGACTGGCATGAGATGCTACCATTATCTCTCCACGGATATCGTACCACATCTCGCACATCAATCGATCCAACACCCTATTCTCTGGTATACGGCATGGAGGTTGTCTTGCCTATTGAGGTTCAGATCCCCTCTTTGAGAATTATGAAGGATGCAGGGCTGAATGAAGAAGATTGGATCCATACTCGAATTGATCAACTAAACTTGATTGACGAGAAAAGGCTTACTGTTGTTTGCCATGGTCAAATGTATCAAAAACGAATGATCAAGGATTTCAACAAAAAGGTCAGAAACTAAGTGTATCAAGTTGGAGATCTGGTGATCAAACGTATCATACTGCCGCAAGGTAACCCTAGGGGAAAATGGACTCCTACATACGAAGGACCATTTGTAATCAAAAATATTTTCTCTGGTGGGGCAATGATCTTGACCACCATGGATGATGATGACCTACCGCACCCTGCGAACGCGGACATAGTCAAAAGATACTCCGCATAAGAGACCCGCTAGGTTGACATACCTAGGAAAAACAAGGGCATCCCAGTGAACCAAAAAGGTTCGGGCAAAAATTAAGGATAAAAAAAAATCTGTACACCCGGCAAGTTGAAAACCCGAAAGGGCGACTTGGGCAAAAAAGGGTTTCCCGGTGGACTGAAAACCCGAAAGGGCGATCCAGGAAAAAGTTAGGGAATTGAAAGCATATGACTATGTCCCGTTAGATCACCTTACGAACATCTTACAAACTCGACATTTTTGACCAATTCAATCATCTTATGACAAGGCAACAAATAGACAAGATGCTCAGAGATACAAAGGCTATAGCAGAATGGGAACCCCATGGGATTATTACACATAGCTATCTTTTCTTTGTATTAAAATTTTCATTTTTTATGACAGCATTCTCTTACTAGAATGTTTGTCTCACTGTATAAAAATACTTACTCAAAGTCAATACAAAGATATTCCTTTGAAAGTGAAAAACTATCTGTTTTTTCTTTACTCTTGTGTTTTGTTTACAAAAATGTCCAATGATTCATTGTTGAACATATGCATTTGAACATAATTATTGTTTACAAATAAACAAAATAAAAGATAATTATTGATGGCTTTAAGAGATAGGGAAATCTCTCCAAGCTATTTTCCAAAAAAAATCCCCTGCAGTGTACAATTTAATCCCCAGTGGAACAAAGCTTCCAATTATCAGTCCCCGGTAGAAATCATCCAATTTCCCCAAATTCCCCAAACAAATTTTTCAAGCAGTACATGGCATTTCCCTTACAATAGAGTTTATTTCTCTAAACAGAAATTCATCAACACTCCGACTTCAAGACATGAAGACTTACATATCCTCCATAACATTCAGGGATTTATTTTCCCTAATCCAACAAACAGTGCAATAGACTAGCTCACATACGCACACATTGCATCCATATATCATAAACATTGATAAAACGAATGCATTATATCATACATTTCATACAACATGACTTTGTGTTTTAGCTAGCATTTTACCCTTTTCAGGATAAGATTAAAAGCTACCATTAACAATGTTCAAAGTTTTCAGATACAGTTCAGATACGCTCCAGACACGGATGCCATTCTGATACTCATTCATATCCAACTTTCAGATACAGTTCAGATACGCTCCAGACACGGATGCCATTCTGATACTAATTCAGATTCCTTCTCAGATACAATACAGATACACTCCAGACACGGATGTCATTCTGATACTCATTCAAATTCAACTTTCAGATATAGTTCAGATATGCTTCGGACACGAACGTCATTCTAATACTCATTCAGGTTCTCTTTCAGATTCAACAATCACTTTTGGATGGCATCTACAATTCCATCTCTAATAAATTTCTATCACCTCTCCAAATGGCATCTTTAAGCCCATTCCCTCAACCATCACATCGCCGAGTGCAAATTTCTGGGCACTCTAGTGTCCAATCATCTTCCACCTTCGAGTCACGAACGGCAAAGCTTGCCAATCTAACTCTTCAGGCTTAAGAAGATTGAACAGGGGCAGTTGTTGTACCCCAAAATTTTCCCTCTCACTTGTCAAGAATTTTCTCACAAGATCTCCTTGGGCTCAAGACTGCACTAGGGTTTGATCAGCTCAAGACACCTCCTTAGGCATTGATGACCAAAATTAGGGTTTGAATTTGCACAAGAATTTTTGAACTATCAATGCTTCATATGACTTTCATGGACCATTATGGACCCTCAAGATTACTCATGTCAAGTTTCAAGCCTTGGATCACATTTTTGATCAATCAATTGAACAGTTGACCTAAAAATCAGCTGTATTAGGGAAAAAGTCAACCATGGTCAATTTACAGTCAAATCTCATAATTTTTTATCCACATCAACACTTCAAACCCATATGTATCATTTTATCAAGTTTGGACCATAATTCCTTAAGAGATTTGATCAAATCCCCAAAAGGGCAAAATGGTCAAAATTAGGGTTTTGACTAGGAAAGGGCAATTTCTGGTTTTTGACCTAGCAAATGGTCAATTGGTTTAAGGAATGATCTCAAGAGTCCTTTTGGATCATTTTGACCTAATGACATGGTTCAAAACATTGCAAGTCCATTGGATTGACAAATGAATTTTGCAGTCAACTGATCAAAAGTCAACTGTATACTAAAAAGTCAAACTTTGACTTTTTGGTCAAATTCAAGTGCCAAGGATCATAATTCATTAAAACATGTCAAAATATAAAACTTATTCATCAAGAAATCAAAAAGTCAAGATTTCATTTTGAAAAGTAATAATTTCTAAACTTATAAATTTTTGGCAAAATACCCTTTTTAGTCCTTTAACTTTACCCCAAGGTCCATTTTGGTCCTTTATCTAAAAAAAGTGTCAAACTGGTCCTATAATTATTTCAAAAGGACCATAGGAATCCTTTCCGTCCAAAAGGCCCAAACGGACGTTTGGTTTGCATGCGTGGCAGGTGACATGGAATGTTATCATCTTCAAGCTGGTTCCAGAAATCCTCAAATTCTAGGGTTCAAGAAATCCTCAATTTTCCCATTTTGAATTTGAAATTCCCTCAATATGATGAAGGAAGCATCATCAGAGATCCGGTCTTCGTACGATTGCAATAGAGATGGAAGCTTAGATGGAAAGTTGCGATGGAGACCTATATGTGGTTGTGGAGAATCTGCGGTTCTTCGAAGGGCTACCACCATCACAAACTTTGGGAAGCAATTCTGGGGTTGTCGTCATTACAAGGTAAGCATGAAATTAAAATGGGTTTTCATATATTCTTGTTCTGATAGTTCCTGCAATAGCTGAGATGAATCTGGATGTCACCATTACAGGGTTCATCTGAATCTGGGTGTGGATACTTTCAATGGTTCTTTGATGATGTGGTGGATGAGAAGGATCAGTTTATAAAGAAGCAGAATAATAGGTTGGAGAAGCTGCAAAATGAGCTTGATGGAGCAAAGATGGAGATACATCATCTAAAGGAAAGGAAGGATGGGCTGAAACATAAGATAATGGAGTTACAAATTGAAATGAAGAAGATGAAGAATTCTCAGAAAAAATGGAAAAGATTCTTCTTTATTATGTTAGTTGTGGTAATTTGGATGATGTTGTAATAGATTCATATGTAACACAGTCTCAATTTGAACATGGTATCATTATGAATTTGAATTTGTGTATCAACTTGAATTTTTGAACTAGTAGCATTTTGATCAATGTAACATACTGTAAAACATAATGTAGCAATTTTTGTATCAATGCAGCATTTTGATCAATGTAACGTACTGTAAAACTAGTAGCATTTTTGTATCAATGTAAAACATAATGTAACATACTGTAACAATCCAAACATATAATTATAAGGTGGTGGATACCACTAAGTTGCATACAAAAGAACCTGATATTACAGGTCCAATCCAAACAGCCTGATATTACAGGTCAAAACAAAAACTTGTCCTTCTTGATATTACATGATCAAAACAACAGCCTGATATTACAGGTCAAAACAAAAACTTGTCCTTCTTGATATTACATGATCAAAACAACTTAACATAACTAATTCTAATATTCCAAGTTAACAAAACAACATAACAACTATATTCCAATCCTAATCCAAAACAGACATAAAAGTAAACTAAGGTTTCCACTTTGGTGCTGCTCTTTTAGTTGGTGTTGTCCTTCTTGTTGTTGGACCTACAACAGTTATTGATGCCTTTAACCTCGTTGTTGGACCTGGTGGGACAAATGGTGCATTTGGCCTTCGAACTGACAACTTTTTGGATGATTTAGATTGAGATGGCTGAGAAGCTTGACCAGGAACTGACTTAGATGCTTGAGATGGGACAAATGGTGTATTTGGCCTTCTAACTGACAACTTTTTGGATGATTTAGATTGAGATGCCTGAGAACCTTGACCAGGAACTGACTTAGATGCTTGAGATGCCACTGGTACAGATGCCACTGGTACAGATGATGCCACTGGTACAGATGCTTGAGATGGTTGAGAAGGAACTGGTACAGATGCTTGAGATGGTTGAGAAGGCACTGGTACAGATGCTTGAGATGGTTGAGAAGGCACTGGTACAGATGCTTGAGATGGTTGAGAAGGCACTGGTACAGATGCTTGAGATGGTTGAGAAGGCACTGGTACAGATGCTTGAGATGGTTGAGAAGGCACTGGTGCTTGTGGTACAGATGGTGCTTGTGGTACAGATGGTTGAGCTACATGTGTCTGACTAGTAGAAGGCACCTTACAAGTAAGCTTGTTGTGACCTACCTGCTTACACCTGCTACACTTTATAATGAATCCTGTTCTTCTCATCTTTTTATCAGTACCATCTAGCTCACCTTGCTCTAAATTCCTCCTTTTCTTTGGCCTTCCAGGCATTTTCCTGAATTTGGGTGGCATAACATCAGGGTACTCAGTTGTAACCCATAGGTTTGAGCCATTAACAGGGAATATGACAGGTTTGTACACTTGCAAATACCTAGATTTCCTGTAATAATCAGGAATGTATTCATCAATCCTATGGTTCCTATTCTTGATTGCTGCAAGTGAATGAACACATGGTAGGCCTGTTAGCTCCCATCTTCTGCATGAACAGATTTTTTCCTTCAAGTTTACAGTGAATTTTTCAGCAGAATTTTCCAGATGCCTCACTTCAAACATATGCTCATCAGACATCCTAACACAGAAAAATGGACATTCCAAATTAAGATGAGAATGGACATTCCAAAGTCAGACATTCTAACACAGAAAAAATGCTTGTTTTAATAATTTTACCTGGGAAGCCACATGTTTGTGAATGAACTTGTTTTCTCAACCTTTTTCATAATGTTTGGCAAGACTTCTACATCTGTCAATTTCTGAAACCTCATCCTGTTTGTAGCCCATCTCTCCATCATGTATATCCTAATTTCTTCCACCATGGTTATTAATGGCTTGGCCCTTGACTCCAAAATAACACTATTAAAGGATTCTGACATATTATTGAGAACTGCATCGCATTTGTTATGAGTCTTGAAGTATGATCTGCTCCAAAACCTTGGAGGGGTAGACATCATGTGCTTGTATGCTTCTCCATTGATATGTTTCATAACTTTCATCTCTCTTTCCCAAGCTTGGTAGTAAGTTGATTTGGATGCCTTCCATATAATTTCCTTTAGTTTTTTTCCTGGAAATCTCTTCCTAAAGTTGTTGTAGAGATGCCTAACACAGAATCTTTGTTCAACTGTAGGCAGCAGTTCCTCCATTGCAGGCAATAATCCCTGGGTCATGATATGTATATAACTTAATTATTAAACATGAGAATACCAAGATAAACATGAGAATTTAATTATTAAAAATACTAATCAATTGAGAATTAACAATAGAGTCATACCTTTTGTTGATCAGAAATAAAAGTGTATGTGAGACACTCTTCTCTTCCACCTAGATCACCAATAAGCAGCTCCAAGAACCATGTCCAACTTTCCTTGTTTTCACTCTCCACTACTGCATATGCTATTGGTAGCATTTGATCATTGGGATCTCTGCCTATGGCTGACAGGATTTGACCTCCACAAATCCCTTTCAAAAAACATCCATCAAGCCCTATGAAATGTCTACTTAACCTGAAGCTTTCCTTACAAGCTGCCAAGCATATGTAAATCCTTTTGAAGTGTAATTTCTGAACACCACTACCTTCTTGAGCTGGTTGGACATGTACTTTCACAGTTGACCCTGGGTTAGATCTTAACAACTCATGTGCATAGTCATAAATCCTTGTATAATCCCCTAAGAATGACCCATCAACCATGTCTCTTGCTGCAAACCTAGCCCTTATAGCCTTGGTTTTGTTGACCCCCACATTCCACTTCCTCTGCACCTTTTCCTTAATGTCCTTAAGCTTCAATCTAGGGTTGGTTTTAAGTGCATTCTGCAACCTCTTGCTAAGCCATTTAGTCTTCAACAACTTCACATGATATTCTCTACTACAACTATGGGTGTCTATCACCTTTCTTAGTTGCCAAGTATCCTCAACATCCAACTTAGCCCAATAACCTTCCCATTCACATCCATCCTTACACCTAACCCTAACCCTTATCTTGTCATTTTTGATGTACTTTAAATTTCTGCCAGATTGGACTGCATAAGAGGTAACTGTTTCCTTGATATCTTCTTTTGTACTAAAATATGTACCCACTTCCCATTTGTAATTGGACATATCCTTTAGAAGCTTGAAAATGGGATACTTCTTTCTCTTGGTAGTATTGCTATCTTCACTATCACAATCACTTACAAGATCCTCACTTTCATTATCACTTCCTTTATCACTTCCTTTATCACTTCCTTTACTATCTTCTTTATTTGGTTCAGTTTCACAGAGATCAGTTACTTCTGCCATACCTTCTTCCTCTTCCAAGTCAGTATCACAGTCATCAGTTTCATCATCAAATACAACCTCCTTTGCACTATCATACGAAAAGCTACTATCATCAGAGCTATCATCATCAGAACTATCATCATCGTTCTGTCCAACAACATTTTCACTTGCCTCCTTCTGTCCAACATCATCTTCACTTGCCTCATTCTGTATAACAACATCTTCACTTGCCTCCTTCTGTCCAACAACATCTTCAATTGCCTCCTTCTGTATAACAACATCTTCACTTGCCTCCTTTTGTCCAACAGCATCCTCACTTACCTCATTTTGTCTAACTGCATCATCTTCCATTACATTCAGGGGTATCTCATCTAAAATAACTTCACTCTCATCAACATACTCAGGCTGTGACAATGGGTGTTGAATAAAGACTTCAACACGTAAATGAACCCTATATAGATCAGCAATCTCTAAGGCCCCTTTGTCATCAAACAACAGATTCATTCCAGCAGTTGGATCCTTATAGTATATCTTCTCTATGGCTGGGTAACCTAGTTCCTTAATAGCACCCAATAACTCAAAATAACCCCACATATCAGCATCTACTCTCAAATCAGCAATCTCACCTCCTTCGTACACACTCAAGTCCTCACTAACAAAATGACCACTGTGGTGTATCGTAATATTAAGAATTTCCTCCATTACACACAATGCCCTAAATAGAGAGATGAATTTCAGAGAAGGGAGACGAATTTCATGGAAACCCTAACTATGAAAATAGAATTCTTGCAGAAAGCAGAAACTTACCTCTGATGAGAAGTCTGGTTTCACCTTCAAGGAAACATGCAATGGATGAGTGGTAATGCCACATAAGAGTGTCAAACTGACTTTTAAGTGGAATTGCCACATGCAATTTTTCTAAACCCACGTGTAATGCCACATAAGCGCTGCCATTAAACATGACTAACGGAGTGGATGGAAAGGACAAACGTGGTCCTTTTGAAAGAATTATAGGACCAGTTTGACACTTTTTTTAGATAAAGGACCAAAATGGACCTTGGGGTAAAGTTAAAGGACTAAAAAGGGTATTTTGCCTAAATTTTTCTAAGTGTTGAAAATTCATGTTTTTTCATAACTTTGAGCCAAATTTTTACCATGATACAAGATGATTCAAGAGAAACTCCCAACATGAAATTTGTAGATATCCAGGAAATTTACAACTTTGCTTCACACAACTTCTTCCAAAAGTGCTTGGATCTCAAGTTATAATTTCAAGAACATAGGATCATGAAACTAAACACTTAGTGAAATTTTGCCCTAATTTGGTCAGGATTTTGACTCAACTTCATGACACTTTTTCATATAGTTTCAAGGGGAATATTCAAAAGCAATTCAAAGATGGGTTGTAGAGTACATTGCAAGCTTTCCAAAATGTCCAAGAACTCCTTGAGATCATTCTTGAGTAGGGAGAATCGAAGAGATGAAGTTGGTGTTTTATCACTTGAGTTACAAGGCATTTTGTGATGAACAAGAATCCAATTTCAAACCTATGCTGCACAATATTGTTTTATAGGCTTCTAAGTCTCAATATCTCTCCATAATCAGAATATTACACTTGCTTTTGAGCTATTATCCAAGTGTTCCAAGCATTGTCCAAGCCAATTTGCCATTTTTGGAAGAAAGCTACCATTCCATTCTTGAAAAGTTGCTTTAATCACAAAGTCAACTTGTCTTGAGCTTCTAACTTGTTCTTTTTGCACACATAACTCCTATAAACCAAAAGCAATGTGTCTAAGACCTAAGAAAGCTCAGAACATGCTTATACAATACTTGAGATTTGTCATTTCACTTTTTTCAAAAGCAAGTTATAGAGCCATAACCCTATAACTCAGAAACCTGGAGTGATTTTGTGCTCTAATATTTTCCATACATATTAACAAGTTTATTGCAAGCTAAGACATGATTTCAAGCATTCTAAAACTCTCCCAAACACCCTTGTTGCACAAGACTGCTCAACTTGACAGTTTTGAGCCAAAACTCTCCATCTCCATTTCCACTCGTGCGATTTGATTCTTAATCATTCAAACACCTTACATACATCATACACAAGTGATCAAGGCCCCTGTTTTAAGACTGTAACCCCTCCATCACTATTCACCATTTTTAAACATCAAGCTTACAGGTTGACTTGAGTAGGGAGATTCAAGGACTTTCAAAGCAAAGTAGGAGTTGGAATACACTCAAGGAGGTCCAGGCAAGCTAAACAGAATCTTAGGGCACCTCAAAGCTTTCTCAAACTCCATACACGAATCCATCTGCAAGAGGTAAGTTTTCAAACTTCAATATCTTGATACAAGCATCCTCTGTGCATACATTCTGAAGTAAAAATGTAGATATCATTGCTCTAAAGCTAACCATGTCCATAGTTTTCATTTATATTGACTGTGTGTAGAGAATTTCAGATTTGAACTTTCTGAAAAAAATTAGGTTTCAATTTAGGGCCAGCAAAATTAATCTTCATCTTTGACTTTTAGCTTACATAAGTTATATGTTTGGATTCGTGAGGAAAAATAGCACAACTTTCATGTTTGCGTTTTCCATTTTTGTTGAGAAATGAATGAGATACAAGTGGTCTGCTGGCTGAAGGTTGAAGACGAAGTACAGGTCATGGAGACGTTTTACCTTATGTATTTATCGTTTCATTTGTATTAACGGATGTATAGCCACCCTAGTGGTAAGGCAGCGCGCTGGTAATCAGGAGGTCAGCGTTCGAGCCTCAGCGCGCGCTGCCTTTTGCTTTTTTCACTCATTTTACATTTTTTTGTTCCTTCTAGCGCATGGGCCTCCCCCCTCCCGGGCCTGACTTTTCTTTCTAACCTTCCCCCCTGTTTCATATTTGCACCCTGGCCCAATTCAATTTTATTTCTTCATTTTTTTTTTTTTTTTACTTATTTTTCTCAAATATATATTCTAAATATTAAAAAATGATAAAAATGTAAAAAATGATATTTTATATTTTGACTATTTTATTTTATTTTTCCATAAATAAAAATAATTTTTATTCTTCATACTTTATTTATTTATTTAAGTAAACCTTATAAAATTAATTAATATTGTATTATTCATTTATTTTTCTTCACACCATTTAAAATATATTATTTAAATACCAAAAAAGGACTAAATTTTTTTTAATGCTATAAATATTTTCAAGATTAAAAAATGCCAAAAAAATACTTTCCTTAAATTATTTTCTTTTGATTGATTAATAGAACTGAGCTTTCTTTTAAAATATTTTTCCTAAATAAATTCAAACTTAAATTTAACCATTTTCTTTAAATTAGGTTAAGACAAAATCTTTTTATGAAAGTTAAACAAAAATTCATTTTCTTTACATTTTGCATCCTTGTACATTCATTCATTTTTATACCTTGTATTTAGGTAAATTCCTTGTATATTCATATCAATTCAATATGGTTGTAATAGACTAATTAGGGTTTTAATTTCTTGCAATCCCCATTTATACTTTGTACACCCCCTTCCCACAAATCATATAATAGCTTAGTATTTTTATTTTCCGCAATTTAAATGCTTTATATTCACATGCTAGTAATTAGGGTTTGTATGGAAAGAATAAAATCAATAAAATAGAAAACCCTAATTCAAGACAAAAACAAGCATGAAAACAATACACTTGTACACAAGCACCCCTAGGGTAAAATCCACTTGGTTGCCTTACAAAATGGACACATTACGCACGTGAGGTATCTTAGCAAAAACAAACGAATACAAGATCATAGTCTCTCGATGACGCTGTCTAAGTTGCCTTACAAATGATCTTAGTCCCCAAAAGAGAATGCTAAGATGTCTTACAACATTGCTAATCATGGTTATACGATGACCCACGCCCGTCCCGTTTACATCCAAAGATAGGGTTGCTTACCAAATCAATGGTAAGACAACAATGTCAAAGGAAAAGAAAATGAACAAGAAAGACATTTGAGTAGGTAGATTGCTCCTAATTACTTGCTCAATTTCAAACAAAACATCCTTGCTATTTTCAAAACAAACACCTACACTTTCAAACATCTTACAAACTTGAAAACATTTTCAAAAGATCAACATCTTTATATACATTCTTACGAATGAGAATTATTACAAAGATTGCCTAAACAATGGCCTCTTTACAAAATACTTTCAAAAACTACACAAAGCACAATTTCAAACAAAAGCAAGTGATCTAGCAAGTAACTAAGATCCCATGGAAAACCATGGATGAAAAGGGTGCTAATACCTCCCCTTTTCATAATCTACCCCCCGAACTCAAGAAATAATCTCAAAGGTCTTTCCTATACTTTTTCACCTTTCCTTTTGGATAAAAGAAAAGTCGGTGGCGACTCTTGCTAACCGCAACATTTGCGATCAAACGCAAAACACCCAAGTCAGTTCTCCCACTGTATCACAGAATTGGCGACTCTGCTGGGGAAAATTCTAAAAGTGGGGTTACCTTAGGGATATATCACATTTACTTGCTTACGTTGTTTGACTTGTATGCTTTACATTATGGTTCTTTATTTGGGTTTGAATCCTCTACCCGGATTTGGAATACATTATAGGTAAGTAGCAATACATTATGGAAACTATGTGGGGTATACCGACATAGTCTAAGCAATAACTATGTTAGTGCGACATATTTGTGGGTACCGGTGGCCTTTGAGTTAATCAAAGAGAATACAGGGCCGCTGAGTGATGTCATGAAGCACTAATAAACTTTTAGAACCTTACTTGACCAACTTGGCCTTTAGGATGTAGTGAGATGACCGACTTTGGTGCAGTCCGAAGTTGCTAGATACTCGATACTACACTCATTGAGGTTTGGTTTCATGGGATATTTCGGTCGCCATTAAAGAGGCTTGTGCTGAAACAATGACCAAGGAAATGAATCAGCGATATTGAGCTCCTTAAAACCCAGTTACTATTACTAGGACAAGTTTTAGCCAACTAAACTTCAAGAGGGTACTTACCTATGAGACTC
Organism: Vicia faba; assembly: GCA_948472305.1. NCBI lineage: Eukaryota > Viridiplantae > Streptophyta > Magnoliopsida > Fabales > Fabaceae > Vicia > Vicia faba. The sequence continues at coordinate 653,979,245 of OX451736.1, read as the reverse complement.
CATGCAAGCCTAAACCTAACAACTTGTTTGCTTTGTTTATATATACATGCTTGTACATAACATCATGGACATCATAACATCATATTCATTCACTAACCATTTCAAGGGTTTTAGGATTTATCTTTGTTCTTGTTTTATAGGACATGGATTCTATTCGCAGGAAAACTATTCAAGTCAAACTTGTAAAGATCCCTCCACAACTTAAGGAGCTAGCTTCAAGGATTCCTGAAAACTCTCCATTCACCGAGAGACACTGTCGCCTACTCAACTTGGTCACTTCCAACACAAATGAGGACATGATGAAGGTGCTTTTTTAGTTCTTTGATCCTTCACACCATTGCTTCACATTTCCTGACTATCAACTTGTGCCAACTTTGGAATAATTCTCCCAACTCTTGAGGATTCTCATTCTCAATCAACTACCTTTCAACGGTACGGAAAGAGACCCAAAGCCAGAAGAGATTGCTCAAGCTCTACACTTGCACTCATCTGATGTCACAACTTATTGGGAAACAAGAAGTGGTGTCAAAGGTTTCCTAGCAAAGTTCTTGTTCGAGAAAACCCAAAGCTGTTGGGATTCCTTGGATCTGCAAGCCTTTGAGGAAATTGTGGCTCTCCTCGTCTATGGGATGGTTTTGTTTCCAAATCCTGACCAACTCATAGATGTGAACACCGTCAAAATCTTCATATCCCGTAACCCGGTGCCTACTTTGCTAGCAGACATCCTACACTCTTTTCACACTCGCACAATGAGGAAAAGAGGTGTTCTGTGTTGCACTCTTCTCTTGGCAAGATGGTTTATTTCTCATCTTCCCCAATCTGTATTAAGGAATGAGCAAGGTTCAAGGTGGTCACAAAGGATGATGACACTCAAATATTTAGACATTCATTGGTGCTCCCGATCCAAAGAGAATGTTATCATTGTCGACCGTTATGGAGAATTTCCTAATGTCCATTTACTTGGCATTAGGGGAGGTATCACCTACAACCCCTGCTTAGCCTTAAGACAATTTGGTTATGCCCGAAGGGATGGCCCGAATGAGATGTTGATTCAAGGTTTGGTATTTGACTATGACAACGACGATCAAGGTCTTCGCCATAGATTTATCCAATCTTGGAGGATGTTAAACAAGGTAGATAGTAAGATATTGGGACATAAGAATTCCATCCCTCTTGAGCCTTACCTCAAATGGGTACAAACTCGTGCTCAAAGTCTGATGATGCCTTACCCTTCCATTCTCCCGGTAATTGTTGAGTCTGTCATGGAAGGAGATGTTCTATACACTATCCTACATCCCGACATGCGCACCTCTCTTGAAGACCTACAAAGGGATTGGATACAACTCAAGGGGGATCGAGATACTTTCGAAGCCCAATTCTACGCAAGCAAGAAGAAGGGTTTGGAGCTCACTAGGCTACTTCATGAGGAGCAGACTCTGAATGCCTACATTGCACCAAAGAGGATGCGCACTACCTTTTTATCTTAGATTTTCTTGTATTTGTTTTGCCCAAGAAGGCATTATTGTACTCAAGCTTTAATATATTAATATAACGTGTGTTTTTCTTTTTGTCTAAAACGAATTTGAATCTTAAAATCCTTGAAATCATTGCATACGCATTTATCATTCATCATAACATAAGCAGGTTTCTTGCAACAAGTCTCCTCATCTCTCTACTGTTTATTTCAGTAAGATGGATCTCGAGCAAACAGTGAAGGACCTCCAAGCTCAGATTGCACAGTTTCAACAATTGCTCTTGACCCTAGCCAAAGGACAATAAAAGTTAAAGACTTTGTTGGCTGAGGAGAAGAAAAAGAAGACAAAGAAGGTAACCGGAGTCCTGAACAGGGGAAGAAGATTTTATGGGAAGACAAGAAGGACCGTAGACTTTGCAACAACATCCAGTGAGAGAGACAATCAAGATGGGAAAGGCAAGGAAACAATTGTCCTGTCAAAATCAGAAGAGGAAGAGGAAGAAGAAGACTATTCTGAAGAACAATACCCTCAAGCTGATGACAAGTATAAACATCTCGAAATTCCTCCACTCCCATTGTTGCATAGAATAACGGAATATCAAGCTTCACTCGATAATCATGGTTATGTTGGAGTATCAGCTCTAATACCAATTGACACAGTCGGAAGCCCTATGGATTAGCAAGCGCTAAACCTATAATAAAGGAATAGGGTTGCAAGCGCAAAACCTATAATAAAACACAGGGTTGCAAGAATAAAACCTGTCAGATAAGACACGGAGCCTATCAACACAAAGAAAACTTTGGATTATATTATAATGAAAGATAATCCTTATGTCTATGCCAAAGGTCTTTAGATACATAAAACAAAGAAACCCTAATGGACCTTATGAGCTTTTAATCCAAAACAAAATTAAACAAATAAAATATAAATTGCTAAAATTGTATAAATTAATAAAATGCTATTTTTGGAAAAGGTATAATAAGAGTAATTCTGACATCAAACGTCAAACTTGCGCAGATTCTGTCGAATTGTTCTGATGCGCACTTTCCCTTTGATACACGCAGGCAACATTCCTACATCAATCCCTTTGGCCACAATACTCTTCCATAAAGATTGTTCTTACATTCATCGATTCCAACTTTATACTCTTCCTCTGAGATGGTGATAGAATGACGATCCCCTTTGATAATGGGTTGAGGTAGTTGCAATGAAAGAATATCACAAACCTTTTTCAAAGCTTGAACGAAAGACTTCACTGGCTGAAGTTTCGAAATATCTGAAGATGAAGGAGCTTGGAAATCACTTGCCTTAAAAGCTGATTTGATTTCCGGAAACAATACATCAAAATCCATGGATGAAGATGAATCGAATAAAAAGGGGATTAGGGTTTTAAGAATAATATCTTTAATTAATTTAAAAAAAATGATTTACAATAAATAAATGTAAAATGAAAAATAAAATATAGACTAAGAATTTTTCTTTTATAAACATTGTTATAGATAAAGATGAATTAAAATCGTTGAGAGGCTAGAGAGAAAGTGAGAAGAAAGCAAAGACAATAGCCAGATAGTAGGAAAAGGCGCGGGAGAGATTGAAATCACCGTAAGTTTATTCTTCTTCTTCATCACTTTCTTATCCTTTCATTTTCAATTTAAAACCCTTTCGTTCTTAATTCTAATTTTAAGATTTGAAAAAAATTACTTAAAAAACATGGGTGAAATTGTGTAATGTAGTTTCTAATATGTGTGATCTTAAATCACATCGCAATTGCGGTCTGAGGTGATTGTTGAAGCTACCGCATCTGCAATATTGCGGCCGCAATTGTGGTTGCGGAGTGCAATTTGAAAAAAATGGTCTGTTCTACACTCTGATAAATAGTATGACCAGTTTTTATCTTTTAAGGATATAGAGTTTTCCCATTTTCTTCATCTAGAACAATTCTACTTGAGCAACTTCTAATCCAGTTGTTTTGGCAGTTTGCATTATCAATGTGCCTAACTAAACTATATGATGACGGTTCAGTTCAGTGGCAACTAAATTTAACTTGTTTTTGTTTTTATTTCTGTTTCTAATGCCCCTTTTCCAGGAACATATAAATGGATTGTTTGGCTACAGCGTCTGTTCTTTCTAATTGGTTTACTCCATTTTCTATCATCAATACTAATTCTGCAATTAACTCCAAATTCAGAGCCGGTTTCCATAGAATTTACGGATGCACAGAAGAAAAGTTATGTCTCGCTTTCTCCAGGGATGATTATACGGTTGCAAGGAATGTTGCAATCAAATCAAGCAGAGAAATACCTTATTTGAAAACCCAACAAGAACATGGAACTTGGGAAGATTCTGATAGTGAAGACGAGAGCCTTGGATTTGAAAGTGATGGGGAAGAGACACAGACTTCACAAACTGCCGGTGTTAATATCACTGCACAGGACGAGTATGAGCGTATTAAGAAAGGTATTTTTGTTTTTCATGTTTCTTTTTCTTTATTGGAGTCCTTATGTCATGGTATTGAAAACTGGCACCTGTATCAGATTGGAAAAAATAATAATCAAACTTGAGTTTGGGCTGCCCATAATTGTGATAGTTGAGCGATTTACTAAAGCACGCTCTGTTGAAAATTTAAACCTTGTTAGATACATGTCTCCTATACGAGAGTAATTAGATCTGACAGGAAAAAAACAACCGCGCTTGGGTCTAGTAGAAGGGACTAGGTAGATTCTCACAACACGGTGAACCAAAATTTAAATCCCAGCTAACTGAGGTGTCTACATTTAGTGTTGGTTTGCCTCAATTATCGAAAGATGGTTGGTAAATAGATTGTATAGAATGTTTTCTGACATTTTATAATAGTCTGCGACTATAATAAATACTCTTCTTATTAATGCAGAGGTTGAACAGCTTTTGGAACCTGAAGAAAGAAAAATATTGCAACAAAATATAACTCCTGACTTGGAAAAAATATCGTCTGTAAGTCTGTAACTCTGCATTATCTATCCTACTGCCCAGCTTTCTTACCTATTCCTAAACTCTTATTTTCATGTATTCAGGAAAAATGGAACCCACTGCACTCTCTTGCGTTATCACTGCAAATTTATAGCATGGACCGGCTTCTTGAAAATGGTTACGATATTGATTTCCTCAATAAGGTACTTTTGTTTATATTATGTATATATATATGTATGCCGGATTTTACATAGCATTTGCCTAGTCTTAAATAAGATAATTTGATCAACAGGAAGGTCTCACTGCACTTCATAAGGCAATTATAGGTAAAAATGAAGCGGTTATAAGCCATCTTTTACGGAAAGGTGCAAGTCCTCATGTCAAGGATAAGGTATGGACAAATCCCTCATGTTCATAAATTGTTGAATGCATTCTTTAAGTGTGATTTGGTGTTTTTATATTTATTAATATGGTAGGATGGAGCTACTCCACTTCACTATGCAGTTCAAGTTGGTGCAAAGCAAACTGTGAAATTATTGATTAAATACAACGTTGATGTCAACGTTGCAGATAACGTGAGCGTTTTTAAGAACACGAGTTTCCTTCTACTTGTAAAGAAGTTCTTCAATTTTACTTATTGTATACGGATTATGTTATTTACGATTAATTTTCTCAGCAAGGTTGGACCCCGTTGCATGTTGCCATTCAAAGCCGGAATAGAGATATAGCGAAAATTTTGTTGGTCAATGGTGCAGATAGAATGATGAAAAATAAGGTAACTTTGTTGTACTACATTTATTGCTATGCTTATTCTTAACCTCGATAGTGGAATTATTTGTTTTTACTTGTGGTAGAGGTAGAACTTCATTTATTGGCTATGATTCTTCAGGATGGAAAAACAGCATTGGATCTAAGTTTATGTTACGGAAAAGACTTCATGTCTTATGACCTTGCTAGATTACTGAAGGTAGTACCAGCCAACTAAGTTCTATAATGTGCGAGATGTAATTGAGCAGAACCAGGTTGAAGTTTCAGTTAAATGTTATGTGCTTCTAATTGGTGCTTCAAGCTTCTTCAATCGTCTCGGAGATCTTAGAGATAGATCTTTCTCAAAATGATGAAATCTTTGATGGAATCTTCGACACGAATAATCATTGGAATATTTTTGCAGCATAGCTTTAACTCACATAACTTTTGTGAAAAACCAAATTCATAGTGCAGATTATAAGTGCTCAGCAAATTTCTCAATTATCATTTCAGATATGTAACAAAGATGTATCTAATGGGTGTTTGTGTTTTTTATAATGAATTGTAACAAAGTAGATGCAGTTCATAAATTTCCGTTTCATTGAAAAGTTGTTTATAAATATTGATTGACAGTGAACCATTTACTAATTAACGTGTTCATACTACTAAAATTTATCATATTTTTAGTCATGGTTATCGAGGTCGATGTTTAGGTCGACGATACACGTGTTAATGTTCTTTTTCCTAAATTAGATCTTTGATTAAGAGTAACCATAAAGATGATGTAACTATGATAATTTAAATGGTGTAAATAATAAGAATCCTTGAATGATGAATAATTTTTACTATGCATTTGATATTTCAATAAATACTATATTTCAATTACAAGTCCCAAACTTTTTAGAGGCCATTTGTAAGAAGTTAAAGTTAATTTCAATTAAGTCATTTATGATTATAGTGTTATTTTTTTTTGTTCATAGCTCAGAAAATAGAATGCAGTTACTAAAGGTTAAATAAGTATTCTGTGTTGTCAGATAACAACTATAATGTAGCAGAATTTAAACAAATTGACATTGTTTTGCAATACACCAGTTAGCACAAAGTGTTGTCAAATAAAAAGTTATGGTAACACTATAGCACACCTGTAGCGTAACAAAATTTCAACAAATTATACTATTTTTGCAATCTGTGATTGAACAAAACTGCTGCAATTCCAAAGTTGAAAATTGAGAGCAAGAATCTAGTTATCATGCACCAGCTTCTGGAGACCTGTCTTGATTTCTCAACTCTTGATCAGCATTCCTTAGAAATTGATCCCAACCACTCCCTTGACTGGTATCCAAGTAATCATATGGAACTGCTGTTTTTAGGCCTGGTCTAACACCGCATCGATCTTCCACAATTCTAAACTCCACATCACCCCCTTCACTACGAACATGCTCTAATTCATCCCATGTAAACAACAACGATAACGTAAAGCCACCCCAAGGGTTGAAATCCACAATCTTAACTCTCTCATCGTTCGTAACGTAAACGTCAAACGTGTAGTTTTCCAACTCAAATTTACCTCTCACATGATTGTTGAAAAATGCTTGTATCAGTAATATGATATCATTCTTCTTTTCGAGCAGAACAGGATAAAAAGTAGTAACCTCCCGCTGAGAAACTCCGACTAATTTCTTATTCTGTACAAAACAACGAAACTCCATATCTGGCTTAAGCGACGGATACCATTTCCGGAGAGCAAGAAAGAAATTATGCGGTCGAGACATAAGTTTATCATCGCAAGAATCATAAGCATGACACAAGTCATGGACTAACGAGTCAGAACCTCGGAACAGAAGCGCAATTTCACTGAAATTAGTGCATCGAAGAGTACCAGAAGTACTTATCCAAGCTGAATCTTTCGGGGCACTCCAATTCAGTTTAGGGAATACTGCACCGCCAAGGGACTCGACGGATTCCTTAACTTTCAACTCAAGTTCTGGAAAAGAAGGTGGCGGAGAAGATTCTTCCGCTTCATCATCGGATCCCTCTGAAACCTGAAAATCTTCTTCATCGTCAGGATTGCGAATTCTATTGGGTAATGCATCCTCGTTTAAGACGGAAGCAGGCAGTAGAAAGGGCTTAGAGTCATCGAGAAGGTATTCAACGAAAGATTCGGGAAGTTGGTGAATTAACGTCTTGATTGATACAGATTTGAATTTCGGGTACCATTCCTGAATTTGGCAGCAATTCACCTCTTCCTCTTTCATATTCTGCAATCTCTTGAAAAAAACAAGTTGAACTGAACTTAGTTTCTTCAACTATCTGGAATGCAAAAAGCCATAGATACATTATGAGTGAATAATATTTGAAATCTAGTGATTATATTAACTCTTGACTCTTAACCCTAGTTCATATATGGATGCAATTATTCACAACCATATATCATAAATTGAATAAGATGGAAACCAAATATATTCACAAGAAAAAATTAAAGGTTCAAACATATAGTGAAGAGAGAGTGGTACCGGACTAGGTTTGAGGTGATGCGGCGGCGAAGTTGGAGAGAGCGAGAGGGTTGAATTAAGTGTTGGTATTTTTTTTTTACTCCTCCGTCAGCAATAGCTATTCCACTAATTTTTCAAACCCTTAATTGCAACTTAACCCCTTTTTTTTTATTTGTCCAGTTTTGATTCCTTTATTATTTAAAGTTTCGGCTTTTTAATTTTTTTCTTCTAAAAGTTTCCTTTCAAATTAATGACATTGGTAGTGACTAGTAAGGAGCCCTAAGCGCATATATATATATATATATATATATATATATATATATATATATATATATATATATATATATATATGATCTGACCTGATCAGAAATGGACCATCACGGCTGGCTCCGAGCAGAAAGCTTTTTTGAACGAGGTGGGGGGGTACCTGCAAGGCACTCCGATGCTGAAGTAAGTAGGAGTACGAGCAGATAATAGCAAGTATAAGGTTAGAATGATGAATACCTGACCCTCTGGAAGCAGAGGGTATTTATAGCCCCCAACGCTGGGTCAAGGTTCCTTCATTGGGTCGGGCAGGTTTGGCCCAATGGAGGAACTGCCAGGTTCTACGTGCGTAGTGGGGACCCGCACGTAGTCCCCTTCTTGGATGTTCTGCGTGAAGTGCGGGCGGACGGAGACGCGGTCTTTTCGGAGTATCGTTGGGGAACAGTGGACTGAGTCTGCCCTAGCTGGGGTGCTCGAGGTAACGTCGAGCTGGACCTCAGAATGTGGTGCTGGACCATCTCATGTCGAGCTGGAGGTGTATCGTCGAGCCAGTGACTGCACGTCGGGCACAGTCTCACTCTTTGGTCGACGTGGCCCTTGTAAGTCTATTTGGACTGGGCCTTTGCAATGCTTTTGGGCCTGTCGGGCCCAGTCCAGAACAGGAGCCCCCCAAGTCGTGGTTCCTTTGTGAGGAGCCATGACTTGAACTCAGGTCGCTTCCTCATCGAGGTCTCGTGCCCGGGACAGAGGTGTGGGGCCTCGAGGGCCTCCTCGTGTCGTGTTTGGGGACGTCTTCCGCGGTGGATGCCCGGAGGATCCTTACCGGGCGCATCTGTTGAGCATGCTAGGTATCTTTCGGGAACTGTGCCGCCACCCTATGGGGATAGGGTCATCATTGCGTTGGGAGCAGCGCGTCGAGGAGAGGGTGTCCGTGGTTGCCCGAGGTGACGTTTGGTATTCCACGTCATCACTATAAATAGGAACCTTGGGCCCCATAACACGTTTCTATTCTCCGCGCTCTCTCTGCTGCTGCTCTTCCAGATTTTTTCCAGTTGCGACTTTCTGTCACAGATTCTTCTACTCCGTAGCTAACTCCTACTCTTTGATTCAAGTAAGTGGTCTATCTTCTTCATTTTCTTGTTAGAATGCGTGATTTTTGGCGTTTGTAGATGTTTTAGGGCCGTGCGCGTGGGATTAGCCCGGTAAACTCATACTTAGCCCGACATATTCATGCCTAGGACCGGCAAACGCATGTTTGTGGTCGGCGCATTCATAGTTTTAGGTGACAAACTCCAGCGCTGCCCGGGGTCTTCATGATCCAGGGCGCCTGATGCATGATCGCGCCCGGCATGTTCATGGTCTTGGCCGTGACCCTCATGGTGTGGTCCGCCATGTTCGTACCTTGGTTCGACATGTTGGAGAGTGACGGCGTAGTTGGTTTTGAGGAAGAACACACCGAGTTTCAGGATGTCGGGGAGGCAACTATTCGTGGAAACGGACTACGTGGTCGTGAATGGGACGACGTGATTTGTCGAGCGTATGGCTTCGTGCTCAATTGACTGGTTTTCCGTGCTCTGCAGGTAACCATGGCGGACGAGCCGAGCTCCTTCGGGCGTCACGATCGTGAAGAACAAAGTGCCGACGAGTCGGTCAACCTGATTGATACTGTGACTGACCCTTTGCTGGATTGGGTGGGCGCCGAGCCCCGAGGGATCGCATCGGTCTACAGTCGGGGCGACCGGGATCCGTATGCTGTCATTGAAGCGGGCCAGGGCCAGCCCGACTTCCAAAAGAACTTTGTAGTCATGCGCCCGTCATCCCGTGCAAGGATCTGCTCGGTTTATCCGGAATACAGCTTCGCGATGTATGAGATCGCGTTCAAAGATCTAGGGCTGCGGCTGCCCTTCACTGATTTCCAGGTCGGGGTCTTCACTCACCTGGAGCTGGCCCCGTCCCAGCTACATCCAAACTCGCTCGCTTTCATCCGGGCGTTTTAGTTGACGTGTCGCTACTTGAGGATCGGGGCGACCATACCGCTCTTCTTCCGGATTTTTCACCTGCAGCGCCAGTCCCGAGGAGGGAAACATAGCTGGGTCTCCCTGAAGCAGTCGAGGAGACTCTTCAAAATGTATATGGACTCCGTGAGGGGTTTTAAAGACAAGTGGTACGTGGTGCGGCCAGTTACCACCTCTGCTTTAAGTACTCTGTTCGAGGAGGAGGAGCCGCTGAGCGACGAGGACGGGGAGGCGGTTTTGGGCGACGATGGGAACCCTGTGTTGGCTCGTACGACTAAAGTCCCTGTGCACTGGATGTCCCGGCATTACGAGCATGGGACTGGTTATTACCACATTGCTGCCGGGGACATGTGCTCGGAAGACGAGGAGGCGTACGCCGCACTTTGCCGGTTTGTCGATAGCTTCCATCCTGCCCGGTGGGTTACGCGGGAAGGGGATGATATCTTGGACAAAGATGGTTACCCAACGTTCGAGTCCCGTCCGATTGATACCAAGGCGCTCGTGGAGTGCCCGACGTACAGGTAGGCTGCCCGTCTGTTAGGTTGTTTATTGCTTGAATTTCTTTGCTCGTCCTTTGTCTATGAGTTTGCTCGATACTGACCTAACTTTTATTTTGTGCAGGTTCGATGGCTGGTCGTCATGAAAGGCTCTTGAAATTATCCTGCGACCAGAAGCGAGGCAGGAGGGTCGTGAAGGCCCCACGGGCGACGAGGATGGGTCCACCACACAGTCCCAATGCTCCTCAGCCGGTGAGGGTGGACTCACCGTCAAGCTCGGGGGCCGCGTCGGACGGGACCCCAGAAGTTGAAGAGATCGACCCTAGTGCCGTCTTGGTATAGAGGAAGAGGACCCGTGTGGAGAGTGGTCCGACTGTTGGCGAGGACTCCGGTGCTGTTAAATCTTTCGCCTTCCCCCCTTGCTTCGAAGAGGCGGGCTTTTTCGAGAGATTCCCTCTGACAGTGATTGCCGACGAGGCTGCATCCATAATGGCTATAATGGATTTATTGTTTAATTTAAATCTGTTAGGGAGTTCGGGAGAGTCGGAAGCACTAACGGGATCAATGCTCTAGGACCATAAGAGAAAGAGACGCCACATCTTAATCCAAAACCGTAAGGTGTTAGGTAAATACCCCATCTCTCTCTTATAAATCCAAGACTCCATCATTCATAGATAATAATGTTGGACTTTAACCACTAACACTTTCACCCAACATTCCCACAAGTGTGAGTCCCCACATCCTATAACAAGATCCAACACCGGATCCAACTTCCCACCAAGTCGAACCACGACTCTGATACCACTGTTAAGGAGTCATGAGGAGCATTCATATTAATTCAATAGCAACACACAAGTGAGAGAGATACCACATATTCATCCAAAATTTTAAGGTGATAAAGTCATCTCACTTATAAAGTTCTCAATCTCCATTTTTCCAAGTAATATGGGACTTACACAACTCACTTGTATCACAACAATCTCTCACTCAAGTGTGAGTCCATTCACTATGCTCCCCTCAAGCAGAAGCTCTTTCATCCACATACACTTGTATCAACATTGTAGGCACTACAACAGGATACGTCGCCCTACCAATTCCTTGTCAGGAAGACTTTTGATATAAGCCGAACCACAACTCTGATTCCACTGTTGGGGAGTCATGAGGAACATCCACATTGGTTCAAGAGAAACACACAAGTTAGAGAGACACCACTTATTCACCCAAAATCTTAAGATGATAGATGTATGGGACAACTCACTTATAAAGTGCTTAACCTTCACTTTTTCAAGCAATCTGAGACTTACATAACTCACAGTTGTATCACAACAATCTCTCACCCAAGTGTGAATCCATCCATTATGTTCCCCCTCAAGCGGAAACTCTTTCATCCACATACACTTATCACCATTGCAGGCACTACAACATAACACGTTGTCCGACCACCACCCTGTCAGAAAGAATTTCGATACAAGCCGAACCACGTCTCTGATACCAGTGTTGGGAGTCACGAGGAGCATCACATTGGATCAAGAGAAACACACAAGTGAAAGAGACACCACATATTTATCCAAAACTTTAAAGTGATAGGTGTATGGGTTATCTCACTTATAAAATGCTCAAACTCCATTTTTCCAAACAATATGAGACTTAAACAACCCACACTTGTATCACAATAATCTCTCACTCAAGTGTGAGCTCATCCATTATGCTCCCCCCTCAAGCGGAAGCTCTTTCATCCACATACACTAGTATCACCATTGCGGGAAGTACAACGGGACACGTCGCTTGACCACCACCTTGTCAGGAACACTTTCTATACAAGAAGTCGATCTCTAATCGAACTACCGGTTCTGATATCACTGTTTGTTGGAGACTCTGGGAGAGTCGGGAACACCAATAAAATTAATTCTCCAGGACCACAAGAAAGGGAGAATTCATTTCCTTAACAATATCTCTACACTTTATTATTCTCTTCATAATCCAAAAACAATTTTGCTTCACATTCCAATTCATGATGTCCTGCTTTTTGAGATAATAAGTATTCACCCATCTAACCCACAACTTGTTCACTTTAGCTTGAAGATTTCACAACAACTTCTCTATTGTAGCTTGGTTCCACTCTCTGAGCGAGATAATATTAAGACATCCTGCCTCTTTCGGATTACAAACTATATCCCACGCAATATGGGCCTTCTTTGTTGTTTCACTGGTGTTACTCCAAAGATAGCTCCTGCATAAAGCTTCAATGTGATTGATGACTTTTTGCGGCATGAGAAAATATGCATTCAATAATTTGTCACAACGAACAAAATACTTTTAATCAATTGGTATCGGCCTGCATAACTCAACAAATTCGAAGTTCAATGATTAATGCGAACAATAATTTTCTCGATCAAAGGTTATCAGCATGTGATTGATAAAATGAATAAGAAGTTATTCCTCTGACAGACTAATTAACTTTCGATTATCAGCATGAGCAGACTCAACTTGGTTTGTTGTTGTATTTCTAACCTGTCTAACCTGATCCGTTTAAGTACATACAATCTTCTCTTTAACCTGGTCCAAAATTGTACTTACAACATATTTTAATAAATCTGGATATTTTTCACATCTTTTTGAAATGTATAACAACATAAACATATAACTCTTTTGTATAAGAATTTATCATAATATTTCATGCATCCATTATTTTTTACCCTATAACACCCTCATTAACCATTTTCCATCTTCACACTTTATCTGCTTTCATCCTACCGTGGACTTAACACAACTTCTCGCATTTTTTGTTATGTGATACCTACAAAGTCATATATATGAAGTAGAAAATATCTTTGCAATCGAATTCATCAAAGCGATATCACGGTTGGTAACAATTACTTTTGACATTTCTTCTCGGTCCTTCAACATTGTCCAACACACCTCTAAAACTCAAGTAAAATTCTCCTCTTTTTTACACTCTAGAAATGCAAACCCGGCAAAATAAGTCTTCTCAGTAGAGGTGACACCAACAATTTTTAATAATGAAAGTTCGTACTTGTTGGTCTTATACGTTTAATCAATTATGACCTAGTAGAAAACGTGTTAAACAACTTTATGGAATCAGATGAGTCCAAAATATACCTCTAACGGTTACTCCATACTCGCACGTTCGGTACCTAGATACGTATTTGTTATCATCTAGGAGTCTTAAGAGGTGTTGCATTTTAATTTTATCCCCCTTAGCGCTAATTTAGTTTGATAGTGCCTATTATGCACTTGCCTGATATTCGCGATATTCTCGAATCTTTTGCACTTCTTAGTTGCAAGTATATTTTTCGGTTGTACCAAATTCAACGCCATGTCAAAAACACATTCCTTAACTCTTCCGGCATAATGCGATATGCAATTGGATAACCAACTAACTTTTCACATAAATCATGGTTATGTAAACGACATATCGCATTAAATCTATTTTTTATCTCTCAATTGATAACCACGCAATTTAAAAGAACACTCGCATTTTCTTAAACTAAATTCTTCTCGTTTTAAAATTCTAAAGAAAAGGTCCATATTTATCACTTCTATCGCATGTCAATATCACATATTGACATGTACTACATGTTAAAATTTAAAGTGAGTGATTAACTTTATATCGACTAATAGTATAACTTAATTCTCCCAACACCTACTAATATAACATAAACTATTTTTTTTTATAAAATTGTAAAATTTATATTGATCGGTTCAATTATAACATAAAATAATTTATTTATTTAATTAATTACAAAAACTATTTATTTTTTCTTTTTAGTATAAATTAAATATTTGTTGCGCAAAAAAGAAAAAAATCAAAATAGACAATAAAATTTTCTCTAAAAAAATTTAACATTGTTGCGTCACTTGTGTATTTAAGGTTGAATTCGAACCTAAGTTGAAAGAGACTATTATCATCTCATAATTTAAATTATTAGAAAAAGAAATTAGCTTAAATGTTAACATTTTTATAGAATAAAATATCATTTAATTGCATGTTTATTTTTGAAATTTTTTAAATATAGTAGGTCTTATTATCCTTGGAACCTATCCAAACCTACTCCTTCACTAAGTTGGATTGCTTCAAGTTGATAAATGTGATAAGGTTTGATGGTTCTTGTTGTACTGATCGATGACTACTAAAAAATAAGGAATTATCTCCAGAAGAATTTTGCACTACCACTGAGAGTAGTTGTTGCTAATCTATTTTGCATAGTCTTGTTCTATTAAAAGCTAGTTTACAGGTGTGCTAATGAGCACTACATATGTTATTTTATCAAGAAAGAATCATAGGAGTAGTACCTTTTTTTTTCTTTTTCATTTTTCGATAAAAGGAGAATTTAATTCAAAAATCAAATGTATGTTGATTAAGAGTGTGTTTTGACAATCTAATTGGAAATTTTAAATTATTTAAAATTCTAAACAATTTAAATATTTTTATTTTTAAATTCTTTTGTTTGAATAGAGTAATAAAACTTTCAATTCTTAATTTTTTAAAATATTATATTAAATTTCAAAATATAATTTAATATTATTAACATGTTATCTTATTAGTCAATTTGAACACGTGTTGGATTGTCCTTGCTGTTAGGGTCTAATGATTTGGTTATAAGGATAACTTTTTAGATAGAATTAAATTTCAAACTTAGACCACATGTAATTGAGTAACTTGGCCAGTAAAAGAATTATGTGTCCGATTATTTATTTACAGATGTTAGTCAAATAAAATGAACCTTTAAATAGTTCAGTACATTTATAGAACATACTTATCAGACTTAAAAAAAGTTTGACTAAAATACAAGAAAGTTTGAATATAATAAAAATAAATGTGTTAATATCCTAAGCTATTATGCTAGTAAGAAAATCAAGAAGATCATTAAAAAAAAGTCATGAATAATTAAGAGAGAAAGATTTTTTAGTAAAAAGTGTGGACATTTTTCAACAATACATTTATCCAAGCAATCTAATTCATGAAATTAAATCCTGTGCAGTTAAAAACCACACAGTCGCTGGAGCCTGCAGTCATATGTGAGTGTAGGTAATCCATAATGTTTTTTTGTTTTTTCTGGGATCAAGTTGTTGGCTGTGAAGCAGAGAACATGCAAGGGCATTAAAGTCCATTAAAGTAAAAGGTTGAAATTAACAAGAAAAAAGGTATTTGTTTGAGTAAAAGTGAGATAATTCAATCTATGATCTCAAATTCTGAGAGGAGTTAGACCATTTACCTGAAGCCATGTTTTTCTATCTACTGCTTTGAAGTCATCTCTTATATATAAAAGAGCTCCAGATATAACATGCAAGAATAAAATGATTAAAAGAGAAAATTAAAGTAAAATTGAGTTCCAAGTAGAATATACAAGCAAGATTTCATTTTCTGAATTTGTTTTTGCATAAATAAATGGTGCTACTAATCAAGAGTTACTGGTTTGCAAAGATTCTTGTTCTATTATTAATGCTATGCTTAGTTTCAAAAAGGAAGTAAGACGAAATAAAGGTAAGGGAATAGAAAAGTGAAAAGTAAAGAGAATAATAAATATGATTGGAGAAATATCATATAGAAAAAAATATAACAACTTTCTTTTCTATTTTTAATTGGGTAGAAAATAAGAGTGAAACTAGTGGCATACTTTTAATTATCACTACAAGAAAAATAAGTTTTAGTAACAGCAATAGTATGTTGTTTTTAATTTCCTATAGCCATAGAAAACTACCGTCAGAATAGTCTATAGTGATTATTTGGACAAAATGCTAATGCAAAATTCTAAATTCCTAACATAGAAGTGATAGAAACCTAAATTCCAAACCAATCATTCATTGGACATATTATTTTATTTTATTATTGAAAAATCGTAGGGACTTCTTAAAGAGTACATATTCATTATATCATATTGTAGTACACCATGAAAATATGATTGGCAAATCACATGTATAGTTAAATTTATAGATTTCAATTGTTTAAAAGTAGTATGATGATTTTATTTTTGATATCTGGGAGATTTTATTTTTGATATCTGGGAGATTTTGGTACAACGTGTTTAACTCAATAAGTTGTTCTACAGGATTGAAATTTCGTTCTTCGTATATAAGCTTGTTTTCAAGCTCCTCAACTATATAACCTTGTGGTTTTGACATTTTAGGATAGTCACTTAAACTCTTACGACTTTGTTGAAGAAGTTTTTCAATCTCAATCAAGGTTAAATTCAATATTTTTTCATTTGATAACCGTGAACCTAATACAAAAATATGATATTATCAAACAATGTATACTTGTAATAAAAAGTATAATAATGTTAATTTGCAAAAGAATAAAACTATTAAGTAATTACTCCTGTTATTTGCAATTAGTTGTTGAAAATAAAGAATTCCATCGGATAATATATGTCGAGTCTTACTCCATACATGCTTTGGTTTGTTGATGCTGCTTGACAACAACATTTGAACAAAAAGTAATCTCAAGTAATAGCCAGAACTCCAATGAAAAGCTTATGTTATTGTAAATATGAACTCACGATCATCACCAATAAACCCCATAGCAAAACACGTATCACGAAATATATCGTATTTGAAATTATTAACAATCTTTATTTCAGCATAACTACGCGGGCCTTTTAAGTGCGTAAGCATCATTATGAGATAGTACAATTCTCCTGTAGTGGGAGGAATCCATATTAGCCTGCGAACTGTATAACCCTTTTGCCTGGGTTTCCACTCTCTTCTTTTCTTTACGTATACAAACTTCGAAACAAAATTGGTATACGTTAGCTGCTGTGCTTCTATGTATTTTTGATTTGGTTCAAACCACGATGTAAACATTGAATCAGTAATACTCAGTTTAGCAAGAATTATGTTAATAATGCTGATGTCTGTGTAGTAGACTGAATTTTGACCCTCACAATGAAAATGCAGTCTTTCTACCGCTGGTTTCCTTCCATGAATGGGGAAAGCATAAATTCTCCAAGATGCTTCACTTGGAGAAACGTACGTGCAGTCAATATATTGCTTGACCTCATCAATATTTTGATGTTGGACATCATTTCCATCTTGATTCATAACAATTGTAGCACCTATCATATCTTAACCTTTGTTGATGTACTTGAACAAATATTTAATGGATGTACTTTGATTGCACCATTCCATGTTAATATGAGCTCTATACTTCAGCAATAACTTTGAATTGTATGGAACAACAAATCTATTGTCAATCTCTATTGCATTCTTAAAGATAGTGTGGTTGTTGTCTCTTCTTCTATAAACAGGATATCCATCTTGATCAACAATCATATCACTTTGGAAGTATTTAGGAAAGTATTTTGAACATCTACCTTCCTTCATGCCCGGTGAAGACCGATTTACATTGCCGCATGGGCCGTGAATCATGTGATTTTTGACCAGGTTGTATAACTCTTCGTCAGTGTCTTTGTTTGGTATTTCATCCGATATGATACAATATATGTCAGTGGGTGTTGGATACTTATTGGTTGGATGTAGGAAAATTAAAATATGAGCATGTGGTAGGCCCCTTTTCTGAAACTCAATGCTATACATATCTACAGAAAAAATAAAAAATTATTCATAAGAATTCAGTGAAAATAAAATAATATAATAAAATACAATAAATAAACATTAACTTACACGCAAGAAACTTCCCCATTACACTTTTTTGGTCAAATCTGACCGTAACTCATCAAATTTCAGTTTAAAAATTCTTGAAATTATATCCGAACAATCTGCTGCTTTTAGATTATCAGAACCTAGTACACATTGCAATTCCGACCAGTTTAGATTACATGTGAACGTAATAAATAAATAAGGAAATCCAACATAACTGCAAATTGCCATACCATCAAAGTACAATTAATCCATGTATCTACGACTGCCAACATAGGATAAAGGTAGCACAACCCTTTTATCAGTATCCGCACCTTGAGTCTGTCCATTTGTTCTAGCATCCGTGAGATAGTGATACTTGCCTACTCGTAGCTTCGACTGGTTTTTTCTTAGTTATCGAAGTCTCACAGATTCCATCATTGTAAGACCATCAACCAAAACCTGTTGGGATAACCTTCTTGATCTGATAATTGTCTGTGGATCATTTTTCCTCGCTTGGATTCTAAAAGTGAACCCCTCCTTAATTGTTAGTCTATTTCTTTTAGTTGCTTGCTCCCATGGAACATCCTCATTGCATGCTATTGAAGGTGTTGATTCTGAAATATGAACGTTATTTGATCCTTTATTGCGACGCCTAATGTTAGGCCTATAACCATCTTCACCATACGTAAACAGTAATGGATATTTAAATCCCAAATATGAAGTATGATATTCATCTATTCTCTGAAGTTGACCACATTGTTTCTGCATTATAGTGTCTCTCTTTTCTGCGGTATCAACACCACTGACAATTAGCGTGGTAACTTCAGAAATAGTTGGTTAATTATATAGTCGTCTATCAGTATCTCGCTCGGAAATGAGACATAGTTTTATGTCAGAAACATTGCCTTCAGCAAGTATATCCCTCGCCATTTTAAAACACTTAGCATGCCCATTGTGTTCATATAACAGTGAACATAATTTTTTCACTATATTAATATCAACTCCGGTTTTGGTTCTGAAATGCAACAAATTATAAGCCAAATGATATATGCTCCGAAACATATTGAAAAACTATTAATAGATTTATAAAAATAAAGGAACAAACCTGACTCCATCAACCCTATTTTGAATTTCATGTTCGGTATCAAATATATAGAGTTGGGCAAAACATGGATTTTGACCTAGCAATGATAACATGCTTCCTATGCGATGACATGATTGACCGTGAATCCGATAATTAGGAGGACCTCTGCCATTGTTGAATATGTTGTCCATCTTAGCACCATGAGAAGTAAATGCTAACATCATGTTGTATACACGATTTTGTTGTTGAAATAGTATTGATTCAATATTGGTTTGGTCAAGCAACAATTTCTGCAATTCTGGTGGTGGTTGTCTCAACAAAGGAAGTTGAACCTTTCCTTCTCCATAACATATTGAGAACTTAGGATTAGCTACATATCGACACTCGTTATTCCTCTCTAAATACCACATATTAGCACCACATTATCGACACTCAAACACCGGACCACCTGTATCATAGTATTCTCCTAAATTATGACAGATAATTGTTAGAGAAAATTTTTATTCAGTAATTAAAATTGATTTAAAAAATTTAACTTTTGCACTAAAAATACCTGAAATCTGTAAATCTAATTGAAGAGTTTCAGTGATAAAAGTTTCATCAGCATCATCCATAAAAGAATTAGAATTTGAACTAAAACCTGAGATTATTCATAAAAACATCATAGTTAGAAAAAACTGATGTGAATAAACATATTAGATATAAATATAACTAAAAAATATTAACATACCTTCTGAAGAATCTTCACTGCTTTCATCGTCTCCACTGTCATGTAGAAAAATTTCATTAGTTTGCAAACCTGGTTGTGCCGGCTTGTTTAAAGATGTAGAAGCACCTTAACTAAACACATTATCAAATCTCTTTGCCAAATTCACCCCAATATTTTTAATGCTCCTGCGAGGCATCACTTTTGTTCGTCTTTTGGTTAAAGTACTTGGCAAAGTATTCAAAACAGAGTTTGCATGAGTTTTCTGCAATGTATTTCAAGCTGACATGTTGTATCTTGGGATGTTAGGAGAAATTGTAGACAATGGTAATCTGATACGTGATGTTTCTTCATCAGTGTTTGGTTGAGGCTATTGTGCAATTTTTTTATTCATTGACTTCAATCATTTTGCTCTTTTGAATTGAAGTACAATTTTTCTTCGATGTTTGGCCTCTGCTGATCTTTTTCTGTTGATAATAGTATTGAAGTGTTCATCTTCAAGAGCTTTTTGTTTATCCATTACTATTGAGTATTAATATGAGAAGCTGTAATAAAATGGATGAACATGGAGACTGAATTTATAGAGTTATATAATGTTCCCTCCAAAAAAATTTTTGAGTAATTAAATGATGGATATTAAATGTGGTGAATAGTACGACACAGATTGCAACTTAGTATATTGGTAAGCTCAATGTTGCAGTAATCAAAGTGTTTAAAATGTAAGCATGCAATGCATTGTTTATGTAAAACGTGCATAATAACTAACGAATATGATTTTGCATTGGTAAATGGCAACAATACATAAATATGAAACTGTAATAATTGTTGGAGAATTGTGTTTGACATGTTTAATGATTGAAACCTTCATTTGACGTAGATACTGTTGGGTTTTGGGCTCCCATCCTATGTGGAGAAAGGCCCAATATGTGCAAACCCATGTGTCTCACTTATCTAAGTGGGGAGGGGTCAATTAGGGTAAGAGTGAGAGGTCTGATTGAGGCAAGAGATGCAAGAGAAAAGTGAGAGAAGAGAAGAGAAACAGATTTTCGCACATACACATAGCAACTGCACTAGAATCGCGATATCTCCTTCGTTCACCGTCCGATTTGGCCTAAATTTGAACTGCAGGTTTCTGACATCCGGTTCTTCAATCTGAACGGTGTAATCAGTGATCAGAGGTCTGAGGTGGGAGATATTGTCCACACACATTAGCAGCCCTTTGGAGTTTTCTGGTTCTTCTTTGTTCTCTATTTCATGTTTTGTTGCCTTGTTGTTTTGGCTGATTGTTGAGCACGATTTGTGCTACATTTGAGACTCTCTTGTATCCATAAATTGATCATAGTGGAGCTTTTTTACTGGCTTGTGCCCGTGGTTGTTTTACTTCTCACTTTGAGAAGGTTTTTTCCACGTTAAAAATCTTGGTGTCTCTTTGTGTTGTTGATTTTTAGTTGCTGCATTATTTGCTGTTGCTCCTCACAGATTCAACAAGTTGGGGAAATTATATCCGCTGTATATTGCTCTATTAGAGTTGTTACTGTTAATTGTTGTTGAATTTCCCATCAGAGTGGTATCAGAGCTCTTTGGTTAAGGGGCTGTTTGACTTGTTTGAATGATGGAGGCAAATACAAATAAAATGATTTCTTTGAATGGCACTAATTATCATTTGTGGAAGGGAAAAATGAAGGATCTGTTATTTGTGAAAAATATGCATCTTCCTGTGTTTGCTAGTGAGAAGCCGAAATCCAAAACTGATGAAGAGTGGAATTTTGAACATCAGCAGGTTTGTGGTTTTATTCGGCAATTTGTAGAAGACAATGTTTATAATCACATTGCTAATGAGGAACATGCCAAATCCTTGTGGAAGAAGATTGAATCTTTGTATGCTTCTAAATCAGGGAATAATAAGTTGTATTTGTTTAATTCCTTGATGAATTTGAGGTACAAGGAGGGAACTTCTATTTCTGATCACTTGAATGATTTTCAAGGGCTCCTAGATCAATTGTTAGGTATGGGTATCAAATTTGATGATGTAATTTTGGGACTATAGCTACTGAATACTCTACCAGATTCTTGGGAAACTTTTCGGATTTCAATTACAAACTCAGCTTCTGATGGTGTTGTCTCTTTGCAAAGTGTAAAGGAAAGTGTTCTGAATGAGGAGATGAGAAGGAAGGCACAAGGTACTTCATCTCATTCTGAGGTACTTGTCACTTAGAATAGAGGCGGGAGTCAGAAAAAGGAACCGAAAGGGAACCGACAGAATAGCAGGAGTGCGAGTAGAGACAACAACAGAAGTAAGTCCAAGTCCAGATACAAGAATGTTGAGTGCAATCATTGTCACAAAATGGGGCACATACAGAAAAACTGTTTCATATGGAAAAGGGAGAACAGAAACAATAATAGTAAGCAGAGAGATAAGAATCATGATGATGATGACTGTGTTACTACTGCTACTTGTGATGATCTGATTATTCTCCGTGACCATGATTCAGTCAATCTTGTATCAGATGAGAGCATATGGGTTGTTGATAGTGCTGCTACATTGCATGTTACACCAAGGAAGGAGTTCTTCACATCTTACACTGTTGGTGACTTTGGAGTGTTGAAGATGGGTAATGATGGTGTGTCCAAGGTAGTTGGTATTGGTGATATTTGTTTGCAGACCAACATGGGAGTGCAGTTGTTGCTGAGAGGAGTCAAACATGCTCCAGATGTTCGCTTCAATTTGATTTCTGTGCATATGCTTGATGAAGGTGGTTATGATAATCACTTTAGTTCTGGAAAATGGAAACTCACCAGAGGTAACTTGGTTGTGGCTAGAGGGGAGAAAGATAATAAACTGTATTGGACTAAAGCATTGGTTGCTAAAGACAGTGTGAATGTCATGGATATGGAGGCTTCTTTGTGGCACCACAGGCTTAGTCATATCAGTGAAAAGGGGCTGAATTGTTTAGCTAAAAAGGATGTGCTTTCGAGATTGAAGAGTGCAGAGTTGGAGAAATGTTCTCATTGCATGGCTGGTAAGCAGACTAGAGTATCCTTCAAGAAGAATCCTCCCTCAAGGAAGTCAGAGTTGCTTGAATTGGTGCATTATGATGTTTGTGGCCCGTTGAAGGTAAAGTCATTTAGTGGTGCACTTTATTTTGTTACCTTTATTGATGATTGTTCCAGGAAGCTTTGGGTCTATGCTTTGAAAACAAAAGACCAAGTTCTGGAGAAATTCAAAGAGTTCCATGTTATGGTGGAGAGACAGTCAGGCAAGAAGCTGAAATGCATTCGTACTGACAATGGTGGTGAGTATTGTGGACCATTTGATGTTTATTTCAAGCAGCACGGTATCAGACATGAAAAGACTCCTCCTAAAACTCCTCAGCTG
Organism: Vicia faba; assembly: GCA_948472305.1. NCBI lineage: Eukaryota > Viridiplantae > Streptophyta > Magnoliopsida > Fabales > Fabaceae > Vicia > Vicia faba. The sequence continues at coordinate 653,956,041 of OX451736.1, read as the reverse complement.
AATGGTTTAGCGGAAAGGATGAATAGGACTTTGATTGAAAGAGTTAGGTGTATGCTTTCTGAAGCAAAGTTGCCTAAACATTTCTGGGGTGAAGCATTGTACACGGCAGTGCATGTTATTAATCTGAGTCCTGCGGTTGCTTTGAATGCAGAGGTGCCAGACAAAATTTGGTTTGGCAAAAATGTCAAATATGATCGTTTGCGTGTCTTCGGTTGCAAAGCATATGTTCATGTTCCAAAGGATGAGAGATCCAAGTTATATGCAAAGACAAGGCAGTGTATTTTTATCGGGTATGGTCAGGATGAATTGGCTACAAGCTATATGATCCAGTTGGGAAGAAAGTTGTTAGAATCCGTGATGTGAAGTTCATGGAAGACCAAACCATTGAAGACATTGATAAGATGGAGAAGACTAAACCAGAGATTGATAATAGTTTGTCTGATGTTGATCCAGTTCGGAGGCCTGTACATGATCTGGATACTGCTGAAAATAATGTTCAGAATGATGAGCAACATGATGATGTTGGTGACCAGCAGCTTGGAGATGATGTAGATATTCCTGTTGATGATGCTGAAGAGGAACATGAGATGTCACAAGATGAAGATCTTGGTGATGCTCCTGAACCACCTCAAGTTCTACTTCGGAGGTCTAATAGGCAGAGGAAACCATCTACCAGGTATCCTTCTGATGACTATGTTACCTTGACAGATGAAGGAGAACCTGGGTGTTTTAATGAGGCCATGGAGAGTGATGAAAAGAAGAAGTGGTTGGATGTTATTCAAGATGAAATGAGGTCTTTTCATGATAATCACACTTTTTATTTGGTGAAATTTCCTAAGGGTAAGAAGGCTTTGGAAAATAGGTGGATTTACAGGGTAAAGCAAGAAAGCAATTCTACATCTCCAAGATATAAAGCCAGATTGGTGGTGAAAGGTTTCAGACAAAGAAAGGGTGTTGATTTTAATGAGATTTTTTCTCCTGTGGTGAAGATGTCATCCATAAGAACCATGTTGGGTTTGGTTGCTACTCTTGATCTAGAGGTAGAGCAAATGGATGTAAAAACTGCTTTCCTTCATGGTGATTTGGAGGAAGAGATTTACATGAAGCAACCCGATGGTTTTCTTGTTAAAGGCAAGGAAAACTATGTGTGCATATTGAGAAAGAGCCTATATGGCTTGAAGCAAGCCCCGCGTCAGTGGTACAAGAAGTTTGAGTCTGTTATGTGTGAGCAAGGCTACAAGAAGACTACTTCTGATCACTGTGTCTTTGTTAAAAAGTTTGTTGATGATAATTTCATTATCCTGTTATTGTATGTTGATGACATGCTTATTGTTGGGAAAAATATTTCCATGATTGACAGGTTGAAGAAGCAATTGGGCGAGTCATTTTCCATGAAAGACATGGGAGCTGCTAATCAGATTCTTGGTATAAGAATCATGCGTGACAGGAACAAGAAGAAACTTCGGCTGTCACAGGAACACTATGTTAAAAGGGTGCTTCAGAGGTTCTAGATGGAAAATGCTAAGGCTATAAGTACTCCTCTTGCTGCTCATTTCAAATTGAGTGCTAATTAGAGTCCTTCCAATGAAGCTGAAAAATTAGATATACAACGGGTTCCTTATGCATCTGTTGTGAGGAGTTTGTTGTATGAAATGGTGTGTACAAGACCTGATATTGCACATGCTGTTAGTACAGTCAGTAGATTTGTCTAATCCAGGTAGAGAGCATTGGAATGCTGTGAAATGGATTTTGAGGTATCTTCATGGTACTACCAGTTTGAGGCTTTGTTTTGGAGGTGATATACCTACTCTTGTGGGCTATACTGATTATGATATGGCTGGAGACATTGATTCCAGAAAGTCTACTTCAGGCTACTTGATTAAGTTTGCAGGGGGAGTTGTGGCATGGCAATCTAGATTGCAGAGATGTGTTGCATTGTCCACTACTGAGGCAAAGTTTATTGCCATTACAGAAGCATGCAAGGAGTTGATTTGGTTGAAGAAATTCTTGCAGGAGCTTGGTTTTGTGCAGGACAAATACTTGCTATTTTGTGATAGTCAAAGTGCAATTCATCTTGGTAAGAATTTAACTTTTCATTCTAGGTCCAAGCACATTGATGTTAGGTATCATTGGATACATAATGCTTTGGATGATGGGTTGTTGGAATTGACCAAGGTTCATACAGATGATAATGGTGCTGATATGATGACCAAGGCATTCCGAGAAGCAAGTTTGAAACTTGTTGTGAGATCGCCGGTTTGGCGGTCACCTCCACATAGTTGTGAGGGGGAGATATGTTGGGTTTTGGGCTCCCATCCTATGTGGAGAAAGGCCCAATATGTGCAAACCCATGTGTCTCACTTATCTAAGTGGAGAGGGGTCAATTAGGGTAAGAGTGAGAGGTCTGATTGAGGCAAGAGAGGCAAGAGAAAAGTGAGAGAAGAGAAGAGAAACAGATTTTCGCACATACACATAGCAGCTGCACTAGAATCGCGATATCTCCTTCGTTCATCGTCCGATTTGGCCGAAATTTGAAATGCAGGTTCCTGACATCTGGTTCTTCAATCTGAACAGTGTGATCGGTAATTAGAGGTCTGAGGTGGGAGATATTGTCCACGCACAGTAGCAGCCCTTTGGAGTTTTCTGGTTCTTCTTTGTTCTCTATTTCATGTTTTGTTGCCTTGTTGTTTTGGCTGATTGTTGAGCATGATTTGTGCTACATTTGAGACTCTCTTGTACCCATACATTGATCATAGTGGAGCTTGTTTAATGGCTTGTGCCCGTGGTTGTTTTACTTCTCACTTTGAGAAGGTTTTTTCTACGTTAAAAATCTTGGTGTCTCTTTGTGTTGTTGATTTTTAGTTGCTGCATTATTTATTGTTGCTCCTCACAGATTCAACAAGTTGGGGAAATTATATCCGCTGTGTATTGCTCTATTAGAGTTGTTACTGTTAATTGTTGTTGAATTTCCCATCAGATACACACCAATGCATATTTTGTGTATAAATACTGTGTTGATACTAATAAAATGCAAAATTAGTCTATAAGCTTGATATACATTTACAACACTATATCGTTTATGCATATATACTAAGTTTATATTAATAAAATGCAAATTTAGTTTATAACTAATAAATAATCGCAGCCGGTTGAAACACAAATATGTTGATGAACTTGTTTATCAATATAAAGGAAAATATGTAGGAGGCTATTAACAATTGGAAATAAAAATAGTTCTTAACTGTTGTTGAGATTGACAACTAAATAGTTTGTTGTTTTTACGAGGACTTAGTAAAATGCCAGTTTATATGATTCACTTATTAGAGGTATATAATATTATTATCAAATTCGTTATGATTACAAATGATTTATTTAAGCCAATGTAACATGAATACATACTTTTGATCTTGTAGTCTGAATCTATTTATGCAATACAAATCACTATTGAAAGATAAATAAGCAATTCATTAATAATATTAATACAAATGAAAATTGTATGGAGAATGTTAAAGCTGACAGGAAACAAAGGAATAATGATAACATTGTTGTTCAAAACATAACAATAGGCATAAAATATATTAACTACTGGAAATTCAAATTTTATCAGTATGTCAATCTCATGTGAATCCTCAATCTTTTGGTTCGACCTTCACTTTCTTTGATGGCTTCGTTCCTGGAAACTGCGTAGCTCCATAAACTTTACAGTCAAAATCTTCAAGATCGTTAGAAATTGAGCCATCCTTCGTCAGGGCATCGACCAATATTTTGTCAGGATCACTTTCTCCAAATGCAGATAATGACTCCTTGAACAATATTAAAAAGATTTCAGTAAATACATAGAAAGTAAAGGAATTTATTTTGATCAGCAGATTAAGTTTTAAACCAACCATGGAAGCCCCGACAGGATCCTTGACTAAAATATGGGTCAAAGGTATACTATTAGCCTGGATATTAAAAAACTGCATTAACAAATAGTATGATAATTTACCACAAAATATCCATATTATTGTAAAATTGATGTGTATTTTTACGATTGTGTTCAAACCTCATCAGTAATATAATCTTTTTCAATCTGGTTGATAAATTCTTCATCTTTTGACAGTTTCCAAACAGATGCTTTCCCAAATGTTGGTTGGACTTTCACTCTTAAAGCCATTCGTTTACCCAAAAGCATGTCAAGCTCATCAAGATATACCATAGGGTCATTAAAAATGAAAAGCTGTTAAATTTAAAAAATAGTCAAATAAATGCTAGTATACCTCATACATTAATTTATACAAATCATCAACAAAATTTCCAATAATATCAGCACAATCAATATCCCAGAACATAAATTGAAACTTTGATTCACCATCAACAACGTATATGTTGACTTTGTACATTTTTATATAAAATTTATATAATGGAGATGACTCAATAATACTATCAAAAGACTAAGAAACAAATACAGAATTATGCATAAAATACACTTAAATCATACAACTTTGGTATAGCTTGTGTAACATTTTCTTTACATGAACATTGATACGGGTTGTTCTGTTAGAACAAGATTAATTCTGATCTATCTTAGAGTTTTGATGATAACAATAAATTATATCTTAGATAATTTATACTCTGATGAACATATTTGATTGTTTCAGATAATGTTCCGACAAACATTCTGAAGTACTAAGAAAATAAATTATGAAGAAGTTCTCTGATGAAAGAATCTTTTTGTTTTAAGCGCATCTGCTGACTATGGTAAGACAATTTATTTAAATATTTCTTCTAACATTTAGCAGGTTTCCTTGCTCAGAAGATTACTTGAAAGCAAGCGCTGATCAAGTTCTTAGCAAGCAAAGCACTGCCTAGAAGATGAGTAAACCATGTTCTGAATTCAAGATGTTGAAGCAAGTTCTGAAAGAATGTTAAAGCCAACTTGTCTTGTCAAGCGTAGGAAACATGCTCTTACAAGTTGTCGTTTGCTCATTAATGCAAAGACGGCTGCAAGCACTCAAGTGTCTAAGCTAGTTTCTTGGAAAATGGAATAGTGCAAGAAAACACGCAAGCATTTAATGCTCTCCATTTTTTCTGAAGGCAACAACGATCATCTTGTTCTTACTATATATAGTAGGACATTTATTGCAAGCCAACTAACCAATCAACTTTCAAAAAAAGGGAAGCAAGAAACTACGTGAAAAATTATAGGCTCACAAACTCTTTGTTCACACACTTTGTGAAAACTTATTCTAAGTGAAAAATCACAGTTGTGATATAGCTTGATTAAGAAGCAAATTTTATTTCACTATCTGTAAGATTAAACTCTTGTAATTGTTCCTTGAGAGACCAAGTTTGGTCAGATTTCTCAAGCAGACTAGGACTAGATTTAAGTCTTAGTGGTGTTAGTCACTTGTAAGATTACTTGTGTATTGTTAGTCACAACAATTGTTGTGTGTTTGTAATCAGTTGATTATAGTGGATTAAGTCCTTTTTGAGAAAGGAAAAATCACCTTGACGGATGGACTGGAGTAGTTTGAGTTCAAACGAACCAGGATAAGAATAACCTTGTCCTTCCATTATTATCGAGCTTTGTTTTGAAAAGAAAAAGAGTCACTTATTCAACCCCCCCTTTAAAGTGTTTTCTTCCTCCTTCAATTGGTATCAGAGCTTGACTATGAGCACAACACTTAACCATATTAGGAAAAGATCCAGAAGAAAACACAATGGCTGCTGAACAAAACAACAATAGTTACAACAAACCTCCTGTTTTTGATGGAGAAGATTTTGAGTACTGGAAAGACAGACTAGAAAGTTTCTTTCTAGGTCATGATAGTGATCTATGGGATATAGTTCTGGATGGTTATACACATCCTACTGACTCAGAAGGAAACAAAGTTGATAGAAAAAATATGGATAGACTACAAAAAGCTGAATTTAAAAATCATCTTAGAGCTAGAAATATTTTTATAAATGCTATCTCTAAAGTAGAATATGAAAAAAATCACTAATAGAGATACAACGAATGATATGTTTGGGTCTCTTAAAATGACTCATGAAGGAAACTCTCAAGTTAAGGAGTCTAAAGCTCTGGCTTTAGTTCATAAGTATGAAGCCTTTAAAGTTGAAGAAAGTGAGTCTATAGAAGCAGTGTTCTCTAGGTTTCAAACTCTGATCGCTGGTCTGAGAGTCTTGAACAAGGGATATACCAAAGTAGATCATGTGAAAAAGATCATCAGAAGCTTACCCAGAAGATGAGCACCAATGGTTACAGCTTTCAAAGTTTCAAAAGATCTGAACAATGTGTCTCTGGAGGAACTCATCAGCGCTCTAAGAAGTCATGAGATTGAATTAGATGAGCACGAGCCTCAGAAGAAAGGTAAGTCTCTGGCCCTTAAATCAATTAAGAAATTTGATACCAACGCTTTTCAGGCTTAAGAGGAAAACTCTGAAGAATCAGCATCAGAAGAAGACAAACTATCCTTGCTCTCAAGAAGGATCAATCATCTGTGGAAGCACAGACAAAAGAAGTTCAGGAACTTCAAGAAGTCAGAAGATAAACCTGAATCTTCTGGACACAAAAAGTAAAATAGAAGAGAGATCATCTGTCATGAATGCAAAGAACCTGGTTACTACAAAAGTGATTGTCCAAAGCTTCAAAAAGAAAAACCAAAGAAGAGGTTTGGTAAGAAGAAAGGGATGATGGAAACCTGGGATGACTCAGATTCTTCTGAAGATGAATATGGTTCTGAAGATGAAAATGGAAACCTAGCTCTGATGGCTATCACAGCAGATGACTCAGACTGTGAGTCAGAACAAAGAGAGGTATTTTCTGAGTTCACTAGAAATGAACTTGCTGATAGTTTATCAGAACTTCTGGAAAACTATAGTAAACTCAAAATAAAATACAAGAAACTCAAGAAGAGTCTTGCATCTGATATTGAGAAACATGAAGCAGTAAAATCTAAACTCTTAGAAAATAATTTTAAACTTAAAGAAGAAATTCAAAATGTTCAAAAGATTTCTAGTTCAGAATATGTATCTAGTTCAAAAGATATTCTGAAAGAATATGACTATAGTTTTCAAACTTTCCTAGCTAAAAGCATAGATAGAAGCAAAATGGCTTCAATGATCTATGGAGTTAGTGGGAAAAATAGAAGAGGGATTGGATATGAACCTCCCAAAGGGAAGGAGACACACATACCAAAACCTATTACTAAAATGACTTTCACTTACAAACCTCTGAATAAACAATTCAAGTTTGGACACTCACATGATATAAAATATACATCACATTCTGGAAACTCGTATGCTAACCCAAAAGGACCCAAAAAGATATGGGTACCTAAGGATAAAATAATATTTGTTGCAGATGTCCTTAACAGCTCAATTGAGACACCTGTCATGGTACCTGAACTCTGGGTGCTCTCGACACATGACGGGAAAAAGGTCTATGTTCCAAAGCCTGGAACTTAAAGCTGGAGGAGACGTGAAGTTTGGAGGTAATCAGAAAGGGAATATTATTGGTTCTGGAACCATTGGAAATGGTAACCTTCCTTCTATCTCTAATGTTTTATTATTAGAAGGATTAGCTCATAATCTATTATCCATAAGTCAATTAAGTGACAATGGTTATGATATTATCTTCAATCAAAACTCCTATAGAGCTGTAAGTCAAAAATATGGATCAATCCTCTTTTCTGGCAAGAGAAAGAACAACATTTACAAAATTGATTTATCAGATCTTAAATCTCAGAATGTTAAATGCCTTTTGTCTGTTAGCAATGAGCAATGGGTATGGCACAGAAGATTGGGACATGTCAGTCAAAGAAAAATCTCTCAACTAAATAAATTAAATTTAGTCAGAGGACTTCCCAATCTGAAGTACAACTCAGAAGCTCTGTGCGAAGCATGTCAATAAGGAAAATTTTCAAAACCTTCCTTTAAATCCAAAAATGTTGTCTCTTCCTCTAAGCCATTAGAGTTACTTCACATTGATCTATTTGGGCCAGTTAAAACTGCATCCATCAGAGGCAAGAAGTATGGATTGGTCATTGTTGATGACTTCAGCAGATGGACATGGGTAAAGTTTTTAAAACACAAGGATGAGTCACATTTTGTGTTCATTGACTTCTGTACTCAAGTGCAAAACGAAAAGGATTTTAAAATCATAAAAGTCAGAAGTGATCATGGTGGTGAATTTGAAAATCATTATTTTGAAAAATATTTTAAAGAAAATGGTATTGTTCATAATTTTTCTTGTCCTAGAACTCCTCGGCAAAATGGAGTTGTAGAAAGAAAGAATAGAACTTTACAAGAGATGGCCAAAACCATGATCAATGAAACTAATATGGCTAAGCACTTTTGGGCAGAAGCTGTGAACACAGCGTGTTACATTCAGAATAGAATCTCTATAAGACCTATTCTTGAAAAGACTCCCTATGAATTGTGGAAAAACAGAAAGCCCAACATTTCTTATTTTCATCCTTTTGGATGTACTTGTTTTATTCTGAACACTAAAGAAACTCTGAACAAGTTTGATTCTAAAGCACAAAAGTGTTTTCTGCTTGGATATTCTAAACACTCAAAAGGCTATAGAGTATACAACATAAAAACTCTGATTGTTGAAGAATCAATCAAAGTCAGGTTTGATGATAAGCTTGGCCAGCAACAGACAAAGCAAATTGATTTTTCTGTAGGTACAGAAGATCATCCCTCAAACTCTGAAACTTCAGAACCAAAGAAAGACTCAGAAGCAAAGGAAGACTCAGCAGATCATCCTCTTGACAATGCTCTGCTCAACCTCAGAATTTCTGATCAACACACTCAGAAAAGGTTTCCTAGAATCTCTTCAGCTCACAAAGAAGATGTAATCATTGGAAGAAAAGAAGATCCCATCAGAACAAAATCCTCTCTCAGAATCAATGAAGAATCTTTGTTTGGTTTGGTTTCTCTGATTGAGCCAACTTCCATTGATGAAGCTCTGGAAGATAATGATTGGATCTTAGCAATGCAAGAAGAAATCAATCAATTCTCCAGAAATGATGTATGGAATCTAGTTCCAAGACCCAAAGGATTCAAGGTTATAGGAACCAAATGGGTCTTCAGAAACAAACTGAATGAGCAAGGAGAGGTGATCAGAAACAAAGCACGACTGATTGCATAGGGTTATAGTCAATAAGAAGGAATTGATTATAATGAAACCTTTTCCCCAATCTCCAAGTTAGAGTCTATAAGATTATTAATTTCTTTTGTTGTGCAAAATAACATTTCATTATACCAAATGGATGTTAAAAGTGCATTTTTAAATGACTATATTGAAGAAGAGGTTTATGTCCATCAAACTCCTGGATTTAATGATTCAAAACATCCAGAACATGTTTTTAAATTAAAAAAGTCTTTGTACGGTTTAAAACAAGCTCCCAGAGCTTGGTATGATCGTCTGAGTAATTTTCTTTTAGAAAAAGATTTTACCAGAGGGAAAGTGGACACAACTCTTTTCAGAAAGATATTTAAAAATGATATTTTAATATGTCAAATTTATGTTGATGATATAATTTTTGGAACCTATAATATCTCCCTTGGAAAAGAATTTGCTGAGACCATGCAGGCAGAATTTGAAATGAGCATGATGGGAGAATTGAAGTTCTTTCTGGGAATTCAAATCAACCAGACTCCAGAAGGTACTTACATACATCAGACGAAGTATGTTAAAGAACTTCTGAAGAAATTTCAGATGTCAGAAAGCAAATATGCCAAGACACCTATGCATCCAACCTGCATTCTGGGAAAAGATGAGGTAAGTATGAAGGTAGATCAGAAGCTCTATAGAGGTATGATTAGATCCCTTCTCTATCTGATTGCATCTAGACCTGATATACTATTCAGCATGTGTTTGTGTGCTAGATTCCAATCAGATCCTAGAGAATCTCACTTAACAGTTGTTAAGAGAATTCTTAGGTATCTGAAAGGTACTACTCATCTGGGTTTGTGTTACAGAAGATCACAAGATTACAGACTAGTAGGTTATTGTGATGCTGACTTTGCTGGAGATAGAATTGAAAGAAAGAGCACCTCTGGAAGCTGCCAATTTCTGGGTGACAATCTTATCTCGTGGTACAGCAAGAAGCAAGCAACAATTGCACTTTCAACCACAAAAGTTGAGTATATATCTGCTACTAGATGTAGCTCTCAGATGATTTGGATGAAAAGTCAACTAGAAGATTTTAATATTTATGAAAGTAAGATTCCTATCTTCTGTGACAATACTTCTGCTATTTGTCTTTCTAAGAATCCAATTTTACATTCTAAAGCCAAACATATTGAAATTAAATATCATTTTATAAGGGACTATATTCAGAAGGGAATTTTAAATTTAATTTTTGTAAAAACAGACCATCAATGGGCTGACATTTTTACCAAACCCCTTTCAGAAGATAGATTTAATTTCATTTTGAAAAATATTTGTATGGAATTATGTCCTGAATAATATTTATCTTCTGTGTTTGACTTCAGAATATTTTGAAATGAATGCTCTGATTAACAACTCTTCAGAAGTTAGAAGAGAAGTTGCATCAGAAGGTATATGAAAAGTTCTGAAATGTTCTAACGTTTCATTTCTAAGTATAGTTCAAAAATTCATTAGAACAAACAGCTGTTACATGCATCCTTCAGGAGATGAACACGTGGTGTGTTTCTGAAAAGTCACGCGTGCAAAATCTACTGATGACGTTCTAGGTAACTGTTAATGATTAGCCATAATCTCACGTTTTCCCTAATTTTTAGCAAAATCATTAAATGCACGTAATGATGAGATTCGTTTTAAATTCGTTTTAAATTCGTTTTAAATTCTTTAAAAATTCTTTTTTAATTTTATTTTTAAACCTATTTCTGAAACTGTTGCATATAAATACTTTTTGAAAAACCCTTTTTCATTCTTTACCGTCTCTTTCAAGCTCAATCGTTTTTGTACTTTTTCTCAAAAACCCTTTTCTTCATCTCTCATCTCTAAGAACTTCAATGGCTTCTTCTTCTACCCCCTCTGAGCAATACATTGTGCCTGAGAGAACAACTCTCATTCCTGTAGACAGTTTGGAAGTTTTAAGTGAGTTAATGGTAGATTTTGAGAATCTAAGAGAAAATGGTTTTGACTTGTTCCCTGCTGTTAGGTTTCAAGGTTGGGAGAACTTCTTTGATCGTCTCATTGGTCCAGTGTTTCCAAATCTGGTGAAGGAATTTTGGATACATGCGATTGCAACCCCTAAGGTTATCCTTTATTTCATAATGGGCAAGGAAATATCCATTACTGAAAACCAAATCAGAAAGTTTCTAGGGTTTAAAGGACTTGGAGTTACAGGTATGCCAAGTGGAAGAATAGAAATGTCAAGGGTCTACTCAGATATTTTCACAAATGGCCAAGGATCTTCAAAAGTCAGGGACTTGAAAGATAAATACAAGATTTGGGCAAGGATTATCCATGGATGTATTCACCATAGGAAAGACACCAGCTCTCCAGATTACATTAACACTGATCAACAATACTTATTGTTCTGCCTTGGAATAAATGTAAAAATTGATTTGCCTTATTTGTGTTTGAACATCTCTGGAACCATGTAAAAGAGACTAGGGAAGCTGAAAGGATGAAAAAAACCCAAAATCCAAAAGGAATTGGATTCCCATGGGTAGATTAATATCAGACATTCTGACTAAGAATGGTCTGATTGCTCACCTAGATGAAGCCAATCTTCTGGGGGAGCTAGAACCTACTTGTGGTAAAAATATGAGTGGGAAGAATTTACTGAAAAGGAAAGTAATTGACAAGCTGCTGTTGGAACCAACTCCATATGTGTCAGCTGTTGTGAAGAGAAGAATGATACCTATTGCTAATTTCCCTCTATTCAATTCAGGAGATCATCCACGCATCATCCTGCACTACATTGAAATCTGCAAAGAGACTAGATCACCTATTGATCCAACTTGGCTTCAAGGAAGAAATCAAGTTGCTCCAGATGTTGTTCTTCAGGAATCTTTGAAGAGGAAAGCTTTTGAAGGACCTTTTGCCACACCTCAGAAGAAGAAAAAGAAGACAGGTAAACCTGCTGAAACTATCACTATTTATGATTCTGTCAATGTATCTACATCTGCTGAACCCTCCCAAACCTTAGGAGATATAGATGTTGATATTGACCTGACCTTACCATTTGACTCTCTTGGTGACAACCCTCAGAAAAATTAAGTTTTATCAGATTTGAGTAACTTTGACTCTGATGAACACTCTGAAACCCAATCAGAACCCTCTCAATCAGAATCCTCACACTCAGAACCCTCTGAACCATCTGTTTCTCAACCCATTCCTACTGAACGCTTTTCAAGACCTCCTCCAAGACCTCTATCACCCAGACCCACTGGATAGTATGATGCTGGCTCTTGGAGAATTCCAGGGATAAATGAACCTCTGACAACTATGAAGCCTCCTTTCAACTTACCATCTGAAAACATTTTTGCTATGAATCAACCACAGCCTCAGAACCCCATTCCCACTCCTGAAAATACAATAATAATTTCACCTGATGCCACTCCACCTACTTCACCATAACATCCAACACCAAACTCACCTATACTCTCACCCTCTCATATTCCAGAACAACAATCTTTTGAACCACCTGAAACTGTTGAATCATCCGAACCTCATGAACAATCAGCACCACCTAACTTTGTTGACCAACCTGATCATTCAGCCACTCCTGAACCAACCAAAAATTCTGAACCTGCTAGCTTTTTAAGAATTGTAGTGGATTATGAATCTCTACAATTCTTGAAAAAACAAAACTTTCAAGAAGGATGTCCCAAAACCTGTTCAGCCAGATGTGAATACATTGTTTCAGAATTTTTTAATAGATGTTTAAGCATGGTTGAATCTGCTGAAAGAAGATTGCTCCAGAAGCGTCAATCCAACTGCAACAGATCTTCTATGGGAAACCTTCAGAAGAACTTTTGATGCTGAGTCACTGAAGCTACATGACTTATGCCATTTTCAGGTGCTGGATAACTTTTCCAAACATCTGCATGCTTTCAAGTCAGAAGCTGCTGACATTTGGAATATGAAGTCTTCTTTAATGATTGTTGATACACCAACTGATACAATGGACATATCAGAAGATGAATCTGAAGATGCCACTAAAGATTCAAACCCTCTGGCTATTATTCTATTGAATCAACCTTCTGTTAAGGCAGCTCCTGAACCTGTGCCAACTCTTGTAATGGATCTGGGCACTCTGCTTTCAACCTTTGTGCTTTTTGACTCAACGGTTGCTACTCCAAATCCTGTTTCTGCTGAAGCTTCATCATTCTCTGCTCCTACCTCACTTATCATGGATACTCTGAATGAGCTCAAGAGGGAGAATGAAGTCATACATGAACGCTTGGATAAGCAAGACCAAACAAATCAAGAAATTAAGAACTGGATGGTGAAATAAGAAGAATCTGCCTCTGAGATCAAGAATCTTCTGATGACTCTTGTTACTAAGAAATCCTAGTGTCTTTCTGTTTCTTGTCTTTTGTTTGTTGTTTTGTACTTCTGGATATTTTTTGCTATTTTATGAAAACTTTTAAGCTCTTCAACTGTTTTATTTATACACTTTTTGATTATGCCAAAAAGGGGGGAGAAAATGAGTATTTTGAACTAATCACTGTTTAACAGTTATGGGACTAAGTCTCAGACATTCTAACAAAATACAAAATTTATTTCTGTGCAAAAGAATTTTTTTTGCAGGTATCACTTTAACTCTGAAAGAGTATTCCAGCTGAACATTATCTTCATAAAGAAGTTCTGAAGAAATCCAAGAAGATTTTTTTTATTGCTCTGATAAATAATCTCAGGAAGTTATATATACATAAATATTCATTTCAGGGGGAGATTCTTATCTCTTATCATATTTTATTTCTATATCTGAATAATTTTTTGTCATCATCAAAAAGGGGGAGATTGTTAGAACAAGATTAGTTCTGATCTATCTCAGAGTTTTGATGATAACAATAAATTATATCTTAGATAATTTATACTCTGATGGACGTATTTGATTATTTCAGATAATGTTCTGACAGAAGCATTCTGAAGTACTAAGCAAATAAATTATGAAGAAGTTCTTTGATGAAAGAATCTTATTGTTTTAAGCGCATCTGCTGACTCTGGTAAGACAATTTATTTAAATATTTCTTCTAACATTTAACAGGTTTCCTTGCTCAAAAGATTACTTGAAAGCAAGCGCTGATCAAGTTCTTAGCAAGCAAAGCATTGCCTAGAAGATGAGTAAAGCATGTTCTGAATTCAAGACATTGAAGCAAGTTCTGAAAGAACGTTAAAGCCAACTTGTCTTGTCAAGCGTAGGAAACATGCTCTTACAAGTTATCGTTTGCTCATTAATGCAAAGACGGCTGCAAGCACTCAAGTGTCTAAGCTAGTTTCTTGGAAAATGGAATAGTGCAAGAAAACACGCAAGCATTTAATGCTCTCCATTTTTTCTGAAGGCAACAACGGTCATCTTGTTCTTACTATATATAGTAGGACATTTATTGCAAGCCAACTAACCAATAAACTTTCAAAAAAAGGGAAGCAAGAAACTACGTGAAAAATTCTAGGCTCACAAACTCTTTGTTCACACACTTTGTGCAAACTTATTCTAAGTGAAAAATCACAGTTGTGATATAGCTTGATTAAGAAGCAAATTTTATTTCACTATCTGTAAGATTAAACTCTTGTAATTGTTCCTTGAGAGACCAAGTTTGGTCAGATTTCTCAAGCAGACTAGGACTAGATTTAAGTCTTAGTGGTGTTAGTCACTTGTAAGATTACTTCTGTATTGTTAGTCACAACAGTTGTTGTGTGTTTGTAATTAGTTGATTATAGTGGATTAAGTCCTTGTTGAGAAAGGCGAAATCACCTTGACGGGTGGACTGTAGTAGTTTGAGTTCAAACGAACCAGGATAAAAATAACCTTGTCCTTCCATTATTATTGAGCTTTGTTTTGAAAAGAAAAAGAGTCACTTATTCAACCCACCCCCCCCCCCCCCCCCCCCCCCCCCCCCCCCCTTCTAAGTGTTTTCTTCCTCCTTCATGTTCAAATAAGGTGCCTTTAAAGAGCATTTGGTACACCCATAATAGAACCAACCATGCTTTGAAACAAAAAACTTCTGAGTAGTTGCTACAGTGACGTATAATCTATCCTACAAAACAATCAGTTAACAATTATTACAAATATCATTAAAAAAGCCTAATTATAATTGTTATTCAATACTATTTGTTGGAATATACTTGTTTGACCTTGCAAAGCTCACTTAAAGATATACACTTGGCCTTATGAACAAAACTTTCAACTGTGTTGTACATACCAAATAGAAATTGATTTTGAGGATTGAGTAGGCTTTTCAGTATGCTCATTTGCAGGTAACCTGTAACATTATAACTCAAGTTATGTAAACAATTGTCAATAACAAATAAGTCTAACTGAACAATAATAATGGTTAATAATATTACTTAGAAAAAAACTCAGTTATCTCTGGAATGTTTTCATTAATTAGTAACTTAGAACCACTCCATCCATTTGAAACTGAAATTTCAACAAAACAAAAATGTTAGAAATTGAAACATAACTGACATAAACACAAAAAACTAAAACATTGTAAACCTTGTGAATCCTTGATCATTGCATGAGTCAGAATAATTACAATAGCACCAATGTGAGTTGCCTCATTGTAGTAGTCCAAAAATTTAGAACCATAGCTTTTCCATAACGTGCAGTTGACTACTTTGCCACTATATTGAGTACATAAAGTATACATATTAAGAACATATTCAAATGAAATATTGGAACTTAAATAACAATATTATCTTGAAAATGATAGGAATGAAATATATTACGTAAGGTCTTTCAAATTTAGTGAAACAAATGTCTTTTTTCACAGGGTGTTATTCTGAAAATTGTTGATCTCCTGTACAGCTCCAATGATATCTGTACAAAATAATGAAAAAAATCAGTATAAATATGATACAAAAATAAACATTGTTAATAATGTTTCCACATCAAAATCAAAACATATGCATATTACCATACCTTTAAGTCTGTTAAGCTGACATTTTCCTTCAAGGATATCTGAAAAGTCTTTGAAATAATAGCTTTTAGGAGGAAGGTTCGGAATATCAATAGCTTTAAAAGTCATACCACCAAGAAACACAACTTCTTAGAATGATCCCAAAGCTTCCACTGAAAGTCATTATCAAACACAATGCCATTGTTGATTATGCAAGTCATATTTTCTTGAATTTGTTCCTTCTATTTTGGTGTATGGTCAACACAAATCATTACTTGAATTCTATCACCCTGATGACATAAGAAACCTAATCAATAACAGTGTAAGGTTATTTTTCACAATACCATATATGATTTGAAAATTTTGCAAAATGTTACAGTTGCATCCATGATAACCATCTCCAAATGCTCGACGTCTTTGCTGTTAATAACGCTCCATGAATCAATAACTCGAACACCCAATTTCCATGTTTCCTTTGTGTCGTTAATTCTTTTACACAGTCAAATCTCCTACTCATCTTCTGCTTCTGTAAAGATAAAATAGAATCTATTAACTTCAGGATAAAGTGAGTACATATTTGTTGTATGTAAGCTGAAATAGCGACTATTCTTGTTATGAGGGTTTAGGATTTCGACAGAACAATATGGAAATCAAAACACGAAATCAAGATTGTTGAAGAATACTGTTTTGGACGGAAATGGATTTCTGGCAGTGCAATGGAATCACATAGAAGATGAAATGATGGAAGAATTTGAGACGAAGGATCATCTCATATAAATAGGGAGGAAACTGCAGGAGAAGTTCAACAGAAAAAAATAC
The DNA here is from genome assembly GCA_948472305.1 of Vicia faba. Classification (NCBI taxonomy): domain Eukaryota; kingdom Viridiplantae; phylum Streptophyta; class Magnoliopsida; order Fabales; family Fabaceae; genus Vicia; species Vicia faba. The sequence goes on along the minus strand of OX451736.1, from coordinate 653,939,160 downwards.
TTGGACAATGCATAGTTGATTCCCAATGTTGGAGATTGTAAAAAATCATGAGAAACAACAATGATTAAACGTGGAGAAAATAAAAAGAGTATAAGAATTAATTCAGTTGCAGAAAAAAAAAAGATGAATTAAAAAAATATTAAAAATTAAAATGACTAATATGTCCTTGAAATTAGTTGATAAAATTGGTTTTAGTTGTATAATGAAGTAATTATGTAGGTAATTACTTTTTATAAATTAAGAATAGATATTGCACTACTCAAGTATAATATTTGGATAATGGAATCATAAATTTATAAAGGGTCTTATATTATGCTATAAAATTTAATTTCACTAAAATATATATGTAATAAAAAAACAACAACACAACACTGCTAAACTTATTACAGAGGCTGTGAAAAATTTGACAACTTTTAATCTCTCTCTTTTTGCAATTTAAGAGTCTTCATTTGTTTTCCATGCTGTTGAATATTTAAAGGGTAAAATCCAACATTTTCAAACTACAAACATATCAACAAAATTTGCATTGAAAAACTTAACAGGTAATTGCTTATGAATCAAAAAAGGCAAATGAAACTAAGAATGCAAATGACATGCATATTAACATTGGGTTATACTTGTATAAATTAACATTAATTTATTAATTTATAGTCTACAAATTTTTTAACAAACTAATCTATATAGAATCAATTTGCCTATATATATAAACATCATGAGAAAGATTGAGTGTTAACCTTTATTATTATAAGAAGCAACCATTTTTAAATTCATGGTTTACTTTGCTCGTGTTTTGTTGATATGGATTGTGTGCAAATTCTTTGTGATCACACATTGGAATAAGAATGATATGCATTCTTCCTCACAAACAAAAAGTTGTAGGAGTTATTAAGGTCTATATAAATAGCAACACAACATCTCTCAGAACACTGCTAAACTTAGTTAGCTATATTATTGTTTAGCACTGATATATATTAACAATCAAAGACATAATCTAACATTTTTAATTAAACATAACAAATACAACCACAATGTTCTTCATTTATTTTTTTTGAGTAGGAAATTGACCCTTTAACACCATCTTGGTGAAACAAAGACAAAATATTTATTTTGATTTTCAATTTTTTAACATTCAGACAAGTTGCAGGAGATGGAAGGTGAATATGAGAATGAAGATATACAAAAAATTTAGAAACAACAAAAAACATGGCAATGAACTAACAAAAATAAAATAAATCAAAACAAAAATAAACTTTTTTATCAATGAGAACTATTTCAATGGAGTTCTTCTGATCCTCCATGTCTCTCTTTCAGGTACAATATCACACAAATTATCAAATGATTTTTCCATGAATTCAACTCAAAGATGCAAACACAACAATTTTATTAAAACAAAGAAAGACTAGGATGAATTTGTGTAGTGAATGCTCAAGGAAAACATATATAGCACTAGATATACTACCTAATGACAGTGGCATAAAAATCTTTAAGAATTTATTAAATATATTAAAAAGATATAATTATTAATTTTTTTATAGATAAAAGACAATATTATAACTAAAAGAAGATTGATACACAAAAAGATGAAGGGACCATTCAAAAGTATCTAAATTTAAAAAGAGACAAATCAAGTCTATTTTTTACATAATCACCTTTAATTTTAATCGAAAGAGAATCAAAAAGAGTGAAACAAGTAGATGTACGACCTAAATTAGCAAAAAAATCTGCACAGCTATTGTCTTCCCTACAAATGTGAGAAATAATAAAATTCATATCTAAAACTATTCTAATGCAATTTAACCATCTATTTCTAATTTGCCAAGAAACTTGATCAAGCTTGGACGCGGCAAAAGCATTCACAACTGTTAGCGCTGTAGAGCGGCAAGCAAAAAGTAAAATATTATTTTTACCGAGTGATATTTAGGTTATATCGTATCGTGTCCACAAAGATTGGTTATTGAATTGTCGTTCGACAATTCCTCGCGTTTATGAGTTTAACTTTAAATGAGTTTGTTTGTAAGGAAAGGGTAAAAACTATTGACAAGAAAATAAATACATTAAATAGAAAGGAGAAACCTATCTGACATGAATGTACACTACTCGTCACAAACTTAAACATATTGATCAGTTGCACTTAACCTATTGTAATCGTCAAAATCATCACGGACACCACAAGATGTACCCACAATGA